>CM063284.1:23493334-24693334 GCA_032173965.1 Sitta carolinensis
TGCTCCAATGCTGTCACAGGATAACCCTCAGTCCCCAGCTGTGACGCCTGTCAGGAGGAGTTGACAGAAGGGCATTGTACTGGGTTCAGGGGGCAAGGGTTTGGTAGCAGGGGGTTGTGGGGGTGGCATCTGTGAGAAGAGATCAGTGTGCCCCACACCAGGCACAACTGGCTTCTGCCAGCTCCAAACCAGCCCCACCACTGGCCAAAGATGAGACTGTAGGTGATGCTGGTGATACCTCTGTGATTACATACTTAGGAAAGGATGAAAAATGCAGCACAGCATCTGTGAGAGGAGTGAAAAAAATGTGTGAGGGAAAGAGCCCTGCAGAGACAGGAGGCCAGAGGAGGGGGAGGAGGTGCTCCAGGCACTGGAGCAGAGGTTGCCCTGCAGCCTGTGGTGCAGATGTGGTGAGGCAGGGTGTCCTCCCACAGCCCCTGGACACCCACATAGGGCAGAGATGCACCCACAGCCCCGGAGGACCCCACACCAGGACAGGTGGACCTGCATGAAGGAGCCTGGAGCCCACGGAGAGCCTGTACTGGGTCAGACTCCTGGCAGGAGCTGCACAGCCTGTGGAGAGGAGCCCACACAGAAGCAGGATTTCTGGCAGGACCTGTGACCCTCTGGGGGTCCCACACTGCAGCTATGAGCTTCTGAAGGACTGTACCCTGTGGAAGAACCCACACTGGAGCAGCTCACGAAGCACCCCACATATGGATTTTGAGAGCTTTATACAACATCCATGCTGGTCTCATTCCACTGCAAACATTTATCATGTTTCCCTACGAATTAAGGTCTTGACAGAAGATGCATATTCAAGAAGATAGATAGTTTAAATTTCACTCCCTAAATGTGTATAAAAATATTACAGACAAAGCACTCTGGAAGCTTGTTTCTTTAGAAAAGGCAGCAGTCTTCAGATGATCAAGCATATCCAATGCCCTCAGGCGCTGGTGTTTTTTTTTGTTGTTGTTGTTTGTTTTGTTTTGTTGTGTTTTTGTTTTGGGGTTTTTTTTGTTTTGTTTTCCCTAAGGTACATTTTCGACCATCTGACTGCTTGGTTTGAAAGAATTGCTCTCAACGTGGAAAGTTACTCACTAGAATCTGGCTGCTGGTGAACCACTCCTGAGCTATGACAAGAGAACAGACTTTCCAGAGGCTGGTTGAGATGGAGTGACTGGAAATCACGAGGACTCGCTTGACGTTGAAAGGAAAAAAAACCCCTTAGATAAACTGTCATTTTGCAATATATGTGGTGTGACTTTCAGTTTTGCAGCTTTGCTGGGAAGCTTTTTGGATCAGTGACAGATTTTCCTCATTGTGTGTTTCATACTGCTATATCTGAGCACTTTGTGAGTATTCAAGCCAAAAGTGGATTGTTGTAGCAGTTGCTGCTGGTCCTGGCCTCAAGAGCGGGGAGGAGATGACAGAAACGTGGAACTGTGGGGATCCAGGACAGGTTTATGAAACTGATTTTTTCCTAGAACAAGAAACAAGACTTTCTTGTTACAGAGATGGTGGAAGTTGAGGTGATTGCTGAAACTAAAGAAAAAAAAATCAGACCCAAACCCACTTCTTTTAACATTCTTCGTGTCTGCCATTCTGTAATAGCGGTAAAGCAACTCTGGTAATGAAGGCAGAGCTAAGCCAGTCAAAGAGAGACATTGGTAAAGATGCCTGGGATTTGTTCATAGGCAGTATCTCTTGTTTCATTGCTATAATTTGGGAAGTATATTTAACTTCAGAAGAATGACATAACATCAAAATAGTGGTGGTTTCCTCTAAGCTGAACTAAATATGCATCTCTTGGAATTTCAGCTACAGTCCCCTTCTTTTCTGGTTGTTTAAGAGGTTTCAATAAGGACTGGTCCAAACAATTGCAATGCAGCAGTCAAAACCAGTATATTGATATTACCAGTGTGTTATGGAAGGTAAATTTACCAGAAAACATGATGATCCCAGAGGGAATGTTGCATTGTTTACAGCACATTCAGGAATGTCTCTTCCCATGCCATGTTTTGTTGGCTTTTCATCCATTTGCAGTCATGTTGAAAATTAGTTTTGGATGATTTTGAGTACAGTCTACAGTGTAGACTGTAGTTTTTCAGATCAAGATTTCTCTGAAGTTTATAGGGTATTAGAGGATTTATATGCTGCAAAAATGTATGTTAAGGAAAAGTATTGACAAAACCCCTGTTCTTTGTAGGTCATCTGGCTTTAGAGAAGTGCTGTAGTTGCTTGTTTTCTAATAAGGTTGAAGCTGCTCTAAATTTTTGATATTTTTTTTCTGGGAATGGAAATCAAAACAAGGCTACTTCACTGTTTTGACAGACAGAAGTTCTGTAAATATTTAAGCTTTGAGATCCAAATAGACCTAAATATGATTCATGCTGAAATCTTCAGAAAGGTGCTAAAAATTGAATTTTTTTCTTTATTAGATTTCCAAACATCCATTCAATGCTTTGACAGTTAGTCTGCTGTTCTTTTTAAATTGCTTTCCTAACAGTACTTCTGATATAAATGTGAGCAAAAGAAAAATTATAAGATTCATAGCAGCTCTTTGTCTAATAAGGGCAAATGGGAAAAACGTGGGGTTATTAACCAAAACTACAGGATCCCAGTGTAAGAAAATTTCTATCAAATGTATGGATGTTTTCAAATAGGTGGTTCAGTGGTTCAGAAGACCTCTGGAGAAGTCTTGGTTTTCTCCTTCTTTTTCTTTTTTTTTTTTTTTTTTTTTTGTTTGTTTGTTTGTTTTTTGTTTGTTTGTTTTTTTTTTTTTTTTTTGTTTTGTTCTTCATGGTAATTCTTTGAAGTATTATACTTTATTGATGTTTTCCAGTCAGTTTTAAAGTTCATTAGGAAGAAAAGTTATGAAGGCATGATAGTTGCCTAAGCTTCTTTCCTAAAAGCAGTTTTTTAAAGTAGTTTTTTGGCTTCTGATTTTAATACAAAAGATAACCACTGAACTATATTCCCTTTCTTTCACATAACAAAATAATTCTGTTCTGGTTTAATAACTTAAAGTATATGATACACTACTGCATCTGAATAATTTCTTAGAGTGTCATTGTCTAGATCATTCAGTTTGAGCAACAGAAAGCAAGCTTGTTTTTAATTATCAACAATTATACAGATAACTATTTCAAATATACTTCTATTTAAATTAATTTTATTCAGAAAAATAAGTATGTCTCCACTGGAATTATTCATACTAGATCTCCTTTAGAGTCAATATAGACATAGATAATAAATCTAGTAAAAAATAATTAGTGAAAGCAACAGCACAAGTTATGTATTGTGAAGATGACCATAAAGTATTTTAAATTAAATATGTGCCAAAAGTGCCTGTTTCTTCCCAGTGATTTAAAGGGAATTTAGGAGACCTGGATCAGCTGTAGTTGTCTGCACTGTAGGTCACCAGAGCTGAGAAGATTAATCTTATCCTACATTATGCTACATATGTAAAATTGAATAACAAGCACCTGCAAAGTTGTAAATTGAACACTTTGATGGTTTTACAATATGAGACATGAATGCTACTTGTGGGAGATCCTGCTTGTGGTATAGTGTTAAATGTTTCCCTTCTGTGGTGTGTGGTGAATGATCTGTGCAGTGCTTGGATCTGTCCAAGTGGAAGCATTGGTGTTTATCCAGTTGCTTTGTTGTCATTGCACTCAGCTGCTGAATGGGTTCTGTAAGGTCCTTTTTAGATTAGTTGTATTGTGTGGTTGCCAGTCTTGGTCACCTTTCAAATTCCTTGGAATATGAAATACTGAAAGGAGCTCTTGATTAGATGGAGAATAATAAATGAAGAGTATGATTTCACTGGGCTTTGTGGGCATGTTTTTAAAGAAGCAAGAGGACCAAGAGAATTGAAGTGCCCCCGATTTCAGTAGCAGAGCATTGGACTGAGTGGTCGAAAACAGTAATTGTTAAGGTAATTTTCATCATAGTCAGTCTAAAAAGCAATCAAGATGATGGACAAACAGTAAAAATAGGAAGCCTTTAAAAGCGATCAAGGTTTTACTGTGACTAAATCCTGGAGAAAACTGCCAAAGACAGAAAAAAACAGATGAGACACTTAGAGGAGCAGCTACAGAGGTCAAGTAGCAGCACTAGCATTTGCTGTCTCCCTCAAATGCTACCACCCAGTTGGGCACTGTCTTCTAAGGTGCAATAAGGCAGGCTGAAAACTCAGACCTTTCTTTGGCTGACTTCCTCAGTTTTATTTCTCTTAAAGCTCAAAATCTCAGTTAAATGCAGTTCTCACTGAATAGACATGTGTGGCCTCCAAGGTATCTTCCCTGGCTTTCCTCATGACTACCTCACAAAATGCAAAACAGGAGGTAGACTTAATCCTAATCATATTCTGGCCTACAAACAAAGATCAAAAGCCAGTCAGGTGCTGTGTTTTCAGGTCTTAATGCTGACTTTTTTTCTATCTGGCTTCTGATTATTTTAACTATTTATTATTTAGGTTAAAGATATGTGATGTTTTGAGTTTGTTGCTTACAGCACAGTCTTTGCTCTCCAGTTATAGCTGCCACTCTTGAGTGTGTTAATGCTTCTTGCTACTAGGTTTTTTGCACCCAGAGGAAGTTGTTCTAATTTTATTTTCCTTGGTGGAAATCACACATTGCTGAGTAAGTCTGCTTTGTTAGTGATTGGTGAAATGAGAGCTATTAATCCAGTACACTATTAAAGGTTTCCTATTCTATGTTGTCTGTTCTTAATAGAGCTGTTGTGAACATTGTACCACAGGTGAAGTAAAATTTTATTTGGGTTATAGAGGAGCATAGCTTTGGTTCTTGCCAACCAGAATGACCGCATCTTTATTTCAACTCATTTTGTTGCCAGGTAGTTTGTGACTCTGTCGAGTTGATTGGTAAATACTGAATCATTGTGTCACTTCACCCCGGGGTTAGAGGCACACGTGGCTTCCTTACCAGAAAGATCTGTTGGCTCAACTTTTTCAGAAATAACTCATTAACTTTTATATCTAAATGCAAAATCCAAGCAAAACATTCAGTGACATTGTATATAGACCCAGTTTTCCTTTTGGCCAAGGTACAGATCATGGATGATGTGATTTTTTTAAATTCACGCTATTTTTTTCAATTTAATAAAGTTACATCATTGGGACATTTAAGGAAAATAAAAATTAGTGTCATGAAAGTGACACAAATCGAAAATATTTTTTGGGGGGGAGAGATAAAGATGAGACAATTTCTGTAATACGTTTGTAGTTTTTAAGACATTGAAATGACACAAAGCTTGATAGTATTCACTGTGTAATTTCTTCATTATTGCTATATAAATATCAACACTAGATTTCATACACTGCCAGGTCATTTGCAAACTGATATAAAGGTAGTTGTCCCATGCAGAAATACAAATCTGTGTGTTCAAAAGATGAAAAGGAGTACACTTATTAGTAGTTTCATGTTTGTTATTTCATCTCACATTTGTTTGAGACTGATTTAAAAATAATAGTCAACAGTTATGTGAGAAGAGAATTCAGCGTGGATGGTCTCAGAAAAAATATCTGTGTTCAAAGGAAGGATTTGGAGACAAGGCTGGAAGGATGGCACCTATGCTTGAGAATTGGTTCTAGCCATCAGGAGATGTATGTAAGAAAGGGCCAGAGACAGATGCAAATCACACAGACTTTGCTTTACAGAGGACTGTCACAAAAGCTGCTGGTGAACAGCCAGCTTCAGTGGAAGCCACTTCTGATTTGGCATTCAGCTCTACTTCTTTTGAAATCCCACTCAGAATATTGAAATAAAAGCCAGAAGAGGCGTGGGATCTTGGAAATAGTATTCCTGACTGTCCAATGGAATGCCAGACTTAAGTAACTCATAAATAAAAACAATAGTGTTCTGGTTACAAGAAACTTACAGCTGCAATGGTTACGTTTTTGCATTAGGAATTGTTTAATCTTTGTTTTGGTGCTGCTGTTTATCCTAACAGTTGTAGGAACCATAAATAAAGCATAATTTTTCTTTGACCTGTGGTATAATACATGTAAGGATTAATGTAAGAAGTGCTTAAGAATCTTAGGGAAACAGAGAGGAAACTTTTAAGTACTAATAAATAACTTTCTAGAACTGTATAATGAATAAAAGTACCAATGATTGTATTTACTAGATGTGGCGTTCAACATCAGGTAAAAAGCAATACTCTTGACAAAATTATTTAAAACAGTAATGACTAAAAAGATTTCTTCAAGTGGTTAGTAGTACACTGTGGTTGTTTTCATATAGTGTTATTCTACTTTTAGTGAAATAATCATAGTTATTCAAGGTTGAATGCATCAGTGTTGGCCTACTGTGTTGCAAGCTGAATGATTCAATAATTGTATGAATTAATTCATTGCAAATGATTTTTAAATTACTGGGTAACTTGACTTGGCTCTTCTGTATGTGTTGTAAGTCATGGCTTACCCATACTTCTCTTAATGCTCTTAAAATTCTTCTGTTAATACTCATACTTCTCTTAAAGCTGTGAGCTTTAGATTCGTGCCTGCCCTGGAGTTTGCACTGTAACTTTCTTTAGCAAGCTGCACTTATAAAGCCTGTCTAAGCCAAAAGTAGATGCTATGTTGTGAAAGGAAATGCTGTGCAGTTTACCCTGTTGCTGCAGCTCATATTCTTCTAGTGCCTTACTTGTCTTGTTTAAAGCAACAGTGCAATTTTCTGTGTACTTTATACAGTATATGTAAGTGCTTTGCTTTCAAAAATTGTTAGTTCCACTGTCTTTGAGCATACTAAGACATGCTTTAGCCTCCAGCTACCAGAACTAGTTTTATCATTTCATTTTACACCACTTTTTAACTTTTATTTTTCCACACATGGGTACATTTTTGGATGTTTCTTTATGCATACAAGTAGGGCATAGAATCACAGAATGGTTTTGGTTGGAAGAGACCTTAAAGATCATCTAGTTCCAGCAATGTGGATCTATATATAGCTAAAATATATACAGCATTTGTTTAGAGAGAGAAAGAAACTGTAAATATGGTGGTTTTCATGCCCCAAACATTAAAGATTTTATCAAAACCTGAATAGCTGTGTTGTTAGTTTCCCAAAGTGAGGACATGTCCCAGTTGTTTATTATTCAAGTTCCCAGCCTTGTGATCTTGAGTTTCTTGCTGCTTTTTTGCAAATACAGATAGTAGTAGGTGTGAATGTTACAGCCCTTTCCTTTTTGTCACTTTTTCAACACTTTTATGATGCTTTTGTCACCTCAAGTTTGGATTCTGCAAAGTGCTACAGATGGAAGCAAAATCTGGAAACTGCAACTAGAGTAAAGTCTGTCTGCCTTGTGGTTAAGTGATATTTCCCATAGGCAATGCATATTTTCACTCTATCAGTACATTTCCAGGCAAAATTTAGCTTCTTATACCTCTGAAGTTGCGAGCCAAATTGCAGGGATCTACAGCACTGCTCTGTGAAAGTCTTATGCACCAAATACCACTGTTAAAAATGGAGCCTTGTTGAGTAATGAATTTGTGGATGTAAAATGTATTAATTTGCCCATTTTTGGTTGCTAGTCGTCTCTGAACTTTAAGTCATGGGTTTGGCTGGGCTTTTTGGGTTTGGCTTGACTTCCTGTCATGCTGAAGAGCTGATCTCTCAAGTGCCTCTATAGAATCTATCTTCTTGTCCCCATCTTCTCTCTCTCCTTCCCATTTCTCTCTTCCTGTCTCTGACTTTCCCACCTGCATTCCCCTCTTTTCTTTCTGTCTATAGTTTCATACTATGTAAAGCTAATTCAAACAAACAAAAATTCACTTTGGATAGTGTTTGATACATGTTAGTCTTACCATTTCATGTAATTGGCTCTGAAGCATTTTGCCTGTGTAGCTAAATCCCTTTGCTCTGAAAACAAACAAGAAACCTCAAGCAAACAAATTATGCTGTTACTTTTTTTTGACAAGATCTTTAATCTCAAGTTTGACATATTCATATTTCCTAGTAAATGCATCTATCATGTCAGCTATCATGGAATGAAAGAGAGATTTCTCTAAGGAACAATTTTGCTGACAAAATAGGGCAACATAGAGGAGACTGTATTGTGTTTTACTCTGAATACTTTGTTGCCACATATTTAAAAGAATGGAGTTTTAATAATAAGCTTATTTAAATTCAAAGCACTCAGAAATTTTCAGGAGGAAGAAAGGACAGAAGTCCAATTGACCTAATAGTTATTAAGACATTCTTCATTTGCAGGACCAGATCATCTGTGCCTAGTTTTTCTACTGAAATACTTGTCCAGACTATTTTCAATAATATCTGAAAGGGAAATTCCTGTCTACCCTGTACAGCCTCTTCCTTTATTAAAAAATAGTTTCAGGATTATTCTTTGTCCTGAACAAAGCATGAGTGAACTCTGAGAGAGAGAAAGGTGGTACAAATTCAGGGACAACAGAAAGAGAACATGGCATTTAGACTTGTAACTATAGCAAAAGGCAATAACTTTTTTTGTTGTCAAATTGGGTAAGTTTGTCAACTTCTTCTTACCACTAATCACCAAGAGCAACATTGTCTGATTTTGTATGTAGGCAGCACCTGCTTTCAGGTGGCTGAGCCGCCTGAAAGTGATTGAAACTGTGTTTCATTAGTCTTGGGGGTGTGGTCAGGGAGGGTGGAACCTGGTCCCCTGCACTAACCTAATGGGGTTCCGGCAAAACTGGTTTATTTTATATTTGCAAACAGTTTTGAAAGAGGGAACAGCCTGGAGAGGAGACATACAGTGATTTGTGTGGGCTTCATGTGTGAGGGGGTTTTTGGGAACAGTGCAGGCATTTTTGCAGTAACTTCCTGAATGCATGTGCCATGCTTCGGATTTAGCCTGGTATTACCTTTCTGGGAACCTGAGGGAAAAATACCTGTTCTTCCTCCTTCACATAGAGTTTTTTTACCATTGCTGTCTCTCTGACCCCAGTCCTTCAAAGAGGTTATCCTTCCTTTCTGCCATTGCCTACCATTTACTCTGCCTTAGGAAAAAAATATTTTAGTATACCTCAAAAGGCTAAAGCATGTTCACATGCACAGGGCTTGTGTGATCTGTTTCAGTTCTTCCATTTCAGATCTGGATTGTAGCTTCTATAATCCTTGCTGGCAAGAAGCAGCAGGGGAGCTGTGTTGTCTCAGGTGTTGTTAGGATTCAGAGCTGTGGTTCTAAGAATCAGCCTGTTGTTCCCCTTTCATTCCTAAGGTGATTCTTTTTTGCTGGTAATATTGTCCACTTTGAACTGCCTCTAAAGCATTCAAGAGAACACTTAAACTTGCTAGCCTCTATCACCTATATAGGGGAGAGTTTGCATTATGTTGCACTTCCATATTGAAAAGTCAATAGTCATTCCTCAATGCATGCAGTGCTGGCAGGAATAGTATTTATATTATTTTAAGAAGTAGTAACTGCTGCGTCTACATCTCACTAAAGATATGGCAAAGGAGAATGAATTTTTAGCAAATTGCTCTATCATTATCTATCTACAAACTACCAAATGCACTACTATTCAGGACAGAGCAAAATAAATAGAGGACCTTTTTTGTCAGTCTTGTGCCTTAGTAACATTTATCACAATGCAACACAGAACTGTAGAATAAACTTTCTCATAAACTGACAAAGTAATTGTATATGGTACTTAGTGATATTTCAATAAGTCATCCAGATCTTGGCTCTTGACTCCTAAGAGAAATGGAGGAGAGCTGTCCAGTAGTAATTCTCTGTTAAAGAACATATGTAACTAACACAGGTAGTCAAAATCTTTGCAAGAAGGAGAGAGTTGTCATAATCCACCATTCCCACTTCAAGGAAATTAATGGAATTGTGTGCTAATTAGTTTTCTTCTATTTTTCCCCCATTGCAGAACTTTCCTTTTTGTTCGAGATGGTAACCCAAATAAAAGGAATGTGCACAATGAGACATCTATGCACTTACTGTGTATGGGACCTCAGATCATGATCTCAGAGGGAGCTCTTCATCCTCGCCTGACACGACCCTCGGAAGACGACTGCAGAAGAGCTGATTGTCTGCAAATGATCCTGAAGTGGAAGGGAGCAAAGCTGGATGAAGGACAATATGAACGAGCAGCAATTGATGCTGTTGATAACAAAAAAAATACACCTTTGCACTATGCTGCTGCCTCAGGGATGAAAACCTGTGTTGAGGTAAAAGTTCTTATATAAGTTTATATATATTACGAGTAATTAACATGCACAATGTTTCACAAAGCTTTTTTTCATGTGGAAGGGAATCTGATATGTTTAATTAACTTTTTAATTCTATTTCTAATTAATTGGAAAATTTGCAAAGATAAACAGCCCAAAATAAACACTGTAGAGAAAAATGAAAGAAATGGTTACATATACGTTAACTTCTTGAAAATAACTCCTCACCATGAAGCAGACTCATATAGACATATAAAAATTGGAATTAATTACAAGACTGTAACAGTGGAGAAGAAGCTTTAAAGGTAGGCAGAGGCATCCTATATGTGTAAAGAGAAGTGAAATAACAACCTGAGAGAAAATTAGAGCTCTTTTTATTTTGCTGTGCAGCTGAGACTGGAAATGCTGTCCACGTTTCAAGAACAGATTTTATGACATTAATTTAGAGTGTCCAGCTTTTTTAATGTTTGTGAAAGTAATGGATAGTAATGAGTAATTGGGAATGACTTTTGAAGATCTTGCCTCAGATTTTTTTTTAAACTGTATCAAGTAATAAGGACTAGTATTTAATTGTGCTGGTAATTTAATATAAAGAACACGAGCAGACATCTAACATTTTCAAAACCAGCTAACATCTTCGAAAGTCTATCTGTTGTAACATCAAGATTTTCAATGGCAACAGTTACTTCACAATTCAGTGTTTGTATGTGAAATATACATTTTTTTTTTTTCTGTTTATAATTTCATGTGTATTCAAACTATGCTCAGTAACTTAACAAAACATCAGCAAAATTTATCACCTCTTTTTTCACCTTCTCTTCTAGATAGCAACTTCATATCTTAAACAGCCAGGTCCCAGAACCTCTGGGACTTCACTGGTGACCTCTCTCTGCAGTAATATCTGATGATCTTTCCTGACATTCTCTGGAGCTGTTTTTAGTATTGGTGTTACTTTTACTATCTTCTAATTTTGTACCATGACAGATTTAATCAGTAAGCTGCATATTATAATAAATAGTTCAGAAGTTTCATATTTGAATTTCATTAGGACTCATGAATATAAGTACCATCTGATGCTGGGTATTTGGTTTATTGATTTTTCTAGAACCTCTTGTGCTGAGACTTCAATTTGAAAGACTTTTTTTTGTGTCCTTCATAAAGTATGTGTAGTACATCAGCAGAGAATCCAACAGTTCATGCCACTTTTCTTCTATATGTTATATGAGATTGCTTTTACACTTTGTCCAGCAACCAACTTTACAAAAACATTAAAAGATTTACTGTGCGATGTTTTAAAATTATTTATTCTGTGTTTTTATGTACATGGTATACAACTCAAAAAATTATCAGTCTTCTTTATCCTGATTTTGCATTTACCTTTCCTAGACTTTGTTCTTTACATATTCTTCACCTGGAGACAACTTCAGCTCCTTATTTTCCATGATTCCGTCCTGTTTGTCTCCACAGATTCTTCTGATGTTTCTGGAATTTTTCCCACACTTACTTAGTACTACTTTGTGAAAGTAGGCAGTGGATTTCTTGTCTTTTACTGCTTCTGCAAATTTAATGGCTCCTTGGGAATTGTTAATGAGTGCTTCTTTGATAGTGATATTTTGAATTAGGCCTTGCAGACTACTCTGGACAAAGTCAGGACTTGCTTCTCTTCTCATGTGTTTTCTGACTGTTTTGTCTATTATCCAGTCACCTATATAGTCTGAAATTTTAATTTAAGAGTCATTTATTAGCTTACGTATTTTCTATATATACCTGGGAGATGCAGTGACAGAAGTGCGGTTTATTTTTGTGTTTTCTTCTTGCAGCACTTTTATTCTAAGTAGCCATGTTACCTTTAATGTTATAGTTTTAGTCAGGTCGTTCACCAAAGTTGTTTTTTTTTTGGGGGGGGATTGGAGGAGGGGGGGGTTGGGTTTTTTTGGGGTTTTTTTGGGTTTGTTTTGGTTTGTTGGGGTTTTTTTTTTTTTTTTTTTTGTTTGTTTGTTTGTTTAATTACAGAATTGTACTCCAGTGGTATTTCTTGATAGAATTAGTTTGTTTATTTATTTATCAGTTTGTTTGTGGTTTATTAAAAAAAAAGGTATATAGAATCACCTTCTCTATGATTCTCACATTATGTTTGCTGGTTGTATTCTGCCAAGTTTCCAGATATTGTCTGAGAATTCTTATTTTAAGTTTCTCATTTCAATTCCCCAGCCTCAGCTGTGTACCCCCTTGAACTGAATATTCTGCTTTACCTTCTGGTTTTCTGTTAGTCCTTTCTATAAAAGTTCAGATAGTGTTTTTTATATTTCCAATATCCAACCCTTCTCTCATTCCATTAGTATACAGATCATCCTTAGTTTTTTGAGCTTATAATGTATGAAAATTCATCTTCCTGATGCCATTTTCTATGCTATTATTTAAACTTCTGCCTCTCTGGTTCCCTGCTCAGTGCTGAGAGGAGTTAAGAGGATGTTGCTGTTAAATGCTGATACTTAACCTCCAGTAACATAGCCTGAATCTTGCCGCTACACCTTCTCTTTCCTCTGCCCCATGTTGTTACAACTCTTCAAGCTCCACACCAGCAGTTTGTCTTCAACATGTGCTTAGAAATTATTTACATACTTACTGATTTTCACCAGAGAGGCAAGTCACCATGCAGTCTTTGCTAGCTGAAGTATACTCAGACCCAGCTAACTATATACATGGTAACTGAATGACATAGAGGTGTTGTCTGGCTATTTCTTTCATCCAAAATAAATCATGGTTATAAGATTGATTTAGAGCCTCTTGTGATGTGATTTATTTGTAAACAAATATCAGGCTGTCTCCTAGGTCTGTGTTACTACTGCTTTTATTTGGATTGTCAAGTTTTTTTCCTTTCAGATTTGATAAAGAAACAAATTGCAAAAGACTATATAAATTGCTCTTGTTCTCTCCATTTAGTGCCACTTATTTGATCCAGCTTCCTGATAAATTCTGCCTATAGGCATTTCACTTGCAGATGTTTTAGCTATCCGTCCTCAAGATTAGACATTTGCTTTTAAACATATTTTATTTACATTGTTATACAATAGAGGACATATGTGCATGTCATGTAAGAAAACAGGAGATAGCAGTTAGCGTTGAATGACCTCTGAAAAGAGTTGATGAAAAAAACACATATAAAATGATTTTGACATAAGAAAGTTATTTCTGTTAGAGAAATGGTAAGCAGAAGAAAACTTTAATAACAAATTTCCAACATATTTCAATATTTGGTATTTACATACTTAGACTTCAGATTTATATGGGATTTGAGCAAGGAGTATTCTGCCTGTTTCTGCCTTCATGTCCCTACATGGGGCTATACAGTGGTGCTAGATATCGACACAACAGTTAAAAAAGTTTGAATTTCAAGAGTGTGAAGCAAATGGGCTCATGCAGTAAGATCCAGGCAGACTGTAATGTCAGAAATAATCACAGCCGCTGCAGAGTGAATTGTGGTTCTGGAACTGGGCTGCAACTTTTAACTGCAGACTAAAGTCAATCAGTTTTAAACTCATCATAAAAGTTCATGGTTTATGCTTCATTACAAATTATCATTGTACTTCTCAGTGTCTATAATGTGATTCATTAGATAAATCCAGTTACTAGACTGCTAGTTCCTCGTTTAATTATATAAACTGGGTTATGTTATCTTGACAATACTTATTGTAATTGAGTAAACCATTTCTGACTCTGCTTTCAGTTTGTCTTCGAAAAAGAATTTACAGTCTGATCCACATGGATTGCTATTGGCTAGAGTTATGTAGTCCTAACTAGTCATGGTTTCTGTATTAGAAACATAGTGTACACCCCCAAGTTCAAACTTCTTTATGTGCCCTACCATGAGATAGAGGACCTTTTATCTGAGATATCCTAAATCCTCCAGTCTGTGGTCTGTAGTCCTTCTAACTCCTTCAACAGGCACAGGTTTATGAACAGGAGCACTACATGCCCCCACTAAGCCTGCACTGAGAGATCAGTGAAGGAATTTAACAATTATCTCTTTGTTCCTACAAGTATTTGAGGATTAAAATACTTAACAAAAAAAAAAAAAAAAAGAGATAAAAAAACCTGATCCTAATCCTCAAATTGTCCTCCCTCTCTCAGAAACCTGAAGGTCTCTTAGAACCCAGGAGTGCCTTTTGCCCAGTTTTTGCAGTGGTTACTTTCACTGGAGAGCAGCATTCCTCTTTATTGTCTCCTTCACTTTCCATCACTTTTTGGGGAAACACCAGTTCTGTATCTTTGCATAGCCCCAGCACATCCAAATAAGAAAAAGAAACCCCAGATATTGATCCTTTTGGGTGAAGTACCTACTAGTTGACTTGTTCAGAGTTGATAATCAAGTGTGCAGTCTTGATCCTGCTCCATTCACATGTGTTAGATTTTTCCTCTGAGCAAAACAGCTGTGTGGAACCCATTGCTAAAGATAGTTTGAGTAAAATTATGTGCTTACCTCAAACTACTGAATAGAAAATAATAACTTCCATGCTGAACAGATTTGATTTTGTACACATATATTCCACACTACCACAGTATGTCTGGCATATGAAATAGTTTTTTTGCAAGTGTTTAAATTGCTAATATGATTGTTTAGATTATTAATCTCAATTAATCAAGTAACACAAGACTTTTTAACAGTGTTTCTAGAGAAATATGGCATCATTATTAAAAACCTGTTGCTTTGCATATTCCTCATCTTGCAGATTAGATTTTGACATGCATAAGTCTATGGAATGTTCTTTCAAATACATTTATTATTCTTTTTCCTCAGAAGGTGGCTTAGTTGCCTCAGTTAAATTTCTCCTAGAGGTTAAAATGAACAGACAGAATATGATACTCAGGTTAACAAAGTTTTGGCAATGTTAAGAAGTTTAGATAGAACAAAGGTTAACTACTGGCTGTGTGTCTTGGTAATTGTCCTAGTATCACCTCTATTTCTGCCTGATAACTGCTGTGAAGATGACAATAGTATCTTCTCAACTAAATCTTGTCATTGCACTGGTTTGTGATATTTTTGGGTTTTATTTTTTTTTTTTTTTAATTTTGAAGAATGTGGGAAGTTTCCCAGTCTGTAAGAATGAATCCAGGTTTGTAAAAGACATTCTGTATTCTGTAGTGACAGATGAAGGAAATTTTCTTTTCTTCTGATGAAAAAAATAAGGAATGTCTGACCATGATCTAAAAGGCTTGTGTGAAGATAGGTAATTTTAGAGACATTTGGGGTTTTTTAGAAGTATAAAAATTAAAACCTGAGTTTTGAAATACCCTGGATAGTGTTGTTACAGACCTCATGATCTGAAGGCGAGATAATGTTTTCAGACTTTATTTAGAAACAAGAGGAATCATTTTAGTAATGATATCAAGGTGTCATAATAAATCAGCAGAATGGTCCACCTGGGCCTTTAAAATCTGTGGCATATGCTGTCCTTGCTTGCATCAGGTCAGTATATAGCAGGAGGCCAAGTTAGCAAATTAAGGAGAGCAGCACAAAGGTTCAGTAGTTAGAGACTGCTTTTTGGGAGGGTTACTGGCAAGAGACGAGATTGGTAAAATGCCACAATACTGGACCATATTAGAATTGCTGGAATTAGCATTATTTAACTTCACTTTTTTCATGTCCTCGAAAACAAAGTAGAGCTGCCAGTACTATTTTATGGGCCCTGTGAGTCAGTATCCTCTCATCTCTCCTACCCAAGGAATCTCCTATTTTCTGTCAGCACAAGTGTACAAATGGTGGAGTTGTACCCGCATAGAAAGAATATTTAAAGGTGTTTTTAGCTCCATCTTGACACGTGCTTGAGGGCCTTAGACCCCTCATTTTCTATGGGGCACTGACCATATCAGTAAAGCAGAATTTTTGTCTTTAAAACCTAACTAACATTTTGTGCAGCATTACCTTGTAATGTATTTCTTAGATTTTGTGGTTCGGTGGAATTACTGTGGATATAGGTATAATTATGCATGAAAGCAAGCAGTAATTTATTTAATAACAATAGATAATCCTTGTTTCTAAAGACCATTATTATTATTATTACTATTATTGTAATAATTGTTCCGTTTTTCTTGTTAGTTTTTTTTTGTGTTCCGCTTAACTCTTATGCCTTTTCTTTAGGGTGTTATTAGAGTTGCTAATTAATAACTGCTTACTTTGCCATTTTACTTTTCAGCTTCTAGTAAAACATGGTGGAGATTTGTTTGCAGAAAACGAAAATAAAGACACCCCATGTGACTGTGCAGAGAAACAGCACCACAAAGAGCTGGCTCTTAACCTGGAATCTCGAATGGTATTTTCACGTGATCCTGAAGCTGAAAGCATTGAAGCTGAGTATGCTGCTTTAGACAAAAAAGAGGTCAGAGGATACTTCAAATCTGAAATATTTTACACTTTTATATTTGTAGTAGTTACATTGTGACACAAGTCTGCAAGTATTTCAGTAGATACTGTACTTTGTATTTGTAAGCAGTTTTTAGTACAGTTCTTTATAATTTTCAAGGTAAGCTCTGAGAACATAACAAATACATTGTCAAAAGTAAACAGAAATGTTATTCATATCTTAATTATGTGGACTGTCTTGCAGACTGTGAGGCTGGAGGAGATACAGTGAGGCCAGTAAGCTCAGAAACAGTTTCTCTAAACCAAATATTATTTAATTTTTTAAATTTCTTAAGATGCCTTTTTCTCTCAAAAATTTGGACAAAAGAAATTCTGAAAAGGAGAAAATCTGTGGAATAAAATAGGGAAACTTTTCTGGTGGATTTTCCTGGACTGAAACTGGGTTGAATGTTACAAAAAGCACTCAAAACTGACCTAGTGCAGGACATCAACATAGTGCATTTACTTTCTTGTTTTATAACTTGATGCTTGAAGCTACTGCATACCAGAGTTTGTATGAAAAACAAGTAATAACAAGTGGTGTTTCTTCCAAGTAAATTTTTGAAAGAGAGAGACAATTCACTGACCAAAAAATGGCTTGAATTTTGTTATGCCTTACACATGACTATGATTCCAATAAAGATAATTTGACCAGATTCTTAGTACAAGTTCCCTCCCCATTCATTATCTGATTTTAGTCAACTAAAGTTCTAAATAAGAATACATAGACAAATTATATGATTCAGTAAATATTACATATTAATTCTGTTTAAATTAAAGGACAATAGATTCCTCTATGGTTACTCCCTTCAGAAACAGCATGGCTTGGCCTTTTACTAGCTTGGCCCACTTATGACCTAATGATGTTTAAAAGAAAATACATAAGTAGGCTTAGGTCACATTAACTATTACCCTGAAAAATGCCACTCATGGTCAGTTTTATTTGAGAGTTAGAAAGTCCTTGTAGTGTCCATTTAATTTTTTGACTGTTTTTCTTGGATACATTCAAATATAAACAGCCTTAATTAGATAGTTTATTCCTTGATGAGAAATTTAGAGATGAGTTTTAATATACTTAGTATGTTTAAATAACAAATGTAATTAACTCATAATTTCTCTTAATATTTCCATGTGGAGGCATCCAAATTGTAAGGAGATAGTTTGAAATTATATTTTCTCTCCTGGCAGAAACACTTTAAAAGGCTGCAGCTGTTTCTTGCCACAATTGCAGCTTACCACTCCTTTGGTTATGCAAGTGGAACTCTTCAGAAGGTTATGTTTTTGGCTGGGTCACAGCAATGTTTCGGCTTAAAAGAAGAAAAAGTTTTACAGAGTGGTAATATGTAACTGTATTATTTAAGTTGAATAATTGTTATCATCATATTTATACCAGGAGTTTGCTGGCATATACACCAGGACAGGTAAAAAGATGAGGAACTTTCAGATATGGGTGGGACAAATCAAGAGCACTTGAATAGGCTTTTCTGAAAGATAAGATGTTGTCTCATGCCTGTTTAAGATAGATACTGAACAAAACCAGCTTGAAGACTTGATAGATACAAGGGACTGTACAGTTGTCTATCTCACATACCAGTGCAATTTTCCCATTTGTTCTAAATGTTCACGAGCCAAAAAATGTCATCCTGGAATTTGGTACACCAATTGATGACCTTGGGGATTTGCATAGAGGAATTCTGTCTTCACCTGCTCCCTGCTGGTTTTTCTTTATGACTTTCTGGAGGGATGATTTCTCTAACATCTTGTTTATCTCTAAGAGAACAAGTGCTGGCACAGGGGAGATGCCAGGAAAAGTTAATCTTTCCATCTTAGCCCTCAGAGTGGCCAAAACCAGTTGAAAAAACAGCCTTAGAAAGAGTTGCATTGAGCTGCAATCCAAATGACTGCATGTCCTCATCCTCCAGGTTGGTATATAAATGTCTGGGATGAGCAGTGACAGGTGCACTTAGCACTGGCTATGGTGATGCCTCTGTCAAAAGCCCCAGAGCACAGATGGTTCACCAAAATTGCCTCTCAACAATCATCCTCTACTTTTTTTCTCTCTGTTTCATTTTTATATATTATTAAACACTGAGGGATGGAGTCTACAAAATGCTTGTTTAGCATAGTATTCAGCTTGTAATTGTTGCCATTCAACATCCTTCCAAAACAGAAAATATTCATTCATGAATAATTAAAAAACTTTGAACACTAAGAAATGCATTTTCAAAGGAACTGCATCTTTTGAATGAAGGTTACAGGAAAAGAAAAACATTTGAAAACCATGAATAGGATTTCTTCCTAGGCAAAACAGCCAAATGGGCAAGATCTGCACAGTAATATCTGGAAAGATAGTACCCAATACCTCACCTTCCAAGCCTGCCATGTTTACAGGAGTACACAATGTTTCTTTTCTTGATTCTTTGCTCTTACTTTGTTGAATAATCTCAAAAAAAAATCCTTGTTATATAACATCTTCATCTATCTTTTAAATCTAATTGAAGATACACTAATATTACAGTAAGTGATTGGTAAGCTGCTTTATTGATTTTGGTTGTTCTTTTGCACAGTCTTTTACATTGTTGTTTGTTGTGGCATGAGAGCATATTTGTCTTGGTGATATGTCTCTGGGAGTCCTCAGACAGAAAGGGTCCTTACTTTCAATCAAATCATGTAATGTTTTGAATTTATATGAGAAACACCTGGGAATGAGCAGTACCTCACAGCAGATCATCCAGAACGTTTTTGGCTCTCAGACACAGTTAAATACCTTATGCAATAGCAAAATATATAATTTCTTCATTTCTTTTGCATGTGTGCCACTGAATACTGAAGAAATACACTATTAGTCAATGTATCACAGATTTACTGAGTGTATAATAATTTTTTCAGTTCCTGAATTGATGTCATATAAAAATATAAATACCATAAGTCCAAAGAGTTATCTTAAATTATTCAAATTTATTTTATCTCTACACATGGAGAATGGTTTATGAAGTGAAAGGAGAGAAGGGGGACTACATTTATTTAAGATACATGTAGTGTCAATATACATATAGTGAATATTATTTTACTTGAATTAGTAAATGGATTATAAATATTTTTTAAATATATTACTCCATTAACTGTAGAACTCCATCCATGCATAAAGAAGGATGTTTACATGAAGTTCTTTGACACCATTTAATTATATAATCATCACTGTAGTAGAATTTCTTTGCCCCTGTCTATTTTAATGGTGCTTTAAATGAGAGGAAAATAAAAATAGTTTGAAATGAACTGTTAAAACAAAGTTTACATACTAAAATACTTTCAGGAGAGAAAGAAGGTATAGCTTTTGATATCTAAATCTTAGTAGTAAAAACTGGAGAAGAAAATAATTTCAAAGAAGGGCCCTTGAGAATACAGAAGTGTTGGAATCTGTTGTAAGAAGCTCAGCAATGCATTAAAGTAGTAACACTAATAGGATATTTCAAAAAAATATATATTTAAATGATCCTAATATTGAACAATGTCTTTTTCACATCAAATATCAATCAAGAGTTACTCCATAAATGACCATTCAAAGGAAGTCTCTGAGCATCATAAACTGTAATCAAAATCCTTTACAGCACATGGCATTGCAGAGATAAGTCATCAGTGTTTGAAGCAGTTCAAACCAAACCTCTGTGATATTACATGCTGGATGTACATCCTCATAAATAAAGACTGTATCTTCCAAATCTTTACAAGACTGTCTTGTACACATTAACATTTTTAAGCTTCCCATTGTATAAAGTCTTCACTCTGGAATGAAGATTTCCAGATGAACCTCCTTAATAGTACCAGTCTAAAATTTCTTTTCTTTCAGTTTGTTCTGTGGGCTCATATGTTGTTTTATGAAACAAATGTCTGATGTTTCAAACACATTCTTAGGGAATATTTCCCTCATTACTTAAAATTAGGATTCTTAAAAGCTGAAGATCCAAACCTCCCTGCTGGATTGGGTGGAATGCTCCAGCTGAGATAATATATAGCCTGTTATTCAAGGGGAGATACTTGCCAGTGTTTGACCTAGAACCAATCAATATGATTCTGAACATATCTGCATTTCAGGATAAAATACCAGGTCCTAAAATATGATTATATGTTGCAAGTTTAACAGAAAAGATAGATTTTTTTATGATATGTGTAGTCTTCAAGAATTGAGTACTGTTGTGCTGACACAGCTGATTGCTTTACAATTACAGTTCAAAATGGAGTTTAGATTCAGTCATGACCATTTTTTTTCTACTTTTTTGCTGTACATACAGCACAATTATAATAATTCTGGCACATAGTTGTTTCTATCCCTGTCTCTCTGAAATGTTTTTTGAAAATTATCTCTTTTGTAATAAGTTAAGAAGGTCAAATTCCAGCATGCTATTAATCCAAGTGGCCCAGATTTATTTCAGTGCAAGCCATTAGTGTTCACATTATCCTTTACTGAGTCATGCATGATCAGCACTGGAAAGACATACAGAAACTGCCTGAAATTGAGTGATCAAGATATAGGTCAGGACACTCACAGGTCATTTCTCTTCTGCTTTGCTTGCTTTCTCAAAAAGAACAAAGACCCAACACAGATCTGTGGAGCGTTACGTTTGCTGATGACAAAGTTTCTAGTATGGAGAAGCGCCTGTTTATATCACTGATTAGCTAACAGGAGACATCCTTGTGTGAATCAGTTGTGGTTTTAGATGCATTGTGGAGTTCACTGTGATGTCTGGAATACAGGGAACAGTTACATTTTTAGAGTAGGTGTCTCAAAAGAACACAATCATTTAGAAACCGGTATCGGTTCTGCCTCCTGCTGGTTATCCTTAAAGGGGACAGCACACTTACTTAGACAGTAACCTTTTGAGGACAGAACCAGCCTTTTGCTTTCTGGCTATGTATGTATGCATACATTCGAGTCCCTGTAATCTAGCACTGAAGAGTCCTGGACTATGGTCTACATAAAACCAAAATATAGATAGTAAATAATGATGTATAGTCTTAACTCTTGTTATCTGTCACCACTGTGTCCTTCAATCTCTGAATTGCTGAAGACAATTGCCATTTGGTGGCCAGGTTCCTGATTAGTCCTGAGAATGTAACACTTTATGTCAAATGCTTTAAATACTTTGTTAGCTAGTCTTTAAATAAATAAATAAAACCAGTGTATGTAAGAATGGTGGTTTTTACCTATTCTTTCTGTATCCATTCTCATTACTGTCCCTCCCACTTCTTTTTCTCTTCCTACCTATGTGGAATTTTCTCTGTGCAATGCTAACAAATACATTATTTGCTGTCATAGTTGTCCTTAGTTTTAAAAAGGAGTCTGCAACATATGTTTGTCTCTCTGCTCTCTTGGATGGAGCTAATTCAGAATCCTAAAATTACTTCTTTTTGTCTTTCTGATTTGACCTTTTTTAATGTTGTAATAAGGGGATGGATCTCCAGGCCAGGAAGGCAGCTGGGTGATCTGCTCTCTGTAGGGCTATGAGAGTTGGCCATTGTTTCTCAGAAAGAGTTCTGATATCTCCATGTACAATTTATCCCCAGCCTTGGCGGTATCCAAAAGCCATCTGGATGTAGTCCTGGATGGCTGGTTCTAACCATTTGTTGGAACAAATGATATTTGAAGTCCCTTACAACCTCAAACCTCATAGTGTTTTTATAAACATCTAATTGATTGTGTCATTTGTCCTATTCAGGACTGACTTTGCTTCTGAAAGGGTGGATGTTGCCTCAGAAGATCCAGATACTGGATTCTGCTCACAAACTTCTCACTGTCCAATGTCTCAATGTATGCTCATCCAGACCAATTCAGAGTTAATGGGTCTCAGTTAATGTATAGTGTCAGAGCATCTATATGCAATGTATGATAACCTGTCCTTTGTCTGGCTTTCCTCTAAATCCTTAGTTCAAATCTAGTCATGCATTCTCACAGCTGTTCCACAATATTTCAGGCCTGATCACTGAATCACAGTTCATCTAGATTCTGTAAAAATGTAGCCTTTTTTGGGAGAGAGTGTCAGTGTTAGGCTAGCTTATCATTTGAAGATGGCTTCCTGCTACGATGGAGATCTTTAGTGAGTTCTCCATTATACCTGGAAGAAATGCTTTTAGATTTTGAGGTTTACAAAAATCATACTATAAATATTACAAAATGACAATGTTTCCATATAGCTTTGCATGGTCATTGATGTATACAGTGAATAAATTTTGTCTCCTACTGTCTAGCAGTTGAGATTGTGATCAGTAACAGTGCTTTGAATGCTTTCTTTTTATTATTGTATTAGACTAACTTGAAAATATTAGACATAAATTATCTTTCTTCTTCTTCTTAAAGCCATATGAGGGGCTAAGACTTCAAGACCTGCGAAGGCTTAAGGATATGCTGATCGTGGAATCTGCTGACATGCTTCAAGCACCACTCTTTACTGCAGAAGCTCTACTTCGGGCACATGGTAATGCTAAACCTTAAAGTCTAAAGAAACTGCTTGCAGAAAATTCAAAACCACAGTCTGTGTTTGCACTTTATTTCCAAGTAAAAGAGAAGTAATGTTTAATGGCAGGAAACAGACCACACAGTACTTCAGAAAGGAGTACAGCTGCAGTATGTCAAAAAACATTGAGGCAGACAAGGAAGCTGATAGAAAAGTGATTCAAACTAGGAATTATAATGGAAGACAGTTTAACTTCAGCAATGTGGAAAAACAGAACCACCCTATTTTGGTGAGAGACGCAGGAGTAAAACTTGCATGTCAAAACAGTCAAAGTCATCAAACCTGTTTTTGTCAGACCATTGGTTTTCTGCCACTATGTATTAGTGTATAAAACTGGATCATCATTTTTTAATTTGTTTTTTTCTTGCAATGAAAACATAAGACCATTGTAATAAGTGGTTGGAAATTGCCTTGGCATTTAAATTAAATTTAAAAAATTAAATTAAATTTAATTAAAAAAAACCCCAAACAAACATGAATGTATGTCATTTGGAGGATTTTTTATAGTTATACTTTTAATACAAGGTATGCTTTTCCATGCGCATATCTGTAACTAGTTAATTTTCACTGAAATAAGTCTGTATTCTTCTTCAAGTTAAACCAGGTTTGTTTGAAAGGGGATTATACTGAATTCAGTGTGTTCTCTCCAGACAAAAGTATCTCTGAAACTCAGTGTAAGCTTTAGGCTTTGATTCGGTGATTCAAAACTTATGCTTACTGAAGCATCTGCATTGTTACTTTATGCCAAAGGAGCTACTCAGGCAGTTAATGGTTTGTGTGCTCATTCATCACTGTGTTGCTGGATTAAGCTTTCATACCCTATTATTTCTGTGGGCTCCTTGTTAAAGTCAGTGGGAGAGGGAAGAGTGAAATAGAATAGAAAGACATTATTTTAAACCCACATCTTTGGTACACTTTCATGAGGAGTTGCGGTACCTGAAATTCATCTCTTTTTACATTAATTTCCATAGCTGGTATTTGTGTTCCTTTTAACACTGAATTAAGTAAACATGAACTTGTGCTGGTATGATGATATTTAAGGCACAGTCCTTGCATATATATATATTTATGTTGATTCTTTGTTTAATTCTTATATTTTTAATATGTGCAATATTTAAATGCTATGTTGCATTCCCAGAATAATCTCAGTAAGGCCAAAAATTATAAATACTTGACTGAGTAGGCTCCATAACCTGTGCAGATATTTTGAAGAGGAAGATTGTGGCAACACTGTTCAAACTCTCAGTTCAGTCTGCAATTAGCTGAAAATCAGTGAGGTTGATGTAAATTGTTGAGAAATGTCTGCCAGCATCTAACAAGCAGGAGTTGACAATTGAGAAGAAATCAGTCTGTCTTGGAAAGGTCATTCTACTGATGTTGCCTTAGTGATGTTCTGGTAACTTAATGCAATTGGCCAGTGCACAGAAGGAAGCACGGACAATTAGCGAGTCATGAGAAAGTCAACTGTTTTGCCTGTAGCTGTACTGATTCAGTTTAGTAAAGGAGATAACTCAGGTATTTACAGAGGTTTAGAGAATTGACATCAAATGACAAATCATAATTTTTTTTTTGCACTAAATCTTGAAATTCACAAAAGAATAATATGAAATCTTGGTTTAATTCACACAAGGTATGAAAAGCGTGTTTTGAATTCTTGGAAAGATAATACCTAATATACTAAGTTTAATAGTTTACAGGCATATAATATTTAATCCACCAGACTTTGCTTTCATAGATTGTATAAATATATCAATTTATTGACACACACATTAAGGGTGTATTTTCCTTTTCTTCTTTTAATTGAGAGACAGAAGTACGCAGAATTAAAGCCAAGTTAAAACAGTCACAAAAGCAGATAACTACAGTTTTTCTACACGGATTTTTTCAACAGTGTTTCTCTTCTAGTTCATTATACAGCAATGGAATTCAGGGATAAAAATCAGGCAATTCAACAGATATCTTGTGTTTTATTAAAATTCGTAAGTTAAATAAAGAGAAAACAGTGGATCCATTTAGTGACATGTCTTAACCCTTGCTAATTTTAAAGATACAGTGCAACAAAGAAGGTCAAGAAAATTTCTAGCAAATTTTAGCTGTATCTTAATATTAGTCAGCCCCTATCTGAAAGGTTCGGTAAACTCAGAGTAGTATGATAATATTTGTAATTTTTGAAGTGTAAATGTGTTCAGGGTCCATATCTTTAAACAAATGAAATTAAACTAATCTGGGATAAGTTTTAGCTTAGATAAGTAAGGGCCTGGTCAATAAATCATCTGCATCTCAAAGAATTTTTTTGACAGGGGCAATACTTTTACTAAGTTCACTGCTTAGAACGCATATCTTTTTTTTTTTCCCATCACTAATACAGTATAGGAAAACCATCTTTTCCTTATAAAAATAAAATTCATAAAAATAAAACATCTTTTGTTTAATAACATTGATGTTTCTTTGGGGGCATCCAGCACTTAAAAAAATCCCCAAAATTTAAAATGGTTATTTAAAGTAATAGGAAAAATTGGGAAATTTCTCATCATTTATGAAATTCAAGTTTGCCTAGTCTGCGTGTGGTGTTGATGAGTTTAGATTAAAATCTGTATAGGAATGTGATAGATTTATATTTAAATGAGAACTTTTAAGTATTTTTGGTAGAAAAAACTGCTATTCTGAAGATATCTTTAGTATTAATTGTAGGAATCAGAAACAGAATGCATTTCAAACATATGTGAAGAAAGATTTGATTTAGTTTTAAGATATATTTTGTTTCACTATTTTTTGTATATAAATGGGCAGTGTTAATTATGAATAAAAGTAAAATATTCACTAACACTTAATTATAGAATAAAATGTAGTGCCAATATATGAAATTTGCACTCAAGTGGATTTTTTTTCCACCCAGAAGCACATAATTTATGTGTTTATATATAAAAAAGACTAGAAATTTATTAAGTCACAAATCTCTTGTAATCCATTTAGATCTTAGTCTTCTTCCTGTATTTCCTGGCTTCATTAAAAAAGACTCCAACAAAACACAACAGATAAAATTGAATCCATATTAAACAATTACTTTTATTTTTTCTTACTTTTAAGAAAGAAAAATTAATGAAAATTCAGTGGTGTGAGGGCTGGTATATTTTCATCTGCCTGTGAAAGTCAGTATTGTTCTGGTTTTCAACTTAGTCTTCTAGCTACTACTATTGCTGTATAAAAATAAAAAAAATAGTGTTAAAACATATTACAGGGAAAGGAGATGTTTGTGATGCAATTATGTACAAAATGCATTGCATTACATATTATCGTGGTATGGGTTCTCTGAAATGTAATATCTAAAGTTCCATTCGATTACATTTTATTATAGTTATTTATTTTTAATTTTTTTTGTTTAGTGTTCTTGTGAAGGGTGCAGGTACAAAATATCTTTTAAACTCCTTCAGGCACATAATTTCCTGTATCTCTGTATTTGTTGAAGACTGGGACAGGGAGAAGTTACTGGAAGCCTGGATGTGTAACCCAGAGAATTGCTGCCAGCGCTCCGGGGTTCAGATGCCGACTCCCCCTCCGAGCGGGTACAACGCGTGGGACACGCTCCCTTCCCCACGAACGCCGCGCACGACTCGCTCTTCTGTCACTTCCCCTGATGAAATCAGCCCCTCACCAGGAGACATGGAGACAGCTGTGGTAAATTTATAAATAGACCTTAAACCAGCAGGGCAAAACAGCTGACTTCTGAACGCAGTGCACCTGTGTAGCAGGGGAGCTGCCAAACATACCTTTGTGAAAGTGTAAAGTGCTTCTCTTTCTGAAAGTGGTGAACAGAGGAGTCGACACCTTAAACATTCTTTATGATAAAACAGTTGAGCACCTGACAAATACAAACCATTCTGGTTTTACCTTCGCTGTCACTCACAAACTCTCATTTTAGACAGCTACAGTCACATCAGTGCATTTGTCTCTTTTGAACTTTTCATCTATCTCTATCAAGATGTTCACTTTCATTGTATCCATTTCCCCGAATGTACGCAGTTCTGTGAACCCTGCCTTTTGAAAATTTTTTCTTTAGAAAACAAAATTGTCTTTGTCTGCATTTTGAAATGTCAGCCCACTAGTGTACTGTAAGCTTATAATTACTTTTACTATGTGTGGGCTGCTTCGAGCAGTTTACAAAGCTATTGCAAATTTGAAATATGAAAGCGCCTTTCATTAAAATCAGTGTGGCTCTTTTGGAAGACAGAGTTCTCTTTTTAATAATCCACAGCTGCAGCATTATAAAACTATTGCTCCATGATCTAAGCATTTTTTTTAGAATATTACATGCAGTCTTTCAAATGGATCATCCCTAAATCTCATATTAAAACTAAGCTCTTGCATTCCTGCATAGAAATATTTTATTTCTATTGTAAAATGCTGTAAAAGGAGCTATATAGAAGGTATTATTGTACATTTATTTACATTAGCAGTTAAATATTGTCTGTGAATAATTCCTAATTAAAGTGTTGAACGGGAGATTATATGTCCTCAGCTTTACATTATGTGTTTTGTTTTTTGTTGATGGTCCGTAAGCCAGGAATGCCAGTTTGGATAATGATTGCCATTATAGATCTAGTGTGTCTCAGTCCAAGTCCAGAGTTACACATTTAGTGTTCCTGTTTGTTTAAGAATCTTATCTGAACTATCAAATCTCATTTTGCCAGGAAAATGAAAACTAAAAGGAATAGATAAAATGAAGCCACAAGGTATAAAGCTCCTTTGCATGGTTTGCATTTGCATCCTATTTTACAAACAGTTCTAGTAAATGTTTTTATTTGATGTTTTGAACTCAGGACTTCATTAAATTCCTTATTTTAAATATACATTTTAAACAAAATTTACAGCTTATATAAATTTAATAGAGATTATTTTTAATGTATTGTCAATTTTTAAAATATTTAATTTTGGCATGACAATAAGGTTAAATGACTAAAGCAACAATTCATGTCTTCCCTGAGTTTTACACTTTAAAGGCCGGGTTTTTTTGTTTGATTTTGTTTTGGCTGTAATGTAAGTTTAAATGTTTAAAATGGCATACCACAGGCTGACTTTCTGAAAATGTCCTATGTGTTTGGAATACCTCATGCATTGAAAGTTAAAATATGTTTTCACAGTGTCTTTGTTTCAATGAAAAGAAAAATCTTTTTGTATTTCTTGAAGAATATTAATATTTGTTTAGACACATAACCATAAGCAGTGCGTATTTTCATCCCTACTCTTTAACTACTTCAGAATAAGAGTCTCAGTATTCAGTGTTTTTTTTTTTCTTTAGTGCCTACTTTGGTAAAATTCAGCAATTATGTTTTCTGTTGGAGTATTTGTAGTGTAACTTATTCTTAATTTTGATCAAAAACATCAAAGTCTTTTAAAAATAATTATATATATGTAGGTTATTACTTCAAGTATTTGCTGCTGCTGCACAAACTTCTCCACCTTGATTCTGACCTCACTGTGTGAGAAGCTAAACATTTCCTGTAGCCTCTCTCATCTCCAAACTCATTTCTGGCTGGCTGTGAAGCCGATGAAAAATGCCGCTCCCTTTTGCACCTAGAACTTGTAACTCTGAGATTCCAGCACTCTGCAGGGTGAAGCACTGCCTGAGCTCTGGGATGCTGCAAAAAAGCAGCCCAAAATACGCTCTCTGGATAGGGCGTAATAGAAACAGAGGTACCAAATCTTTCCCATTCCTATATCTTAAATAACTTTCTTTCTTTGAATACAGTTAGATGTTTTTCCCTTACTGAGGACTTTATATTTTTGCTGAGATTTTCCAACATAACTCATTCTGCTAACAATACAAAAAGCTTTAGGGTATTTCTTAATCAGAAGCATTTCTGTCATTTACAGTGTGACATTTGCATGTGTAATATTTCTGTGTTTGAAGACCCAGTGGATATGCCTTGTGGACATGACTTCTGCAGAGCTTGCTGGGAGGCGTGAGTATATGTATTTCTCTATCACTTGAGAAGCTTTCCTACCTGCTGTGTTGATGAGGAAAGGACAGAGACCATAAACAGCTAATGTTAAAATACTGTTTGGGTTGCAAAGAGTTGCTAGTTTGAACCTGTCAAATATTTTAGTTGTCACTCAAACTACCATTACCAACTGGTTTAGGCTTATGTAATGTTTGTTTTAGTTCTGACTAAGCAAAATTCTTAATCAAATGTTTTAAGCTTGTGTCTGAATAGATAAGCCTGCTCCTGATTTGTTCAGTATTTGTGTGTGGTGTTGGCAACATTGGGGTTTACAGTTTCTAAATTAAGCACATGCTTAATTCCATCTCTGAGTTTAGCACACTAAACTTAGGCATTGTGAATCCATTTCCAGTCAGGAAAGCAATTGAAATTCTTTATGTTGATGGTTAATAACTGAGGGGTAGATTTCACTTAGAAGTTCTATTAATTTAATGCTCTTGTTACTGCATAGGTCAGAGTAGTCATGCTAGTGAAAAACTCAAGACATGGATAATTATGGTAGTATAAATATTAATCATATTTCCCAGGAACAATTATATCTGTATGCAGTGCTTTGTATTCATCTGTGTCCCCACTTAGAAGATTGTACTACTTGATCTCTACCCCTGTAGTGTCTTGTTACAGCACCATTTCTGCACAGCTATTTCTACTGCAGATCAACCCCATTTCTATGAACCTATTGGCCTGATGTTAAGGAAGAGCACATTCTTTTCCATGTGAGCTTTCCAAGGCAGTTCTTTTCAGTGGCAAGAAAACTGTGCTTCTCTTGCCTTGCAAATCCCTGGGCAGGATGTAGGAGTTACCAAGAGATCTCTGGTTTGATGTGGTGCTTCTAATTTGGCTGCTGGACTGTGTGTCCTTTGTGCAGGACACAGGGTCCAGCTCAGAGCCACAGTTCAATGGCCAGCATTTGTGGTGGCACATTGAGGGTGGAATTCAGCTTTCTGAGCCAGTCATTCCTAAGTCACTTGGAGCACAGCCAGGACTGAATTCCTCTACTCTAAGACACAAATCTAAGATGGAATGAATTGACAGGTATCTCTACCTTAACTGTTAAAGGATCTCAGGTGACTGCCTTAGAATAACTGCCTGTCTTTTAAATGATTAAAGTTAGAATGGTACCATGCTTGATGCCAGATTAATAAGCCTGTTACAGCTTTGAAACTAAATACTGTTAAAGTCTAGCTTTCAGCAGATTTTTGATCTTGTTCTGTCTTGTGTTATGGTGGTCAGGGACTAATAAGGTCACGATTTAAACATTTGTGTCCAAAACCAGACCTAGTTTTATTAGCACAGTTGTAGAAATTAATTGCATATTAAATTAATTATTTCCTAGATTAATTACACTTACATATTCTGTTTCTGATTTAAGGTAGAATTAATGCTCAGTTTAATTAAACATTGCAGAGCTATCTGATAAATGGCAAAGATGCAAACCACAAACATAGGGCTAAATATTGCTGATGAAGCTCACATTTGAACCATGACAGTGTTATTTTTTTAATTATGCTGTTCATCAAATTTGTAGCTCTTTTGAGCAGAAAGGGATAGTTATTATTCTCTATTTAAAAAGTAATCATTGTGAATATCTGTGAACATAGTGTAAAATACTCAACAGCCTTTTCACTTTTACTTTTTATTCACAAATACTGACTGGCAAAATTCTGGCAGATTTTTGAATCTGAAAATTCAGGAGGGTGAAGCTCACAACATTTTTTGCCCAGCATATGATTGTTTCCAGCTTGTGCCTGTAGACATCATAGAAAGTGTGGTTTCCAAGGAGATGGACAAGAGATACCTTCAATTTGACATTAAGGTAAATTATCAAACTGTTCTTGTACTCCTGAACTCTATTCCATTTTATAAAAAGTAACTTAAAGCTTCTGTATAAAAAGCTGCAATGTATCTGTAATTTTCCAAGCAGAAATGCATAAACAAATATGTGCAAATATGTATTGGCTCTTACATAGCATATTATCAATGTTGCCGTACCACAGAGAAAAAAAGGAAGAACATTTTATGTATTCCTTAAGTAGAAATGCCATATTTCCATAGTACGTTGCCTAATGTGGTATTGGTATTACTAAAATCATTTAATCAAACTCATTTTTGTAACAGGAGATATGAAGGTTTTAATAGTCAGAGTTGTTTGAGTTTGCAATCTGAAATTTTAAAAGTTTTCAGATTATTTTTACTGCATTCAGAAGTACTACCTGTTTCCTTTTAAATACCTTGCTATTACAATGCTGTATATGAGTAGAGGAGTGGAAAAAGCTCCATTTGGTTTTCCTAGTTTTTTTAATGTATTTGTTTTTGAATGCAATCTTTAAATGCAACTTTCTGCTTTTATACTAGTGTAGTAATGAACTAGTCTTGAGAAATGTGCAACTTTATCTGTGGTGTCAGAGCAGAGGTAGAGAAATATTTTTCATTTACAGTACAGTACTTTTTCTGCAACAAGTCTCTTTAATATACAGTAAAATGCAAATTAAACTACCAGATCTGACTCATTTTTTGTGTATTATATTTCAAGTGACTGGTGATCAGAATAGGTTTGAAGCAAGGTAGTGAAGTTCCTTTTTTCTCCTCATTTGTTAGTTTTTACAAAAGAAGGCCTGTTACATTAACCAAAAAAGATAGGAAATAAATTACTGAATTAGTCTAGTTCTGATTTCTAGTTTACTGTAGGATTTTTGTTTAATTAGTAAGGTTTTCATTCTTTCCAACTGAAATAATCAGTTCTGTTAATGAATGTATTGCCAGTGCCCATATAGTAGAAGTTTACTGTAGGCCACATCACAAAGGAATTAACTTGCACAGATTGAACATTTTGTTTAGAATGTAAGTAATTTCATTCTTATTGTAACTCTGAATTACTGTTGTTACTAAAAAAAAAAAAAAAAAAAGTCGAAATTAAATTATTCCCCTATATTTAAAAATTTGTCCTTATAGCTACAAGACTGTCCTTACAGTTTTTGTCTTTGTTCCTTCAAAGGAGGATTATGAATACAGATTGTTTTATATCAAGGATAAAATCCGATATTATGTGGTACAATATTTGCTTTTTTTCTTTTTTTTTTCTCTGCAGGCCTTTGTTGAAAATAATCCTGCTATTAAATGGTGTCCTATACCTGGCTGTGAAAGAGCAGTAAGGCTAACACGACAAGGGTCAAATTCAACAGGATCAGATACGCTTAGCTTCCCTATGCTAAAAGCCCCTGCAGTAGATTGTGGAAAAGGACATCTTTTCTGCTGGTTAGTGCTGGAAACTTACCTGCATCTAAACTGCATAAACTCACTGCCACTGCTATTCCAGGGGCTAATTTAAAAGTCCCACATGGCACCAAGCGTGTGAGTGAAATTAGTATGGAATGGTATATGACTGTACTATCTTTTATCCACACACTAAATAACCTCATGTGCACAAATATTGTAGTATTTTTGGACACTGCAAATATTTATAATCCAGTAGCCATTATTGGCTCTGTTAGGTGCAAAACAACAGCATGGAGTGTTGTGATGTTCTGTTCTGAGGGGACAGAGGAGAAGTGGGATATTGGAACAGGGATTTCTGTGTCTGGATAGCTGTATAATCAAAACTTGGTACATTCTCTATTGCAGTGTAGAAAATCAGCAGTATTTAGCTCTTTCTGAATTTTGCTAGAATCACATCAAAGAAGCTGGAGTTTAAATGGGGCCATCAAGGACCAGTTCCTTCACACATAGCTGTTCTGTTTGCAGGAACACTCCAATCTTTGTTTTACTTGAGGTTTAGTACTTTTTGTTTCTGTTATCTTCTACTGGGTTTTAAGATGAATACAAGCTCAAGGAGTAAAAAGACAGATTTTTCGAAACATCCCTCAGATTGCCAATCTTCAGCACTTCCTAGAAAAGGACATAACAGCATTAGCAAAAGTAAAAAATATTTGGCATATTTTTCCTTGACATTATCAGACTGACAATTTATGACTATCATATTGGGATATCTTTATGTTCTTGGAAAATAAAGAAGGGTCAGCCAAAGTACAGACATTCAGACAAGCTCAGCAATTTTTTTCATTTTTCAATTGAAACCATGATACAAGGACATCCTATGTCATCTGCTTGATTCCAGATATCATAATTTTTAATGAAAGATACTTCTGATTTTAGTTCTTTTTCCATGTGAATGAGAGGGAAAAGGGAAAAAAAAAAAGAAAACAGACCGAATGAAACAACCACAAAAAACAGAAAACAGCACTTCTTGGGAAGAGGTTATTTACAATGGATGGAGAACAAAGAAAGAAACAAATCCCATGGAAACAAACCAGAAAATGTTTTCTAACAATGAACATACAATAAAACTTATTGTTATTCCACAGGCAGGTACCGTCCTCTCATCCTTGCTTCCGATGATAATCCATTTTTTCCATTAACCTGAAGGAATCTGAGACCACTTCATTGTCATATTGCCATGAACCTTCAGACAATGGCAGCTTCTACTTCCTTTACATGGACTGAGTGTACTAGCTCCCTATAATGTTCTCCAAGAGTGAAAATGTCCTCTGAGTGACTAATTTTTAGGAGAAATGGGATTTTTATATTTCCTGATAATATTTCTGTGTGTTCTTTTTACATTAATGTTTTGAAATACTGCACAAGCAAATACAGTTAAGGTCTTGAAGAATGCCTCGTGTTAGCAACAGTGTCCAAGAAGGCCTTTCTAAAGCCTCTTTTTTCATCCCCACAAAAGTGAATTAAGAGTTTCAGCAATGGCAGGAAAGTTCTGTTAGCAACAAAAGCATCCTGCAGTACCTCAAATCAGAATAATTTGCAAAGGACACCCCACTAGTCTTACAGTACAAAAATTCTATGCATGAATGAGTTCTTCTGGAGAAAAAGTGTATTCTCAGTTCAAGAGTTTTCATCATTTCTGTGTGTTTAGAGGGAGCTTGCTTTGTCTCTTTAAATTTCCATCAGCACATCCCACAGTCCCATGTTTCTGTCATTTCTGCAAGTTTTTCCCAGGTAATCTACAACTTAGACATTGTAATAGCAATCGATGCTGCATTTACTAAGAGATTCTTCAGAATTTATGTATTAGAAAACCAACCCCTAGATAATCACTTATTTTTTTCATATCTATGGCCTTCCTGCTCATAAAAGCAAGAAAATTCTGGTCTATTGAGCAATTGCACCTTTTTTCTTTTTAATGTAGGAGATGGGATGTTCCTCTTCACTACAGAGTACATAGAATTTACTCAGTTTTCATTACGCACCACTAACAGCATCTTCATCAAAATGTAATCAATTGCGGCAAATACAAAATTCTATTCCCTTTCAGAAAAAGCATTCTGATTATTTAAACGTAGTATCCATTAAAGCTGTGCACAAATCCTACATCAGTTTATTGTCAGATCCATTCAACATGTTAGAACCCCCTTCATGCCATTTCAGAAGCAGAGGGAATTGTAGCAAGCAGACACTTGTGGAAAATAGTCTTAGCAGGCAAAATAAATTTAGCAAAACTTAGTTTTGTACCAGCAGTCCTCACTCCTTTCATCCTAGATATGGGCAAGGGGCAGAGTCTCATTCTGCATTAGTGACGACTCTTCAGGTGCACTTGGGATGCCAGTTGAAGCTGCCACAGTGTTTTGGTTCAAAATATATTATCATGAGAGGGAAAAAATCCACAACTGCATTCTTTTTTGGTGATGTTTTTAGCCCTTCCGTGAATTTTAACTTGTGTTGAAACTTGCTACAATTTTAATAAGTATGTACTGCTCTTTCAAATAAATCATCCTGCTGAGTATTGAGCAAGGTGTCTGGGGAGGCTCATGCTGTTAATTGGCACAGCTGATTGGTGTTAGGTCCTTTCATTCCCTGCTGTCAGGAAGTCTGTCCAAAATACAACTTTCATAAAAACTTTCAAGAACAGTAAGTAGGCTCAATGCTCTTACTCTAGTAAAATGACATCCCAGAAATGCTTGTTTTGGGGTAGGCTGAGGAAGGAGCTTCTTCCATGAGAAGCTGTGCTTGAACAACTGTTGTAACTATCATGTATAGATTGGTATAGAAATAAAGGTTTAGATATAGATATGACTGAACTTCATTAAAAATCCACAAATTTACAAATTTGAAACTATCAAAGAAAAATTACCCTCCTTCCACCCCCCATAAAAGATGTATTAATCAATCAGCTTTTGACTTAAAACTGAGCTTGTCAATGTTAAATCTTTGCTAGTTTCAGTTCTTTCTGGCAACAAATACTGTATACTGTGAGACTACTGTTGAAGTCAATGATCTAAGTGTCCTACTGTCCCACAGATGTGAAAGGTGTTAACTTGCAACCAAGGCTGAAATGACCTTCTTACAGACCAGTTATTCATTCTACTACAATCTTTCCCAGTTAAGATCTAAAGTCCAAACCAGACATGCATGTGTGCTGAATTTAAGCTTTTTTGTTAGCAGACTAGCTAAGGGAAAAAAAGTTCAACACTGTTCCCATAACCTTTTCTTTGTTCCTGAATTCCTACTTAAAATGTGGACAAGAGCAATCAGAAGAGTATTGATGTAGCTTCTGAACCTGCACTGCAAGAGAAAAGTTCACCACTGGATCTGCAGCAAACTTCTGTGTGCTCTGATGCCGCTGGAGCCCATCTGAAATTATTCACTTTGATATGGCAGATGTTTGAGGCTATTTGCTGCCATTCCAGTAGAAAAAAAAAAGGAGCTATTATGAATCCAGAGTGCATGACACATTCACACTGAAGCACCATCTGGAAGCCATATATCTCCTGCCACTGTGTAGTAGTGACTGCCATCCTTAATGCTAGTAGGAACTTCAGGAGAAGCTCAAGAGAGACATTACTGCACTGTGTCCAAGTAATAAGTTCATGCCTCCATTTAAGAGAATCTGGTGGAAGGAGTGAATATCCATAAATACTTAGGACTGGTGTTGAAGGGCTTCGATCTTGTTCTAGATTAAAAGCTTGAATCTAGTTAAAGGTTAATTATTGCAATTGAACAGATGCAAGTAATTCTACATAAAATACATTTCTACTATAACAAACTACCTACTTTGGGATAAACTCTGTAGTCGGTTTACTTTATCTCAGAATCTATATGAGTACTTTAGTGGCAGTAAAATAATACCCAGTTATAAGAGAAACTGCAAGCCAGCTGATGTATTTCAGATTGTTATTATAAGAAGCTTCTTTCCTTTCCTGTCTCATTTAAATTCTTTATTAATAATGGTCATCTATGCTTGTGAGCAAGTAGTCTTAAGTGTATTTTTAAATAATGTTATTTAGCTGGCTTTTGTTTTCCGGACTCAATTAAATTCCGAGCATTTTTTTTCCCTTTGGTTGGTTGGTTGTTGGGTTTTTTTTAGCTTGAACCAATTTTTACTTTAAATCTAAATCTCTGAGTTATAAGTAATTGTGTATATACCTTCTTTTTCAGGGAATGTCTTGGTGAAGCACATGAACCCTGTGATTGCCAGACCTGGAAAGACTGGCTACAGAAAATATCAGAAATGAAACCAGAAGAACGTAAGAGCCAGGCAGGGCCCACAGGGAGGGTGCAGGTGTTTTGCTGCTGTTTTGATCTTTTTGTTTTAGACAGAATTTTTTTAGTTGCAGTAAGTGAAAACTGGTTTCAACATTGGTTGAAAAATAGGATAAAAGGGAAGAAAACTATTTTCCTGCATGAGGGCCTGCTTACATTTTAACTGCAGCATTATGGTAAACTGTTCCTTGTAGAACATTCCTCTCCACAAATACATGTGCAGTTCAGTCAGGGTATGCAAAACTACTTCCCTTCCTTTTAAATAGTCAATTTATTCCTGCATATAACTTCATTTACCCTGCCCAATTTTGATTTTTAGTCCAGTCTGCTCCCATGATTGAGAAGTGTTCCATGAAGATTTTTATTGCTTTAAAACTAATCCAAGCCAATAGGTGATAATAATAGTAAGGTTGAGGGTGAACTGCAAGAGAGTTGTAGGAAATGGCTTAATGATATGTAACATTTACTAAAAAAATGAATAAAGGTTGGGTTTACACAGGACACATATTTTCTTAGTCAACGTTAACAAAAAAAAGTAAAGATGACAGCAACTGGAATTCATACTAACTTGGTTACCACAGTTCAGAGCCTTTCCATAGTATTTTATAAATATTTTGGAAAGCATAGAAAATTTTACAAAGAGGCAAAATACACCCTACTTTGTTAAACTATACCTGTTTTTTTATTTATGTATTTGCCCCTTTATATATTGTAATTGTCACATATACTGTATATAAATTTGTATAAAAATAGATGTGTGGAAATACATTGAAATAATAAGTATATTAATATTTATATATGTGTAAATTAGAAAATGTAATAATAAAATATGTGAGGAATATGTATAGTGAAAAACTTCAATATTTTGTCAAGAAACAGGGAAATATGCGTCATTCCTAACGGATTCTCGCAAAAGATTACCCAAGTACAATTTCAACCTCTCTGTTTTTGCATGCTCCCTATGCTCCTGTCACCCTCAAAAAGTTGTGGGAGTGAGTGAGGCCTATGAGGACGCTGCCAACTGCCTGTGGTTACTGACCAACTCCAAACCTTGTGCCAACTGCAAGTCTCCAATCCAGAAGAATGAGGGCTGCAACCACATGCAGTGTGCAAAGGTAAGAGGGGCCCATCATGGGATTTCTTGAGAAATCATAATTCAGCTTCGTACATGCTGTGTATATTTTAGGATCACAGAGATCCCAAACCTCTGAAGGGTCATGCCTGATAGCTAGTGGAACCCGTTGCAAGAATTAGATAATGAGCAAATGGCAGGTTACATGTATTTAGAAAATGTTTAATATTTACTGAAATCTCTTTGGCTGACAAGTATATATTACAATGATTGAAATTTCATAAACACCTGAGAATAATTACCATTACAGTATGAAACAGAAATAATTGATGGTTTAATCGTCACTAATAATAGGAGAGAAAGAACAGTTTTAATTGGCAGATGTAAGATTTTAAGGAAGGCTTAGCTCTAATGAAGGTTTTGCCTTACTATATTTTTCTTTTGCATTATTTCTCTAACAGAGCAACAAAGCAGAGAACTTTAGGTGGAAAACTGTAAACAGGAATTAATCAGTAGGAATAAAAATACAGCAAAGAGTGATTCCAAAGGAAATTTATTGATGACAGCAGCCAGAAAATTAGTCACAAGTTTGCACTGTGCTACCAAAATAGAAAAAATATTTTTTGCCATGAGTTCAGTATCATTTGAAAATAATTTTTCTCTCAAGTTAGTTAAAAGCAGCATATTTAGAAAACTGATTTTTCTATGTTAGAAATATTTTTTATAACTACAACTATTACCTCTTTGAGGAGCATCATTAAAAGTAAGAAAGTAGAAAATAATTCTCTTTATTTTTCTGAAAATGTGCAGGTCTCTTGCTATGCAGATCCCATGTTCTTTATATTGTCACATATTCTCTCTCTCTCTGTGATACGAATTGAAGATTGTGGCTTTTTTTGGTATCATTGGCAGCAGAGAACATTCTCCTACACTTTGATTGACGCCAACTTTGCTGGTTTGGGTTTGTTTTTTTTTTTTTTTTATTTTTTTTGTCTAAATGATTTTTAAAAGAGTTCATAAATTTTGTACTTCTAAAAACTGTATAAGGTATGTTTGTTGCTGCTGCTGCCACTGAGCTCAATTGAACAAAGCAGCTTCAGGCTGGAGAAGACTTTGGCCATCAAACACTGATGAATATAGATAATTCTCAGGTACTAGCTGACAACCAGAGTTCTCTTTTTTTAATGCCTATAGGCAGCTTGAAGTGTCCTTAAAACAGTCAGATTCTTTTGTCATGGGAAAATCTCTGCAGACAGCAGCTGCCTCCCCTCAGCCTGGTGAGGAAGGTAATTGCAGAGCTTGGATAATTGTATTCATTGGACACAAGGAATAGTGGTCACCTCCCCTGTCACTTCCTCTGCTGAAGTAACAGTCCCTGATGGAGCTTCTGCCTTTTTTTGAAGGGAGGTCTTCTCAAGCCCACTACATGATGGCCTATGGCTGCTTCCTAGCAGCTAGCATTGTATCTTGGTGTAGAGGAGGATACTCCTTACTCATAAACCCCTGTTTTCTGTACTTAAGCAGGCATTTTCTTGCTGTTTTATGAGTGAAGCTTCTAATGAGGCAAGGCTTACGCAGTCCTGCTCTCTCACTCCACTATCTGTAGGAGTTTTTTAGCCTTATGGCTTATGGGTGCTTTGATTTCAAGGTACAGGAGGAGGTTCATAGATAATAAATTGCTGCAAGTTTCATGACACTTGGTAGCTGTATGGTGCAGAGACTTCATTTGTGCTGCCACCAAGAGAGAGGCTGAAATACCTACCCAGCTGTTACCTGCTCAGCAATTACCTGTTCTGCTTGGCTCAGACCATGGCCAGGCAGCAGATGGGATTTGTTAAGCCCAGGTGGTGATGATACAAGGCTCAGTGATCATAAAAACACATGAAACAGAGCTCAGGAGTTAATCATAGAAAAGATTCCAACATGGAGTTGGAAGGGATCCGTCAGGATTAACAAATCCAACTCCTGGCCCTGTGCAGGACACCACAAGAGTCACACCAAGTGCCTGAGAGAGTTGTCCACACGCTTCTTGAACTATCACATAGGCTTGGTGCTATGACCACTTCCCTGGGAAGCCTGTTCCAGGGCCCAACCTCCCTCTGGGTGAAGAAACTTTCCCTGCCTTCAGAGGAGTGGACAGCTCCTCCCAGTTTAGTGCAAACTCTGTTTTCCTTTGAGTCCTGTGTCCAAGCAAAGCCATCGTGTAACCCGGTTATCCAGCACTGCGCTGGACATTTTGTCCAGGAGGAGGCTGTGGGACAGTATCAAAAGTTCTGCTGAAGTCCAAAAAGGTTGGACATCACCTGGCTTCACTTGTTCAGCTGGGTGGCTTACCCAGTCACAGAAGGGAATCTGGTTCAACAAGCAGCACCTCCCCTCATAAAGCTGTGCTGGCTGTGACCAATGACTGTGTTGTCCTCCAGGTGTTTTCAGTACCTCCCAGAGTAATCTTTTCTGTGATTTTACCGTGCACCAAAGGGAGCCTGACATGCAGTAGTTTCCAGAGGTGTCCTTCTTGCCCTTCTTGGAAATTATTTTGGGTTTGGAAGATGTGTAGAAACAGCTGATGTGGTTTTGAATGTCTCATGAGACTGAGATACTGGGAGGAGGGTCTGGGAACACTGTGTGAATCTTGGGTTTTGAGAAGGCTTTTAGAGATCTGAGAGATTAAAAGATAAATATAATGGAGTGGTCAGATGGGAGATAATTTGGGAGAGCTGAAATTGTTGTAGTAGGAGCATATATACATAAATTAATAGAAAGTCGAGCTTTATTAATTCAGTTGCTTGTGAAACACCTTGTTTCATATGATCTTTTGAATTTTCGTAATGATTTTTTTCTTATAATGAATATGAATGGGTTTGAATGGTAGACGAATGATGCAGTGAAACTCACTTATCACTTTTATACACAGTTGTTCTTGTACTTCATTTTCAGCACTTCTCACCATTTTTTATAAGCCAGCAGCTTTAAAAAATGTTTGAAAACAAAAAGGAACAGCACAATAACAAGAAGGAATATTCTAGTTTTCATTGCTTCTTAGAAGAAAATCAGCACTACTGATTTTTGGGACAAAATTAGCAAAAGTACAATTCAAGAATTAGATTTCAATCCTTCCTGTAATATATGTAAGTGTTTGTATAAAATAACTACAGACAAACACATCTGGTATGGAGTAGGTGTTCCTGGAAAGGTTAAACTTACCAAAGAGAGAAGAAATGCAATTTAATTTATCAAATGCCACTAATAATATTCAAGGCTTAATATTAATGAATGTAAATTTTCTTTCCTCATATATAAGACAGATAAAATAAACATAATTCACCAAATTGTCAAGTCTTTTGCTTATCTATCCATAAATAGTATCCAGTTATTTTGAAATTAACTAGCTGAGAACCCACTCCTGAATTGAGAATATTTAACACAGTTTGATCTTCTCTAATGCAGAGAAGCCTGAATAAATCACCTTACACCTCCTTGTGAGGTTTTACCTAATGTGAAAGCACTTTACTCAATGCAGAAAAGGCTCACCTGGAAGTAATCACTCAATAAAGTTTATGTTCAGGCTTCTCTCTTGCATTAGTAGTTGTTATCAATATTTTGTATCAGGAACACCACGTGACAAAACACCAGTAATCATGGGTTTTTTAAGTAACATTAGGAAAAAAATTTCATTCTTTCTCATTAATAGTTTCTTTTTTATTTAAATAAATGGAATTGGTTTTTTAACAATAACAAAAACCCAGGCCTGATCAGCTCTATTGACCATTTGGTTTATTTCTTCCACTTAAAACTTAACATGTAGATCCGTCCAATTAGACACAGTCTAATCATCCAAGGAACAAAAATGATGACTGACATGGTTTGATATGGTTTGATAAACAGATCTCCTGAGTAAATAAAATAGAAGGAGGCTCCTCAAAAATTTTTTTACACTCAGAATGCTGTTAATTAAGTTGTCCATAGAGGAATAATAATGCCTAACTGCAAATCTAAGACATTTCAACCTTTGGGGTTTTTTTTTCCCTTTTCCGTTTTTGTTTTTTTTTTTTCAAGTGCAAATATGACTTTTGCTGGATATGCTTAGAAGAATGGAAGAAGCACAGCTCTTCCACTGGAGGCTACTACAGATGTACTCGCTATGAAGTTATTCAGCATGTAGAGGAACAGTCCAAGGAGATGACAGTAGAGGTAACAAATGAATGTGTGTATTTGAAAAATAGCACTAAGGTTGCAATTCTCCATTCAGGATAAGTGTAATCAAAATTCTTCCAACCAGAGTTCCAGATGGAAAAATACAACTTTAAACATATCAAAGAGACAGAAAGAAAGCACTACTTACTTGTGGATGCATAAGATTTATGCTTTTGACTTTGTTAACAACCACTGGTGACTTTACTCAAGTAATTTTACTTCTCTGTGACATAGTTTCCTTTTGTAAAATGAGCATGATGGTCCTGCAATTAGCTGCTGTGCACTACAGAAGACATGCCTTAATTTTGGCTTTTGGAAAGTTACTTTAAATAGCAGGCACTGACAGTGTTCTATTCTTTGGCTGCAGTATTTGCAGCCTTGTGAATTTCAAAAATAAATTTTGTCTCTTTACTTGCATGGCACTCAGGACTGTGTTCAATACTTTATATGTAGTCTGAATAGAAACAGTTCATTATTTAATTTTATCTAATGGTGATTGCTGTATTAAATTATAAGATTTATTTTGGTTTCTTTTGTTTCTCAATTATTTTCCAGGCTGAAAAGAAGCATAGAAGATTTCAAGAGCTTGATAGGTTTATGCACTATTATACAAGATTCAAGAACCATGAACTTAGCTACCAGGTGTGGGTCAAGCCATTTTTACTGATGTTTATTTCTGTTTATCAATCAAAAAATAATTATCTTATTGTATTTCTTCTTTGTTCCTTTTCTAGTTAGAACAGCGCCTTCTAAAAACAGCCAAAGAAAAGATGGAGCAGTTGAGTAGAGCTCTGAGTGGAAGTAAGTATTTGCTGTGATCTGTGCCTTTGATTTGAAATCAAATCAACACAGTTACAGCTGGACTGTTCTTTTTTGGACAGTGCTCACATCAAGTCTGCTGTGTGATGTCACCCCTCTAGTACTCTAGAATTTGTAGACATTGCATGAAAGTTAAATATACAGTAAATCTCGACTATTCCAAAGCCTCAAGGAGGAAGTAGCATTAGTAAGGTAGAAGCTAACGTTCTGTGCTTATTCCTTTTAGTAAGAACATGGGCAGTCATTGCGAACTTGCTGCTCTTTACTTGCAAAATATTTTATATGCACAAAAGTAATGCTGACATCAGCAGGAAAATGCTTTCCCAATGCTTGTTTCATATTGCAGCTGAGGGAGGCTGTCCTGATACCACATTCATTGAAGATGCAGTGCAAGAGCTTCTAAAAACTCGACGCATTCTGAAGTGTTCTTATCCATATGGATTCTTTTTGGAGCCTAAAAGCACAAAGAAAGAAATATTTGAACTTATGCAGGTAATACATGGATATATTTTATTTTCCTAATGGCACTTTCTATTTTTGATATTAGCTATCAGTGTCTTTGACATTTTTGTAGTATAAAACTGACGTACCTTCTTTTACATTTGTAACCAAGTTTGAAAAAGTAGCATATTTTTTATATCACTTTTCAAGGAAAAGGATAAGGACAGATAGAAGGGGAAAGTAAGAAAATGTCCTGTTAATCTCCTTTCTAAGGGTAACATTTTAGCTTCAGTCTTCATTTCCTTCTCTAGCTTCTCTTTTATTTCTTTGCCTTCTGGTATGCTTGACATCTGGGAGGAGGCAAAACTGGGGAGTACCTGGGACTGCTGCCTCCTTTCCTGTCCCTTAGGTCCCTTGAAGGTGGTCAGTATTTCAGAGTGCAGGGAAATCCTGCTCTAAGCTGGAGGACTGAATGTAGGTCAGTAAAAGAGTAGGCTGTTTTGGGGTAATTTGGTATTTCATAAGGTATTTTCAGGAAAATCGATATCGTTCCGCTCAGTATTTATGGAGAAGAGCTCTTCCTGATTCGCATTTCCTTGTATAACTTTTTTTTCTGTATTATTCACTCTTGCAGACAGACCTAGAAATGGTAACTGAAGACCTTGCACAGAAAGTGAACAGGCCTTACCTTCGGACACCTCGCCATAAAATCATCCGAGCAGCTTGTCTGGTGCAGCAGAAGCGACAGGAGTTCCTGGCCTCCGTGGCCCGGGGGGTTGCTCCTGCAGACTCTCCAGAAGCACCCAGGCGCAGGTAATCCCCCCAGGACACTGCACAAGTCGAGAAGTTCTTCTGATAGCTGCCAAAGTGGGTGAATCCACTGCTGCTCTCTGTGGTTGTAAATCACTGTGTTAGTGATATTTTCTTGGACATTTCATCCTTGTGGAATTACAGCCTTTGGGGAAAAACGTACTTTTCTTTTTGAGAATCGGTGCTGTCTGTGTTCCGACCTAAATTGATTCCCCATTTGTGATATATTATTCATTAGATGTCATGGCTTCCATTTCACTTTTTTCCAACAAGATTGTCACTAAATCCCTGGTACTCTTCAAAAATCTCTTTAAGTATTTGCTAAACATATCAGGCAGCTCTGGAATAGTCAACAGTTTAACTGTAGGGTTTTCAAAATAAATTTTGAGTTAAAAATTAAAGGGGAAGATTTGTTAAGTTTAGAGAGCTACAACTACACTAGTTTTCAGATTTCAATAGGTTTTGGAACTCTGGAGGTTGTTCGTATTTGTTCTGCTTCTAAATTTGATGGTGTATCTTTCCATTTTATAGCTTTGCTGGTGGAACATGGGATTGGGAGTATTTAGGATTTGCATCCCCCGAGGTAAACTATTTCTTTTAAATTTTTTTTACTTAGTTCTGCATATGGTAGAAACACAGGTATGATCACAATCTGCATGAAGAGCTTCCTTATCTTGAGTCAAAGCATTTCAAGTTGGTTAAGCTTTCCATTTCATTTATTTCACAATAGAAGGAAATATATTCATAGCTAATTGTGCAATGACTAAACAATGCCTCTAACATGGATGTAGTTATCTAAGGTGGCATTAGACAAGCTATTTCCCATTTGTTTTTCAAGTACATAACCAGTTTTAAAATAGAATATAATCTGTTGTCTGTGTGCCGGAGAGCCTTAAAATAATAAATGTGTGAAATTGTCTAGATTACTTTTGAATGCAATATCAGTTCAGCAGAATTTGACAAAAAGCCTAAGAAATTTCCATTCTCTACCTGCATGATTTTGCTAGGATTGTGACATAGTCCTAAATATTGTTAAATATTTCAAATATTTATTTTTATGTATTGAAGCAGGATGGAAATTGCATACTCAAATGACAGTAATTTCTGCTCCTTTACCAATAATGAAAATTATAATATTTAATTAGTGTTTAATTTAAATATGATCTGTATATGGTAAAGAGTAAGTACTTTTTGAGACTCTGCTTTAAAAAATGAGAAGCTTCCTATAAAAATTTCCTTTATCATCTTAATTTTTAGTAAATGTTTTGAGAACATTAGATTAAAGCATTCATTCAGGAAGGAAACTTCATTTCAGCATTTCCTTGTTTGCTGTTTTCTTTCTAGCTAGTCATTTTTGAACATCCTAGAAAACTCCATATACTTTTTTCCATATATTTCCTTTGCTATTGTTGGTGAGCATCACGCTGGTGAGAACATGGCTCGCTTCTCTACAAAAAATCAGCTGCTTCTCCTGTCCAGTTCCTTTAGTTCTTTTGAAATAATCCCCCATCTGATAACATGAAACTCACTGTGATATTACTGTGTCATCAGTGGAACTGGCTATGAGAAGAAGCTGGTAAGAAATGTGTTGGAAAGCTGTTTAGCAGGAGGTGCAATTGCAGCTGTGCTTAGATGATCTGCTTATGAGTTTTCATGGTTTGCCTAAATGTGGCACTGTGTGATGCAAGTTGATTTCTTTGCTATGTAGCTATCGCGAATACTTGCAACCACCTATGCTAAAGGAATTTTATAGAATTAATAATGGTCGTCTTTGTTTATTTTAGTGAATTTCACTGCAAAGTATTTTATGTAGAGCTGTACTTTTACTGACAAGTAGTAGAATGATTGTGTATAGCAGATTATTGTAGAAAACAAAAATCTTACTGGTTTTAGCAGTGAATACTGGTTGTTGTAGAACACTGTGCGAAACCAAGATGTTTCTACCCAGCAAAATTAAAACTTCTTTTGCTCACATGTAGAAAATTATTCTATGTAATAAGAAATAAGGCTTCATAAGTAGTAATTAAGATCTCTTTCTAAAGGTTAATAAGCAACCAAAAATTAAATTGCTCTTGGTAAAATCTAGTATTTTATTGCAAATAAATGAGAGCTAAGATCTGGCATGAAGAATAAATCTTAGTGTTCAATGATCACTTCCCATGATTCCTTTTCTGATTCAGAGTGATATAATTCTATATTTTTTAATAATTCAGCTATATTGTTCTATATCAAGGCTTGATTTTCTGTTGTTTGAAGCTCTGCCTTGCATTTAAAAAATCCCTGAGATCCCTAAAGGCTGGAAGAATGTTTTAGAGAAGAGTCACTTCATGGTTGCCTTGGTTTTTTATGGTCTTCCATAGACTAACAAACATATCCTACTAACTGCTGTTGAAGACCGAATAATGGGCTAAATGGACCTTTTGTCTGGTCCAATAAAGCTACTCCTTTGTGTTCTTACAATTTCCATGGATGAAAATCTGCCCACACACATGATTTGGTGACTATTCCTTTTGTCTTGCATATGTCATTATGAGTAAGAACTTGGTCTGAGAAAGTTCATGGGAAAAAAACACTCTTATAATACCATCTGCATTAAAAAGGTCATCATGTAAGAGACAAATAACACTTCTGGATTTAAGTTTTAGGTACTTTAGATGTTGATGATGAAGAGTTAATATAAGAAAGGAAAACTAATGGTATTGTTACCTTTCCCAACTCATTTGGCCAAATGAATCCTTTGGATTGCAGATTTCTGAATTTGGAACTCACAGAAATAAAGAATAGTATTCTTTTCTGAAGAGAAGAGCGAGTACCTGTGTGCAGAGTTTTATTGCCTTGTCTGTATGAATAACTGAAATTAATACAAGGTGCTACCTACACAGGTTCAGTGTCAGCTGGACATACCAGAAAAGATACCTGGAAATTTCCTTTCAAGCATAAAACTAGTTCCTTCATATTATGAAAAATATGAAAATCATATCCAAGTATTAAGATAATTAACCCTTGGGATGTTAGCTTGATGTGGTCAAGAGTCTTTTCCATTAATGCTATATAAACTGTCTAAGCACACACAATATGAGAAAATACAGGCTGCAGGAGTTCAAATCCATATGGTGTGGCTCATTAGCAGCTCAAGTTAAGCAAAAGTAAAGGAGATCTGAAGTTCATGGAATAAAAATCCATCACAGACTGTGCAGTAGAAGAGTGTCAGATGTGGCTTAAGTTCTGGAGCCATAGTGTCCTGGAGTATGGGAAAAGTATATCAAGTCCTAGTATTTGTCTACCAGCTTTCTGTAGTCTTTTTAAGACTATTTTCTACTGCCAGTTGCTGGCAGCAGAGATTCTGAGATAATCCATTGGTCTAATTCACATCAGTTATTTTTATGTTCTAAAATCACAGGGTATGCATTTATTTAAAAGTGTGTCAATGTGTACATACATAAAGTTTGGCATCAAAGATTTTAAACAAAGGATGTATTCTTGGAATTGTTAAAAAAGGAGATTGCAAGTATTAAAATGTTGGTAGTACATCTAGTATTTTTTTTGCTAATTCATTGTTTTATAGATTTAGGATTACCTTGGTTTTTTGTTATTTATGTTAAGCATCGCATGATACAACTTGCAATTCATTTTTCTGAAAGCGGGTGATTTTATAATGAGCATAAAATCACACATTTTTTATAAAAATGTGGTGCTTGTTACTCAGAAAAATAGTACTGCATGCTGCCCTGTGTTTTGTAACCTTTGGTTTATGCAGGAATATGCTGAATTTCAGTATCGGAGGAGGCACAGACAGCGTCGACGTGGAGACATGCACAGTCTGCTGAGTAATACTCCAGACCCCGATGACCCCAGTGAGAGTACATTAGGTACGGACCTCTCTGGGCTGGCGTGCTTCTCTTCCTGCTTCAGAAATCACTAGTAGCAACCACAGTGTTTGTTCTTCTGTGCATACACTTTAAAGAAGTTGCAAATACATTGCTGTATTTTCCAGGATACAACATTAAAGGCTTGTCTCTGCAGTTTTTTTATATGACCTTAAAAGTGTTGTTGACTTCACTGTGGCTGTTTCTGTTCTAAAGGAAAAATGCATTGATCTTCCCACTAACAACCCCTCAGCTGTCCAGCGTAGGTTTTCTTTTCTGAAGAAATTTTGAAGGTCACTCATACATACACCAGGTCCTCTACACTAATGTTGTGCACAGAATGTAGAGGCTACAGGCCTGTGGAAGAGCTTCCTAAGGCAGTATTCCAAAACTCTCCTCAGAAGCTGTATTGGCAAAGGCAGCCAGGAAAGAAGTTGGCCTGAGCTGTGACTTCCAGAGTGCTGCAGTGCCGCTCTTCTGAGGGCTGGTAGTGCATTTCCTTAAGGTCTGTCTGTGACTTGGCTGTCTGGGCTGGCTCACTTCTGCCAGAACTTAGCAAAGGTACAGAAATAGCTAGAATCCAAATCATGCTGTGACACTGTTTCTGCAGAGCTGCCAGTCTGTGCTCAGCCTCTTACCCATGTTGCACAAAATCTCATTGCTGTGTCTCAGGAACTTAACACACAGCTTGTTCTTTAAAACCAGAAGGAGAGATCCTTTACTGGGGAGAAAGGATCACATCAATCCTTTATTTTAGAAAGAGTAATCAAAATTTTGGTGAACTTTAGTTCTTCCCTATTACAAATTAAATGCAAAACTATCTTGTTAGTTCAAGGACTGGATTTTGACTGAACGCTTGGATATAGTAGTGATGGCCAAGTGCACACTGTTAAAGCATGCAAAAGAATATTAGTTTATTTCAATCTACAACATTTTGAGTTTTGGAGTGGAAAATTACATTTTCCAAAGTCAAAATATTTACATTTATTTTTATTACAGGGCAATTTTTTCTGGAAACAGCATCTTACTTCAATTTTTGTTGCTTTTAAGAAAACAGCAATGTCAGTAATTGCTGAAGTACTAACAACTCTACTCTTAATTGTGCTGCAATGTTACAGTAAAATTATTATAGTGTTAACATTACAGCTGAGGTTTTGTCTTTGAAAGAACAAAGAAATGGGCAAAACGTGACTTGTAATCCATCTGTAAATGCATCCTGTATTTGTGTCCACATGCAGTAATTTTCAGGGTTTTCCATAGATCTTTTATGTGCCTTAGAAGCACTTTGCCCCTTCTGCCCATGCTCCCAATGGCATAGCCCATGCTTTCACGGAGTAATGAGGGCAGAAAGGACAAATGAGCCAGGCAGTCACTCCTAAAGCACTGCAGTTGGTGTTTCACCACTCTGTAAGAGCTGATGTGGAAGGAGCGGTTTGGATTCTTTCACTCAGAGTAAATAAGGGAGTAAAATTACACAATTAGAATCCAAAAGGAAGGAGAGATTCTGTCAGTAAATCATAGTGGGGGAGGCTTCCTTGCTGGTTCTTAAACCGCCTTTGTTTTGATTGCCCAAACAGACACTCAGGAAGGTGGCAGCAGCAGAAGACATGGCACCTCCATGGTGAGTTCAGCTTCTATGGGTATTCTGCACAGCTCTTCGCTTCATGACTATACCCCTGTCAGTCGCTCTGAAAACCAGGATTCTCTTCAGGTATCTCCCCTAATCTCTTTTCCATTCTCTTTGCTTTGCTTGCTGTCCTCTGCTCTGCCTTTCCGTATCATTTTGTCTCTGCAAATTTTCTTAAATCTTCAAGGAGAAAGGGAGAATCTAGGACAACAAATTATACATTCACAATGGTAAGAATTGCTAAACAATCACTGACATAACAATAGTTACCTTTTAAATCATGTTGTCACCTCTGCTGGTAAAAATTGATTCTGATAAAGGACATGTGGAAATAATGAATGAATTTCAGATTTGAGCCCAAATTACTTTTCATCCAAAATATATAACAAGATGCAAGTTTTATTCTGAAAGCAACTTTACGTATTTCCACAGGCTCTGAGTTCTCTGGATGAAGATGACCCAAACATCCTGCTAGCTATTCAGCTCTCATTACAAGAATCTGGTTTGGCCATAGATGAAGAAACTAGAGACTTTCTAAATAATGAGGCATCTTTAGGAGCAATAGGTACCTCTTTGCCTACAAGACTGGACTCTGCTCCCATAAGTATAGACAACCCAAGGGGTGCTTTGAGCAGCTCTGAGCTGCTAGAACTTGGTGACAGTCTGATGAGACTGGGTGCAGGCAATGATCCCTTCTCAGCAGATCATCTTCATTCCCACCCCTGCAGCGAGCCAGAAGTGGATTATACTCAACATCAAGCGATGCTGATTCCAGCAGTCAAGATCCCAATACTAACGAAAATCTGCTTGGAAATATTATGGCCTGGTTTCATGACATGAACCCACAGAGTATTGCTCTGATCCCCTCCACAAGTACAGAAACAGATGAGGAGTCACAGCAACCCAGTACTGAAGATGGGTCAGCAGGGCAACCAATCTTAGAGACACAGGGCTGGAGCCTCAGGAAGAACATGCACTGTTTGAGGATGCACTCAAAAACGAAGGCAGAGGAACCCAAACAGAGGAAAGCACTTCTGAAGAAAACATTATTCCAAGTGAAACAGTATCACAAATTGGTGATAGTAACAGGGAGGTAACAAGCACCCTAGATGCTTCAGGAGATAGTTCAAGTCAGACTCCTCAAACCTCAAGTGAATGGACTGAACATGTGCATTTGGTATGAATAAAAAACTAAATCTGGAGTAAAAGAATAGTGGTGACAGATGGTACAGTATGTGGAGTAAGCATTATGAAGGCTTTGATCCACATAATTGCAGCTCAGTTGTAACCACTGACATAACAACGGATATTTAGGAGTTCCCTTGAATTGTAGTTCTTCATAATAACGTGAACCTTTCAAGGAATATCCTTCGCATTTAATTAGGTAGTATTTGCCTTTTTGCTCTCAAGAGAAAGGAATAAGTAGGTTGTATTCCACATTCCTAATACAATGCAGCATCTGTTTAGCCTTAGGTTGATGATCCTTAACTTGAAAGTATGGATTAAAGGCTTACACTGATTATTTTGGTTGGTTTTACTAAGAAATAGTTTATTCCATTCTTTTAGAACTTATAACTTCACCAAAATAACATCTAGCAGTTCATTTGCATTTTGGTTTTGTTTTTCATAACTTTTCTGTACTCATTTTTCATTTTTGTTAGCAGTGTGAACGGAGGTATTTAATGCTTCTCTGTAGTACTGCTCCAGGAACAAGTTTTAGGGGATATTCTTTCCCTTTAAAATCAAAGATTTTTTCATGTCTATTTACAGTCCAAATGTGCCAAACTGTGAAAAGTTAACTGGCAGTAGCCTAATGAAACAGTGCAGTGTTACTCTATCCAACTAATCCCACAATTCTTAGCAGTGAAAGAAACCACTGGGTAGCATTGCTTCTCTAAATTTAACTGGCATATGTTGCCATGGTGACTGCATTTAATTAAATGTAGCCTGTATCTTAAGTTAATAAAACCTAATGCTGCTGTTAAACAGTTATTTTAAATATTAAAATACAGTGAGTTAGCAACAGCTATGCTGTATTTTAAGAGACACTTTAATGGAAGTGCAATCATAGTTCTTTGTTTTCATAATTCTACGAAGCATTTTATGCACTGATAGTGCAATTACTTTTAATGATAACATTTTATAAAAATATAGGAATACAGAATTTTCATATATTAGCCAGTCCCACAATTAAAAGTTCAGATAACACATCCTGCTCAATATGTTACGGTGCCTTTGCCTAACCCAACTGGATAGTTGCCACAGTTAAACAAGTAATTCAAATTCAGTGTTTGTTCTGGAGTAACTATGCTATTAATTGCAAAGACCTCCATAAAACCACCCATGGCCTTGCCTTTACAGTAAATAACTAAACGTTCAGTCAGTGTTTTTGCATATACAAAACACTACTAGGTATTTGTTCAATTGCACAATATTAATTTGCTGTGTGATTACTGTTTAGTGTAAGAAAAAAAAAATTAAAAAAGAAAAAAAACAAACCACAAAAAAACCTTTTCCTAGTTGTTGTACCGTGAAAAACAAAAATACTGGTTTTAGATTTGCTTAAAAGCATCAATCTACAGTTAGTGAGATACAATGGTACAGTATGTAATTACAACTAGAATAAGTTGTTCAAATGGCTGTTTTAATTACATATAATCAAAACTTTTCTTAACATGAGCAAATTACATACACTCCATTTTAAGTTTTGCTTAACTGTTACCAGACATTTGTTGATATGATATAAAAGTTTATTACTAATGAGTGTGTATAGGCAAGTGTCATGATAGCAAAGTTTATGTAATGATTACTGTGAGTTCAAGTGAGTGTTTTGGTAACTAATTCATGCAAATCCAGCGTTGGAACCTTGCAGTTACAAGGTTTATATTAGTAAAAAATGAAATAAGAATATTTTACCCTTATCCCATAAAAACCTTGTCCGTTTTCAAGCATCTTTAGAGAGATGAATTAGAATAGTCTAAATAATTTTCCAACTTTTCCTCTAGCCACCCTACTCCTGATGTAATACTGAGCCTTTGAAAAATACCTATAGGTATGAAGTCCTTCAACTAAAACGGTCCTTCATGAACTGTTATCATGAATTGGTCTGAAAGTCATTTAACTCACATTGCTTCCTTGAATGGTAATTTCTGAATAGAAAGATTCTCACAAAAAGATTGTGTCTTGCATTGAGATGTCTTGCAAAGTTGCAGTAAGATATGTAAGAGTGCTTTCTGTGAAGATAGTGAAGTTTGTGGGTTCTGGTTTTATGTAATTTGGTTAGGTTGTGCAGTATATCCATTGTTTCCGTGTTACTCTTATGAGCATGAAATTAGACTATTAAATTTGTATTTTCTTGGTACTTATTTTAACACCATAGTCATTGACTTTACAATTCAAAAATAAAAGTTTGGCAAGACTATTTTGTAAACCTGTTAATTTTATAATGTAAAAAAAAATACTCTAACCTTGAATTGTTATTTGCACTTTCATAGTCTATACTTGATACATTCCCACTTTATATACAAGTAGGATACTACAACCATGTAGATGTTTGGCCAAATGAATGCTGTTAATAATATGTAAAATTCTTTGATTAAACATTTATTACTTAAACTAATTCTGTTCTGTCTCGTTGCTCTTACTGCTACTTACTGTAGCAGATCCTTGAGACTGCTGACAGACATTTTTAGGGTATGTTCAGTACTGTGCCAGATCAGTTGGACACCATGTAGTAAGCTGAATGTTTTGATTTGTAAATATAAGGTACCATCATTAAGCTTTGAAAAAAAATCTAAAATAGAATTTGTCTTAATTGCTACAGCCAAATTGTGCACTTGTTCTTTGTAGAGTAATGCCTTGTCACTACACATAGTGGTGCTAAAGAGGGGGGGACTAATTTTTGTGAAAGAGTCTGTTAATTAATGTTACTTAAGTGCCATTTAATATCCACTCTCCATTGTTACCAGGAAATTCCAGCATGCCTCTGTTACATTAATGGCACTAAACTATTTTGTTCATTGTTACAGTAATGTCATCAACTTCCTCCAGCAAGCATGGGCCACAGACTGGTTTGGGTTGGAAGGGACCTGAAGGACCATGTTGTTCCAATCCCCCTTCCATACACAGGGACACCTTTCGCTAGACCAAGCTGCTCAGAGCTCCATCCAACTGAACAGTTCCAGTGATGGAGCAGCACTCCCAGCTTCTCTGGGCAACCTGTTCCAGTGCTTCAGAACCCTCACACAAGGCATCCCACTGTAGTACTCAGGGAGGCTGGTGAGAATGGAAGCCAAAGCATGGACACAATGAGAGGCAGTTTCTTTATAAGCAATTGCTGGTTCAAGAGGCAGCTTTAACATGCCTTGAAAGAACCAGTACTCCTGGTCATTTTATGTCATCTCTGCCATTGCCTTACCTACCCAGGTCCCTCATGAGGGCCAAAAACCAAAGACCTCACAAAATCTGGGGTGAATTCTTGGCTCTACTACAAGCTTGAATGAATAATTACGACCCAAAAGCTGCAAAGACAGCTGCATGTTACTTATGCAAGTAATAACTGTGCAAGAATAACATCAGCTGTGGCTCTGGGAATTAAGGGAATACAAGCTGCTTTTCTCACAAGAGAGCTGTTAAGTACAGAACCTTAGAACAGAACCCTGTGGAAATGCAGAGTGCACCGGCTCACCAGATTTATACCCTATTTCATGCATTTACAACACAAATATTTCTGGAGAAGCACTCTGTGTGCAGACTCTGCAGCTGACTGGAACAGTCACACACACACAATAAGAGGAAAGGATTCTTCAGCTGTGAGCCAGCTGACTGTAGGACAGCAGTAAGAAGCAAGGAGGAAGCAATGCAATTAACGCCACTGCAGAACAATTCAACTACTGAAGCAGGAAATGAGCAGTGTGTGCAGATGTGCATCACTTCCAATAACAACCACTCTCACCAAGAGCTCCCAAGAAACAGTTCTGTACTGACAGCCAGTGTGTCTAACACTGTCCCCCTCCACAGGTGGAGCCAACATTTTATTTTCTCCACTCCTTTGTGGAGTCTACATTGGAAGTTTCACAGAGTAAGGATGGGCTCTGATGACTCCAAAGGGCAGCCCTTTCTCTTAGTGCAGTAAAAATAAAATAAACTGAAAATACATGTTAATTGGAAGAAAACATTTACTCTGCAACTTTAGCTGAGCTTATGCATCACAAAATGCCTCAGCTGCATCAGGCACTTCCAGTCAGGCCTCAGACTGAGTCAGCCCCCCCAGCTCCAAAGAGAGGCTAGTTCTGTTAAGGAGAATCAGGAAACTGAAAAGGATGCTCAAAATTTGGGATTGACATTGTAAGGCTTGGGATCCTCTGGAGAGAGGGGTACTTTAAGAAGTCCTGAGCCCCACCTCTCCTTCTACCTATAACTGCTAGGTATTCAGCAACTCTGAGAACATTTCAGCTATTGCCTAAGACAAAAGACATGCCGGGTATAATTTCTGACAAAACATCATAACCACTGTTCTTTGTGTCACCCTCCAGGCGAGGCAGGGATGATCAGATAGCACTGACAGCAATCCCTGCCTCTCTCTGCTCTTGCACAAGGCCAACAGAATATTCATGCCGAGAACACTGTAATCTCAAGGTGTTGTTTTACTGTGGTAACATTGAAATGGCAGAACCACACTTGTCAAGAAATACTGATCTAAAACCTTTTGACAACTTAAAACTTGTTGTCTAAACCATTTCTGAATTATCTTAAACTATTGCCTCAGATTAAGTTTCTTAAAGCTCGAACTCTATTGATTTGGGGTTTTTTATTCAAGTTATTATTTAAAAGCAGAAAGAATAATCACGTCAGGTAAGTTATCAACAATATATAGTAGCATATTTAATTAAGAATATACACATATATGTAAACCACACACATTCTACATTTGTGACAGAAAAGACCCTGCACATGGTTTCAGAAAGACCAAGGGGTTAGAAGCCAGGAGTCAGGAAGATGGTAGAACTAGAGTTCAAAAACACAACTACTGTGATTTTTATTTGCTATCCATTGACAATAAATCTTAGAAAATTCACAAAACAAAAACCTTCACAAAGCATTAGATACTTATCTGGACAGAAATGGACATTGTCACTCCTTTCTGTCCCATTTCTACACAGACTAGTGAAGCTGTGCCAACGTGATGGCAGTGAGAGGGGCCCAGCAGTGGAGGACTGCTGAGGTGGGTGGTTGGGAACAAAAGCAAGCAGAACCTAAAAAAAAAAAAAAAAAAAAAAAAGGGGTTAGAGTTTAAGGGCTCTGAGAGACTACTGATCTGCAAAATAGAACTATAGAGAGATGCATTAAAGAAACAGAAAACAAAAAAACTGCACCCAATAAGTATAAACAGCTTGAAAAGGGATAAGGGTAAATCAGGATTTAAATAAAAAATCAGGAATAAATTTTGCACCTGAGACAAGAAAGTCAGAATTGGTGTGAAAGAGGCATGCAATAGGTTAAACACAGCTGTCCATGAGCCAGTACCAACTGAGGCACACCCTGCATCCACTGCACGCTGCGTGAGGGGAGCATCTGTTAATAGATCCCTGCAAATTATGGCTATTTGTGTCCAATGAGGACACGACAAATATCAATTTCATTTGCACTAAATCTAAATGAAGGCCAAAACTGGCGTATGTTGAGGGTAAGATCCACCAACGCTCTTCTGAATCGGACAATCATAGCAGTCCATCTCCTGTCCCCTGATTTTCTGTTGAGCCAGAAGAATGACAGCTATAAATCCTTGCATGACAGCACCTGGCAATCCCCTGCGAACAGGAACAGAACCAGAGACGGCTTCTGCTGCACAGAATCACGGAAAGTTAAGGGCTGGAAGCTACCCTAAAGATCACCTAGCCCCAGGCCCCCGCCATGAGCAGGGACACCTCCCTCTAGACCCGGCTGCTCCAGGCTTTATCCAGCGCGGTTTGGAACTGCCAGGGTTGGGGCATCCACGGCCTCCCTGGGCGACCTTTGTCAGTATATTACCACATTCACAGTAGAGAGTCTTGCTAATATCTAATCTAAATGCTCCGTCTTAAAATTTGTACCCCTGTCCTGTCACTACAGTTCCTGACGGAGAGTCCCTCTGTGGCTTCCCCGCAGGCCCCTTCAGGTGCCGTGAGGTCTCCGCAGGGCCCTCTGCAGGCTGACCGGCGCCGGCTGCACCCAGGGGGCCGGCGCTGCCGCCACTCTCGGTCACCGCGCTCCGGGGCCGGGGCACGGCGGCCGCCAGCAGAGGGCAGGCCCGGGCCCGCCGCTCCCGGCCCCGCCGCTCCCGGCCCCGCCGCAGCCACATCCGCCGCCGCCGGGAAGGGGCCGGCACCGCGGCCGGCACCGGGGCCGCTGTGGGCGCCGCGCTCCCGCCGCTCGCTGTCGGGCCCGCGGGCCCCGCGCCGAGCTCAAGATGCCGCTGGGGCTGAAGCCCACCTGCAGCGTGTGCCGCAGCACGTCCTCTTCCATGTGGAAGAAGGGCGGGCAGGGCGAGATCCTGTGCAACAACTGCACGGCCCGCTCGGCGCCGCCGCCCCCCGCCGCCTTCGCCACCACCTCGGCCGCCGCCCAGCACAGCAACGGCGGCGGCGGCGGCGGCGGAGGCGGCGGCGGCGGGAAGCAGGTGAGGAGGCCGGGGCGATGGAGCCGCCGGGGCCGGGCGGGGCCGGGGCCGGGGTGTTCGGGCCGTCCCCCCTGTATTCATGCTGCTGATCCCCGCAGAGCAAGCAGGAGATCCACCGCCGCTCCGCGCGGCTCAGGAACACCAAATACAAGTCTGCGCCCGCCGCGGAGAAGAAGGTTTCCACGAAGGGCAAGGGCAGGAGGCACATCTTCAAGCTAAAAAACGTAAGGCAGTGCGTGGCAGAGCGCCGGGGCCGCGGGTGGGTCGGGTGGGTGGGAGTGGGCCGGGCTGGGGCGGACACGGAGCCCGCGGGAGACCGGAGAGAGAAACAGGTCCTGGGAGTTCGGCACTCGCTTCTCCACTTAAAATCCTGGAGATGACAACGTTAGCTCTGTTGCTTTGAGCTTTAAATTAATGTTTACTGGTTTTCTTAGTAGATAATGTATCTGTATGTTGTCTAAAAGGAAAAAAAATTCTGGACCTTTTCTGGTTGATTTGTTTTAATGCTCTTGATTTTCTATTTCTATGTTCTTTTCTTAGCCCATCAAGGCTCCTGAGTCCGTATCCACTATAATTACAGCAGAATCAATTTTTTATAAGGTATGGTTTATGCAAATCTATTTGCAAAAATTATTATCCTGTTTCTGTTTCCAATTTCAAGAGTTATTGTGGACAGTGAAAGCACTTGGGGATAGTCACAGAAACTATTCTTCCTTGCCTAACGGTTGTGTAGCATTTTGGTTTACCATAGTTATTGCTTGGTAGTTTCCTAGGTAGTTTAAATAGTTATCCTAGTCCCAAGTTTTTCTCTTCCAAGAAAAAAATGCATCTCATTTTTTTTGTAATTATTGCTGTCAACATTTTTAAACTTGCACTGTGCAGAGGTCAAGTGACTGGAGATGATTATTTAGATTTATGTTATGTTTCCTACCTTAGGTGCAGAACATATTTCCCATAGAGGGGGTGGGTCGCAGTGCCCCAACATGTCAGCTGGTGCAGGCCATTTCAAACACCCTGGGAACAAGATCTGATGGCACTTGCAGTGAAGCAGGAGGGAACCTTCTTACATTCATGCTTGAGAGCAGATTTACCAACATGCCAAGGTGTTCATGGTCCAAAGTTCTGAAATTTGCTTTTGTTTCCCAGCAATACAAGCAAACAGAATGTTTTTCTCCCCTTTTTCCCTCAAAAAAAAAGTCAGAATAGGCAATGGGAGACTGCACAGCCAGTGATGGCCTGAGATTCCATATACTCTCCAGTGACCTGATGCTTCATGCTTGGCATTCCAGATGAACGTCTTGTTTGCTGTTGACCAGTTCAGAAAAGATGTAATGTCTTGTGTATTTGTCTTTATCAGAAATTCCTAAGAATTATGTCAAAACTTCTATCTAACCTCCTTATGTAAAATGTTGCTACTTTGATACTTTGCAGTGGTGTTGTGAATAGGATTGTTTGGGGGTTGTGGTGTTCTTTTTATCTGTTTTAAAAAACAAACACCTTTCTCTCTTACGCCACCATTTTTTTTGCATGTGGCTGTATTGAAGCTGCCTTTTAAGACTGGCATAATTTAGGATAATTTAGGGTACTGATACTTAAGATATGAATCAGAATGTGAAGTGAAGCTGACAAAACCCAGGTTGTTTGATTTCAGTGTCGTTTGTATGTCTTGTAGGGTGTGTACTACCAAATTGGAGATGTTGTTTCCGTGGTTGATGAGCAGGATGGAAGAACATACTACGCTCAGATCCGTGGGTTTATCCAGGACCAATACTGTGAAAAGAGTGCTGCACTAACCTGGCTAATTCCTACACAAGCCAGCCCCAAAGACTGTTTTGACCCAGCATCCTATATCATAGGTAACCTCTAAGCCTTCACTTCATACAACTACTTGGGTGTGCCTGTGCTAATGCAGAGTTGTATTTTTTAAAAGAACATTTTAGCTTCTCAAGGTATTTTTTGCAAGTTCCACATTTTAGACTTTAATCTTGTTAACATCTCATTTAGTGTAATAACACTTTTTATTTATCTTGTGTATTTAATATGATTCCCACCACTGCAGTGTGGGATTATCTCATACTGTGATTATCTGAGTATTTGTGGGTACAATTACAGTTGTGCAGCTTTAAAGATCAAATTATTGCTCTATAGATAGGTTTAAACCACAGTAACTTTGATTCTGATATACCAGTCCAGGTTGTTTCTTTTAAAGTGACCTGAATTACTTGATCTTTATCGTGGGCATTCAAAATATGCCAGTGCATGCAAGCACTGGCATAGAGACTGTTCTGCTACTGATGATAAAATCAGTAACTCAGAAAAGTCCTTCTAACAGGCAGGACACAAATAGAATGTATTTTATTGAGTACTTCACTCAAATACCAGAATGCTTCAAATGAGATGGGGGGGAAGATCAGCCCAGCAAAATTAAAGGTAGAGGTTTTTTGCTTAATGCAGGAGGCTACCTTCCTAGGAAAGCCATGGATTGCAAAGACAAATTCTGTAAGGGAATGTTGGCTGTTGTGGCATATTTTTATTCAACATACTTAATTTTATGCCTTTAAGTTTTGTCTTTGAAGATTTTTTCATATTTTTTTTCAGGACCAGAAGAAGATCTCCCCAGGAAAATGGAATATTTAGAATTTGTTTGTCATGCACCTTCGGAATATTTCAAATCTCGATCATCTCCCTTCCCTACTGTTCCTACAAGGCCAGAGAAGGGCTATATATGGACTCATGTGGGACCTACTCCTGCAATCTCCATTAAGGAAAACGTAGCAAATAATTTATAATTTTTTAAAGAAATACTTTGAACTAGTTATTTTGGGTGTATTCTCCAGTTTGTAAACCCTATACAAGAAGTTTTAAAAATTATAAATGTGCTGGTTTACTGTACAGATTATGGTATTTATTTATTTTAGATATATCAGATCTTTGAAGTGGAAGTTTTTATTCCAGTTGATGCATCATTTCAGTGCTCTGTTCTTCAGACATTAGTGCTCATCTTGGGACAAAACCACAAGTTTCATGTCGTCTTTGACTTCTGAAAGTTGCCTGTAGTGTTCGTTCTTTTTAAGTTATTGTCCAGAAGAGAAGTTTAAAAGACATAATCATCCAGCATTTTATGTAACTGTTTAATTTAGTTAACTGTAACTCCTGGTTTTATTTCCTTGTTAAATAACTTAAGACTAGCTTCACCTAAATACTGAAATGATCAGTGATGTAGTTAACAGTTTTCTGTTCCATGGAGAGGAGTGATCTACCTGGATTTCTCCAGTCTAAAATATCATCTGCAAAGAGGGACTCTAACGGTCACCTTTGCAGGAAATTTTGTTCATCTGAATCTGAAACGTGGGCCTGTGTGTGTAGCTTTCTGCTAAACTTACTTCTTATATAGGGGCATAGATTTCCTGGAAAATTGGATGCAAATTCAAAAAGTAATGTTATTTGCTGTCCTGGCATCATCGTGGCAGAAGTTTCTGTATTTCCTGAGCAAGCCAACACTGATATAGGATTTGAGTTTCAGATAGTTAATATTGGTTTGCCTGTTAGCTTGGACTCATAAAATTGATTTTAGATTGTTTTTTACTGTCTTCACAATTAATGATGGTAAGAAAAAAATGATCAGGTAATTCAAATGAAAAAAAAAATCGTAAGGGAAAGAAAAACTAATTTTATGTATTGGCAGTCTCAGCATAGCAAGGAAAATGTTTAAATAACAGAACGCGAGAAATGTCACAAACTAAAACACCAGTGAAGTTTTCTGCCCTATACTTTTTACAAGGCAGTCAGCTCCAAACACGATGAGATGTGCTTGGATGGCCTGAATTCCAAGGGCTAAGTGGTTCCTGCTGCCTGTGAAGGATAAGAGCTGTAAAGTGGCCTTAAATTTAAATGTACCGTTTTCCGGTTTTTTTCTTTGTATGAATGTATGTGACCAGCACCCAGAAGGCCCAAATCACCTTCAAGATATTGTATGAAAGCATAAAAATGTTGCACTAGGCTTATGTTCTAACTTTATGAAAGGCTTTGATTTAAGATGAAACATATTTGAAAAGTCTCAGGTATTGACAACTTTTAATACAGTGGGACCTGTGAGGGCAGGAACCAAAGAGATTTGTTTTGTCTGCAGCCTCTGTTCTGCCCTCTTCAAATACAAGGAAGAAGAATCAGCCTTAAGGGAGCAGATGCTAAAGTTAAGGGATAGTGTCAGTAATTCAGAATGCTCAGAAGTTAGCAATATATTGCTAATACAGAGTTAAATCTTAATCCTCAGTTGCTTACAAAGATGAGATGCATGACCGTGTTCAGTGTGGTGCAGTCATTAATCCCAAGGTGATCTCACTTCTCTCCATTCTCTCCTTTCAATTCCTCTGGGGTTTGTTTTTTTTTTTTCCTTATTTCTTTATTAACAATTACAAGAAAATAAAAATAACAAGTTTTATATTTACAGTAACCAGACTCCCTTGACTCAAATGTTTTCCTTCCTTTCCCTGCAATCCATAAGGTTTTCACTTGGGATCACTGTAAAGGCCCTGTGCTGCCTCAGCATAACCCATGGACCTGTCCTCTCCTGTGGGCTGTCTTACTTTATCTGAATTATCAGGGTTGGAAAAGACCCTGATGGTCATTGAGTCCAGTGAAGCTTAGCTGCTTTCCTTGTCAAATCCTCATAGGAATAAGGAGGAAAAGAGTGCTTACATTGTTTTGGTTTTCTGAGTTCCTACACGGTACACCAAATGAAAAGGACTTTTTGCCATTTGCCTTATTTATCAATAAATTGTAGATAAAAGGGACAATTACTTTTTCATCAGAGTACACATTTCTAAAATTCAGTACTGCTAGTGCTTCAAGTATACTTCCAACTACAGTCTAAACAGACAAAAGTATCTTTTTTTCAAAGAGCTAGGGAACAACTTCCTTTAGCAAACACTAAGTATTTTTTATTTTAGTTTTTATTATACTGGAAAATGTTAAAAAATAATTCAAATGAACAAAAATTCTGATTGTAAGATCTCAAAGGAGAGAGAATCTGCAGGCAATGACTGTTACTAAAGTGTTACAACTTCATTTATAGGTATTTGAATGGTTGCACTGTCCTGTTTTTTCTTGTGTTCAGATCACCCAGTAACACAGGGAAAATGACTGACTTGCCAGACAGCTTCTTATAGATGGACATAGCTGAATTGCCCTCTGAGAGTAATGTCTCTGAAAATTCCTCGTATCATACCAAATCTCTCATAGTAGGAAAATGGAGGACAAAAGGAAACCTGCAACATGGACTCAACGGCAGAAGGGATATTAGAGGATGCTGTAGGAACAGGCTTTGACGCCCTGCAGCAGAGGGAGCTGAGATCACCCATTTCTGTCTTCTAGCTTGGTAATCCCCCATGCCAAAATGTAGGTAGGTTTCATATTTGCAGCATTGCACTGTGAGTAGATACACTGCTACTTACTGTATGGCCTTGTGTTGAGCTCCGGAGATTAGAGACCAACCAACAGTACTTTTCATCAAGACATTTTAGTTCTAAAGACAGAACATGTAGTCAAGAGCCACAGAGCATATATAAAATAATGAGTCAACCACATGGACATGTGGCCTGTGCCTGGGCACACATTGCAGGAAATCTGTGGGAGGAGTAGCCCTTAACTTTCATGTGAACTTTACTGTACCCAATACTGGAGAAGGGTTTCCATTTGGGCAATGGCTTTGTTGGGAGCAGAGTACTTTTTGGGAAAACATGATGCAAACACAATGGATAAATAGGTGTGTGGCTCCTTGGGTTCCTAAAATGAAGCTGGGGTTCCTCATTTGCTGCTCTGCTGTGCTACATAACCATCGTGTCAGTCATTCTGGCAGAGGCTGGATTGGGCCCCTACAGTTTGGTATCCAAGCCAATCCAATAACTTTGCTTTCATGTAAGGCAGCCTTCAACTTCAATATTATACAGTTGTGCATTATGATTAATAAAGACCCGAAATAGTCTTACAGAACTGAGAACAAAAATATGAATTGCTGTAGTATTGAAGTTTCAACTGCTCTTTACAATTCATGAATTAGACAAATTATAATTTTATTCTATTTTCACACAGATAAAATTGATACATCTCTTAGATAGGAGACAACATCCCTCCAAAATTGTGGAAGATGAGCATTATATGCCCAAGCAGAAATACTTTTACAATAGTTAACAGTTGTTAATAGTTCTTTTTGTGTGCTCCCCACTACAGAATCTTGTGATCACTGACAAGAGAATTTTGTATTTCACAATTGTTTCTCTTTATCCCACACAGTCACGCTTACCTTCAGGAAGATTACATTTTTTTTTTTTTTTCCTCAGCCCTTCTAGTTGGTGATTTCTTATTCTTCAATTTGGCTAACAGCTTCAATGAGATTATTTTTCTTTTCTAGTTCAGTAGCTTTAATCACAAGAATAACTTCATGAACAACATCTCCAGGTGGTTCATGCATCTTTATGAAATGCTTAAACGCTTCGATGTCTATTTAATCAAACAGAAGTATTACTGGAATGTAGTTTTGATAGAAAGGTTGTTTTAACCTGACAATATCAAGAGTACCCTGTGCAGGGCATTTACACTCAGAACAGTTAACCCAGGCACCTGCTTACATACAGCAATTTGAGCTCCTGCAACATCTTTTGAACTTCATTTAGGGAGAACAGAGCTGGAGTGTTCCTCTTTTCCTCATGAAGCTGTGTAGGGCCAAAGTTGCTTTCAGTAGTTCCACCTGTCTTCCTACACTCCATCAGCGTCCATGGACACTTTGCTGAAGACCATCACACCTCTCTGCCTTCATCAGTGTAAAGTACTCTGTTATAAACTGGCTCTGTCCATTGATCCAGGTTCAAAACACACACATGATACTTTTAACATAAATCTTCCCCTAGGGACTTCAGTAGGAAGGTTTATTTTATCAGAAAGCATTTTAGCTTGAAATACTAGTGATCACTCTTTTGTGGATATTCACAAAACCAAACACTTCTACAGGGAAGAAAAGCAGTTAAAAGTACAGAGAAGAACGTGGAAAAAAATTGGATGTGACAAGCGATATTGTCCGTGGTTATGCAGTCCCAATCAGAAAGGAATCACTGGTCATGCTAGGTGTTTTGAACAAATGAATTTTCCTAAATTCTGAAAAAATTACATTTGGAATTTTTTGTTTATTGACATTTTATTCTTAGCTGTAACTGAGAAGAAACCTCTACAAAATCACATTACACATGTTTCTTTAATTATCTGAGCAGGTTGTTACAGTAGCATAGTCTCTCTTCTCAGGGTCAGAACCATATCTTGTTTACAACACTTTGAATTCCAGTCTACAGAGAAAAAAACTTGGTCTTAAAAAACAAGAACTGTTCTTCATAAAATACAGTCAGGGAGTTTCTCTGCATTTTGTTACAGTGCCCAAATTATAAAATCAGCTCTTGTTGCCATAGTTGGACCCACCTGGGTCACAAGACTGAAAATCTGCAGAGATGAAACTTTACAAGTACTTCAATGCTGAGAACATATGCTGCTTGCAAAATAATAAGTAAAGCATGAAAATCTGAGATCAGTTTTACTGATGCCTGCTTTTTAGTTTCTGTAATGCAGCTTTTAATTTTTCAATTGTTAACTGGAAAGGGTGACTTTCTTCATCAGTCACCTACAGGTCACCTACAGAAAAAAAATCAGCAAGAATAAAAACATTGAATTTTCAAAGAGGGAACTAATGTTACACAACTTTTGTAGCAAATACATCTTGAAGGGCTTAAGGGGAAACATTTGCAAACCAAATTTACCCATAGTATGACAGACTGAGAGCTGACAAATGTCAGCACAGAACAGAGCCTGCACAGAATGAGTGCAATCCTACACATCTTATGACAACCCCCTGCAGCCACTCTGCAGTCTGAGAAAATGATGGGCTGTCTCAAAAAGCACTGCACATCTCTTCCCTCGGTCTCAGGTTGCAATTTCAGATTTTTTTAATTGTTCCCTGTAAATATCTGTTAATGTATTTGAATGGCTCAAGTTCCATCTCATGGAAGAAGGGCCTGTGAAGAGGCTGTATTCTACCCTAAAGCCTTTTCTGGAATTCATATCACCATAGTAGGGAGCTGGAATAAGATATCCACTTAAATCACTAAGAAATGAAAATAACATTTCTCATAAGCATTTCTCCCTCTGCCTGCCTGCCTGCTGCAGCTGCTCAGGAAGGAGGAGCACCTGGGAAGGCTCTTAAGTGGCTCCCAACCATAGCCCCTTAGGACAGATTGGCTCTTCAGTGTGCACCATGGAACAGGGGCCCTGCATCCCTCACGGACAGAGGGGAACAACCCCACGGATCTCATGCCACCCCAGCACTCTGCCTGCTCCCCACTGCAAGAGTTCTGCTTTAGACCCACTGCTCTCACCAAGACATGGCTCAGTCAGCAGGACCTGCAGCGCTGGACAGCTGCTGGGGAAGGACAAAGAGATCCAATCACCCAAACATGGGAAGAAGGACTGGGGTCAGTGTAGAGGCAGATGCTGATGCGAGGGAAGCCAAGACCTTTTCCTCCCCAGGATCCATAGAAAAAACAAGTTTCAGTACGCTGACTTCAAGTGGGTTTTTTCCTACACCTATGTTTTAAACCTGTCCTTAATGAAAGACAGTTTGATCTTTTAGAAGTAAAAATAATGTCTTTTAGACATTTAGAAAATGAGCAGGTTTTTAACTACTGGAAAAAGGGCCATTAGAAAATGGGATAAAACTTAGTTCTTGGCAAACACTAAAACAGTAAACCACCAAATAGCTCCTGTTGTAGCCTTTAAGTATCTAAGCAAGGTCACAATGCTCTAGTTATAAGATCACTTCAGCTCTGGCAATATACAAGCATTATATTAAAGTAATACATATTATTAAGAAATAATTTTATTACTATATCCTGAAACTTGGCAATAATTAAGGAAGTGGAGATGAGCACTGAATCTGTAATTAGTTCATCTGAAGGACCCAGTTACCTTCCCAACAGAAAACAGGCATAAAATCATGAGGATGGTTTTAATCCTCCCGGTGCTAATGCTGGAATTATATAACTTGGCACTGATGGCATTTTGTGGGTGGTTCCAAACATTTGAGTTTTATTCTTTGCTTTTTATTCTACAAAGCTGCTCATCTCTGGAACTAAGGGAAATTGCCCAACACCCACATGACCTTAGTAATTTTTCATGTACCAAAATTCAGTGTTAGTGTCCACACTGGGTCTCTACAAGCTCAGTACTGTGCTATAGCTGTGCCCACATAGGGTAGTAAGCATTCCTGTAGAATCCTGAGAGCTGGTTTTGTGTAAACAATGAAGATAGAGGTCATCTTTTTATATCCAGGAGTCCCACACTGACTTTCTCCCTGAGTTATCCATCTTCACTAAATAATTTCAACTAATTCAAGCAATTGAAGACTTTTGGAGGCTGGTGGGGACAGCACTGCTGAGAAATGCAAAATCTGCCCTGGTTACCTAATAGCAGCTGACATGACTGCTGCTCTAGGACGTTACAGAAAGACCACATACATCGAAGCCTTACAAAAGCCCTGCCTGCTGTTAGAGGATAGAGAAGATTGATTTTTCCCGCTTCTTTTCTGTTAATCTGACCTACACTTGCGACCCAACACGAGCAAACTGATTTAGCACTTCTGCTACTGCCTGAGCAGCTGAAAGTATTTAATCCTAGACCTCTCTGCTGCATCACTGCAACAGCAGGCTAAACCTTAGTCAACAGATTTCCATTTCACTGTGCCTAAGACAGATTGTTACTGTTTGGCTATTTCAGAAATGGGAAAACTCAAGCAACTGAACCTTAGAGCCAAAATTCTCAAGTGGTGGCTGTAAATGGGGTATTCCCAAATGATGCCTGTGAGAAAGAAGTGAATCCTTACCTGTCAACTGACAAATTGTAATCCAGTCTCCCAGCTTCATTCCACAGGATTAACTCTGCAAGTATCTGCTGAACTCAAGCAAGAAACTGTTCTGCTTCTGATCTCTTCAAAGTTCCTCCACGGCTTATGGATTTATGATTGTAATCTTAAGTTCTTGGAAGGTAGGCTTCACTCCCACCCTACTGCATGAGCTTAGGAGCAATTAAATAATAAACATGGTGTCAGATCCTCATGCAATGATACAGCATGCATGGATTTTACTGTTTTCACTATAGCTAGGAGTTATTAAATAAATTAGGCAAGAAGTCAAATTATAAATTGTATTAAAAAGTCAATTATATATTTTAATAATTTTTTTATATATATACACACACAGTTAATTTGAGTAAAACAGCCTGTGAAAAAATCAAGTTTATACAACACTTTAGTTTTGAAATTGTATTTTAAAATATTTGTTTGCTTTTAGGCTGGAGAAATTGACTATATTTCCTTAACGCCACAAGAGAGGGATGGAAAAACAGCCTGTATGACATTAAATGCACACACTGGTCCACACAAAATTTGGACTTGTTTGGTAAACTAAAAGCTAAAGTACATTTCAAATCTAATATAAATTATAAAATTCATGTGTTTTAACCAGGCTGTTAACTGTCATGCTTGAAATATTGTCAAGCAGAGTTCTAGCTGGTGACATATTCTATGAAACATAAGGCTAAGTAATTTAAATAAGGCTAAGTAAGCCTCCACAGAGGTTGCTTTTCTTTGAAGCTAATTTCAAATGGGTTAAGAAATCTTTTCCATTTTTCTTTTTGAAAATGAAACAAAGTTTGATTCCTTAAGAAATTAGACAATCAATGACCTTGTGAAATTTTTACTATATATCAGAAATACTGTTTCCAAAAGAATAAATGTGATTTATGGTAGAATACCATTAAAAGGACCCAACACATTGGATGGAATTTAATGTGCCCCAATGTCCCCAGTTCTTGGAAAAGCAAGTCTGTAAGATTTTCATCATTAGGAATTACCAGATTCTCTCAACATTCAGATATATAAGCCTTTCAGTAGAGTTAATTGCACCAATTAAACCAGGATTTAACAGAATTGACCTGCTACCTCACTTTTTCCTCCCTCCCAAACTCTTTCCAGACAATACTCAGTCTAGAATGGCAGATCACTTTCAAAACAGGTATGTTTTTCCAAAGTATTGTTCAGAAAAAAATACCAGCTAACCAGCTGAGAGAAGACAGCTTCAAACATAAAATCCATTTTAAGAAAAATTATTGAATAGTGGAAACCAAGTTCCTATTAACAAATTTAAAGAACCCCTTGCACACTGGAAGCAGGGTTACTGTTTACATCATTTCTGTTTAACACTTGTTTCTTCAGCAGTCCCTCAACTATGGGAAAAGACTGGTAGGCAGAAGAGGAAAGATCAGTGACAGCTGACAATGTTGGTGACAACAGAAGAAAAAAGCTAACCCAGGTTATTAAACTTTTATAAAGCCTGTAATATATACATCATTATCCCTTAAGAGAGGTAGGAGTGACAGGAGAACTAGTGGGGAAGCACAGGATTTGTTCATCTCTAGATTGCTGCTTCACCGAGCTTGTTTAGTTGTTGACTTGATGAAGCAGACTGGAAAACACGTTCAAACATGACACCCACTGCCCGTCTGCCTGTGCTATCACCATGAGCCACTGCAGCTAAATCCTACTGCCCTACAGAATGTGAAACAAATGTCATCAGTCCCTTTTCTCTTGGAGTGCCTCTCGCTCCCAGACCTTGTGCAAGAGTCTCCACAGGCCAGCTGATTTTCATTGCACAGCACTTGAATAGAAAGGATTATCCTCCTTTGAGCTACAGGCCTAATGCTCCTTGTACATCAGATTTATAACAGATCTTAGCTAGGCTTCATTTACATTCTCTATTGCCTTCCAAGGTGAGATGTCAATGTAACTCAGAATGCAACTAAAGATCACCTAACAGCAAGTTATTCAGTGACCTCCTCCTTGGATCACATGAACCTGCCCTCACCATCTTCCAGGTTACATATGCAGGGGAATGCCTGAGCTAACACTGAGCTCATTCACTGGTGAAGTTCCTTGCATGGAGGAAGGAGGAAAAACAGATTTGGAACGTAGGCTTCCTGGGTTTTAAGAACATTTTCCAAGACATTGTAGAACATAATTTTGGTTGAGGACTGACAAGACCTTGGCATATAGCAAACCTTCCTTTTTAACTCTGCAATAAAATACTTGGCACTGAAGTACTCCAATTAAATGACTCCCAGTGTGAGGACAGTACAGTAATCTATGGAATTATCTTTGTACCATCACAATTAGCCTGTGACCGGTCCTTTCAGAGTTAAGTATCAGTGCATTATGAGATTATCAGTACTAGGGAGGTTAAACAATTTCCATTTCTAACGAATTTTGTACAACCATTGTCTAGAGCTAAATTGAAGAACAGATGTTGCTGCTAATTTTGGTTAATCTGGATGCTTTTGTGATATCTAAAGATTTCTTTACCAAGCAAAGATGTAATAAACCACAGTGCTCTTTAAACAATTTGACATGGACAGAGCTTGGAAGACCACCTTCTTATGGAGGCTCTGGGTGTAGGAAAGAACACTCGACTGAAAAATCTATAAGCCAGTAATTGAAACAGTAAGTGAAAACTCCTATTGGTACCTGAGAAACTGCAGGAACTAATTAATGAAATTAACTGAGCTACAGTTTCAAATGCACGTATTTGAACTGATGATAATATAGTATTTCCTTGGCTTAGAGATGAAGACTATTTTGGAGGGGAAGCAAAGTGTTGTGAAAGGGTTGAAGAGACTCATGGGAAACATCTCTAGCTTTCCTTCCCATCTCCTTCCTTCCCCTTCCTTGTGATACGTCTTGGTTATCTATGTATCAGTTAAGGAACACAACTCTTTAACAATCTCCATAGAAGAAGTCAATAGTTGTGAATAATTTCAGGATGAAATATTAGAAAGCTTCCAAGCATCTGAAATATTTTTAGCAGTCTCCAGGAAGAAAAGGTAGTAAGAAGATGCAGTTGTTGTGTAATGCAATTTGGTATTCCTCTGATTAACAAACAGAGGCAGAAAACAAGATGCAAGTATCTTGGTCTGGTTTTTCACGCTACAGCTGGAAAAGTATATTCTGGAAGTATTAGTCTAGTTGCCTGCTAATATGAACTACCACTGTCCTCTAAGCCCTACGAAGGCCACTAGAGAATGGCTTTATAGAGTATTTTAAAAACATATCCCCCATTGATATTACAGTCTATTTGAGCAGATTCTGTTTGTTGTGAGGGAGTAAGCAGGGACAGGAAATCATTGTTAGACTGTGGCAAATAAATTGATAAAAGCCAAAATGTAAAGTTTATATGATAAACAACTGGACAGATCATAAACAACGTTCTCTCAAAAAATTTAATATCAATCTAAAGGAGAACAATTTTCTTCAAAATAAAATGTGACATAATTTTACAGCATGTTAGTTTAAAAGAAACTTAACTTCAACTGCTGCATTAATAAATCCATATGAATATAAATAATCTGATTTAATCATAGCTGTCATTTCCAGTTACAGTTTAGCAGTTACAAGCAAATACAAGTTACTACGCTAGAGTCACTTTTTGTCCTGGTCTGAACATTGCACCAATCTGTACTTTCATCTTCTTGGGATTCTGAAAATTATCATACCTGGAAACAAAAATAAGATATTAGCAAATTCTTTTTGCAAAGAATTTATTTTATTTTATTTTGCATATTTATATGCAAATATATATTTATTTATTATTGCAAAGAATTTTATTTTAGCAAATAAAAAAAAAAAATTATGTGGGGTTTGTGTCTGCCTCTTCAGATGCATATTAATGCACCACAGAACTTCATATGTTTAAGTAAATGTTTATGGAAATGAAGAGTGCCCGTCTCCTCAGACCTGGGGACCTGGAGGAGTTATCACCCACAAACCTAACTCAGAGCCCTCTGCCCTGCTTCCTTTGTTTTATTCCCAGCTTTTTGATCTCCAAGTCCAAGGAGACACATTCTCCTTTTCAATATGTTTATACTTCTACTAGATTACTGCCTTTCCCAAACACAGCAGCTACAAAAACCACTAAGACCACTACAGAGGGCCAAACTCCAGCAATTTGAAAATACAATGAGCTACTACTAAGTAGAAGCAGGAAGGACCTAGAACTTAAAGAGCCTCTTTGTGCTGTTATAGCTCTTAACATAATATCAGAGGGTTCTGGTCTGTTATTTCTAGGTCCTACATGAATAAGATATCATTGTAACGATGTACCACTATGTAACTTAATATTTCTTAAAAAAATGCTGCCAAAAGTTATCAGCTATCTGCTGACAATCCCCACATTTATTAAAACTACTGTGTTTCTGATGCATAAGGAATGTGATAAGACCACATCTCCACTGAAGTCAAAATTACCAAAAAAAAAAAAAAAAAAAACACTTACAGATCAGTAAAATGCTTCCAGTCGTCCTGACTAATGGATGGTCTCATACCCTGAAGAGCAGTCATCAGATGAGACTGGGTAATAGTTAGAGTGGTCTTGGGAAGCACTGACTGATTAAGGGTACTGTCCTCCTTGAAAAGAGAGCCATGAACAGACAATGAAAAATTTCTAAAGAAACACAGTGCCATCAATATCATTAATTCTGGAACTTCCCCATTACATGTTTTACAGGCAAATGTATTAAAAATACAGTCACAACTTGCCCCCCCTCCATATTAATAAATAACAGAAATAACTATTGATTTATATGAATGCTATATGAATTATATTAATGCTCTGGCTTATTTTCCTCAAACTAAGTATCACTTATCTTTGCTATTTTTGTATTACAGTATTTAATATTATTGCTGAAAATATTTATTGAAATACCAGGAAGTGTGGAAAAACAACAGTTTTAGTGTTAAGACTAAATCATAATTTTAAAAAGTGCCATACTCCATTCTTGCTTCTGTAATTGGCCTTGCTGGCATTGATTTCTGTCCTCAGGTGCTCTGCTTGTTGTTCCTGGTTCTCCAGGGAGCCTTCTTGAGAAGCTGCTCTAAGCATTGCAGGTTGTGAGGATGCAACGTCTCTCTGAGTGACGCTGGTATAGTCATAAGTTATGGAGTTCGGATCGGAGAAACATAAAGAGCTCTAAATTGATCACAAGAGGAAATACATTAACTCATTATGGATACAAAGGAGCAACTCCATCATTAGGAATTAGCCTACAATTAATATAAGCTTGCCTCCATGGGCAAAAAGAGTACTTTCTCTTTAAAATATATTACGTATGTAATTTTTTGAACAGAAAGATTCAAGTTAATATGCCAAAGTGTTCGGGCAAAAGACCAAATTTGAAAATGAAATGTTTCATGTATGGAAAATATATAGGTGTTTTTGTAATGGCCCATCTAAAAAAGAATAAAAATCTGCTAAGTCCATTGCTTTTATTACTTAGGAAAATCAGTGGTTCTGAAATCTGGACGAGTTTATGTAGTGAGCTTTGGAATTAAAAAATACTCATCACTTCCAAATTCTCTGTGCACTTGATAAGTAAGCACCTTTCCAATTCAACAACTTTAAGAGATCAAACTCCTTGTAGAATCCTTGCTGAAGAATTTTCACAGTCAGAGGAAAACAGTCTTTAAAGTTACATTAATCAAACACTATCACCCATAATGCAAGATAAAACATATCAAAGCACCTTAACAGCCAGTACTTACTTCCCTAATGTCAAAGTAAGTTATTTTTGGCTTTAAGAATCAATACAAGACAGTTTTGAAAACAGGAGTCTAACAACTTTGATTACTACTTGTAATAGTAGTTCTATAACAGATTGAAATTCATTTTGAAAATGGGTTTCCCACAGATCACACACGAACTCTGAAATCATGTGCTCACTATAAGGAGCTTGGAGGCAGTGCACTCTGTTCTGCTGACCTGCCAGCCAAGAGAGATGAGCTGATCACTGTGCAGGTGCTGGGCAGCCGACCTGCACATCCCTACCTGCAAACTGGCCAGAGAACATGCTGTTTTCTGTGCAACATGATGCAACATCAGGAATTATGCTTCTTAAAGACAATGATAGAAGTTAAAATATAGTTCTGTTCTTTGTCACAATTTCATGGTCTGAATATTCTATTAATGTACATTTTATTGGGAAGGGAACAAAGTTCACTGATTCTTGAGACTGTAATTTAATTCTTGAAAACTGGGCTGTGACTCTTTAATAATAAAACTAAGTTAAAGAAAAAACAACAAACCAATCAACCACTAAAAAGTCGAGAACTGTTTTAGTGTTAAACTTTAGAGGGGAACAAGCCATTTGACCAGACAGTAAAATCTAATATGACTGCAATTTGCTTATTTATAAGGTATTAAACAGTTTCGATTTTTGATTTTAAAACTCCTTCAAGATTGCAGAGAAGTCCATATTGTATTTTTTCAGATCACATCCTTCCATCCCCTTCCTCACTGTGGACTACTAAGTATAATCTGAAGACAGTCTGAAGGCTAAAGCAGACATAATTGTATTTATAAATCAAATCAGGAAAATAGTGTGGTTTTTTCTGACTCTCAACTAATAATATTTAGAAAAGTAATTTACCAGTTCTGAAGGAGTTCCATTTCCCAGCTCTGATTCATAAGAGCTTCCGAAATAAAGACGATACATGTTGGACCTTGGATCTTCAGGAAGCAAGTCAGACATGTCTAAAGAAATAAGAGAGTGCTCTAGCCCTGCTTCTCCATCTATTGCTGAATCGTCTGAGCCACTGCTGTGGTTTAGAAAAACCATGGAAGACAGACTGAAGTCACTGTCAGAACTAGATCCAAAATCCTGTAACAAAGAACAGGACATTACAAGAGTTACCTCATTACAAACTACAATTGGAAATACATGAAAAGATTTGATATACAGTGCAAATGAGAATATCAATTTATATTTTACTCTAGTAGTAGTCTGTCTTTCTCTAGGAGTATATTTCCAAATATTTTGCTAAGAAAATCTAATACCTTTAAGAATGTTCTGTCTTCATGGTAGAAAAATAGTTTCAGGACATAATTTTAAGGTTTTATTGTTTCCATTGCCTCAGTTATTCTCAGCAAGTGTAGGGAAACTTCATGTATGTGTAGAACTGTACTACTTCTCTCTCAACTTTACCTGCCAAGCAAACTAGTATCCTGTGTAAAATGCTCTAGGAGGTTGAAGTGAGTCTACTATTATAGTGCCTAACTGCCATAATCATTTTTAGTCATAGCCAACACACTTTAAATGCTCAGGTGGAAATCAGAATTGCTGCTTTAGACTGGTGTCTGCAAACCCTTTGATTGTACAGCTCTATCAGACAAAAATTTCTGAGCACACTCTAACAAGTATATGGATATTATTTGTAATTATATATATATGTACCACTGAAGTTCTAATACTTTCTTCCTGCACATCAATGGACTGCCCTGTGCTCTCTCAGGGGTGTGTGCATACTACTCTGGAGACCACTGCTTCAGACAACAATCTCTTCCTATGATGGATAAGCATGAGGCATCAACTACTTACTGATGTTACAAATGAAGGGAGTGTTAGAGAAGACATTCTGGAGATCCCTGTCAATACAGAGATGCATTCTCAGAGCCCAATTCCTTGGTAACAGCTGGAGCAAAAAGAATTCAAGGGGGTCTCCTTCATTTTGCACCCCTGACCCAACCCCTCCATTTGGCCGCTGACTAGTGGAATCCATGCCTGCTCCTTTTCGGCTAGAACCAGAGGACAGGCATTAAAAATGTGAAGAGAGGGGGCTGAACAGAGGCTCAAAGAGGAAGGATCTGTCAGTCACAGGAGGGGTACAAATCAAGGGTGGAATCCTGTACTGTGGAAGTTCAAGTAGTAGCTGGTGCCTGAAGATGAGGCAGAGCTGGCCATTACAGGTATTGCCATCCTCTGGCCACTTCTCTCCTGACCTCAGTCAAACCCAATCTGCTGGAACAACTCCCCAAAACCCACCGGCGGTTTCTTGTTTCTGCCATCAGCCAAAATGTGTCATCTCGAAACTGAATTTGCTATCCGCTCCTAAGAAATTCAGTGTGGGATCCCTCCCCCAATTAAAAATCTTTTAGTTGTTCCTCACAATGGTGATAAACACATTTGGGCTTACAGAAACCTATTTAACAATAAATACTTATCATTAAATGAGAAAAACCTTGTGTTTAAGAAGTATTTGAACCAATTCATTACATTATTCTTGTAGTATTCTGCAAACATTTTAAAATAACATTAATCCTCTGTATAAAAATATAAGAAACATAATTTTGCTAAAAAGCCCCATTAATTAGGATAATTAACTCTTGCAAACATATCAACATAAAAATAAACTAAAAAATACTTCTTTTATATAAGTTTTATTTACCTGTGTTAAATTTAAGTTAGTATGGATTGCCTCTAATTGGGCATTGTATAATAAAGCTTTAAGATCAGCCCCTGTGAACTGTTCTGTTTTTATTGCTAAATCCTGAAAGTCCACATCATTTGCCAAGGACAGGGAATGACTGAGAGCTTTTAAGATTTCACAGCGTGAGTTCTGGAAAAAGAAAAAAACATGTCAGTAAAGGAACCTGTTACTTTCCTTATCCTGACTGCTAGATGGTGCTTTGGCCCTGTCACCAACCACTTCCACTCTGAGGCAAGAAGGATCTTTTTTCAAGAAGATACTGCCCTAATATTAGAAAGATTCTACCCTAACCAAATGTAGTATACAAAAATATATATATTTCTCTAATACATCGAGTCATTATCTGGGATTTTTATATATGAAATACATAAAATACGAAGGTGAACTCTGCTCCTCATATGTATGTCTTTCTTTCGTAAAGAAAAGTACAATGAAAATGAAATGCTTCTGTTTACCTGAATGATCTTACTCTAAACCAGACGTTTAAAATAGAGAAGAGAAAAAAAAAAAAGGAAAGAAAAGAAAAAAAAGAAAAAAAAAGAGAGTATATCTATGCTCTTAAGGCACAGGATCATCATACAGGACTGTCATGTGTTTTTGTGTTTTGGAATGAAATGATGTGGTGGCATTTGTTAAATGTGTGAACTAATCTGAAAATAAGCAGTGCTAATGTTCTATCATAAAATGGGGATTCAGGGACACACACTGTACAACCTTGAAGGACTGGCTATGGTTTAACAAATGGCAAATCCACTGAATTCATACTTCTAAGAAAGATGAAGACCATTACACACATTGTACTACATCTAATTTCTTTCTGCAGATTAGTTCCTAATTTTTAATTTTTTTCTAAAATCAGCTAGACCCACATGATATGACTTGATCCAAAAGACATGGGTAAACAGCCTTTTCCTTCCCCAGTTTTATGTGAACACATTGACATTAAAATCAGTCCATTTATCCTGTTGTATAACTGGAGCTAGGAAATCAAGTCCATTTTTTCCAAGTTTGAAATGCCACTAAATATAAAACAAAGGAGAATAAACCCAGTTAGTCTGATTCTTTTCCTTGACTCTTGTGTGAAATTATTGTGTTTCCTCACCTGATCAGGAGGTGGACAGTACAGGCATTTATCCAGTCGACCTGGTCTCAACAAAGCAGGGTCAATCAAATCTGGGCGACTGGTAGCAGCTAGCACATAAACTCCTTAGGAAAGTGCAGAAAAATGCCATTAACATCTGCCAAACTTCTATCCTTTTTACATAAAAAGGAGCGCACAGGTGAATTGGTACCTTGCAGGCCTTCCACACCATCTAACTGAGTCAACAGCTGGTTAACCACTCGGTCAGTGACTCCTGTGTTGTCGTGACCTCGGCGAGGAGCAATGGAATCAAACTCATCAAAGAAAACAATACAAGGCTTAGCTGCCTGAGCTCTAAAAGGGAAAAAAGCACAATACTTATTTTTCTGTTTAAGTTTCATTCACAGGTAGAACTGCTTAAAAATATTGAAGGTAATTGCTTTTTGCTTCAAAGAACAGTTATATTTAATGACAGAATAGAAGATCTCCTTTCTGTAGAATTTAAGAGGTTCTGAAAACTGGACTGCAACAGAATCACTGATCGTTTTTATGAGATACATTGTACTCACTTTATCATTTCTAAGTGCTCAACTGTCATATTAATATACATGAAAGCTATAAAATCCAATCACTGTAGATGAGTTCTTGGCTTACAGACAGGTAACAAAAGGACTGCCTACATGACAAGTTGAGATATAAAGGCTACATAGGATATGTTGGCTTTAGTGAGCACTGAGGGCCAGTAAGAGCGGATTTGTAAAAAAGAACTACTGGCACTGAGAACTTCAATATCAAGTTTAATATGACCCTAGGTACTGAGTGTGCATTACTACTTGGAGTACAGTCAACTGTCTTCTGGAATCATCTGAAAGGAATTTGGGATGTTTTTTCCAAGAGAGTTCCATGATGTGAACCAATGCACTGTAGCTGGAGAGGACCGGGAGTTCAGCCTCAAAAGCACATCCCTCATTGGAGCTAACACGTGCAGATGTTTAACAATGATGGCCAGGTCGAACCTGCCGAGATACACCCATCTGGTTCAGCACAACTGATTATTTCAGGTGCTTTTATGATCTGATGTCTTATCACTCCTCAGACAACAAAATTATTTATTTGTGCTTTGACCAGTGAAATTTATTGGTAATGTCACAAATCTTTACAAAACAAACCTGTTAAATATATCTCGAACTGCTTGTTCACTTGCTCCAATGTACTTGCTGAGCAACTCGGGTCCCTAAAAAGATAAACCAGAAAACAATACTCCATGACATGTTTCTTAGTTTTACTGTGTAATTCAACATCAGCATATATTTTGTGTACTAGACTGAATTTTCTTGCAACCAAGACAGTGTCATCTCTGAACAGAAGAGCCAAGTTGTCTAGATAAGCCAGAGTAATTTATCAAGCATTCCAACTTGTTTAGAAGTAATCATTTCCATTTTTGTACGATAACAGTACATGTGTTACATTATCTCAAGGCAAAGGTTTACATTGTATTTTAAAATGTTTAAAATATATTGCTCAATTTCATTGTCCAGTGGAATCAAAATCTGGGGCCTTTTTATAAAATAAATGAGAAACTGAGAACACCTGATTAAATTTTATAATTCCGCCTAATGAATAAGTATACAAAAAAAAAATTCTCAGTAATAAAAAAGTAAAAAAAAAAAAAAAAAAAACAAAAAAGTTCCAGGAATCAGATATCCAGAGACAAGTAAAATTTTATATGTGAGTTTCCTACTTTAGTATTTTGCCCTCACAAGCACATAGTTTCAGGTATCATGTAAAGTTATTTCATTCAGTTAATAAAATGAATCAATTAAGCATAAACTTTTGCTACCTTGACGCTGATGAAATTCATTCCACTCTCTCTTGCAACCACTCCTGCCAACAGTGTTTTTCCTGTTCCAGGTGCTCCATATAGCAAAATTCCTGATCTCTGTCGTATGGGCAGGTTTGCAAATAATTCTGGATACTGGAAAAGAGTTTCAATGTGATATATTGTAAAATAAGCAAGTATTCTCTAATATACTGTAATATCATTGACTAGTGATGATTTCTGTCAAAACAGAGGGTACCTAATTTATTACATCCCCAGTATTATCCCAAGGACTCATCTGGATTTTTTTTAGTTTACATGGGGCTAAACTAGGTTCCTAGTTTTAACAGGTACCTAAAATACAAACCAGTGGGATTTCTTACCAAGAGGAAACAGGTCAGAATAGGGATGGACTAGAGCTTTATAGTCTCCATACTAGTAGTTCTAAATTCCTATTTTAATCACTGAACGATATGATCAAATATACCATTCAGTCATTTCTCTGAATAGTCAATGCTCAATGGCTCATCTCAAGATTCAAGTTTTAAGCATGGCAGAAAGGCCAAAGTAAAATACGGTGAGATTGATGGATTTGCATTCATATGAAAAAAATACCCCTCTAGCAAAAGCACTGCAGAAAACAGCTGGAAATATTGTCGTTACAGATCCTAATCAGAAGCTCTGCAAGCGAGTGTGGCAACGCTCCAATACTGTGAGCAACACTTGCTCTGTAGTAAAGCTCTGCCATTTCCTTTTGTATTTGGAAGAGAGAAGGGGAAGGACAAAGAGTTTTCCAGCTGCTGAAGACAGTTTAAGATTAGAAAGCTACAAAATCATGCCTGTCATCTTTCTATTCAACACTTTCCAAACCTTAAAAAAAAATAAATTCCTTCCCTACTAACATTACATACAAAATTCAAGTAACTAATTTGAAGGAACATAGTACCTTTGCAGGTAACATGATGGTATCCCTGAGCATTTGCTTCACATCTTTTAAGCCACCAATTCTGTCCCAGCCAAGGTCTTTAGGTTTATGAAGACTGACATTTCTCAGAGCTAATGGAGTAAAATCCTTTAGAGCCTTATGAAAATCCACAGCTGACAGGTTCAAATCTGCTTTTAAAAAAAAAAAAATTCCTGAAAAAACCCCAAACACAGACTGCCAGTAACAAACTCCTTACGATATGTAACAATTAAAGAAATTTTAAACATAAAATATAAAAACTGTGGGTTTCTTTCTGTATTATTCCACCAGCTCCGATAACAGAAGTAAAACTATGAAATAAGAGATTTTGTTGTCAACATACCACCATTAGCTAAAGCATTCTGGTTAGAAGAACAGGTATGAATGGCACGATCAACCAGCATAGTAAAATCTCTAGCAACAAAACCATCTGTTTCCTTTGCAATACACTGGAGGTCAAGATCAGAGAAGTCCTTTGGATCAGAATTCAATTTCTTCTTTATTATGGAATACAGCATTTCATATCTTTGCTTCTGAAAAACAGAATTGTGCGGCAAGTGTTTATTGAGTTTACTATTTATATGGAGTTCAGGAATTTACAGGGTAAATAGGTATGACTTACTAAAATTTCCTCAAATATTTGCATGACACCAACCTTTTAAATAACAAAACCTAAGTAATACAAACAAATGCTAGTTCTTCAGGTACACTTCAATAAATTCACCAGTTTTATAGCTTTAAATATTCACCTCACCAGAGCTACTTTAAATTCAACATTAAAAATTAAACATCCCTCCCTCCCCAGATTCTACTGTTCTACACCCATTTTTTCTCTTTCACAGGAAAAAGAATACATTTAATTTTTTCAGTATGAGCAAAGAATATGTTTGAGATGCAACATATTGTGCTAGATAAAAGCACTTCAAATAATTTGTTATCTTTTGAGATCTTGACTTTTCTAGTGATGTCTCATTCTTATTTGAGTATTAGTATTAAAAACAATAAAGGCAGACTTGTGGGAAATGGGAGAAAATTAAACTACATCTAACACAGCACCCCCTCAGTGGCTTTAAACTGCTGACCTGTGACCAAAGACACAGACAGGGGCAAATCATGTTGAATACAAGTAAGTCATTTGGGGATGAGTGTTTCAAAGTGTCTGCTTTCTCCTGCGTGAAAGTTAACACTGTTCATTCTTCTCTATATCCGTTTTTCTTTTCAAACTGGACTATGCGCAAAAGTAGAGGGACAGCACTAATATGGAAACAAATCTAAAACTGTCCCATAAAATTAACATTTAATTTTAATAACATGTTTAAAATACATGTTCTAGGGACATACTTATTTCACTGAGCTGTGAAAAAGCATGTTTAATTTCACTTCTCTAACTCAGTGACTTACACGTTTTACAAAGCTGCTCCTTCAGCATCCCCTTAGAGGTAACAAGAAGACATGCATATCTCACCTGAGTTAGAAAAGCTGACTTGTTTTATGTTGAAATGAAATGTCCTCTGAACACACCCTTCTCTTGCCACTGAAGAGTGGGGCCAGCTGTGAGTTTTCACTGTATTACTTTAATTTTTTTAAATTTATTTTATAATGACAGATCTAAGTTCTAAGATACTTAAGTTTCATGAAAGAACTTCTAAGATCTCCAGATTTTTTTCTCCTCTTCGGGGTAACCTACTATTTTTGCACCTGTTCCAGGATCATATTTGAGGCTTCTGGGAAGGCAAACAACATTTTAACCATTTTTATTTGAATTTACCTGATCTGGAGAAGGGATACATTTGAAGCACTGAAATAGATGAGTTCCTTGTGCTGAAACCAGGGAAGGATGAAGGGAATGTTCAGACTGACTTGTGGCAATTAATGCAATCAAACTCCCCATGGAAATAACTTCTTTCATCAGATCTTTCAAAACTAAACACAGAAGATATTGCTGCATGAATTGTGAAAGAACAAAAATAACCCTAACCTGGAGAGCAGAATTAGTGAACACAAAATATAACAGTTTTGTAACACATTATTTTTATTCCCATATTTACAGTTGTTATTTTTTAAACTATGAAAAAAAATTTAGTGATTCTCTTTAGGACAACACATTCCATTAAGAAAATGCCATCAGAAGTGCTTTTTAAAAGCTGATTTTGTAACATCACTGATGGCATCTACTTTTGTGTGCTATTACTCCCTCCATGCAAACAAAAAAGAAAAAGTTATAGGAAAAAAACCCAGATCTTAAGCCCGATCTTAAGCACTCCAGGAGAAAGGTAATACATAAAAGTAAAAGAAAAATTAAGGACGCAAGGTAGATCTTCAAGAAATCATCTTTAAAACTCTAAAGCTCTGTTGCATGCATTATACCTTTAAGTAAAAGAAATAAGAAAACCAAACAATTCTGCATGTAACTTAGCACATTTTTTAGGAAGAAATTATAATAAGATTTTTCTGAATTTGAAAAGTATTTCAGTAAAAATTAGACCAAGTCCCTCAAAATGAGCTAAGAAATTAAGGCATTTTTTGCTCTGGCTCTATTAATCTTGATCATTTAGATTTAATTTGCAACTTAGCATTGCCTAGACTGTCAGGAATAAAAGGGAACCATATACAGGATGTCAAACTACAACTGATCATCTTATTTTTAACATCTGTGGATTGTTACATTGCATAAAGGAACAGAAGTTCTACAATGTATACCAAGTCGGATGATAAAGAAGTTGGTACTCATCTAAAAGAAGCTGGTTCCCAACATCAGTTAAGTATCAAATTGATGCATCACTGTAATTATAAATAATAACTATGGAAAACAACAAATCAATTTATCAGCAATTATCAGTTAAAGGTTCATCTGCAGTTTGCAATCACTTGCAATGTATTTGAGTGCATGAGTAACTTAAAAAAGGAGAAGCCTCAAACACTGGCAATAGCACTGACAACAGGTACTACTGGCAGCAGCAGGGGTGGATGCACATTAGAAAGGACTACTCCAAAATCCAGAGTCTATTACTTTGATTCAGCTAGGGGTTCACAACTGCCTACACACCATAATTTGTGAGTCTCTGCCTGAGTATCACATGGTCCAGAGGCAATAATTATACAGACAGAATTGTTCAGAAAGGACAGGACAACTCAGATGGTAAGAAATTCTAAGTTGCATTATATTTCTATATAGACAAAGGTAGAAAAGTTTTACCATAAGCAAGTCTATTGCTTTGAACAGTTTTCAGGGCTGTTCTCTTGCTCTGGTGTAGAGGGTACTCCAACAATGTGATCAAGATCATCCATCAAAATAATGGATGGCTGTCTCCATGCTGCCTCTAAAAAAGCTTCTTCCACATGTCTCCTTATGTTCACTAATCTTTTTCCTAAAACAAATTACTATTAGAATGACACAAAATATCAGGATAAAAATCAGACTACATCTTGCGCAGTGTTTTGTCTATTTTGACTTTACATCTATGAATCCAGATACCAAGATTATACCAGAGTCAACAATCACTAAAGAAGAGTATACATCTTCAATCAAAAAAGTACTAGAAGGTTCCACACATTCTAAAATGAGATTAATCATCTTTTACTAACCACTACAGAAGCCTACAAGTCTAATTTCTAGACAGTTAAAACCAGAGAAATATCAGCAGCATTCTAAAATAGCTACTAAAGAATCCTGCAATTGGAACAATTTTCCAGAGCAAAAGACCTAGCTCATTATCAATCTTTCCCCTTTTCTCTGGTGCAAGGAGCTCCAGCTTAAGTAGTGATTTAAGCAAAAAGAACATAGTGAGGAAATATAAGGGCTCTGTAAGAAACCAGCTGAGGGTTTTCTGCCCTTGTAACAGCAATACTATTTAGAAAAGCCTGTGGAATGCAAGAGCAGAAGAATGCCTCCTTTGTGTGCTCTTCTGTCTTTGTGTAAAGTAATTATTTTGAACGCACAAAGCCTAAGGAGTCATCTCATCATCTATAATCACAACTGTTAGATTCCTATTGGCAAATACACTAGGTTAGTAAATATGCCATCATAAATCAGGTTTCAGTTGGTCATTCAATCCTTCTTTGGTGCCTGTGTTATCCCTTCACTGAGTATAGGTATCCTTTAACACTTATAATTTGTTAACAAAACATTTGCCTCATCTAGCACAGCTGAAAAAACCCACAGTTCAATTTTTGCAACTTCCTCCTATTTTGTAACAATTAGAAATAATCATGGCAAGCATGGTTTGAATTGTTGCTGGTATGCAGGAAAGAAACTGACAGAAGCGTGAAACTTAGAGTAGCTGTATTTTCATCAGACTTTGAAAATACTAACTGTGGGGCACCAAACATCCTTGCAAAAACAGCGAAAATGCTAGAAAAATGATTCAGACCAAATATACCAACTCCATAACTGTGCCTCTTTATTGTACAGCAAACATTCAAGATTAAAAGAAACTATTATCATACCTCTTAAAGCTTTACAATCAATTACTTCTACATGAGCATCCAGTCTAGTGAAAGCTTCTTTGCAGATGGCCTTTGCTAATGTTGACTTTCCACTTCCCTACGAAAATAAACACGAGCTGAAGTAAATTCAGAGAGCCAATGTGTTTCTGTGTTTTTGTCATAGTATGCACCTGTCAACAATCTGGGGAAGCTGCACACACACTGGGTTTATTCCTCAGTCAAAGTATATATGCATGCTGCCTCTGTATCACTTGGTAGGGACCAAAGCCCTAGAGTCAAAGAAAAATTCAGAGTGGATATATCCAGTACAGTGTTCTGATTCCACTGAATTCAGTGTTAAGACATCTGCTATGCTCAGTGACATATGGTATTAAATGGAACACTGTAAGAGGCAGCAGGAAAATAACCATATTAACTCCACTGCCATTTTATGTCAGAACACAAGAGAAAATAAATGCTTATTTTCATTCAAATACTTCAAAGACAAGAGGTGCTTATCATAATATAAACGCAAAGTAGATTAATTCCCAATTGAAACTGCATTGGTAGCAATCTTCAAAATGTATGCATATATATACAGATATGTGTGTGTGTGAGAGAGAGAATGTTTTACTGAATTATCTCTATTCACTGCTCTTTTTGTCAGCTTGTTCTTTATTTTTTGAAACGTGCATAGTATCAAAGAAAACTAATGACAACTGTTGTCCCTGAAAATAAGCCTTCTGATTTGTTTCTGTAGAATGGAGTTAGGGTCTCAGGAAATTGTAAGATAAACAAAATAATTTACATTCCTTTGTTAAAGATCCGATGTGAAAGACTTCTCATCTGATGAGTGGGATTGAAGAGGTAGATACCTCATTACCCAATCCTTGGTCAGTCTGTCCTAAAAATGATAAACAGCTGAGGTTTCGAAAAACCTGAGTTCTTTTCTTCTTCACTGCTCTGAACACCTGTTGTCTGTGTGCTGCTGTGTTCCCTCTCTGTGTCACAGTGACAGACAACCAGTTTGTAAGTATGGAAAACAACGTGCAAGGGTTTGCAGGTGAAAGCAGAAGCGAGTACCTTTCCTCCTGTGAGAAGCACCCCTCCACTTCGCAGCCCCACAACATTAGCAGCCAGCTTTTGAGATAAAGGACGCCCCAGAAGACTGTGGCTTATGTGCTCAAATAAAGATGTTCCTAATTTGTCCACTCCTCTGTAGGGGAAAGGAAACATTAAATGGCCTAGGGTAGCAGCAGTGCACACTCTTTGGGCGGTAAAAGCCTGCACTATAGGGAAGTTGGAATGCTAACAGGCTGTAATCTGTTGCCTTTCCCAGCACTGACAGCACACTACCACAACACTCCAAGCCTCTCATGTCTCTTCTGCCCCATCCCCTCACATTTGCTACATGGTACCGCTGTTTTCCCTGGTATTTATGACTACAGCACTCTGCATTTCTCTCAGCTGATGATTTCAACAAAACTTTTAGGAATTACAGTTCTTTGAGATCCTTACTATTACATGTAGTTGAAGAAAGAAATAAATTTAAGTTACTGGAAGAAACAGATTGGCAGACTGTAACTTACAAATTTTGTTTCATTTGAACACCCCAGCTAAAACCATCCCACTTGTCCCTTGCTACTATGTAGAAGTCTGCTCATACTACTTAGAACAGCAAAAACTGCTGAACTATCAGTATTTCTTCTAAAACTCAGTTCTGAGTTTCCATACTGAGGCAGTCTCAGTTCTGAGACCTTCCATCCTACTGGCAGACATGTCGAAATTTTCAGTATGTGAGTGCCATTAGACACGTGAAGTTTTCTATCCACTGCAGAAGACCATTCAAGGACAAAATTAACCGTCTGCATAAACTAGGATAAAGTCTGAACCTGGCACAAGCCAAAAGATGCAGATTTTGCTTAGATCTGGCATGGTTTCCAAAAACGCTGCATTTCTAGCAATGTTATTTTTTTCTAATTCCCATTCCCTCTCATGTTTTTTTCTATGAAAATCTCACCCCAAATCACTTAGTTTGTGGTATGGAAGATTCTTGTCTCTATCAGGCACAGGTGGCTGGTTGTCAGTATCATCTTTTCTACTTAGAGGATGTAAAAGAACCTACAACAAAAGAAAGTTAGGACTTTAGATGAAATATAACTATAGAAGAAGGCTATGGAGTGACCAGACATTTCTGGAATTGTGCAAAGACAACACATGTATGCTTTGCTGTGCTTGAAATAAAGGTGCATTGGTGAAATGGAAGAGATACAACTACTTCCAAAATAGAGTCTAGTGTTGACAGTAATTTAATAATGTAAGATTCGATTTTGGGCCAAGTGCTGTTTGTAACAGACTGTGTAGCCCACCATCTCTCCCCCTACCTGCAGCTTGTTCCTTCTCCTGTGCCATCCCCTGTCCTGCTGGCAGGAGAGCTCATGAGGCAGAATAGTGAAACTGATCAGGACTCTGACTGGGTGCAAAGTAACTTGACTGAACACCTGGCAGGAATTTTTTCCATCTTGTTCACCAGGGAGCTAGTATGGAAAGCTGGGCAGGCAAACAGGGGTTGCAGAGGTTCACAGGGAAGAACAAGCTAGTAGATGTTGACACAGCTATTAAGAAATGCACTTTGCTCTTTCATCTTAGTTCCAGTGACTTGAACAATTTCTAGAAGCCTTCCTATACTTTCTTTACCTATAGTAATTATTTTTTTTTAACAGCAATTAATTATTTTTTTAACAGCAATTCTAAATTTTGCAGACAAGTTCTATTCTAAACAGCCAAAAAACCACCTTTAATTCTCCACTAAAATTCACTGTATTTTTAAAAACGAATAAAATATTATCCCACTCCTATAACCATAACCCTGAAGTAATGAGCAGTGGATCAACTGGAATTACTAATGGAAGCAGTAATTCTAATATTAAATACAAATATTTATTCTCCTGAGAAATGAAATATGGAAGAAACAGAAGGCACACAAACTATATCAGAGAAAAGGCAAGGATGAGTGTGGTTGGTTTGAATTGGAATATGTCTCATCTTTGCCAGAACAAGCTACTGCTCCTGCCAGCTTCACTGGCAAGTGGTTTAGTTACCAAGGGAGAGAACAAATAAGTGTAAGGATGGTACATATACAAATAAGAATAAAAATGTTCAAACTTGGACAGTACTGACTTTCTTCTAACTGATTTTTCTGAGAGAATGACATGCAAACTCTATGACAGTCAGTGACAAGAATGGAAATCCTAGAATTTCAGCATGCCCTCAAGCTACAAAATCACATGGAGGATGCAGATATCATTTAATTAATAGACTGACATTATTTACTTTAAAAGGAAACTGAATTATATTATATACAAAATGCAATATATTTTAAACAAGTATAACAATTTAAATTACTTGATACCTGATACTATGTGATATTTACTTGTATATTTGTCTTTTGCAGCAAACTGGGACTCAGTATAAAAATATTCTCAGATTTTTTTTCTTCAGTATGCACAGGATGCACTGCACTAAGGACAAACTCCTCCACTCCTGTAAAAAAAAAATTAAACAACTATTAAAACTAAAAAAAAAAAAATCAGCTTTGATTCCTTATAACAACAGATTAGAATATTACTACAATGTAATCCAAAATGAAAGAATAAAAAAGGTTAATCGTTATCAAAGGGTAACTCAAGCTTGCAATTTTCAGTGTGAAGAGGTATCAATTGTGTTCAAAGGTGTATACAGAAATTAACTGGCATACTAGCTAAGTAAATTCTATAGCAGACAGAACAGTATTATCCTTGCCTTCTTTAACAGACAGATGTACACAGTCTGTGCTTGTCATTATCCATGGGTGATCATCAGTAGTGGAAACCTGCAGCCAAGAACTGAATGCACATTTAACATCATCTTCGTGTATATCTTTATGCTAAACAGGAAAAAAGAAGAAGGTAAATACAACTAAACAAGGTGTTCATAAGTAAAAATGTTTTCTTCCTATGCATGAGGCATTTGTTTCTCTTATGGCAGCTGAGAGATGGAGAATGTAAGGGTTATATTCACTTAAAAACCAGCATTTTGCCAACAAACACCATTTCTATCAACTGCTCTAGGGAAAGCATTTGTGCAGGCCCTGTTTTGGCCATGGCTGAGTATTAGACCACCTCTAAAGATTTTTCCCTGAGAACACTGATATGAGGGTGAGGAAATGCTTCTATTTTTGTTTTACTTATCTGCCTTCCCAGATCCAAGGGCACTGCTCAGACCCTGGGTTTGAAGATACGATACTGACCTGAGATTTATTTCTGGTGCTCACTATACCTCTCTTTTCCTTGTATACCCTTTTCCTATAAAAAGAACCCTGGGCTTATCCAGTTCAGGGGCATCACCAACAACCTTCAATAGGCAAGCAGAGACCGAGCAACTTATCCCAGATCACTTAGATAACTGGAATAGGAAAAGAAATTTGGTCTAGATTCCGTATCTCTTGGCTATGTTCCTAATCACGGATGTGTAATTCCCATGTAGAAAAAGGGAATCAATTAAGCTGCTGGAAGCAGTGTTCAGGGAGGAAAATGAAAGTTACTGCAATAACTCTTTCAGTATTTGTCTGGGTTTTTTCTAAGAACTAAAAAAAAAACTTTAACTGAACTAGAAAGGAAAATGAGAAATCTGTATTTAAAATATACAAGAGCACACATAACTACATTTTTTACGATTTTAGCAAATTAATGACAGACTATCACAGAATTTTCTGAGTTGGAAGGGACCCACAAGGATCATAATAATAATCCTTTTATCTCCAGTATAAAAAAAAAATGCAGCTCTTCTGTAGGTAAGAAACCAAGTTAGAATACTGGGATAAAGAACAAACCAGCCTAAGCCTTGCTATGATGGCAAGTGCTGCATTTAAAGTTTTGAGGAGGAGCTAACATGGAAATAATCAGGACAGGGTTATGAAGAAATACATAATTCCAGAGATACATCAGATGTACTATGTAAACTAGTACTAAGTATGTTCCTTCTGTCACAGATGCTCGCCCAGAATATGTCTCCCTTATAGGAAAACTGAGGGATTCAACGATATTAACTTTCAAAATTAAATATTAACCATGAGGAAAAGAAAAAAGAAAGCAAAATACTAAACAGCACATACAAATTATGATACTTTCACTACAATTGTCTGGCCATTGCAGTGTCAGAAAAATTTAAGTGTGTCTTCTCCCAGAAGACTTAAACTGGATATTTACTCCTTAACTCCATGACTCTTTTTCTGTTTTGTTTTTCTTTTACAGGCTTAAAGGCATACACTTAATATATGCTAGGCTTGAACACATATTAATGTACTTCAAATGAAGATCTGATGCAAAATTATTATCAATTATTGCTGCATTTTGACAGTGATTTTTTTATACTTGAGACTTAACAAAAAATGTATATTTTTCCGTACCAATGCCATGTCTCCTTCATGTCAACATCCTTTTTAATAAGAAAGACATCAGAAATTGTCAAAATTTGAGAATAATGTAAAATGCTATTATTTTAAATGTGCTATGAGTTAAAAGTGCTATAACCTTTAATAGTGTCAGGAAAACGACAAGTCAAAATGCAGAAGTTTGAATTTCTTTATCCTCTGTGATATCTACCAGTTCCTTTAAACAGAAAATTGTTACACTTAGCAGTGTAACTATCTGGAGTTATCTACCAAGAGCAACCCAAAATTTAACGGTACACTGATCAAAATACAAATACTAAGTAAGTTCTACTTAAGTAGATCATAGCAACCTATTAACTTAAATTTACATAGCCTAAAGAAAAAACAAGAAATGATGCCCCCCCAAAAAATCCTTTGAAATTATTTTTATAGTCAACAATAGACAACTTCCAGATCATCCTCTAACAAATTAAAACAGATAAACACAATGCACTCCTTCCCCTCCACCCCCCAATTTCACCAGAGCAACATTATCAGCTTCCCAAAATATGAACAAATAAGTCACCAGTAGTATCAACTCACTAAGTTCTGTTTGGGTTGCAGTGTAAGAGATACAGGAATTTTAGGAATAGATTCAACTGACTTAATTCGGACTGTTGAATGCATTTTGATATGCAGTTTTTTTCTCAGACCATCTGCAATCTGAAATATTTAAAATGAAAGCAAAAAAAAGAGAAGTATTAGAAAGTAAACTTAGTTATAATATTGCATATCTAATACTACATCAATTTCTTCATCACTAATGAATGAATTAAGAGAATTAAGAAGGAATTTATAACATTGACAGTGATATCCAAATCTTACTCTTACATGCACACTTCTAGTCACCTTTTATTCTATTTGTGAAACTGCTCACTACGGCTGACCTTCTACTAACTTAATAAACCCAAAAGCTCAAAAAAGAAGTAGAAGAAATTCTTAGAACACTCCAAGAATGCTCCTAGTATAGGAGAAAACCAACTATTTAATTTCATTTGTTAATTAAAATTAATTTTACATGAGTAGATAAATGTACACAGACCATTACAGAGACCAGAACTAAGCACACCTGCAGCAGAAAGACAGAAAATCCAGAACTCCCTAAATCATACTAGTCAGTTTGCCTTTAAAGGAAACTCCTTTTCAATCTGGGTTATTTTAAAACTTGTAGCAATTTGAAAACATCTCATAAATATTTCTTAACTGAGAGAGAATTATGATTGCTGGCATTTGGAAAATTGTTACATCTGTCAAAACATTTCATGGCAAAGACCACTGCAGGCTCTTGCTCTCATTCTTAACACAGCAATGAGTGAATGGTGAGAAACATATAATGTCAAAATAGTTAAATGGTGGTTTGGAGCACATTTTGCTTGTTTTTGTTGATCCCACATGTGCTTCCAGGAAAGAAAGAACATAATCAGGCAGTAATTCTATCAGAAGAAGCTGAAACATCAGTATCTCCATACCTGGACTTGTGCCACCTGGCAAAATGGCATATGAAAACTAAAACAAGTTAAATTATACAAGCTAGTTATTTAATATTAATCTTCAAGATGTATTTTAAAGCGTGTATAAAAGGACTTACAAACATTATGTAGCACTAGGATACATCATCCCATTACTTTACAGTTTGATGACCCCTAGGTCAAGGAACATTTCAAAGAGTTACGTGATGAAGAGTCTTATCATGCAGTAGCGAATGTATGCAAATAGATACTTTCACTTTCTCATTGATACAATGGCTACCCACAGATTGTGAAGAAAGCATATATTCCCTTTTAGAAACAGTGAAGCATTTTCCTCATTTGGTGTAAAAATGCTAAGTGTAAATAAACCCAGAGTACACTGTACATCTTGGAGGACGATGGTAAGTAATGTAGTCCAGAATGAGTACAAAGCACAGCTCTAGCAAACAGTATTTGGTTCTAGTAAACTCCAAGGATTAACACAAAGTCTACAGCCCAAAACTGTAGTTAAGTAGCTTAACTGCATGTTAAGTAGCCAGTTCACAACTATCCAACAGAAGATATTATAAAACAAAAAGCCCAAAATATGGTGTGCTCAAACTGACCCAAACTCTTCCAACATGCAGGGCTTCCCCATCATGGCCATACTCTATGACACTCTTTACGTCTTCAAATCCATTCCAAACGATTTGAACAACAGATCCCTCTCTGGATGCTTGACCACTAATAGAATTAGAAGGATTTTTGTCTTGTGTACTAGTGAAATGATTCTGCTTTTCAAGTGGCAGATTTTGTTTTGCTTCTTGATGACGCTGTCTTGGGGAAAGCAGCTCATTGATTTTCCCGTAAGATACTACAGGATTTGGATCCAAATCAATATAATCTAAATTCCACGGAAAAACGTGAACAGCACTGCATTTCAGAAATTCATGAGTGGTGGATACATTCTGTACACTGGGAGGCTGGGACTGACACACTCTAAAAATGGAATCCATGTGAATTAAGTTCAGCAGCTTGTCTTTGAAGGTGCTCATCTCATCACTATCACATGAAGTCTTTTGTTTCTGCTCAGATGTATTAGAGAAAATGTTCCCTATGAAACTCCATATATTTGGGAGAACATTTGATCCAAATGTCACATTTGCATCAGCCTTACTCTGTTCAAGGACTCCAGGCTTTAAGTAAGGTTGTTTGGCAAAAGGATCCTTTAATGTTTCTTCTTGTTCCATGTTATTTTTCACAAAATTTTTGAGCAAGATGTCACTTTCTGTGGCAGGCATGCTGGTGATATTCTCCTCAGGTCCATGTGTTTTGGGACATATCAGAAGCTCCGTGCATGGCTCTAATCTCCCATATGGGGCTGCTGGCACAAGTGTACCTAAGTATGAGCAAAAGATGCCAATGAATGCATCTATCCCTGCAAAGCAGCTTACTGGAGGTGCCCTGAGAGCCTTAAGCACTGCTTACCGATTCTGATGTAAACGTGGGTGTGCTGCTCAACCCACACAGGAAAGACGGCTCCTGGAAACACCACTCGAATCTGGTCAAGAAGATGTCTTTCAAGGGAGGAAGCATGCAGTTCCTGGGGAAATGTGATACCATTATAAATTAAATACTGTGTACATTTTTAACATTTGTTTGAAGAAAAAGCCCTGTCTCTTTCTAATATACCATTTGAAATATAAAATACAACTAAACTCCACCACATTTAGTATTTTCTTAAGAGATTGAAAAGAATGAGGCATTGTGTAAAAAACTGCTTGAGTGAGAATCTCTGTCAACTGTAAGACAAGAACATGAATAATGGAAGGGGTTTTATTACCAGAATTTCCCAATCATCTGCTGTGAGTGGTTCCACTTCTACTTGCTGACAGGAGGACATGTGGGAACAGGGCTCAAGAAACACCTGGCAAAAGTAACACCAAAATATTTAACTCCTTATTTTTAAATATATAAAAGCCCCATCTATATTTCAACCAGAAAATTGACATCTGCTTCATTATATGTTTTTGCTAACTGGAACACACACCATCCTAATGACACTAGGTAATTCACAAGCAGATGAATGCTCAATGAATGGCAATAGATCCCATTAGGCCTGGGGATGTCAGTAAGCAATAAATATTAAAAAAATCAGGAGTTGTATCAGGTGATAACAAACAATCAATTTTTAATACACCTTGATCACATAACCATCTTTCCATTTTTTAATCACCAGGATTTTAGAAAGTTGAAAACTTAATTCACCTGGGCACAAATTTAGAGCCAGCTAAAAAATAAGGAAAAAGTACAATAGAAAAGCAAGCCCAGCTCCTTAATGAATAGTTTCACAGGAAACAGCCCCACCTCCAGAGAACAGTTTTAATATCATGTGAATCAGGAGGAATGGTAAAAGCTGTTGTGGCTTAGGTCTTTCAGAATGCAGTAAATATAGACTCCAAAAGTCAGTTTTTGCCAAAGGTTTCATTTAACAAAAAACAAACAAAAAAAAAAATCTTGCAATTAATTTTCAAAGAAATGTCATTAATTTTTTTCCTGAGATAAAACTAGTTACCTGTCCTCTGAGAGAGTTATGTTAGGTCACCTTTACAAAAGTAACAATCAGTTTTGAGATCCTCTATGTCCGTAGTTTGGAGCAATATTTGAGAGGAATATCTTTTCCCCAGCACAGCAAATAGAAGATCATACTATTATGAAACACAGCAAACATGTAACTCCTCAATCCAAAACAATGGTGAAACTACCTAATTAATCACGTATTTATTTGCTTGTACAGATGATTATTCCCAGGCAATAGCCAGGTGACAGCTTAGATTTCCTTTTCTTTGGTTTTCCTGCTGAAGGCTATTAATTGCTAGAACTAAAAAGGGTAGATGCCTGGCTGCTCAGCTACTGAATTGGAAAATTTTGCAAACAGACACATAATTTCTAGAGAAAATACATTTAAAAGTAAACATGGTTAAGATAATACATTGCTCTGAGTCATACTCTTTGATGTCTTCTACTATGTTGGACAAAAATTTGCATATAAGAGAACAGGCAAATATAAACATCCTATGCAATAATACTGTGTAAAGCAATAGTTTTCTATTCTTGTTTGTTTAAATGTCTACCTATTAATAGGAAAAAATCCTTTGATTTTGAGATTTTTTAGTAGTCCCATGTCAGAAAACTGCCTGCCTCTTGGGCATCTCTAACTTCTGTTCAATGAAAGAGTCATTCATGAGAAGCTTAACGGTGTTCAAGACTAAGAAGTGAATGTACAAGAAGTAGATAGACAGACAGACAGATAGATAGACAGACATCCATAAGAGGTGAATACAAATATTCAAAGATAAAGGGACATATGGTGAAGGGGATGAAAATTTAAACCCCAAGTTAAACAAGAATACACAGAAAGTCAACAGCTATTTTAAAACAAGAACTACAAGCAAAATATGCCTGTTCCAAATTCTTCAATTGCTTAAGTGTATTTTCTTAAAATTAACGTCACTGAAGATAGATGTTCCAGCCCTGCTAAGACCTACCCACATACCTACTTTAACATTGTTCATGCAATTGTTAATGGTTTAATGAGCAGATCTTTTAATGTTCAAGACATTTCATGTAAATGAAGAAACCATCTAAATACACAAAACAATAGCCAACTCATGAAGTATTATCTGTTCGCTTATCTTCCAATATACTCTTTATTTAAATAGAAAACAAAGATAACATTTCAAACCTGTTCTCCATTTGTGATGCCAAGTTTCTCTGCCAAATGTCGGTTAATCTCGGCAATATTTTCACCCTGGTGACCTCGATGCCTGGTTTCCATCCAGCTCAAAAATACCAGCTGATGACCACAGGATACTTTTACAGCTTGACCCTGTAAATTTCAAAGAAAAAAAAATTAATAAAAAAACAGCTAAGTAAGATGACTACTAGACAACCTAAACCATATTTGATTAGAGAGATCAAAGGAATTAAAGATATTATCTGGATTTTACACCTTGTTTGCACAACTCTCAACACAGAAGTGAGCGCTGGTTTCAATTCTTAAACAGCTTTCTATTTTTAAGGACTATTTTTAAGTAAGAAAATTCATTCCTTTTTCTTTCTTCTGCATGATGCGGTATCAAAAAATATTTTACAGAAATGTGTAACTGCACATTTGTATTTGCCAAATGAGGAAAAGAAATAAACATATACTTTGATTTCACAAAAACTGTAACATTTACGTGGTCTCCAAGAGTGCTTCCGTGACATTTTTAAAATAACTCAAAAATCACATTAACTCAGACCAAAATGATTTTATCAATCTCTTTCAGAACTGCCGATGCATTTTGATGTCAAATTGAAGAACTTATCAAGGTTCAGCTTTTGATTCCATTTATTCACTTTTTAACAGTTTTTATTCACAAGATGTATTTAAGATGCTATTTCTATCAAGTTTTCTGAGATTCTATCTTTTCATTTAGCAGCTCAGGATAAGCAAAAGCAGTCCACCATAATAAACAATGTACAGAATGACACTACAAGACTTCAAAGCAACTGCACTCCTTTCTCCTCTCTCCTGCTAGCAGACCTGTAAAACACTCAGAAACTGCAGCTGAAACGAAGCTCACATTTAATACTGTATTTCTTCCAATTCCACCAACCTCCTTCTAGTACCCCAAAGATGAACGAGCAGGTTTTCACACGCCTACGTTGTTTCCCTGTTATGAAATACCCTTTATGGCCTTGAGAAATCAGGAGGCTACCCACAACGAGGGAGGCCTGCTCGGCCCAGAGGAGCTGTGCCAGGACTCCTGAGCTTTGCTCGCATCTTTCCCGGCTCATTCCTGCCATTTTCCACCCTGTTCTGCTGGCGCTCCTAGTTCTGTGTTCACGGCACAAGAGGCACACAGCGTCTCTCCCCGTTTCCCTGTGGAATGTTACCCGCAGTGTAAGGCGCACCCCCTGCAGCTGACCCCGCGTCCTCAGCAGGGCTTTGCGAGACGGGAGTGCCTTTCTAGAGTCACACGCTTTATTTATGTACATCAAGAATGAGGATTCTGCGTGGATTTGTTACCTCCTCTCCTACCTGAGTTAAACATTTACACACTATTCGCTTAATGCTAGCAGGTTACGGGAAAACTGGTACGAAATAGGAAGTGTTGAGAGAGACGCAGATGCCCACAGTGCCAGACTACGTTGGGGAAGAAAAATTCCCGCGTTTTATTAGAAATGGACGACGTTACTGAGCCACACAGGAGGCGAGGGAAGGAGGGGTTCCCCGATGTCTCCCTGTGAGGGGTCCCGGCTGCGGGAAGGGCGGAGGCGTGAGGGAGGAGGGCTCTGTATCGCCATGGCGAGGGTGCGCTCACGTAATCCTCCCTGCCTGATGCGTCCCTGCGCCCGGGCCCCGAGCGGCGCCGCCCCGGTACCTGCTGCAGGCGGAGGAGCGAGGCCAGCGCAGGCGGCAGGTGTAAGAAGCAGTCGCGGGTCCCGCTCAGGACGACGGTAGCGGCGGCGGATCCACCGGGGTCGCCACAGCCCCACATGGCCGCGCCCGCCCGGCCCTGCGCCCGCTCCGCCCGGGCACGGACCCGCCTACCCGGGGCGGGCGCGGGGGGTAATGCTCCCTGCCACCCCAGGGCCAGTGGTACAGCCCACTGACGCCCAATGCGGGCGCGGCAATTCCCCGCTGCCCGCCTCTGATTGGCTCCTTCCCTGCGGCCCGCGGCTCCTCCTCCCTGCCGCGCGGAGGGAGCCAATGGGGGCGATGGGAAGATGGCGGCCGGCAGCAGCGGGGGCCCGGGCGCTCCGTGCCGGCACCACGCGCAGCTGGGAGCCTGCGAGTCGCGCGCCAAGTACCGCGAGGGGTGGCGGCCGCGCGCCGTGAAGGTGCTGGGAGGGGCCGGTGTCGGGCGGAGCCGCTTCGGTCGAGGGGGCTGGGGGGCGGCCGGGCCTGCGCGGGAGGCCCGCGGGCCCCGGGCAGGGAGAGAGGGAGGCCCTGGGCCTCGCCTGCTGCGCCGCAGGAGCTTCTCGTGACTGCGGCAGAACGGCGGGGCTTGGATAGCTCTGTGTGCGCTCAGCGTACAAGCTGTAGCGGCACCTTAAAGGGCTGGCGTGAGAAAGGAGCCACTAAGGTTGGAAAAGACCTTTAATGTCATGAAGTCCAACCCGCTTCTGTTTTCAGCCTCTTGACAGGAAGTTGTAGAGAGTGATAAGGTCTCCCTGTACCACGTTTTTTCCAGCCTGAGCCCCTCCCCAGCTCGCTGAACTTCTCCCTATCGGATCTGTGACCCAGACCCTTCGCCACCTCCGTTGCCCTCTCTGGGCATGCTCCGGCACTTCCGTGTCTCGGGGAGAGTGGCCCTGAACTCAACCCAGGATCTGAGCTGTGGTCTCCAGTGCCAGAACAATGGTTACTCCGTGCCCACACACATAAGGCACATCTCTCACTATCACCACCCTCTTGTAAAATTTCAAACCCTTCATAATTCGTGAAGTCTCAAAACTATCAAGTTCTTTTATTCTTCCATGTGTACACGGTAGGGCAGAGGACAGAGAGCCTTGTACATCCACAGAGCTCTGGCCACCACAGGCATCCAGCCATCACTGGGCACTGGAGGATACACGCAGGAGAAACAGTATGGATGTCCTAATGAATCTTTTCTTCCTGAATAAGGAAGAGGTAGAAGGACAAACCTGCAGAAACAAACAATCAAACAAACAAACAAACATCGCACAGTAAAAGCATCAGGTTCCTTCAATCCCTTGTTCCCATTAGATTGTAGGTGGGAGTATGCTGCAGCCACAAGAAAATTTATGCGACCTGCCTGTGGAGACTGTTTTTTATAGTGGAAGGTTAAGAGTTGATTTCCCAACCAGTTCCCACTTTGTCCAGATTTTTTTTTTTTTTTTTTTGAGAAATATGTGTAACCTCTGCAGTCTAAATGTTTGTGTTTTGGGTTGATTTTTTTAACAAACTCAAAATAAATTTCCTTTGATCTCAGGGATGTGCTGCCTAACTGCCTATTGTACATAAATGAACCATCAAAAAGCTTTGCTTAGAGTATGTTATGTGACAGTCACTACACAAAGCAGAAGAGAATGGTTAGTTTGGTTTTTTAACCTGCTAGGAGAAGACCTTGTTTCTTCTTCTTCGGTATCCAGATTTTATCTGTGTGCCTTAAAAATGTACGCTGTTGGATCACCATGGCAAGGAGACAGCTCTGCACACACAGGATTTGCCCCAGGGAATTGTGGTAGTTGTTTTTTAACTCCCTGTGTGGAAAAAATCAGTTTTCCTCAACTGCAGAACTCCTCTGCCTGTGAAGACCAGCTTTTCGGTGTTTTTTCCTGTATTTTGACAGTACCTCCTATGAACTGGTTACTAGTATGTCTTACATGGAAGTTGGCCAGAGACTTAGAGAGATTTTACTCAGCAACTGGCAGTAATACTCTGACCTTGTGCAGAGAAGTCAAATCTTATTTGTTTTACTATGCATGAGAGACCGGAGTTCAGCTCTCGCTCAATGACGAAGAAGTCCCAAATAGCCATGCACTTACTGCCCTGCAAAACAGAGTGCATGGAGGTTTTCAGCATCCTGAGAGGACTTGGAGAACAACAGAAAACATGGAGGAAATGTCTGCCTTTTGCAATAAAGCAAAAATAAGAATGTTTTTAAATAGTCTTTGTTTTTATTTTTTTCAGGTTTACACTATCAACTTGGAATCTCGCTATTTACTGATACAAGGAGTTCCTGCATTAGGTGTTATGAAGGAATTAGTTGAACAATTTGCATTATATGGTGCCATTGAGGAATATCATGCTCTAGATGAATATCCAGCAGAGCAATTTACTGAAGTGTATCTTATAAAATTCAAGAAACTGCAATGTGCAAGGTATTGGACAGGGCAGTATCTGCCTCTTGCTGTCTTAATCTTTTACACCTTCTGTACTTGCAATGTGTTAAGTTTCTAGAGTTGGAGTAAAAGCCTTAGTTTTGTTGATACACTTTAATTCCCTTCAGGGTGGCCAAGAAAAAAATGGATGAACGAAGTTTCTTTGGTAGTTTGCTGCACGTGTGCTATGCTCCAGAATTTGAAACAGTCCAAGAAACTAGAGAGAAGTTGCAGGAAAGAAGAAAGTATATAGCAAAAGCAACAAATCAAAGAGGTTTGTGATTACATTTCCTATAGAATCCTGATTAAATTTCCTGTAAAATTATAATGTTCTTCAGGGCTGAGTGGGATTTTGGCTGAAGTGCCTGTTAAAGAAAACATCTTCTACCTCTTTCAAAGGTGCTATAGTGTGTTGACACTGGCCAGATGTCAGGCACCCACCAGAGCTGCTCACTCACTGCCCTTTACAAACTGGACAGAGGAGAGAAAATTTAACAAATGTTTCATGGCTTGAGATAAGGACCGGGAGAGAGATCACTCATCAAATACCAGTGAGGGCAAAACAGGCTCAACTTAGAGACATAAAGTGAATTTATTACTAACAAAATCAGAGCAGGATAATGAGAAGTAAAATAAGCCCTTATAAACGCCTTCCCTGTGGGCGAATGTTAAGAATGGACTGTGTTTACAAAGGCTTGTGTACCACAGAGTTCCCAGGCAGCACTCAAGGCTGGGCAAGCTGAGGAATAAGTAAATTGCTGAGCACAAGCTTCTCCTTTCTTGTGCTCACACACTTGGGTATCATTATTCATTGTGTTAGGATTTCTAAAGGAAGTAAAAACCCCCTGATTTTTAACATCTGGGTTTTTTCAATGTTACAAACTAATGAAGGCACTAGGCTGGAAAACTGGTTTGAAAGTTGAATTTTTTATATATTGAAGCTTAAAAAAAATCACAGAAAGTAGCTGGGAACCAAATATCACTGGTATTGTTTCTGTATTTACATCCAAAATTTTGTTCTTGGGTATTAGAACTAATAATGACATGAAATAGTGAAGGTGCTTCTTTGTTGTTGTTTTAAAGATTGCTTTATGTTAAAGAAAGTAGAAGGCCCTAAGAAGACAGCCTCAAAGAACTCTGAGCATGACTGTGCATGGAATACATCAGGATCATGTGTAGCCAGTAACTGGGATCCATCCTGCTTTACAAGTTCTCCTGGGGTATCCCACAACACAGCATATCCATCTGGAAATCAGAATCAGAGCCTGTTAACATCTCCACCCTATGATAACAAGTGTGCTGAAATTTCTGGGTACTTTAGTCAAAACACGTCTTTAACTCCAAGCGTACATCCAGAAGGTCATACTCCACCAGCTTCCTTAATGCAGCAAAGAATGGTTCCAGCTTACAACGGAATTGACAGGTTTATGCCTCGTACAACTCACCTGCAAGAACGTAAGAGGAAGAGAGAAGAAGGTAACAAGTTTTCCCTCATTGGAGTAAGTGAGGACAATATGGAAGTAGTGATTGGTCCAAAACTACCAGAAATACCTAAAGTGGATATGGATGATGAGTCTTTGAATACTTCAGCTACATTAATTCGAAATAAACTGAAAGAGGTATGGGTTCTTAAAAGTTCTCATAGTTCAAACACAGGTGCTTGTTATCCATAAAAATAGTGACTCTCTAATAGCTTTATTCAGCATTTACTCATTATCAGTTTATCTGCCACTTAAAGCTAGTGCTCTTACTATTTAACTTTTCCACAATCTAGAATATTGCAGGCAATTCTACTCCAGACCTCTTACACTACACTTGAGAGTGTAAATGTCAGTGCATGATCTTACATGATTTTTAGTAAACCAATTTTTTTTCCTTCACTTTATCATGTGAAGGCATGATAAACTTTGCAGGTAGTCCTGCTGACTCCAGTGTGCTACTTGTATCTGGTTTCTGAAAGGAAAATAATGGAAGTCAGAGTCCAATGTAATTTTGCTCCAACATTTCTTATGCCATTGAAAGATGTACAGAATCACTAATTCCATGCTGAGAAGCATGTGTTAAGCTATATATCCTTTTATGGAGGATATTAACCAATTAGCAGATCAAACATTCCTGATAGAACATTTAATTTACATTAAGATATGAAAAAGTTCCCTTGACTAACTAGATTAATTTGAAAGTGTGTATCTTATAAATAAGAGTCCTTTATATTACATATATTTCTAAAATGCATATCAAAATGCACATTTCTGCTTTCCTTTCATTTCCTGAAATACCTGAGTTTAGAAAGCACATTAAACCTTGTTTGAAAACACTTCTGTTAGGAAGAAGGGACATGACATATGTAATACTCTATCACTGAAATCAATTTGTGTAGTTAAGTACAAAAAATGGTAGTGCTAAGCCTTCTGAATCTCACCTCTCTTGTGTTTAATGCTGACTTTGGAATTACTTTTTTCCTCTAGTCAGCAGGAAAAAATACAAGTAGTAGTAATAAATCCCTCCCAATATGCAAATCTTGGAGATGTGACCTTATTCTAAAATGAGTGTAATAAAAGTAATAGTTACAGGTTACTAAATTTTTCCCCTCCAATTTAGGTAGCAGATTCTGTTTCAACGTCTGTGGAAAAGCCAGAGAGCAGCTCCGTCAAACCACTTGTAAAACAGAGAAGAAGAATATAGATACTGCGGGCAGCATCTTCCAACAGTCCTTTTGTAAAGAATATAGTTTAAAGTACTTATTTTTTTATGTAAAAAATAAAATTTCCTTTATACTGTGTTCCCCAGTAATTCCTCGTTAAAGATGGTATCAGTTTGTTACTTGGAATGAACCAGTATATTGTATTATTGTTGCAGTGTTGTCCTGTGTACCTCATACTGTAACATATTTTATAACTCACCGAAGAACTCTATTTAGGTAGAGTTACAGAAGTAAATTCATTTATTCAATAGTTTTAACAACAAAGGAATACTGAAGATTAGGAGCAACTTGAACTATTTCTGTTTTTACTATATCACAAAGAATGGTGAAGATGAAGACCCTTTTTAACAGTATTCAGCAGTGGAGTTACAACTTGGAGTTACTATTTAGGAGTTCCATGGAAAATTTTCTGTTCAAAGGAGATAATGCTCTGTTAAAAAAAAAAAAAAAGAAAAAAGTTAATTTTCAGTTCACTAAAGGATTTCTGTTTAGTCAGAAAAGGTACTGAACTGAAAGACACTGAACTGTGTATGCATGGAAGACTATCTAGCTTTTTAACTTAGAAAAGGTAAATCCATAGCATTAATGGTGTCATCACTGGCAGACCAGCCAGAACATTCAAAGTTATAGTTGAAGGAGAAATTAAAATTTTAACTGCCCAGCAGTTAGGAGTGTGTCACAAAGGAATGATCTGGCATGGAGGGCAAGAAGGCCCAGCAGCAGAATGAGATAAACTGGATGGAAACAGGAATGCTAGAGACTAGGATGACAATGTAAAGGAGTGAAATTTCCCTTAGTGATGAGATTAATTTCTGCAGCATCGTGTTGCAACAACACTGGAGTGGGAGTGCTCAGGGGCCACCTTTGGGTAGCAGAACTGGCACTGAGAGGATGAACCCAACACTGGCCTAAGTTGTCCCATGCTGACATTCACAGGATTGGTGCAAATGTCTGTGAGGAATTGGCTTGTGCAGTTGTTTTTTTTTTAACTCAAGGTTAATATACCTTTATGTCTGGCAAACATGGTCCAAAGGCTTCTAAGAGAAGGTTTTCTTCTCTGACTGCTTGTTCAAAGTCCGTAAAAGAAAGCTTGCCATCATGATCATGGTCCTGCAAAAGGAAGCGAACATTTCAGCAAAGGATTATTACTTGTAGTTTTGTTTAAGAGATGTTTAAACATCATGGATTCTTATTTTTAGCTTGATTTGCAAATTTGGGGTCATCGGTTTCTGCTAAGAAAAGACTTCTGTGACTTGCCTCTACCTAAGGCAAAAAGGCTGGGATTGAAAAATTGAAAAGATGTGTTTAAATAAAAGGAGTTGGGATGCAAGACCTGGTTTTAAGTGAAAATTTTTGACCAGCACCATGGAAGGGGAGAGTATATATCTTGATTTGAGTAAAATATTGACAGACAGGCCCTGGCTGATCTGATTTTCTAGATTAAGCACTGAAAGACAAGCTTGACATTAATAACCTCGAGTTTAGTATTCTAATAGAATACATAAATTGGATAAAGACGTTTTATGATCAGTTGATAAAACACCAATGTACTTAAAAATGAAGCTACTGCAGATGCCTGTACTGATGCAATAAATGCAGCTTACACTTTTGAGTTTTCCACTTAAGACCAGGCTTTTGCTTTGACTGGGCATGCACAGATGTGTATGCACATATATAAATGCTAGTTTATACATAAAAGTTTATAGTACATTCACATATTAATAGTTTCATATGAGAATACTGGACTGAGACCCATTAGATCTGGATTATATTTCTGGCTTTCCTCATAAGACTTCAGAATCCCACTGTAAATTACACCTTATTTTGTTACTTCATTGGTTAACGAGTGTTTGACAGACCCTCAAGTATCACAGTAAGTAAGTACTTGCCATTTTCTTCAGTGCTATCTCTACCAAGTCTTTAATTCCCTCATCAGGATCTTCATCTGCTGATTGTAGGAGAAGGCTGTTTTTCAGCATTTGAAACATTTCCTCTCTTGAAATGTATCCATCACCATTCAGGTCATAAACGGCAAAACAGTCTTTTGAAATACAAATAAATTTCAAGTTGATTACAAAATACAGTCACATACCATTCAAACTACCTATAGACAGAAAATGTGAACTGTACATTGTGCAGCATTATCAATTAAGCCAAATTTATCATATGTGTGCTGAAACACTCCTGGCAAACACTTGTGACAGACAACACTGCATCACTACACACTAGAATCTTCTATAGTGCTTACAGCAGGGATGTGTATTTTACTGTTTGTGACTGTAGTGACACACTGAATTACATCCTGGGCACACATCCTAATGCTGTGACACCCCTGACCCTTTCCAGATGAATTGATATAATGCAGCTGGGATGGCTAATGCTGCAACCTGGGAAGCATGGAAACAACATGCCATCATTCTCCTTTTTCTATTGTGGTTTTTTTTCCACCCCACATGCCCTATTTTTTTCCCTGCTGTTTAAAATTCTAGAGTTCTTGTTATTTTTTCTCCTCCATCTTTCTCTATCATTATTGCAGAGGTTCTCATTACCATCTTACAGTTTTTCCATCTGTGCTTCCAAGCTGAAGAACTGCTGGAGCTAATGCAACTGCTACTGTGTCCCCACTGTGTCAGTAAATGGATGTTGGCACTGGTTTTGCTTGGCTTGAGGTTAGTTAGCCAAAACCATGCTAGAGATTCATTTGCCTCTTTCTAATTTTGTGCATGAATACAAAAACATGTATTTTGTCAGAAGTGTATGCTGTAGAATAAGTTCATTTTAAAGGCAAGATTTAGTAAGCAACAAAATAAAGTGATGGCTGTGGTAAAAGCAGTTTATACAGAAAAAAACTCAGAGAAGCCATTTCAGAACTCAGTTTCATTGCATTAAACTGTACAGAAGAAAACTTTTCAATTACCAAATACTTTATAAGAGTAACTACTAAATTATAACAAAAGCAATGTGTTATTTGTAATTAATTAAATCATTACTACTAAATGATTATTAGCATACAGATCAATCTTACATTTCATCTTCTCTTCTAGTGTCCCCCGAAGTAACACTCCTAAGCCTTCCACCCATTCCACCACAGAGATGCAGCCATTGTTGGCTCTATCAAAAGTACTGAACACTAGAAAGTGTATTAGAAACATTTTCTATTTATATGATAGGCAAACACAAAAAAGGAATGTTTTCTTAAATTCAGTAAAATTATAAATTATCTAAGATGCCTGTCTGCTTTCACCAAGGTAAGATTACCATTCTTGACTCTTAAGATGCGACAATGAAAGGGATTCTGCCCCTCAGTTTAGTGATCTTCCACTCCAGAATCCTGCCTGGTAAGGTTTTGTTTGATCTGTTGCCTTGCTGACTAAAACAACTACAGGAAGTATGATTCCATGCAGATGCAGAGCAAATAAACTGTTATCCCTTAAAATAATGGGTAATTCTGCATATAGATTAAGATTTAAATTACTAGGTTTTGTGTCAGAAAATCTTGGACAAAGTAATCCTAGAAACAATATATATTAAATATACAAAGAAAAATAACCTCCTGTCTGTCATGTAACAAAATATTTTCTTTTCCCTTCCCTAAGCAACTTTCAATCTCACAGCTTCACTGTTCATACAGCCTGTAATACAGTAATTCAAATCCAAGATCGAATTCAAAGCATCCACTATAATCTATAATAACTCGTATTTTAGAATATTAATTAGTAAGTTGGCTGAAGGAACACCTCTCCATGCAAAGCCAAGCATTTATTACTTCAAAGACAATAGGTTTGCTTTTGCAAGCTGAAATCAGCCCCTTTGCATGTAAGCATTGAAATAATTTTTGAGAACGTGTAAGGTAATGTATCTTCCAAGACACACCTGCTGCGTAAAATTGCAACAAATTTTTATTTTATGACATGTAAGTAGACATGCTAGACATGAATAAAGTTGAACCAAGAGGTGGCTCTTGGCAGCCCAAGACTGAAAGAACGGCAGACTCATGCGTGCTCTGCATGCTCCTCGACACCTCTACATCAGAGATCACTCCTGCAACTGTCACAGTGCCTGCAAACACGGCCCTTGTTACCAATCTGTGAAATCACTGTATTTTCAAAGGGTTATTTGGCTCATTACGCTCTCCTCCTTCTACTATCTGACCACGCCCTTCAATGCTGTTCACAAAGCCTCTACTCCCAAAGTTACCCGCAGTAACAGAAAGCCTTCCTGGGGCTTCCAGGCCTGAGCTGGAGCTGTCACGCAGCAGCGACCGCAGCTCCCGGTGGAACCACCGGGGAAAAGGGAGGTGTGGCTGCCCTCTTGTGTCATGACACTGCAGCGGCTGCGACAGAGCGGCCTCTGGCTGGTCTGCCTCGAACTAGAGCGGGAGCTCTCCTGAACCAAGGGAAAATTGTACCGCATAAAGAAAGAAAAGATGCCATTTTCTCAACAGCTCCCGAGCCATTACTGCTGTGCTGGCCGGGGCGAGACGGCGCTGTTTGGTACGGACACACTCGTCGGGTCTGCAGCGTCATCCCAATCCCGGTGTGCCCGCCTCACCTCGGTCCAGCACCACCTCATCCGTCATGCCGAAGGCCCTGTGCAGGGTGTCTCGAAACACGGTGCGGTCGAAGCCGGCCCCAGCAAAGTGGCTGCTGGCCCTGGCCACCAGCGTGTCGAAGAGCTTGACCAGACATTCCACTTCGCTTTTGTTAACTGCCCGGCCCAAACACAGACACAGGTTATAAATTAAGGTGGTAAAACACGAGGCAGGCACAGGGACATGCCAGGGCCGTGATACCGATACCCTCCCCGCCCCACCCGCTGTTCCCAAGGGGGCGCCGGGAAAGCGCCTCCATTGGGAGGCGAACCGAGCCACAGGGGATGAGCAGGGGAAGAACGCGGGGCGGCAGCGGCGCGGCTTCTGCAGCCCGGCGAGGACTCACAGTGCTTGGAGGATCGGGTCAGCGAGTCCAGCAGGAGCTTCCTGCCCTTCCTGCTCATGGCGCCCGGGAGCCGCTCCCGCGCCGCCGCTGCCCTGGCAACGCGGGGGAGCGGCCCCGGCCTCGCGGTGCCGCTGGCCCGCACCGCCACGACCGCAAGCAAAACGGAGATCAACTCTTAACACGCATTCAAAAAAAACCCCAACAACAAAAAAACTGCAGTCGTAAGAAATAAAATAACTGGATTTCAAATTTCTAAAAATGTTTGTGGGGAAGAAAAAAGCGAAAAGTTAAATACAACATAGAATACTGCTCGTTCATCTGCTGTCAGAAGGCAAAAATACATTAAACAACCCTTACTCCGACACTGCTCGTTTTGTACTTTGTCCCTCTGCTGAAACTTGGAACATGGGTGCAGGTGCCACCCAAAACCCCCATTACTGTCTCATGACCTCGGAGCGGGCACATCGGGGAAGCTGAAGGGCTGAGACAGCCTCCACCTTTCCTTCAGGAAAAAAGAGCACTCAAGCCCAGACTCAACGTATTTGTTAATGTATTGCAAACTGAAGCACCTCCCTTTCAGCACTAAAGCAGCTTTGTTGGGAACTGACGAAGCCCATAAGCCCCTTAAGCGGCTACACCCCTTCCCGAGCTTGACAGCAGCACTCGAAGCACACAGAACAGATAGTTACAGTCACACAATTAAAACGACATACCGGCTTAGGTATTTGGAAGACTGGGTCTCATTTCCATTTTTATTTCTTTCTGTGGCAGGTGGTTGTGTAAAAGTCAAATAAGGTATCACACAGCACAGAGCATTTATGCTATGGTTCATTACAGGTTCTTTTAAAAAACTGCAACACCACAACTTAAAAAGAAAACAACCCCAACAAAACTAAACACAAACCCCAAATCAAACCCCTCTGTTCACTGCATTTCACCTTTATGTTAACCTCACTGACAAGAGTGTCTAGATTTGGTAACATGAAGGCCAAGAGTACAAAACAGTTGATGAAAATATTACTATTGTTTAGATGCACATTGCTGCAACTCAATGGTTGTATTTTCCAAGAACTTGAAGATGATTTCTCTGTACAATGACAATATGAAATCAACTTTTGCCCACAGCTTTTAGTTATGGTTTGCACACTAATAATCAATGTCTTAAAAGTCCTGATATTCTTGGCAACACAACATTTGAAACATCTGTATGCAATAGAGGTAAGTTCTAAGTTAGCACCTGTGCAATGGAAAAAAGGGGTGGATCAAAAATACAATCTATATTTGACTACCTGTGATGGATGGGCTTTTGTTAAAGACTAACAGAAGGCCCAGCAATCAGTATTTCAATGGAAGATGTAGTGAGAATTTAATATGAACTAAAATCAAATGGTTGCTTGTGTTTTCTTGTGGGCACGTTTAATTTAAAAAAGCTTTTTTTCAGTTATCTAAAGAAACTAAACTAAAGTAAAACAGCTTTATGACTTAGGTCAACATTCTGTAGCCCTCAAGTACAAAAATATAAATACAAACTGTTTAAACAGTATCTTTAATGAGATTCTGGCAGTAGTTTCTTTATCTAACAAGACATGTCACATAACAGATCTGCCACTGAACTTGCTTAGAGTAAAATCAGCTTCAATATGAAGCTGTTAAGGTATCAAAACCCTGCTTTTTACATGCTAAATAACTTCAGCAAGTGTGCACTTAAACACAGCAATGAACTTAACTATAACTAAATACATACATGAAAATCTGCATGTGAAATGTAATTCTCAGAACTGGTTTCAACAAATGATTACCTGCATTTTTTTAATTTAAAAATGGTACAAATCATGCAAAACAATTCTAAAGATAATGCAAAGAAAGCTACCAGTGTTTGCAAGAAGTTTTCAATTAAACCAAAATTACATTAAATGAAATATGCATATTTACTAGCAAAGGTCTATCGCCATTTCAAAAAAGCAGAGGTAAAATCTTAGGTTTTGACTGTCAGTTATACTGCAAAATGTCATTGCTCTTGCTTAATGCAGAAGCACATGCTTGGAAGCTCAAAACTGCTCATTCAGAAAAGTCTGCTGACAATAGCTCTTGCTTCCCAGTAATGCAGAGATGCATGGATTAAAAGTAGCAGAGATTTGTACGAATTGAAGGCAAAGGCACCCCATTCAGGTAGCCAAAATGGTAGCATTCCCTTTCTCGTAAGCATGGAGACGGTAATGGGGCAGATGATACACACTTCTACAAAGGCAGCCTTTAAAATGTTATCATTAATTTTCCATTAACAGACACCAGCTTGTAGTAGTTTATGCATAATATTAACCTGCAGGATGAACCTGGGATTTAATTTGTCCTGATTTACAAATAAAGACTATTACTAATGCTTTAAAAGACTATTTGTACTATCTAAAAAGTTTAACTCTTATTTTCCAATATTTTACACCTCAGATGGCCTAACATTTCATATTGTCTCAAACATCTAACACTGCTTACTGGAATTTTATAAAAGTTGTACCTCATGTATTAAGCAGCAGGCAATAACAATGGTCTTTCCCAGCACAGCTGCATCTGGCTGGCTACTGAAAGATTAGGAATATTTCTAAAACACAGGAACACTCATGCAGTTTGGTAAAGTTTGCTGTCATTTCACAGTTTAAGTTTCCTTTAGTCATTGCACTTCTGTTGATAGTCTCGGGTTGTTTTAAAATATTATTCTGAATCTGAATTTGAACCAGCAGTCTTCTTTTTCTTCTTTTTACCATGTTTCTTGTGCTTCTTTCTCTTTTTTGTTTTATCCTTAAAAAAAAAAAAAAGGAAGTTATTGTATAATACAATTGCCATCTATTACATTCTGATAATGCAAAATAAGAACACAGAAAGGATATCTTTTGAAAGACATTTCAAAAGGGATTTCTACAGAAGCCTATTGAGAAATCACAAAAAGAAATACTTGACCCAGCAATTTGCACTATTATGAGCAGTCTTTAATTTAAATTTATCTCCACCATGGTAAGGCTATTTCACACCTCTCATTACTGTCACTATTACATTTCCTAATATTTTAAATTATTTTCAGAGCATTATAGATAACTGGGAAAGTAATAAGGAAGTGCTTTGACCAGTAGTGATATTTGGGAATAACTAGGATGTTTCCAGATTTTAAAGTAAGCGCTTAAATTTACTATGTAAAATTAAATAGTTCAACTGCACTTGGCTAGACTATCACTTGTACCATGTTTAAAATAAAACAATTACATTCAACTGTAAATATAAATACACTCAAATTAACCCTACTGGATTCAGTCCTGAAAGCAGTATGCTGATCACTGTAATACAGAAGCTAAGAGATGCAATCTTGTCTTTTTGCAAGCAGAATTTCAACTGAAATTCTCAAATAGGTGTGGCATTACGTAAATGAAACAATCAGTATTAAAGTACTGTTTTATACATATTCCTTACACATACAAATCTTTTATGAAAAACACCATAAACAATCACTAGAAATGTTATAGCAAATGGTTCATATGAGTCTGAAAAAACAAACAGGTTCCATGGAAAAATGTGTACTGAGTACACTCCTATGCCTGTATTTTTAGGTGACTAATGCAGACCTTCCTTTTGCCCTACCTCATGTGGACAACTGAGGTGCCTGATAAGGAACACTGCTGCTGACAGGGAGACAGATAGAAAGACATCTCAAGTGGGAATTTAGGATCCCAAACCCACTATACTCCTAACTGAAGAAGCTCAGGTACATGTGGTAAATCTGGATTCCATAAAAATCACTGCTGAACCTTCCTTTCAATTTTACCAACAGATTAAAAAAAAAAAAATTGAGAAAAGTAACAGGTTGCTGGCAGCTTTTCATTTGGTTGGGGGAAGAGTTATAATGGCATAGATGTTGCAGCAATTATATCCTAAGGCCCCTTCCATGCTGGCAGAGAAGGCTTACCAAAGAATTACACACAATGCTAATGAAAAGAACAGCCCTGATGGCTGTTTGTGTGGCAAACTGCTCCCTTACTTGATACCACACAGGTATTAGTAGTTCAAGGACACTGATACAGAATAAAATGTATTCTAAGTATTCTAAGTAAGTGTTAAAATTGTATAAATCTCAAATCACACATAGGTAAAAAAGTGGTAAATTCTTCTTTAACTGAACAACTGAAAAAGTTACTTCAGGAAGGAAATAGAGAAAATGTTAATTTAGAAGTAACAGTACACTATTGCTATGAAACATTTGTATTAGTGAAAAATGTGAAACTGAAATTAACCAAGTACAGAGTATTTATATCCTAAATCTACAGTATAAGAGGGATACTTGCTGTTTTCTCTTTTTCCTCATTGCTTTTCTTCTTTTTCGCTTGCACCTAAAGAAAGTTAAACCAAATGTAGTATCCATATGAAGCTGATTCTCAAAAAATTAATTCAAAATTACTTGTAGGTGATAGAAGCTAGACTAAACAATCCTTAAAAGTTTATTTTAAAAGGAAGAACACAAACAACTTTGAGTGTATTGCACTCTTCGATTCACCTGTACAATGCAGAACAGTTTTAAAAATGCATTTAATCTAAGCTGATTCATTCATTCACTCATGAATCAGCAAGATGCAAGAACTGTAGCCTCCGAAACTGAGGATTCACACTGACCTCCTCTGTCTGATCTGATTCAGATACAGATTCTGATGATAAAGGTCCATCACCACGATCTGCTTTCTTCCTTTTCCTGTGGTGATTTTTACCTTCCTACACAAAATAATGTATTTGTCAGGAAAGTCAGACCTTTCACATTTTATAAAACTTCTGCTTAAAATTTAAGATTGAACTATCACTTCTAAGTTATGAATTATTTTAAAATATTATTGACATTAAACTAATTCCATCATAATTTTTTAAACTACCCTACCAAACTGTTAAAATCAAATTTCAGTGAAAATAATAATTTTCTGTATATTCCTTTTTCTTGTTACTAAGATACAGCAACTGCCTAGAAGTGAGAGGAATAACAGTCTCTTATTTTAAATAACAACACATGGAGGAGTGAGCATTTGAAAACAAAACATTTCACCACTTTTAAGTAACTAGTAACTGAAGAGGTCTCAATATATACACACAAACACTGTAGCTTCAAACTCTTGCTTTGTTCATGAAAGAAAAAGCTCCCTCTGTATTCTCATTGAACCAGGACAAGCTGTCCCTGCTGGCTGTACTTTCAACACATCATATTTCATTCCATTGCATTTAAAAGAGAGTTTTTTTTAAATTCTGATGCTGTGTGAGATTCTTCTGATGAGCTACTTTTCTGCTCCTTGAACTTCGTTTGTTCTGGACAAGGCAATGTGTTCGTAAGAATGAAGGTACTTTCTCTCAGTTTCTAAGACCAGAAACCTCCTAAAAGAACTCATGACAAATGCACAGGATGCAGCCCAGCAGACACAAGGGGATCTGCAGGTAGGGGAAGAAAGACCTCCAGTCCCCAAGCGCCCTTTGCTTTCAGAAGATGTGTGAAAGTTGTGCTACAATAAGGGACCATGGTAGATATTGGCAGATATGGTCTTCAAAGAGAAGCCATTCGAAAGGATGAGATGGGAAATGGACACTGTAAAATAGAAGCAGGAGCAAGAGGGGAAAAATCAGTACATTTGCCTTATGCAATGGAGAATTTGTCCATCAAAGTCACTACTATTGACCAGAGCAGGAGATGCCAACACGGTAAGAAAGAAAGGTAACTGGAGAGGAAGACTAGGGTGGACTCTGAACACATTTTTAGTTTATCCACAGTATATGAACAACTAAAATTGAAGTCAGTTAGACTGTTTACATTAAAGATAATGGATGAGTGTACAAAATGGTGTGGTGGTGGGAAGGAGAGAGGTTTTTCATGCTTAGAGAAATGACAGAATAAGTTCTTTTTTCTTACGCTAATACATTTTTCTCTGCAATTCTTCAAAGCTGTTATAAGTATAATATCTGTAATTATAACTACATTTAGATAAGGGGATCCTCTGCTTATGTTTCTTAATTTACAGCAACAAGTAAAAAACCTACCAGGTATGCCACTGAAAATACTATCACACACATTTTTAGCTCAATGTGACAGATAAAGGTAAACCCCAAAACACTAAGGATGCAGCTGATCTACTACAGCAGATTAGATACAGTTTTAATTTATCTTTGTAACCAGAACAGATCCAGTGGTTTTCACTAAAAATAGTTACTAAACCAGAGCTGAATCCAACTAAACGTCTACTTCAAATTGGGTGCACTGAATACCTTCTGACTGTGTGGGTTTGGACAAAAAATTTCCACAGATGTAAAGTGAGGCATTCAATATTAAAAAAAGAAATAGCCATTATGTATGCAACATGCAGTTCTAATCGGAGGATTTCAAGAATAAAAATACCTTCTCTTTTTCACAGTCTTCCTTTGACCTCTTCTTTTTTGTGCTATCCTAAACAGAAAGGAAACAAATCACAACAAAATAATTTCACTGAAAAGGAGGAAATCTCCAAAGCAGTCTGACTAACAATTTTTGATGTCTGTTGAAGGTAATTCTTCAAGATCGTCCTTTCTACCTTGCAGTTGACAAGAATAATATAAGAAGCTGTAAATTTGATGGAGCTGCTAATCTCCTGATTCAGCAGCATGAGAAGTCTGTATGGAATGAGATAACAGCATCCTTACAAGAGACTTAGAGAGCCTCTGGGAAGGATACCAGCTATTACTGCTGTAACCACATGTAACAGTTGGGAATCTTTTTTCTTCATCCATGTCCATCTCTGCTGATCAGACCAGGTTAAGCAGGTATTTTCCCAGAGTTTTCTGCAGTAAATGTATCTTTGGGTCCCTTTATGTAGCAGGACTTTTTAATCTCTCATTAGCACAAATTCATAGGTGTCTGCAAAGACTCATTCATTACAATTTATATCCCACCAAATTAGGTATTCCAGTGAAAGCCTGCAATAAAGACTACACAGAGAATCTTAAAAACTTGCTGTATTATTAATATTTAAGAAGTACAGTAACTATACACTGTAAGACAGAAAAATGCTAACATAACAGAACAAGCTACTTCATTATCCTCACTTCTTTGTTCATTCAGTAACCCCACATATCTACATTGCTATACTTCAGAAAAGGAAAAAGACAACTTCGATTTAATATGCATTTGGGAAAGGCTCAGTTGTCCAACAGGAAACTACTCAGATATTTCCAATGTCCAACAAGAAAATACTCAGAAAGGTAGTGTTCTGGCCAGTTCTATCCTGCAATACCTCCATTTTACGATATGGAGCTCAATTAAATTGCATATCCAAAAGACATTTTAAGTGTTAATGTAATGTAAACCACACAAGCTGCCTATGTCTGGATGCAGAAAAAATTACTACAAATTGCTGGAATAAAACATGTTCATTTTCTCATTTTCTAAAGATCCAATTACTTCCACCAGGCATGTGGCCAGTGGAGGCAGAAACCACACTGCATGTTGAAGATACAAGTGCAGCTCAGGCCCTGTGAGAATATACAGCTTTAAAAGGAAGATGAAAACCCATATTAAAATGTTCAAGTCAGAAATATTTATGGTTTTATAACACTGACTAAGAAAACTTGCCAAGAGCAACACATCTGCATAGTTACCTTGCTGTCTGACTCAGATTCTGAAGTTGTGCTTGCTGAAGATTTCCGTGATGAGCGATACTTCTTCTTCCTTCTTTTCTTCCCTTGCTTTTTATCCTATCCACAAATATTGTAGAAAAAGAAAGAAAAAGACAAACTTGAATTTATTCACACTAGAATTAAAGATTTACATTAAATGTAAAGAAAAGGAAACATCAAATTCCTACATGTTATAATGTTCTCCTGAGGAATAAAGTACACTACAATTCTTTTAGTGGAAGACCTTCATAACTCTTCTGCATTGAAAAAATGCAAATTCGTGTAAAGTCCAGGTTCTCTAGATCCTGTTTATTATTTAGATGTGTGCTGTAGAATCTGATTATCTGTAACAAAGACAATTTTTTGCTAGAAAGTAAAAATGGTATTTTTGCATTTTTATGATTAGATAGGGGATTCTATTAGAAAAGCAATTCAGTGTTAAAATGGATCCAGTTTACATGCCAGGACACCAAAATCTGTAGTGTTCATAGAGAAACTACTGACTAGATATTTATGTCTAAAATTCACAACTTTATTATATATACCAAATGCATAAAACCCAAATTGTTTTATTCAAACCAGACCCTCAAAATATTCTAAAATATTTTTAGATTCAAAAAAACCAAACCAAAACCCATCAAAATCTGTGTTAAATAAACCTCATGAACAAAACATGATAGATTCCAGTAGGTTAGCTCTTACCTCGTCTTCTGAATCAGATGAACTGCTGGAAGAATCAGAGCTTGATGAAGAAGAGGAAGATGAAGACAACTTGACCAAACACAACAAAAAGTGAAGCTTGTGAGATGCAGCATTTTGTCAGGCAAATACTCAAAAGCCCATTCAAACACTCCCTTTAAAATGTCTTCATTTTCAAAGCATAACCAATACAATTTTACTTCTGAGAAGCTGGTCTTCCATAGTTTTTTTCTTAAATAAACTTCTAAACCACCTCTAACATTTTTCTTTTAATAATATGCATTTAATGCTCTTTTCCTCCCTTTAATTTTCCTTCTACCGAATGTATGCACACCCTTTCTAAATAAAAGGTAATTTAACATCTAAAATCAAAATTACAGCTATACTTTCTCTTTCCAAGAGAACTTAAATGACAAACAGGAACAACCCCAAAGAAAAAAAAACCTCAGAAAACTGAAAATTTTGCTCACCCTATTAGATTTCTTCTTTTCCTTTTTCTTTTTCTTAAAAACAGAATAAAACAAACATTACTTTAGCATCATTTTCTTTTGGCATGCATTTAGGTTTATAAACTTTGATGCTGGCTTTTAAAATGTACTCACAAAATTCTGTGTTGGCAGCATTGATGATAAATTCAGTTCCAAACACAGAATGTATACACCTGAAAACAACTTACCTCTTTTTTTTTTGGAGGAACTTTCATTTCCACCCAATAACTTCTCCCTGTGTTTTTCCAGTTCTTTCCTCCAATTCTGAAAACAAAATCAAAAAGAAACAGTAACAGGAGGGTCATTTCTGAAGTTTTTTTTTAAACTGACATTATAATTTTAACAAACCCCACAGAAAATAAACAATATATAATGTTAACCAAGGCTGTAATACACTTGATTTTACAGAAGATTATTATTCAGCAAAATAATGAATTAGTTCAAACTTAATTATTCAATTGTTCAAGTTATTTGGCTTTAAGAGATAACCATTTATACTGAAGATCATCAATTATGGTATTTTTGCTTTTGTATCACAGTGTTCTTGCTAGAGCACTTTCGGGGTACCCTATCAGAAAAACTGTGATTTTGTCTTAATTCTAAAAATCATCTGAAACAAAACTTCAAGACAACTTCTCTGGGCCCTTCTTCAACATATGGGTGTCTCTAGTGTGCATTGTTGGTGTCAGCAATAACTATATCAAACTACTATACACACCTTCATAGAAATGTTCTTATTTGTTAGGCCAAGCACACCAAATGAATGAATAAAACCTCCTCTCATTCCTCCTTTTTAATTCCCTACCTGGTCTCTAGGTTTACCTAAAATGTCCCCTTAAAGAGCTCTGAAATGTCCAACCTGCCCCCATGAAACTCAAAGGCTGTTAGGTTCAATTTGCACTGTCAGACACATTATGTGCTGCCTTCTTTATTATTCTGATCCACACAATGAAGCTGTATTGGTACTGTATTGGCAAAACAATGAAGATCCACATGTTGTGCTAAGGGGACAGAAATAACAGGAATCAAGTAACCTGTGTGATGCAGGATGATACACAGATCCCCACATCAGCACACTGTGAATGAGCTGAACAGAGCTGCTGAGGGACATGGCAGATGAGCCAGGAAGCAGTGCTGTGTGTAATGTGCTTCCATGGACCAAGGCAGCACCTGTGGGTTGTGTACTTTGATATACCAGGTACCCAGAGCTACCTGAGGGGTCTCTCACAACAGCCTGTGCTTCATTATTTTAATGACTGTGCTAGTGTTATGTTTTAAACAGAAATGTCCAACAACTGTCAGTAAAACAGGGGAGACAGGACCTCATTCAGCACTTGTGATCTTTTCAGGCATTCAGGATCTGTTCTTAGGAGCTTTAGGAATAACTCATGGCCATTTCATAATTCCCTGCATCCCTTTCTACCCTGCTACCATACTGAAAGGTTGGTAGCTTCTATGCATGCCAATTTCACTATTTCATATTAAGCAAAGATAAAATCAGAAAAGGAATATGACAGAATACTAAACCAAACTCACCAAGCTAAACCTCAGAGTGCAGAACAACTGATCCTCTCAGAACAGCACCCCATGGCCCTCCACATCCTAGTACAACTTCTTTTGCAAAAACGTACATCAAAAGTACTATGGGTACTATGGGTACTATGGGAAGAGCATAATCTACTTCAATCAGAAACTTACACAATGATGAAGATTACAGGAGTTTATCTCAAGATACCAGGGCACAGGAAGGAACAGAAACAGTTAAATTCACTGTATACTAATTTCTCCCTTGCATACAACAGGAGTTACACATGAAACTTTCTAATACTGTGCTGATCTTCAGTAGGTACAGAACACAAACATCAGAACAGCTGCATTTATATCAGAAAACCAGCACGTGTTGTAATCAGCTTAGGATGAGAGAAAAACAAGTGCTTCATAGTCCTATCTGACTGAAAGCCATTCTTTGCACCTTCTCCCATAGTAATATTACATGGATATTCCTTGCCAAAGACATCTGTTTCCAGTAATGCACTTTTTTTCCCACTGTACTTGGATTCTGTGACCTTAAACAAGCAAATCTTAGCACAACAGACTTTGGTTTATCGTACCTGAAAATGCACTGTTTAATTTATTGATATAAGCACATGCATTTGTATAAATATATTTACATTTATAACAAGGTCAAGTTTTATTCACCAGTAATTTTGAAAACGTTTTATATAGTCATTTCTCTGAACTGAAAGTAGCTCTTCATCGGTTAAGCTGTAAACTCAACTTCCAACATAAATGAAACAAAATACTTACTCATTAAAAGCTCAAGTAAAGTGATATATTATGGCTACTGATATTGTAAATTATAAGAGATGTAGCATTTTAGATAAAAAGAATCATGTATTAACAGCTTAATTAATTAACATTACCAACCTCATTCATCTTTTCTTCAAACTCAGCCAAAGCCCTAGATCCTTTCTTTTTCTTTTCTAGTTGCTCTTTCACTTCTTCCCTGTATGAAAAGGATGACAGATCACAATTTTTACAATTAAAAATACCTTCTTCAATGTCTAACTTTTCTGTACAGCTTTTTTGAAGTTTAGCCTTGGTTGAACCTCCAAGAGAGGAAGAATTGAAAGCATCTTAGATGTTACATATATGGTAACCTAAGGCTAATAACTTAAGTACGGTTGTTAAATCCCTCCAAAAGATCTAAAGCTAACTTTGCAATTAGGTAAACTGTTCTCTAATGTCTCATGAGGGCAGGCAAAGGGATTGAACATAAAGTAAACTGTTGGTAATATCTCAAAGTGATGGTTTTGTTGGGTAGGGTAAACTGGATTCTAAGAATATACCAGCAAAATGTTTCTTTTAGAGATTAATTTGTTTAAAAATGAAATATATCTACAAGGTTTAGGTATTAATATTTGAGAAAGAGGTAAAATGACATTTTCCTTTTCAAAGAAACAGTTGCCAAAATATATACACAAACGAGAAATATACATTTCAAAATAATATTCTATTGTTTTTAAAAGAGGAGATGGAATACATATTTAGAAAAGAATACCTTGGCCAGAGACAAGAAATTTTTCAAAATCTCTTACTGGATATTCTGGGAAGGAGGAAGGCACCAGTAATATTTTAGTAAGAGAGAACAAATCTTTTACTTAAAAGGTCAAAAGGGCAGACAGGCACTACCACTTACCATGTTGGTCTTGGCCTGTTCAAGTAGTCTTGTATTGTTGGTCCTGAATTTGGGGCAGGACCTCGTGCCCTGGCCATAGCTATGGGATTCATGTAAGCCTTGAATATGAAACAACAAAAAGAAATACCAAATTCAACAATTACACTATGATAGCAAAATATCTTGTTTGCTCTTCACAAAAACTTTTTATCACTCCCTGAAAAATAATTCTGACTTGTTTCTAAGAATATAAAATATTAAGCTAAACTGAATTGATTCAGTCTGGCAGAAAGACACAGGTAAGTGCTTTCAGTTGGAGTTACTCTGTGGCAGAAAGAACTGATCCAAAAAGAAGACCATGTACCTTACAACTCCCTTCCTTAAGCAATGATTTTGTGATAGTATAGTATGATGATTTCTGAAACATTCTTCCTCGGGATATAGAAAATGTAATTAAATTTCAGCTCTCACTCTCTGGGACAACTGATCCTATGCCTTTAAAGTTATGTTCAAAATTGCTGACAGAAGTCACTAAATTGTGCATGAAAATTCTTGCACCAAAACATGCAAGCAGTGGTACTTCACTGCAATTATACATGTATCAAAATTCTGCAACTCAGGGCTATTTTAAGGAGGAAAAAACCCACAAAACCCAAACATACATAATCCAAATGTTATGAGGTATTCCATCTTTCAAACCTAGGCATCCTATTTGTGTTATAAAAGATTAAATTAAAATTTAGAATTCATAATCCACCTCACCAGTTAATGGAAAAACTCCTCCATAATTTTTTATGTCAACAATATTTATTTCATGTGAAAAGGAGGTACATATACCCCCATATCTTATTCATTTTTATCACTATGTCATCCCAACACATTACTGCTGCAGAACATAACACCCACTGTTCTTACTGTTCAGTTTGGAGATGAGGAAAAAGATCAAATAGCCAAAAAAAAATGACTGCTTTGGTTGCCCAATATCATACAGTTTTTTAAAGAGTACATTTTGTAGATCCAAAGCAAAGATTTGACCATCTGTGTAGCTCTCACATGTCCAACACTGCTTTTTATCAGGCATTCAGAAACCACCGTGCACAGTAAGTGAGCATTTGTGAAAGCTGTCAGAAGCAGCAGCTGCTGCCTCCCCTCCTCTTGCTCCCAGTGCAGAAGCAATGACCACAGCAATGCTGAGTTCTGGACTGGACTGCAAGCAGGCTGGTGGCCTTCAGCTCTTGGGGATACATTTGGTCCTGGAAGAGGCACTCCCAGCTCTGCCTGGGATGAGGCATCTGGCTGGAAGGAAGCACTGCCCACACAAGTTTGGCTCAGATTCACCAGCTGGACCACTCTGAAGCAATCCAAAACTCCTTCAAGTGGAGCATTTTTTTACTCGAGTTGACTTTGCAACTCTAAGGGGACATTTGCTTCCATTTCTTGGGGCCTTGCTTTGTTGCTTTAATTCACACAAAATGGCTAACTAACATGGCCAAATAAACATGGAGGTGTGCCAATTGAACAAGCAACAGATGGACATACGCACTTCCATAGTTACAACACTTAGAAAGGCATTCACATGACAAATCTAAAAATGAATAAAACTTCTGTAATTGAGTTCAGCTTTGAGTGAAAAAGGAGCTCATTTAGGAATGCAGGACAGCACAATTTGAACACTGTTTTCACTAAAGAAAGGTAAATTCAATGTATCAGATCCTCTAGAAACTTAGTTTACTCCAGTGAGTACATCAACTTTTGGTTACCATTCAAAAAGTTGTATCCGAAAGCTCTTCTTATGCAATTATTAAAAAAAAAAAAAAAAAAAAAGAGATCTCTTGCTGCTCTTAAATAAAAAATCAGCTACCTTCCTACCTGAGCTAACAAGTAATGAATGCCTCACCACTTCCCAACAAAACTATCTACCTGCAGAAGAGGCTACAGCTGTCAAATGCTGATTTTCCACTTGCTCAAACTGCGCTTGGATAACTGGCGGCGAAGCTTCCTTCCTTCAGTGGCTTTCTTTAACTTTACCACAGCAAGTACTTAGTGGCTGTGTACAGCCCTATATTCCAGGATTAGGAAATTTATGTCCTAAGACATGTTCTTGTAATGTCAACCAGGTCTGTCTATGAAGAACTACTTCACCAATAAAAATTCCTGAAAGGTATTTACACCACTTTGCCAAACTGCATGTCACTAGCCAGAAGGAACATGAAAATGCACCTCAATAAAGAAAGTGATTGTCTGCGAATTCATTTTCTTCTCTCGGCTGTTTGCTCAAGCAGGTATTAACCAATGTATTTGCTGCATAGTTTCCTTGCTCATGAGAAGTGCAAGGCACCTTCTGTCATGCAGAGTTCTCTGGGCAAGCAGTACTACTACTGCTTCACAAGTACCCTGTAGATGTGCAAAAAGCATGTTTATTTTCCATCTCGAAAAAGTAAAAAATGACAGTGTATTTAAGAAGGGATGTGGCAGAGGAAAAGCAGCAGAAATCTCTATGATCATACATGAGGAGCAAAGGGTCCTCTATTATAATCTGTCTGTAATATGTGTTATGCCATGATGGCATAATAAACTTTATATAGGAACATAAAGATTGGCTGGCATCAGTAGGTATATCCCACCTGTCCCATTAAAAGAACATTAAGAGTAAATAAATGCACACCTGAAAACCTTACAGGACATTTCAACCATAGATCCAGTCTTGGAGACTAATACACTGTTCAACTTCCTTAGTAGACTCCATTTTTTTGATAGGTCAACAAACCAATCAAAGGGATTTTGCCATCTATCAGTACAATATCTGAGTCCTTCACGTCTGTTACTGTACTATTCCACCAAAGTTTGCAAAGATGTGAATGGATCTAAGTACAAACTCATAGCATATACAAGAAACAGAGAAAGGGAAAAAATAATAGTATGATTTCTGTTTAGTCATAAAATTCAGCAGCAAACTTAGTGTTTAAGTGATTATGAATAGAAGGGGAAAGGTCAACTGGTACAAAAACATTTAAAGCAAAATAGGAGGAAGCATGAATGTGTTTCAGTTATGTACGAACTCGGGTTCTGCAGACAGGTGTGTAGAAGCACATCTTTTGCCTGCTGAGCGCTGGCTCCCCAGGCAGCAGAGTGCTGCGTAAAGCTCGATTCCAGATCCCTCGGGTACAGCTGAACGCCAAGTTTAAGGAAATGCGGCTTAGACAGGATCAGAGCTACTTCAGCGACTGCTGCGACTCCCATTGGGAACATTTTATTTTTGTACGGAGCAGGCCAGCATCTTAATCACCCTTCCTCACCAGATCACAAAGCAAGCGTCAGTCACGATGCTGCCGGATTTGACAAGGCAATCAGAGGTTCTGCCAGGGAGCCTCAAGCACGTGCCGAGGGAGGCACAACGCACACACACGGATCTCCGGCAGATCCCGGGGCGCCCCGGGCCGGGCCGGGCGGGGCGAGGCGCAGGGCACAGCCCGCCTTTGTCGCTCGCCGGCGGGGAGCCAAGCGCGGCCGGACCCCAGTCCCGGCGCCGCGTATCCAGCCGGCCCTCGGCAGCCTCCGGCCCGCCGCGGGCTGTCCCGTCGGCGCCGGGCCGCTGTTGTTCCCCGCTGCGGCCCCTTCCGCCCCTCCCGGCGGTCGAAGCGCCGGGCGGCGGCCGGACGGGCCCGCCCGGGCCGCGGCAGCGCCCGGCTCCCCACGGCCTCCGCGCCGGGGCCCGCAAGGAGGTGCCGCGGCTGCGGCGGAGCCCAGACGGGCTGCCCGCGTTACTCACCACACGGTTGTCCCGCTTCCCCATGGCGCCGCCGTGACCCCGCGCCACCGCCTGCCGCCGCCTGCCGCCGCCTTGGCCCAGCCCAGGGCCCTTCCCCGCCCCGGGAAGCCGCGGCCCCTCTCGGCCCCGAGCGGCCGAGGAGCTGCGGGAGCGGCGATGGCGGCGGCCACACAGCGCCGCCTGCTGGGGCCGCGCGCCTCCGCGCCGGGCCGGCCCCTCGCCGGCAGCGCCCGCCCCGCTCCGCCCAGAGCGGCCCGGCGGGGCAGGGCGGCCGCGGCCCGGGGACCGCGGGGAGGAACGGCAGGGAGGGCAGAGCGGGGAGTTGTACTGCAGGGCGGCGGGCGGCGCGGTGGCAGCGGCGGGGCCACGGAATCACAAAGTGGGAGAGGTTGGAAGGGACCACAGTGTGTTGTCTGGTCAAAACTCCCTCATTAAGCAAGGCCGTCTTAGAGCACATGACAGAGGATTGTGTCCAGACGGTTCTTGAATGTCTCCAGTGAGGGAGACTCCACACCCTCTTTGGACAGTTGTTCCAGTGCGTGGTCACCTGCGCAGTAAAGCAGTTCTTCCTAATATTCAGGAGAAACTTCCTGTGCCGGTCCTGCCCGTTGCCTCGTGTCCTATTGCTTGGCACCACCGAGAAGAGCCTGGATTCATCCTCTTGGCATCCCCGTTTCAGATATGTATACACATTAATGAGGTCCCGTCTCAGTCTGTCCTTGAGGCTGAACAAGTCCAGCTCCCTCAGCCTTTTCTCCTAAGAGAGATGCCCTTTTCCCTCCACCATCTTTGCAGCCCTTCGTCGAACCCGCTCCAGGAGCTCCATGTCTCCCTTCTGCTGAGGAGCCGCCGGCGGGGCTAGCGCCGGGACAGCCTTTGGAGGGGGGGCAGGGTCTGGGAGGAGCTCTGAAATGGGAACGTGCACTTGTGTCCCGGGGCTCTCCTCTGGAATCTGCCTCCCAGGAGAGGGCAGGATTTCATGGTGAGAGGTTTGTTTCCTCTTGATCCATCGAGTGGTCATTATAGAGGGAACCGCAGTGTTCGCTTTTCCTTTTGCCTTCGGTAGATGCACAGACTAAGGTATTATGAACTAGCAGTCTGTCCTGACATAGAATTGAGCCCTATTTCGGCGGGAGGGGAGAGATAAGAAAAAGGGAGGGGGGAAAAAGTGTGTACTCATCCCTCGTTAGCCATCTGCAGCGCAAAATAAAGCACTGTAATATCGTCAGGGTATTACATTAGGTTAATGGAAATGCTAAGACAAGCCCGGGAGTTATTTGGATCTGTTTACTCAGAATTTCAAATGTCCTTTTCTCAAATCATTACCATTAAAAACTACTGCATGTTAGTCACAGCTTTGTAAAAATGGAGAAAAGTAATCACATGTTAATATGTTAATCATACCAAGCACAAATGAGTTTTGTTACTGAAATAGCTTTGCTGTCTTCATACTTGGAAAGAACTGGAAAAAATGGTGAGCCCACAGGAATTTGTGATACTAAATTGCTTTAGCAAAACCAAGAACAGCCTGTGAGGAACTAGAAGGAAACTAAGAAAGTGACTATACTAGATTTGCAAGTAAAATTTGTTCAGTGGCAAATTAAATTTAGTGTTCAAAATTGCAAGGTAGTGCATAAGGGAAATTTTATTCCCCAGAAAACAGCTGGTATGTTCTAAACCAAGGATGGCTACTTTGGAAACACACCATGCAGAAGTTCTCCCTGAGCTGCCTGCAATGCTGGAGAGGTACATGGAAAACTAAAGAAATAAATTGCATTAAAATGCATACAAAATGAGGAGTATTACTAAAATGGATATTATAATAACCATTTTCCGAAGCATGGTGAAGTCCTTGCCCCAAATTCACGTTGAGGTCTGGACCATGCTGGAATTACTCCCGAGCAATCCAGTTTCAGGAGGCTACCCCGTGGCACTGCACACGTGTAGGATGTCCCCAGTGCTGCGGCAGTCCTGGGGGACTCTAGGGTGGCCCCGAGTTCGGAGCACAGCTGTCCCTGTGTCCCCGTGCTGGCACAGCAGTCGGGCTGCATGGCTCCGGGGGCTTCTGCTCAGCTGCAGCAGCAGAGGTAATGCCTGGGCTGTGTCAAGTCTGCCAGGACAGAATGACTCTTCAGAAATGTTTTGACCAAAGTTGAGCTAAGAGAGTTTATTCATCCCACGCTTTGTGCTGTGAGGCTTTGAGCCCAGTGTCTGGAAATAGAAAGACTTGCCATGGCAGGAAGGCAGGGGTGTAGGGTCCCTCCCTATGCAGGCACTGGGGAGGAGATATTCCTTTGCTAGGCATGCCACAGTATTTTAATTAGACTCCAATAAGCTTTTCTTCACTGCGCTGCTCAGGCTTCAAAGTCCAGCCTGACAAATCAGATTTCTAAAAATAGATGAAAATACTTAGAGAAAGGACTTCTGTGTTCTAGGACACTAAAAGATTACCTTGTCTATCAAAGGGGTAGAAGGTGGAGGAGCAACACAACTGATGAGTTCAAAATGAGAACTCATACAGATACTGTAAAAATCTTACTTTCTGTTTTTAAGTAAATGGCAGGCAAATGATAGACAAAGACAATGCCTTTAGAATTATTTTTAAATTAACATTTGTTTCTATGGTGCTAACAGATGTGACACCTAGTGTCATTAGAAAATTTTGAGGCAAACAGTAAAAGAACTTTTATGTAGATAATGGGAAGAATAACATTTGTGCTTTTTCCTACTTTAGTATACCTTCCTTCCTTAGTATTTTGCTTACTGGACTTTTTTTTTAACTATAATTTTTCTTTTCCATAACTGAGTCTTATGAACTCATCTTCTCACAGATGAGGGGTAGGAAGAAAATTCCCACATGATGAATTTGTTCCATAATTGTCAAGAGACTGCTGGATTTTCTTCTGTGGTGTCTTGTTCTGAGCATTATCCGAGATAAAACATCAGACAGTATCCAGATCCCTATGTAATGTTACATATTTCCATTATTTTTTCCTTTTTTCATAATTAGCTATGGCTAATATGGATATTTGTGACTCTGGCCTCACTGCAGTTCACTTTGTGTCTGTCTCTGGCTGGACTGCTGCTCATAATCTTATAACATACTTAAAGACTAATTTGGAATGTCACATAATGTAAAGGTTGCTTTTTATTTGCCTGTGTCACAGTTTATGTAACTAATGCTTGTAAAAGACTTTCACGGTTCCTTCAGGTTTATAAGGGCAGCACAAAGTTTTGATTCTAAGTTAAAAATCCTTTGAGGCTTTAGGGTCTCATTAGCTTTGCAGTCATTTCTGTCCCTGTGTCAGCTTTCATCTCGAATCGAACATCTCTTTGAATGCTTGAGCCAGTTTTTAGATTCCTAGATTGGGTGGCTTGTTGCAGGCTGCATTAGTAGAAGGTACTTGTATCCTGCTCCAAGAGAACTTAACTAAATTTATGATCAGCTGAAGTTGTAGTTAAAATGTTTTGATGAGGATTTTTTGGTTGAAGTAAAACCATATAAATGCAGTTTGTTTTGAAGCCTGATATGTCATTTTGTGTTTGACTCAAAACATACAATTTTATCATTTCTATATAACCAGAAATGCTACTAGTCATATTTATAGCTGCGTTGTTCTGACACAGCCTGATTTTTGGCAGTGGGGGAGTGCCACTGAAGTGGCTCTTGTGAGAAGCTGCTAAAAGCTTCCACCATGTCCGATAGAGCCAATCTCTGATGGCTCTGAAGATGGATATGCTGCTGGCCCAATTACAGAGGTTGGTAACACCTCTGTGATGACACATTTAAGAAGAAAATCAAAACAGCTGGGCAGTTTTTTGCCGGGGTGGTGAAGTCTGCTGCTGGGGCTGTCTCGGCACGGCCTGTGGCAAGCCTTGCCTGCCTGGCCACCCCTCGCCCGCCGTGCTGCAGACAGAAGGGCAGGGGCGGCGGTGGCTTCTCCCTCGCAGCGCCTCACACGAAGGGAGGCGTTGGATGGTGCCAGCGCTGTAGCGGCCGCCTCCGCCTGCTCGGGGGTGGTGGCAGGGCCACCTGGCTGGCACTGACGGCACAGCGAGCGACTCTCCGGCGCGCAACCTAGGCAAGGTCGACCCCTCAGCGCTGCAGGATCCTGCAGGAATCTTTGAATTGGTGGGACTTGTTGGCAGTGGTACCTATGGGCAGCAGTTTTTCTTCTAGTCAGAGAAGACAAGGAAGTGAGGACATGTGAGGGAAAACAACATGGTGGCACCAAGGTCCTTGGGAGAAGAAGGGGAGGAGGTGCCCCAAGTGCTGGAGCCAAGATTCCTCTGCAGGCAGTGGTGAGGAGCATGGTGAATCAGGCTGTCCCCCTGCATACCGTGAGGTCCATGGGATGCAGAAACCCACTCGCAGCCCATTAGAAAAGCACTCACACCAGAGCAAGTTGATGCCAGAGAAAGCTGCGATCCAGTGGGAGACTCGAATGGAGGGCACTGGCTTCCAGAGATAGAGGGCCCTTGTTTCCAGACTAGAACAGCCTATCCTTAGAGGACTGCACCCATGGACAAGTGACCCATGCCACAAGAGTTTTGAAAAGATTTGTTTGTCCGTGGGAAGGACTCACGTTGCAACAGTTTTGGCAAGACTGCTACTTGTGAGATCTGAGCCATGCTGGCGAAGTTCAGAGAGAACTGTCTCCCATGGGAGGTACCCCACGGTATGGCAGAGGAAAGACTCCTCTCCCTGAGTGAACAGACAAAGATCTTCAGTGACAAACTGACCAAACCCCCAGGCCCTGTTTCCCTGCGCTATCGGTGGGAAGGAGGGAGGGGCAGAGGAGAAAAAAAATATTTTAAAGGCTTATTTTACTTCTCATTATCATCTTCTGACTTTGCTAATAAATTTATACCTTTAAATTTGAACCTGTTTTGCCCTTGAAGTGTTTTCTCCCAGTCCTTATTTCAACTCATGAGGCCTTTGTCAATTTTTATCCCTCTCCTCTTCCCAACTGTAGAAGAGGGTAAGTGAATGGCTTTCATGGGTGCCTGGCATTTGGCCAGTGTCAAATCACGACAATAACCATCAAGAAAAGCCAGTCAATTAATTAAGTGTGCTCAGCTCCTTAGAAGATGAAAACAGCAGAATTTTAAGAAATACAAAAATACCATGAACATTTAGCACAACAGTTGGATCAATTAATGTCTAGGAAAAATAGTGCATTTCATGGACAACTAAGAGCCATTATAGCTGAGTTAAAGCACAGTTTGCCTAGACCAAAACAAAGATTTCAGTGCTGAATCATACAGCATCCCCAGCAATTGCAACACTGTTTTGCCTTTGAAAGAAAAAGAAAACACTTAGATTATTTTTTTTTTTTTAAAATGGAATTCATCATTGGTAAGCAAAATACTTAGGAATGAGTAATTGTGATAAATGAGGGTAGATTTTTATAAAATTGGTATATAGTAAGGTGCTGGAAAAGGTGTGCATGTGCTTATGTTTCTGTGTCTGGCTGTGTCTGTTAATTTTCTAGAATACATAGGGTGTTGAGAAAAACACTTGGAAACATAAAAACTAGAAATCAATTTTGCTAATTTTCTGTATTTAATATACAATACTTGCTGCATTTGTATTCATTTTACATTTTTAGATAAAAGAAAAATATATCTAGAAGGGTAAAGCAGTTTTAAATACAAAACTAATTTTTTGCCTTTTTACTTTTCAATAATTTGGGAACTAAAGAGAACTAGACACTGTGAAAATTTTTATTATATTGATTTTCATACTGAACCCTCAGCACCCAACAATAAATACACAACTTTGCTTTTCTTGCACTGCCAGCAGCAAAACGTTCAGTTCCAAAGGACTGTAATTCTGATATAATACATTATTGATAATTTTCTGTGTGCCTTAATTAAATTCTGCTGTATTGACACATTAGTTTTGCAGTCAACCATCTTTACAAACTTGTAAAAGCTAAAGAATATGTTAATACGGTAAGGTGCATGCTCCGATGAATTTCAATGCAGTCAACGTAAAGTAGCCCCAGCTGAGGGTGTTCTTAAAGCAGAAAGCCTCATAGGGTGAAATTTGGGACACAGAGCAGGCATGCAGTTAGATCAAAGGGCTTTGTTTGAAAGCTTGCAAAGGGAGCTCTAAGAGTTTCCAAAGTGTCTGTGTTACTTCCCAGCCATTCTGTACAGCAGAAATATACTTTTTCCCAATGTGTATATGGTAATCAGCAGCTGTGCAAGAAGAGGAGAGAGTCTGCAAGATTTCCTGTACAGCAATGGTGCAAGACTTCTATATACCACAGTTCGCATGCTGTAGCCCTTTGATGTCATATTGATGACTAAAAGGTAAACCAGTATATTTGAGTAACAATTCAAGAAATCGCTGTTACATTTTTTCTGTACCTCTGCAAGTGATACTGTATTTCACACATAGGTGATTTTAATGCTGAATGCAAAGAATGTAAAGAACACTGACTAGTAACTATTAAGCACACAGAATAAAAAACAAAATGATGCACCTCTAAAAGAAACAGTAACACACGCACCTTTTCATGTTTGTACCCTGATTAAAAGAACATCATGAATTTCAAGTATGAAATGATACAGTGAAATCATGTCCTGTGAATAGGTATCGATGGTAGTCTAGGTAGTACAGTTTGCAGTGCAGGTAACTTTCCACCTTGCAAAACAGAATCCTACTGCATATGTAGGTAAAGTGACTTGAAATGGTAAAACCTGACATGCCAACTGTTGCACTGGTATACACTGATACAATGCTGCAGAAGTCAACAGGACTATGATGATTTTCCCCAGCTGAATGTATGCCCTAAAATGAATGAAGAAATGTATTCCAAACCACTTTGCATGCTTTCCTTGAATTATCAAATCCTAGACAACTCCAGAGCGAATGACATTTTATGACAAAAAAGGTGAAAAAAAAAAAAGAAGACAGAGACAGAGACAGAGAGAGAGAGACAGAGAGAGAGAGAGAGAGAGAGAGAGAGAGAGAGAGAGAGAGAGAGAGAGAGAGAGAGAGAGAATCCAAACAGCATAGATGCTGTTTTAATTTTCTGGGGCTTTTTTCTGAGAATTTTTTTGTTTTGTTTTGTTTTGTTTTGTTTTTTTTGTTGTTTTTGTTTTTTTGGTAAAATTATATTAAGAATTGAAGGTACTGAGAGAGATTTTGATTGGCTAATGGATGTTGTTCTGGCGTAATATCAATTAATAAAGTTACTCTGGATGTGTCTAGAAGCTGTCGTCATTGTTCATAGTATTCTGTAAACCTGAAACCACCAGTTTATTAATGCCTTTTAAGAACGTAACTGATCTTGAAGATTCTTAAACCAGTATCTCGTGAGAGTTACAGACAGACTTAATTTTATATGATTTCTGTTAACTTAAGTGAGATTTGTCACAAGTAATGTAGGCACACATGGAGCAGTAAGAACTGAATCTTATTTCTGATACATTTCTGTACCAGCATCCTGCTTTTCTCCACATATCTCAATGCCACTAAGAAGTGCAATTCTGACCTTTTGTATAAAAAATCAATGAATAGAAATGTTTAGGGTAATAATGTAACTAGAGTTAAGATTTTTATCACACATTACAATTTATATAGTATTCTTGCTGATTTACTAAGCTTAAGTATCTTTATATAGACCTGAGCTGCCTGACACTGAAATGTGTAGACTTAAAAGGCCAAATTCTTGGTTTAATTTAACTGTAGTCAGTGGAATTACAACAAGAGTAAATAATGCTAAATGATCTTAAATACTTTGAATTTCCAACCCTATTTCATGCAATTGTCCACGCACAAAAAAAACCCAAAACAAACCACCACCTAAATTTGCTGCCTTTATGCTTTTGTTTAGGCAGCATTCTTACTTCAAACCCAGATGGGCAACTTCATCACTGCAGAAAACTTTCTTCAGTTACAAGATGCTGCACAAACTTGACCCTGGTTTAAGCATCTGGAATCAACAGATATCTGCTGGGCCTTCTACAAACAAACTAAAGCCAAAGGCAGCCTATGTGATGTTTTCTAATTTTAGTTTTTCAGACAACATCCCCCCACTATCTGTAAAATTAGCCCTACAATAGTAATCTGGTATTCCTTTACATATTAAAACAAACAAAAATTCGCTAAAGCATAAAAAATACTAAATCTGAACACATACACTACTCTAGTTGCAAAACTCAATGCACAGTATGATGCTTATTTATGATTTTTTTCAGACCAATCTATCTTCCTGCCTAAGAAGCTAGCTCACTTCAACAACCAAAATGTATACTAAATGCAAATAAACAATAAAGCAGTAAGACTCAACACTTTTTTTTTTCAACTACCCTTTCACAGGACTAACTTGGTTTCATACAAAATAATATACTAAATCATAATAGCAATAATTTAGATTAATGTCAAATAACTTGAAGATAAATGTGTCCACATTTTCAATAAACACCAGTTTTCAATAAACACCCCATTTGCTGGTGTCTTGGTGCTGTTATTAACCATGTGTCCTCACAATTACAGTCAGTTACTAAAGGAAAGCCTTTTTTCTGCAAACACTTTTTGTGAGCAACTACACTCACACGAGTAAGCCCTCTCTGCTCTGTGGGACTGCTCAGCTGAGGTACAGAATTCACGTCTTTGCAGACTTAGGCCTTCAAGACTGGAGAGAATCAAGCTAGTGAGGAAGTACAAATACACACTGTAACACAGAAAGTTGAAGACAGACATACAGACCAAAGCACCCTGTGATGCCTTTGAATTATAATATAAACATAATTTCCAAAGTATACAGTTCCCACTTGTAACACAGCATTTTGAGGGTATAATTTTTCTTTAGCTAGAGCATTCAAAGACATTGTAACTTTTAAAGCTGTTCAAAGTAATGCAGCAAAATATTATATTAACAATAAAATTCATATGAGATTCAAAGGCAGATATAGACCACTTAAATGAATTGGAATGAAAGGGACCATAAATATATTCATCCGAATGCTTGTAAAGAATTTACAAGTAAATTAATGACTGCAAGGAATTAATTAATTTCATCAGTGGGCTTGGTTTCAGTGCCAAAATGATACAGCATTGTGCAGAAAAGAGATTCTACTGGAAAACAGATTCTATTGGAAAAATAAATGGCACCTTTATATTTTCTCTATCTTAGTTGTGTTTCTTGCCCTAGCAGAAGGGACTGCCTTGCCTATGTACGGTGTCTGGAGAGTCTTTGAGACTTTCAGTCCATGTGGCAACTGGAACTGGCTCTCATTTCTTACCAAAAAGCACCATCACAATGTAAACTTCGTTTGCTCACATTGCCATGACTCCAAATGGGTTGTAGGAAGGGAGTTCAATCTCCTGGCAAAGAGATTACGAACACTATCGAGAATGACAGGTTTTTTAACAGTGCTTAATGCAAGGCAGACACCGTGGTTGTTGAATTCTGTTTGTTGGAACTAAACAGAGACAACTTCACTCTCATGACCAGTGACAGGACTCAAAGCTCAGTCGGGCGGGGTTCAAGTTGGGTATCAGAAAAATGTTCTTTACCCAGAGGATGACTGGGCACTGGAACAGGCTTCCCAGTGAAGTGGTCATAGCACCAAGTCTGGTTCAGACAGAGTTCAAGAGGTGTTTGGACAACACCCTTAGGCACATGGTGTGATTCTTGGAGTTGGACTCAATGGACTTGATAGGTCCCCTCCAACTCAGCATATTCTATGACTCCCTTTATATTGACCACTACAGGGTGATCAAAAATTTTCAGACAGTGCTGGCCTTCTCTCTTTTTGAGATGGTAAACTCTAAGGTAATGCTTTTCTTTTCAACTTATTACACACAATAGAAAGGAGAATGGCAGTGGGGAAGTGAAATAAATCAAATCAAAACAAAGCTGGACCACTACAGGCTTGCTAGACATCTAAAGACAAAAAGCCTCTAATCTCATGATGTTGCAGTCCTATCATGTTCTGATAGGTAACTTCAGCTCAAAATGTGCATGGCAACCAACACTTTAACACAAGCACATCCCCCCGAGCTTACATAAGCCACCCTCTACAGCCTCACATCCACAAACTTCTTGCCAGCATCCAATTTCTGATGTGCATTTTGTTGTAGGTGCAACCTATGCTTACAATCGCCCTTCTTAAAAGGGATTCCAAGATAAATTTCTTTCCCTGCAAGATATCATGGCGGTTTCTGGTCTTGCTAGAAAAACACTTACTTAGCTAGCATGCTGCAGACTCAGGCTACATTTTAAACCCAGTTTGGTGGATTATTTTCTATCATAGATGAAGGATGATTGTTTGAGATACATATCATCTACCTGGAATACAACATTTTATCTTTTCCCACAGAATGTCCAGAATTCAGTATCATTCCTTTTGTGCAGTGGGAGAGTTTTCTTAGGGGAGTTCTTAGATCACTGCTATTTAAAATGCAAAAAGTATAAGTCAACTGTCATAGAAACAGTAAACATACTGTCCCATTTAGATCCAGGGAAGAGTTTTCCTCGGGAGAATATTTTGGCATTTAAGGCCTGTTTATGCCTAGTACTTGTGGCAGGGCTCTGCACTTTACACTGCCATAGCCAACTGGGAAGGAATGAGCTTGATTACCTACATGAACACAACATATCTTGAGAGCTGGGGACTGTTTCACAGTTGCTTCACCCTATGCTGGGAGGAATCCTCTTCCTAAGAATAGCAATCTTGGGGAAGGTGAGGGGAAGTGGGGTAAGCAGTAGGAGGCTGGCATTGCTAGTCTTGTATCCATCAAAAGCTTCTGTGTAACAGGGGCATCATTTTGTGTTCTTGTAAAAATGTGCATCACAGACAGTTGTTCAGGGATCTTCTGTACTAAGTTAATGATGTTCTGAAACCAAAGGTGTTTTGGCTGATCAACTGAACATTATATTCAATCTAATCTATTCTAGCTCATTGCTTTGCTTGAACCAAGAAGTGTGAAAGTAGCACATATTTTGCCATATTCTACTGTACTAATTTCCTGTTTGTAATGAGAAGAAAGGAAAAACTAGAGTACAAATCACTGGCTGGCCAAGACTGGAACCTGCAGAGTCACAAGGCAGTAATTTAGCTCACAGCTACTTCAGTGGTAGTGGCAGCACCAGCAGGGTCAGATACAAATGATAGGTAATTGTAGCTGCAGTGAGAGGAAACAGGGAAGTTGGAAAACTGCCCAGGAATAGACTCCTCAGGATTTCCTTTGCAGTGTCACAGAAGGATGATCTTGGATAAGGAAGGGACTGCTTGAGTGGCTGAGTGATCTACCACTATACGTATTTAACGAGAGCCAGAGAACGACTGTGGAGAATTAGAGGTTTCCCATCCCTGGAACTGTGAAGTTTGTCTCTCTGCCAAGTCAAGTTGCTCGTGCTTAATGGAAGGACCAAAATTAGCCACTCTGTGCCACTTACCCTGCCACCCATGCACACAGACTGAACACAACAAAATGCCATGCAGGCATATTCTGCATTTTTGGAGCTGACACGACAACAGGTAATAGTAACTCTCCTGTTGGCAGAGCAGCTAAGAAAGCTCATTCCTACTCTACAACCTACAGAAAGTCTTTTCCCGTGGCAGATGATTTTGCATTATTATTTACACTGGGTGTCAGACAGACTTGCTAAGCTCTCAGACTTGCTCCTGTAAGATGGTGAACCAGCTGGACTGATCCAGCAAAACTTGCATGTGGATAACCTTATCAAAATCCAAGTATGCAAAACCATGCCATGTTGGATGACCAAAGGATTTTCAATTTGCAGCAGAAATCAACTTCTAATGCACAACATTGCACACTAACAGACACCCTCAGTGGCTCTCCTGCAGCTGAGCTGTACATTCTCCAATGTCGCAGCTGAACTACAGGAACTGTCTCTGTGGACAGCTTAATCTGCTGTCAAGCTGTCTCATAAGACTTTTTTTTATATCTACCCAGAAAAAGCTCAAGCTTTTAAAAAACAGAGCTGTTGCTATGTTGAAGAAGTGCACTGGAACTCACGACTTGACTTGGCATAAGCATCTGGAACCAAAATACTGTTCATGAGTCTTGCTTTATCATCTTTTATGACAGGAGAAAACAAAACAACTGGAAAAGTCTTTGCCCAATGTTTAAATGTAACTTTTCCATGTAGTCAAATTCACTTGCCAACTCTTCTATTCTCTGGCCATTTTTTCTCTATCACATCATGATTTTCCTCCTTCATCTAGCTACTCAAAATTGATCCTAACATTAAAGAACTGAGGTTTTACTTTTTTTTTTAAAAAAAGGCTGAGAATTAGCATAACATGATGTACATGTGAAACGTGGAATAAAATGAAGGGCTCCATATCATTGAACATTGATTTCAAACTCTTTAGGAGTAATTGTACAAAGGAATCTGTCAGTCTGTGAAAATTCATTTTCCATTCAGTGGCAGAGACTGTCCTCTGTCTGGATTTACCATGAGAAAGTCAATGTGATCAAGTATCCAGGTAAACACTATAAAATGTGGTTTGTTCAGGCATGTGGATGGGTTTAAGGTGCAGAAGGTTAACAACGTGAATGGGAATTTGGCTTGCTCAGAAGTGGACAGTAAGCTTGAGAGTTTTACAACACATCCTTGTAGACATCAAAGTAAATCACAAGTTTAACATGATGTGTTTTCCCATCTCCTTTCAAACAGTACAGGCTGCTTTAGTGCAAATGAACATTTAAGTGGTAGTTTGAATAAATTCATACTTGGATGTTTTTCTTCCATAAAACCTATCAACTTTGCAAAGTCAGTGAAAGAGTTTCAATGTATATTTAATTCAATACACATTGTTTGCATTTACATCTCTCACATCAAAAATATGCTCCTTTTCACTCATACTGACAATATTTTCCAAACAGTTCCTTTAAAATCTCCTTTCTAATCTTTAGCAAGTGTCAGCTGTTTGTGGGCACCTTTCTTTTCTTTTTTTTTTTTTTCCTTTTTTGAAGAAGGAATTATATTTCGTCTGATCTTTTCTGGAAACAAAAAAATCTGTTCTACCACAATCATCAACAATCAAAATATTACAGCAGAAGTTCTTTTTACTTTCTCTAGCCTTGCAAAAGTCTCACTAACACTGGGCTGGATAAAACCCATCAATATATCCCAACACAGATAAAATGTGATGTGAAGGGAAAATGACCATATGGTTAAGGAGTTTAGATTTATCTTTGCTGTTTCACACAGTCTTTCAATGAAGACTGCAAAATTGAATATTGCAGAAGCTTCCACAGGACTTTAAAGTCAAAGCAAATTTTCCACTAACTTTACTTACAGTAAAGTTAAAAACTTGGGGTTTTCTGCCCAGAAAGCAAAAGGCTCACAAAGAATGGTGCTGGTTAATTTTAGTTTGTGATGAGTACATAAAGAACTGATGGTACCTATTCAGCCTGGAAAAATCACTTTTGAGAACAAGTTCCCATTGATTCAATTCTGTCTGGGTGTCTATCACTGAATTAAACACATACACATAATTATTCAGGAATACTTTTTAATGGAAAAATATATGAATGTCAAGATTTTGAGTGTTACAGCTAAGGTAGTGATTTTCAGCTAGTTTCTCCAAGTCTATCTAATGAGCCATTTTTCATATTATTTGTTCACACTACTCTTAAGTGGTCTTTATGGTTCTTACATTATATATATATATTGCATATCAGTATGCAATACCTGCTAAACTTCAAACTAAAGGGAAGAAACAATACTTGGCAAAAGTATATTTGTCAGTTACATATGTGTACATCTTTCTTCTTTTAATGGCCTAGAGTTAATTAAAATTGATGAGAAAGCTTCTTTCTGTTTTACATAAATTATTGAGATTTGATGGTTACAGAGTCTAGTCCAGAAACTAGAGTTATATTACAGCCATTATCTAATAACTTGCAAGATGCAGATAGATACTAAAATAAAATAAACAGATCACAAATAAAACCTCAAATTGAGTTGTACAGCCTGGTAGACTGTTAAAATTGTAGTCATGTTTTTGTACATCTGAACTGTACTTGCACAAAAAAAAAAAATGGATATGAAAATAAAACTTTAAAGATTAAACATATAAAATCCCATTTAATTTTCTAGAGATTGTTTCTGTTTTTTTTTTCTTCAGTGAAAGTAACCTGTATACTCAAGGCTTGGTAATCAAAAGGAAGTAAAAGTATAGCTTATTGATAGTCAGTAATTGAAGTGTTCATCTCTCTGTGAAAGTAAAAATATATTTCTTATATTTTTCCCCACTAATGCACTTTGGGAAAATGCTTTTTCTAACATACTAATTTCAAGAAAATAATTTACATATTAAAAAAAGTGTGAAATCCTGTTAACATCAAAAAAGGTCTTGATATTTATAAGCAGTTTTGAAGCAAAAAAATAAATATGTTAGGTTCCTAAGCCTGCAATCAATTCAAGCTTCAAGCAAAACACAACAAAATCACTCAAATAGCCTAATATCTTCTAATTCACATTGTATATAAAAGTCAATCTATTTCTGATCCTACTGTTATGAAAAATACTAGCCAAGTGGTTCTATAAAACAGAGTTCTTAGTATAAACTTCCTCATTATTCAAATGTGTCTTATACATGGAACATAATTAATGTGGCCTTTTAAACCAAACTGTGTGGTTTCTGATTCATATATGTATTTGACAATTGATGTGTTTTCAGTTTTGAGTCAGGTAAATGCTCCAAGTTTGCTGGCTAAAAGACCAGAACAGCATGTTTTGTCTTTATTTTCCATATTAAAGTTGGTCTAATACCTAACGGCAGAAAGAATTATATGTATAATAAAACACACTTCTCAAAGACAGTGAGTGAACCTGTGAAAAGCAGCAAGGCACAATATTTTCTTCTTATTCACCAAACCACCGAGTATAGAAACCAAATAGGAGTTACCATGCTGGAAACCCTTCCCTAAGTAGAAGATGTTCAAATGCTGCAATTTAGTGATTCCTTTAATTAAAAAGGCTCTGTATACATAGCCCTAAATTTCTTTTTTTTTTTTTTTTTTTTTTTGCAAACATGACACCCTCATGTTTTGGTGTGTTTTAGGACAGAAACAACAGGAAAAGATGCTCTATTATTGATCATTATGGACTAATAGGCTGAAAGAAACCTGGAGTGTGGGCACAGCCTGCAGAGAAATATGCACAAATCCTATTTTTTAGAATTTTACTAACCACACAGAAGGCAACACAGGGGTACACGAAACTAAGCCTAAGCAAGGAAGTGCCCCAAGTTCTTGGTCTCATCACTGGTTTAGGCTGTGGAACTAAAAGAAGCAACATTTAGTAATAGGAATGGAGGGGATGTTGACACTGCGTAGCTATGGAAAATTTGGAAGAATCTTGCTGAAAATAGCACCTGTGAGCATCACTGAAACCTGTTTACATAAGGGAGCTGAAGGAGACGAATGGGAAGGCTGGTGTGAGTGTGGACAGGGGGAAAAGGGCTACACGAGATGGATTGGTATGGTTCAGCAATTAGCACTTCACTTGCTGTCTGTGGTGATTTTTTTCCTTGGCTATTGGGTCTGGGTTTTTTTTCTACAGAATTACGTAGCAGTGATTTAAAAAAAAAAAAAAAAAGGAAAAGGTTGGTGGGAGATAGAAATTTCTCCTTTCATTACTTAGAACACCCTGTTCTCTGCTAAGAACACAATGCCTGGCTGTGGGTGTTCTAGGAGCTATACTTAATACATCTTTTGTTATTCAGCATTTTTTAGCTGCTGTTGAACCACTCCTGTAGAAGAGAACACATACAGGCTTAGATATCACTAAGAAGAATTGCACTCTGAAGTCTTCTTTAAAGGTGTACAAAGTTTTCATCACAGCACTTTCTTTTTCACTTACACAATTCCTACATTCTACACATATGGCAGTAATGAGTAAAGGTACTAAAATGTTAGAGCTATACCAGTAATATAAGAGCAAGGGCACGGGTTTGAGCACAGTCCCATAGCTGTCTGTGCTGTCTAATTATAAATATGATTCCTGGCATGGTATTAGCCAATGACAGTGCTTTGCCCAGCCAGAGAACAGGCTTTCTCAGTTTACCAGTGTAAGTGAAGCCCCACATGGTTTGGCAGGGAAGACTGAAATACGATTAAGCCTATGGCATGTCAAATGGAATTTCTTCCTGAAGAGATTTAGAAAAGGAGGTAATTAAAAAAATTGTTGGTCCTTTGAATCCAGGCCCTTGCTACCACAAGGACCCCATTAGAGAAATATTTTCCCTAACCCTGCCAAGATTCTTAGATTTCTTGGTTTTGTTCCTGCCATTCCCACTGGAAAGATGTTCCAGAATGTGACCATTAACGCAGCCCTTTGCAAACTATTCTCCTGAATACTCTCATTTATAACCTGATCCTACTATATTAGACAACATACAGCACCATGTTGCAGAAGCTCTGCTTCTGACTCCATAATCCAGCCCCTGTTTTTCTCTGCTGCTTGCTTAGCTCTTTGATACTATGACTGGGAAATACTGCTCCAGTAGTTAAATTCCTGGTGATTTCCACATTCTCATTAGTTTTTGGGCCAATACTAACCTTTGGCTTAAAGTATTCTCTCCCCTCCTTTCTGTTTTTACCCTAATAATGCATCTACATTCAGCAACCATATTCTCTATTCTTTAGCTTCTTTAGCTTTGCTAAGCTTAATAGAACGGATTCTTACATCGAACAGATGCACATTTCTATCTGAGAGTTTTAAGCCTAATTTGGAAAATATCACCTCCTCCTCTACATTTTCACCCTATACTAGTTAGTGGAGAGCTCTGGGAGAGTTCCCTGAGCAGTTGCTGGGAAGTCACACCAGCTGAATGCCCTGAAAAGGTATGTATGATAGATAGCTCTGTGCTAGGTAAAATGTGGAATGTTTTCAAAAGTGCTGAACTCCATAACAAACTTTTCTAATTGCTACTGTTGCAAGAGTCTCCTGACTTTCAGCTCTGTTTGTTGTTCTACTTAGTGTTTAGACATTGTTAGCAAAAATTTTACTCTGGCCCATCCTTCTTGTGAATGTTAAAAATTATTCCCACTTGGGTCCACTAACCCATAAAGGAATAGGGTTGGGACACCACCAGTGCAGTGGGTCTGCAGTTCCCCTTGGGTGTAGGGACAAAGAGAATGACAAAGGCAAGGCCAAGATGAGAAGGTTTGCTGCTGTGACAGCTCCCTGGCCTTCAACTTCCTGCTCACAGAGCTTCTGAAATTCTGATGTTACAGATCTGAGATATCTCTGTGTGTAGATGTTTTGTGCATGCTCTTGCCAGGTCTAATTTGCAACTTGCCTGTTCATGCTGGTAAAGTTTTGCATAGGCTCATTCTGGGCTTAAACAAAAAGTACAGGCCACTGCATGCAAGTGGTCCTTTTAAAACCTGGCTTGTTTAAGTAGACCTAATTTAACCATATATCAACTTAATGTCTAACAGTAACAAAAGGCTTTATCCAAGAGACAGATAAGATCCACGTACTATCCTAGCAGTGGACCATGACCCAGACAGTGCAGATACCTGAACCAGAGTTAACAGTGATGTCTGTCACAGGGGTGAGACCTGCCTGTAAGATGGCTCCAAGTTCCCCTGCCACAACTGGAGAAGTTATATTGCCCAACTCACTGCTAAGGACCTGCTTCTGCCAAGCATGCCATGGACGAGGATATAATGCTGGCTCACCACTTTGACAAGATGAAATAGAGGAAGAGAGAAGACTGTCATAGGAGTAAGCAAAGCTGGCTGCCTCACTTAGCATCAGTTGTACTCATTGGACCAGTATTTTCCCCCAAGTTATGTCCAGGTAAACACACTGAAGTAATGCTAGGGAACAGCTTTGATGGATTTAAAGTATTTCTCTTTCCCCAGTACAGTATTAAAAAAATAAAAGTTTCTTTCCAAAATACTGAAAATATATTTTAGTTAAGGTAAAAATACTAAATATAAAATTTTCAGGTAATATTTAAAGTAACTGTGCTATAAAGACAACTAAATTGCTTAGTTATTTTGACATTCAATAATGGCACATTAACCTTAGTGGAGAGGCATGTGCTAGTATCCCCACATGGTGGTTTAGGAGAGAAGGTCATGCACTTCTGCATGCTTAGTAAATGACATGTGAGGGATTTTTAGCATTAATGTTCATGCACTTGTGATGCATAGGGGGGTGTTGCAGGTAAAGGCAGCACAATATACAGAGTACAATGCAGCACAAATACTTCTCTGTGCTTATTACAGGTATAGGATTCTCTGCTTCTGAACCAGAAATATTTTTTTTTTTATTTTTGTTTTTGGCTGACCATGAGTACAGGTTGAAGGTGAAAATCTGTATTGATTTTCATTGGCTCTGCTCATGTCTTTGAGCTGGACATCAGACAATTATCTGGAATGAGATGAAGAAAATATGCTTGCAGCTGTTTCCAGGGGGGGATGACAGGTTAGAAATGGACTAGAACACGTCTGCATTTCAACACAGAAAGACCATTTGGAAATTGAAACAGTAAGAACAGGACAGTTTTTTGAAACGTGCACACAAACATAGCTAGAAAATAACTCGTTTGTGTATGAAAAAACCTAAAAGCTGAGACGTTTATTATGATCATCACCATCACTGTTATTTTTTTATAGAGCAACAAAATGATAAATTAATTCATCCAAGTTTTCAAGTGGGGAAGCACCTCCATATAGACTATGAATGAACAGTAGCTGGATGTATTAAGGCATGTATCAGTTAACTGCAGGTTGCAGAGATCTGGTATTTCAATGCTATTCTTTAAATATCACATAATAATAATAATAATAAAGTACCAAATCATGCTTCAGCAGCTAGAGACAGAGAAAGAGAGATAGATTGCATCATATTTTGGCAGTGACTCGATCATCAAACACTGGCAGCATTCAATATTAGAAGGATAAAATGGCAGCAAAACTGGTCAGCAGCTTCTCTTCGTCTGGAGTTTTCCCAGGTAGATAAACAAAACAAACATAAAGCTGCAATAGGAGCAGGTCAAAGCCCTGGCCCTTGCATTGCTCTGATAAAAGTAAACTAGACTGATTTCCATGGATAAGCACATCACAATCCCAAAATAAAAGATAAGTGCATAAACCTCCAAATAATGATCTTGCTAGGACAGCTACGTGGTTTGTATGGGACAGTGGCCTTGTCAGCTACATGTCTTGTTCATTTATGGTTCATCTTCAGTCAGCACTTATGATGCATTCACCTCACTGGAGTTTTGGCTGGATGATACATGACAGTCCAGATTCTCCTTGAATTTCTCCAGATCATGGAAATATGGGTGAGAGAGGGCAACATATGCAGATATTCTCTTGGCTGGGTTGAACGCTAAGCATTTCTGAAAATATGAAAAAAAGTTAGTTTTAACTAAAATGTACAGTTAACAGTGCTATTATTGCATCAATAACATATGCTAATGCATACCACCTTCAGTTCATAATCAGTATGAGACACAGGGTCTGAGAAGGTGATGCACAATGACCATCCATATTAAAACAAGCAGTGGGGTCACAGTGTAAGAGTATGGCCACCTCAAAAATTACATGCTAGAAAATTCAAGTACTCACAGTTTATGAAATCCCAGAATACAGGTTTTCTTGAATTCACATACACAGAACAGCCTTCATTTGCTTATGCTGTGTGTTCAGTTTCTCCCTCTTCATCCTAGTTGCACTTTGCTGGTGCTCCTTCCAGAACTGTATTCCAGCCTTTGTCCAGCCAGCACTGAAATCTCTACCCAGCCTTGTGTTTATACCTTGTTCTTTATGTCTCTCATCTCCAGGTATTATTCTCCTACTATTCTTGTCTAACCAATTCCTAGTCCTACTTTTTCTTCTTGTGTTCTCTACATTTAACTACTGAAATGTAATTCAGTCATTTCCAGTTCTACTCTCCCCTTTCAACTGTGGCTCCCAGGAATCATCTCTCTTTGCCTAGCAGAAACAGATTTCTTTCCTACCTCACCTTCAAGGCATAGATACTTATCTTCTTCCTCTCTCCCTTTCTCCCTCTCTTCCGTCATGCCTCACACTCACTGAGCTCTCAGCTATATATCACTCCTTGCTGTTCCCAGAATCTAGTTCTTGTCCCATGTCTAGCTTCCATTTCCAGGCTGTCTGGAAGCACAACAGGTTTTTCTCATAGCAGTGTTTCTCCCTTGTCATTTCAAGAGTCCAGATGTAGTCCAGCTTTCTGCAGCTGGGAACTGCTCTCATGAGGACACTGCAGGATCATCTGCTGTTGAGATAACCTTGGCCAGAGACAGCAGTTCCTGAAGAGATGCACCAAGTCTTTTGAGAATTGCACTCTACCTAGCTCACATGAATCAAGATTTTTAAAAGACTTCCAGAGAACAAATTTAACTAGATTTCAACAAGCACAGCAAGAAGCAAACTGATGCAAGGTCATTCCCTATATTCCACTTCAGGACTGAGGTTACTAATGTATCTATAACAATAATGGAAATACCTGTACAAGCCAAATTCTTTTGTTTCTGTTCAGTCTTGCCATTTACAAGAGGCAATAACTGGTGAAATCCAATTGTCAAGTTTTCAGCATTCAGTAGAAAGCTAGCAGATGTAATCTGACACTACAGCCTACTTCCCACTTTATACTGGATCTACTACACCACAGAAAAGCAGAGATCCACTTCTGTACTCACATTAGCCAATACTGAAAGAATAGCTGCATCAGTGGCACTACAGTGGTCAATAATGAGGATCTAAACATAAGGTCTAATGAGAAGTCACAGATACATCCCTGACCCAGTTTCCTAATCTTGAGCTATTCTCAGCTCTGACACCTCTTGAGCCAAAGGCAATGTCTTTGTGCACAGATTAACAGTGTTGTTTCACAGATTAACACAAATTTTCTTATCTATGTTTGACTTTTTTTCACTAACTCATTAAATACTTCATTTTTTTCTTCACAAGTAGTTGCATGCACAGTGGGAGGTATCAGTAATGTGAGGTAGGGAACAACAAACAGAAACTCACAAGAAGCAAGTCTTTGCCTACTTCATCGATATCTGGTACAAATTTTTCAATAGGTTGTGCGGGTCTGGAAGTAAAAGCATTTCTTGGAAGGGCAACGTCATTAGGCCAGTCCTCTTCTTCTGGGAGTCCAATTACACTGTGAAATGAAAAACATAATGTTGGGTCTGAAAATTTATGCAGTTTTCCCTTCATATTGATTACACTGAGTGGCATTTTGTAACTATTTTTGTTTAAATGAGCTTAAATGTTTAATTGTACAGTAGGGCAACAATCTCTGTGAACAGAAGCTGATAAACATAGGCCCTCCATGTGCTTGGTAGAAATAATTTTGTGGGTAGCACAACTTTCTGGCCTAAGTCTTAATTTTCTGAATATTTTTATTGAGAAAAGGCTGAGTGCTTTAGAAAAAAAGTTGCTTAGTTCTTGACTGGATGGTGCAACATATGTCACTCCAGGATGATTAAAAGCAGTAAGTTTCTAAGGGGAATTGCATGCAAGGATCTTTTCTCACAAGAATAGGGACTGAGAGAAGATTGTGGGTCAAGATGAGGGTAAGGCAATAAAAGGGATGTTTCATAATGCTTCAAAGCTATGTGCAGTAATTGTTGCCCAAATTTAAACAATTCATTTGCTTCACAATACAGGTTTTAAAGACTCAGTCTAGAAGTGGAAAGGAATTTGAGTGCCTTTGTGGTTTTGCTTTCAATTGTATTTTAGTTTTTATTCTTTAATAGAATATTTTAATTTCTTTAAATATTTTATTTCCTTATTCTTTAAATGACAGAAGATATTTGTACTTATTAAATAATCATGCTGAGGTCCAAAAATCAAATAAATTAAATAGTTAAGTAAACCACCAATAATGAATTATGTCATACATTTCACAATTTAGTCTGATGCTAATATTTATGAGGTTGAAAACCAGTTTCTGACAGAAATTCTGGAAAAGATCATACATTACTTGCTTGGTTTCAGGAAAATAATTTTTTATAACCTGCAAAATCGAAATTTTCAATGGAAACGCTGACAGGGTAAGACAAGAAAAGGCAGAAAAACAATGTCACTGAATACTTGGGCCTGCACAAAGGCCAGTGCCACTAGGGAGCAGCATTGCCTTTTTTTCCCAGTGAGTTTGGTGCCTGGGTGGGTGAGGCTGTGGGCCAACCACACGGAGGTAAATCACAGGTTACCTAAGGAAGTAATGGAATTACCTCACCTCTACCTACATGGATTTTAGACTGTAATTCGGCTCACCTAAAATACCGCTGAAAAGTAATATGTCCTTAAAATAACAGCATGGCTGGAAGGGCAAAGCAATTACAATCTCAGGACAGTCAAATCCTACTACATCTGGACATATCACAGCTCTTGGGAAACGCTAAGTTGAATCTATATGAAAAACCACACCTGCCATTTATCAGGTGCAGTGTGGGTATGGGGCAGTCCCCTAGGCCACAGCAGTTAAAGCCTTTTGATTAGATATTTCAGGATCTGGCCCCATATTGAATATAATACAAATAGCATCAAAGATAGGAGAGTTAAATATTTTAAATAACAATGACATTTAACCCATCATTCAAACGTGTTTGGTTAGTCCCACTGTTTTTTAACAACTGCATGGCAGAACATGGATGGGGCAGAATAAGCACAGGCAAAGCTAATGACAAGAAACCAGAAGGCAGCCTGTGGGGGGGGGGGGGTGGGGGGTGGACAAAACAGAGTGGAAAGGAGTGATGTTTTTAGTTACACACACTTAGTACTCAAAACCCCTTAATAATAAATGTCTGAGCAGCTGCTCCCACTCTAACAGTCCAGGAGCATCACCAGTTCAGTGACTGGGAGTAGCTTGGATAAATTTCACCTCCTCCCAAAGGTTCAGGCCTGGTCTTCAGAGATGCTGAGTACTTTCCACTCCCATTGATCACAATGGAAGACAAGTCAGTTCAAGCCATTGCAGTTTAGCCTGAAATCTATGAGGATATGCCACATGCTAGTAGTGTCCTGGAAAAGCAGGAAAATGTTTCAAGTCACGTAGGAGGGATTGACCCTCATACACAGTGGAATTTTACTGACACGAATCACAATGCACATGCAAAGCAGAGGCAGATGACAGCCGCATTATCTGAAAGAATGCATCAGTCTAGATTGCATGAAAATCCTGAAACTTCCTTCTGTCCAAAATGATCTCCAGAATGAGTCACTACTGTAAAAAGAAATAACCCTCCTACAAGAAGAGCTAGGCCTAACTGTAGGGGGTTCTCCAGCTGTGAAAACACAAAATAAACACTATTTGGCATAACCCCTCAGAACCCAATACAGAAACTTATCAACTATTTAGAAAGAACTGTACAGAAGAAGCAAACCCAAACTTTCTCTTTAAGTAGATGAGCAATAAGGAATTTCTTCTGAATTTAGCACAGCATTTTCTTTTCTTAGTGAATTATTTTCTGCACAGGTAATCTCAGCCCCTAGGGATGGAAAGATCCCCGCTGGAGGCTGCCACTAGCAACCATGCATTTAATCCTAGCCCAGTTCATTTTCATTTTCCCCTTAAATGTCACAAATTAAAGAAATCACAGCTATGTCTTTTATAATTGTAAAATAAGTTGTATGTATCAAAGCTGTCTTCATTTAATAAAGCAGAATATTGTAGGGCTAAAGTAGTAGTTTTGGCAGAAGAAAAAGTAAACTTTAAGGACTGATTTTTCTGGATTGGGCAGGAAGAGCTATTTAGCGCATGACAAATTAACCACACAAGTGAGTCACACACTCATGGTATGGTATGCAGGAAAGGGAAGTCAACTGTGTGAAATCAAGACCTGCAATTTAGGAACCCCACATTAAATAAAGAAAATGTTTAGAAACAGATCTGTTATGACTTGAGAACTGGAAAAATGGTTAAAAAGAGAAATTCATTATTTGTTCAGTTTAAGCTTTTCTTAGAAAATTTACTATCTTCCCTCTGGAATATCTTCAAGAAAATAACATTTTGGAGTAATACTTCTCACTCTGTCACTCTGCTATCTACTTTTCATTTCATCCAGATTCCTGGATCCCTGCAGCCCTCCGTACAGAAAGGGAAGACAGAGGTGCAGAGGCAAACAGGCATTTGTTCTTTGTATTGGTACCAGCTCTGTGTGCCTGTCATTTCCTAACTACATGATATGTACATCAGATCTTAAATTTACAAGCCTCTTAAAAATACAAAAATGTTCCTTACTCTGAAGAGCTTTTACGAGAAAAAGTAATATAATCCTACTTAATTATCATATTGGTAATATCAATAACTTAATTTTGGATGAGAAATATTCCACCTCAGAGAGTTTAGAGTCTACCCGCCTCCTTAACATATTTGATGTATCTGAAAAACACAAGCTCCTAAAACTGTAAAATGGTTTTAAAATAAAGTCAATTCATCTCTGAGAAAGCCCATGTTAAAATGATGATATTCCCTCAGTTCTCACAGTTACCTTCCAGACCAAAATATGGACTGTTAACAGGCTACACAATAAATTTTAAAAGCTAACATATTCTTGGGTGTTTGGAAGTCTTTTCTGCAAAGACGCTGTTGGTAATAATCTTAGGGATTTTAGCTTTTAATGTGTTCTAATGTTGTTTTCTGCAATGCACAAAGAAATAAAAAAAAAAAAAATCTCTGTGTTTGTTTACATGAAGGGAATCTCTTGGACTTAACTTTTTATGAATATGTATGAACGGTACATGCACAGTATGTTTAAGGGACTTAAAAAGCCCAAACTCAGAAGTCTCACAACTTCCTGACTATGGCTATCAGTTTTGCAGAACTATATTCCATGTTGCTTCCTCCTCCCACTCTAACACAGAATACACGGAAATATCATGTTGCATACAGTAGCAATAGGAAATATGTTCTAGGAGTACTTTGTTCTAGTCACATTATTGCATAAAAATATGGCAAAGAAATCGCACACGGTTTCAGTGTTAAACAGATACTGACATAAGGCAACTAGATATTACTTACTCAAAGATTTTTCCTAGTTGATCAACATCTGAATTTCCACGGAAGAGTGGTCTGAAAAAATAAAAAAATGTTTTTAGGAAACGACTTACTTTAATTAATGTAGATTTATATATGCCATTGACAGTTGCCAATGTAGGGTGAAAACATGGGGTTTTTTTTGAGACTTCGCATCTTCTGCTTCCATGCTTTATCCATTCTGTGAGTGAACCTTTCAAGTATCTAGTAAAACTGGTAACAAAAGGGGACAGATGACACATATTTTTGAGTACACTACTTTTGAAAATCTAATTGTGCCCTTTTGCATGAATGAAATAATTTCCCCCCAACTAATACTGTCCTATGAATTATATCATTAACAAAACAGTTTTCACTACAAAGAACACTAAAATAGCTGCTAAGAGAGACAAAACAGAGCAAATGTCATGCAATTCATTAAAACATAATAAAAATAGAGTTAATTATTATGAATATAAATAGAAAATTAAATTTCTTGCATACTGTATATTGGAAATATGCTCCTAGGTTTAAGGGGTCAAATAAATGACAATGGATTCATGAAGGTCTGTAAACAATGGCGTGTGAAACGGTACAGAATTTACCTTGAAGTAGAGGAATACTTCTGCTGCATAAATAAAGATACATTCAGGAAAGAAACAAATTGTTAGGCTGAATGTCCAAAGGCTTTAAAAAAACCCAACAAAAACCAGTGACTAAAAACTTAGACACACTTTTTCTTTTCAATGTGCAATTTAAAATATTTTCACTCAGCATGTACAAGATGCTATCACCCCACAGTGCCAATGTAAAATACAAAATTCTAATTTGTATGGCAGTATGGCTGTATTGCCAGCTTTGTGTTGAACTCAGTAAGGTGTGAACAACAGTGCAATTTTATGTTGAAACTCCCATGATAATCCAACATTTTACTGACAGATGAGTAAGGAACCAGCCAAGAATGAGGGATCTGTGAAGATCAGGACACAGATGTCATGTACCATTTTGGCTCAACAAATGGTATTTACTCCAAGAAACATGACTCACACACACTGCAAACTGAGATAGTAACTCGGGTCGACTGATAGCCAGGATGCCCTCTCTTCTGGATCTCGGTTCTCTAAGTACAGAGTATGTTGTAAACTCATGGTTACAGTTTCTAGACCTGTTCAGCTGAGACACAGTAACTTGACAAACAATGCATAATCCTACGCGTTCACCGGGGCAGCATTTGGTTATGGAAAAACACCCATTCTCCTGCCTCTCTCCTCATATTCTTCTGTCTGATGCAAGTCCTTGACAACAGTAACAACCAAAGGCATCATTTCACTGCTGCTTTTCATAGGAGAAGATCTCTCCCGTCTAGACTGGAGTACAAGGAGCAGTCGGCTATGGTCCTTCCCCTCTTACTGCCCACATGCAGGAGCAGGTATAGGATCTGGATCTTCTTTTGCTAACCATGAGTTAATACTGAAAAATGGCACTTTCCATCTTTACACTCTCACAAAGGCAGAAGAGCTCCATGTCACTGTGTGTCTTCTGGGTCCATTCCAAACACAGTAAGTAGACACAGAGCACTGTGACATTTCTTAGTTAGACATAACAATCTCTGCAGAAATCTGGGCCACCAAGAAAAAGCAGTGAACTGGCAGGCATGCTGTTCTTTGATGAACTAAACATTCATTTTGCCTCCTTCTTGTGTGCTGCCATTCAGGTCATGTCATATCAACTTATATGACAAACAGTTTGTGAGAGAACAATTTAATTAAATCTGATTTGAAACCATCTCATAGGAGATTTGAACTGATGGGGTAAAATGTGGTAGCCTGTTATTTGTCCATAAAGGGCTTTATTTATTTTTATTGTGAATAAATCATAAATAATGGGCTGTTCTGCTTCCCAGATACACATGATATTTACTAACTGTAGCCACTTTGACAAGACCATTGCAACTCATACTTTGGGATTTCTGGGTTTCTTTAAGCTTTAAGGTGTACCGCAATACTGGTTTCTACAAAACCCCAAAGCTTAATCCCCTCAGACAAGAGTATCTACTTCTGCCCAAAGTTTTGAGCCTGATTTTCAGAACATTCAATAGCTAGGAGAACATTCAATAGCTAGCTCATACAATCCTAGCATTGCTTGTGGCAGCAGACACACTCTGTATCTTCCAAAGTCAAGCAATACTACTACCTAAGACAGTTTTCTGAACTACTGCTTGAAATTATTAACATACTTTTGAATACTTCATTTCGGCTCCAGAATTATATTATTGGGGCCCTTTACACTAACAAAATCTACACATTCAAATAATCATATCTATGCAAATGGAAAGCTGATTTAATGTTTTAAAATGTGTGCTGAACCTTGCATTAATGTGAAAGCCTGGCAAAGACAGCCTTGTTCACAAATCACCTTAGGCAGTGTCATGCCAAAACAAGTACAATTCCTGGGATTTTTAAGGAAGGCTTTTCCCATCATTGTTGCCGTCTCAGATTCACTAAGGGCTGAAGCAAGAATTTAAATTCTTTTGAAAGTGTAATTATACAGCACAAGGCGACCTTCCAACATACTTTGATATTTCATCATAGTGAAGTGTTATTAGTTCATCTTTCAACCTCCTGTCCATCCCACCATCATGACTACAACAGGATGCCGACTCCAGGTTAGGCATCACTAATATAATGAGATATGCCATATGAATTTTGGAATTCATTCAATATTCAATTGGAATATTGGACAGATGACTAGGGAAACGGATTCACCTAATCAGCAGCTGTATGAAGTTCTCATTTCACATTTTGGCACTAGTTACTCTTCTGTAATGACTTGACAGCTCTGCAAGTCCAGTACACATAAAAACACTCATGTCAAGACAATTTTTAAAAGATTCTTAAAGGTGGACATCAGCTCTCCCACCACCTTTGAACTGAGAACACTCAGCAGCCACAGAAAAGTAAAATTTCACCTTTACTCTTGGTATCTTTCACTTGACTAATACACCCACTCACTCCCTGAGGCTTATTTATGCGAGCTTGATCCAGAAGTCCTTTCTTGAGTGTATTTTCTCCTCTCTGTGATCAAAATCTGTGTAAGACTGGTTAAATTCTGGAGCCTAATTTTGTAGAATTTCTTCATTTTTTCTTCAGGAAAGGAATGGAGCTTGGTTTCTGTCCTGTGGCAGGGGACATGCGTCGGTCCTCTGGATTCAAAAAACACCTAAAATCTGTGAGTATATGTATCTCAGGAAAGAGGGACATTCCCATGGATGGAAGAACTATCCATGGGGAGGTACTCGCCTTGTGCGTGGTTCCTCAGTCCACTCAAACATCCCTGATTTTGCTTGCTAGAAAATCCATGTTCTGAAGGCTCCAACACCTTTGTTGTTACTGAATACACACCGAATAGGGAAGAAGATGGGACAAAAAGATTTGGAGTGCACCTATAGATGTTTAATTTCCCTGTTTGCTCAAGACGTCTCATATGGTTCCCACATTCGTTGGTTGTTGCTTCTTTGATTTTCAGGGCAACGGAACAAGGGAAACATTACAGGGAATATGCAAGTGTCTATCTTGTTTGGCAACTCCTTCTCCTGGCCTTGGAGCTAGGCCATTTCCCACTGCCTCTGGAATGGTGCCCCACTGTATGGAGGAAAAGCCTTTTCATTTCTACTGTAGGACCAGAATGCCCTTCAGATACGAAGATACAAAGGCGGCATTGTATTGCATATCCTGTCCTGCTAAAATACAGCCCTCCTCAGCCAATAAGCAAGTACCTTAGTTCCTGAGGTACAAAATGAGCTGCTGCACCATTAAATGGATATTAGCTATGAGTCTGCATTGTGTAAGAAGCACAGGAGCGCTCTCTGAACATAAAGAAAAAATTTTTTACTGTGGGGGTGACCTAGCACTGGCTTGAAGACGTTGTAGACCCTCCCACCTTGGAGATATTCAAAAGCCATCTGGAGATGGTCCTGGGCAACCAGTTCTGGGTGATCCCACCTGGGCTTGGACCAGAGGATACCCAGAAGTCCTTCCAGTCTCAACCATTCTGTGATTCTGTGATAGTACAGAAATGTAAATATGGATCACAACATAAGGTTGCAATGGGAAACCTACAAATCCTGAAATGTTACCATTTGCTTATAGTTTAAAAGGGCTTGCACCATTAGTTTTCTGTCCAAAAGGCACTCATGTTTATACATATAGCTGAACCAACCAGATTTAACCATTTACCAAGTTTAGGCACTTTTTCTCTTATCTATGCTTAACTTATGCTTTTGCTCATGCTCATGTTGAGTTTCACCTTCACTGAATATTCTTTCTATCTGAACTGGACATTAGTGTCTGAAAAGTTGAGTACTTTATTTTACATTGTGTTTCATGTTTGTACTACTCAGTAAAAACTGTGATATAAACATTTCCTAAGCAAGTCTCCATGAAAGAATTTTCCCTGGTGCAACTCTATAGACATGCCAAAGCAATTTCTAAAATATTGTATACAATGACGACAGAGGGACACACAAGAGATAAATAAGTTTTAACTGTAAACTGGGACATTACTTCTAGATTTTATCTTTGGTATTTGATTTACAAAGCAAAGAGAATCTACAGCTTTTCATGAAAAAAGTTAGAATTTCCATGACCATTGGAATTAAAGATATTGATAAGCACTGTTCTGGTCAATCTATAATGCAGACACAAGGAAAAAGGAAAAAACCTAATAAAACCACATGCACTGCAGCACAAGAAAAGATTTCTATGGGTTTCTTGACAGTGACTGACATTTTTAACTAAGTAGTGACATTCTGATTGGAAACTATCTTTCCATTTTTGGCACTGGTAAAATGGACACACGGAAGAAAGGTCATGTGTAGAAAGACTTTATTGAAGAGTGAAAAGAAGGTAAGAAATTCACTTTCTAACCAAAACATATTACTGAGCTCTCATAACAGTTCTGGAATTGCCAATACAAGTGCTTCCAAAGCTAGACAAGCCTAGTATCTTTCCAGATATGTAAGAAAAAACATATGAAATAACTACCTAGATTCTTTCTGCTAGTCCATTTGCTCACTGTGATGACAACAGCAGCTAGGAATTCCACCCCGTTCCTTGTTATCACAGAAAAATGATAAGAATAATATCTTAATTACTAACTTGAATATATACTATATTCTTAATGAAAAGTCTGTATACTGGTGATCCATGTGTACTCAGGGAAGTACTACAAGAACTCCCTAAAATGAGAAGAACATCATGGGCAGGAAGGGTACAACTTGAGTTTTGGGCAAGTGGCTTTTAGACACTTTGGTTGAGAAGATGCCAAGAAGTTGTTTTGTGAAGAAGGGCAGTGAATTTGGAATAGGTAGCTGCAACTCTGAAGGCATTATACAAAATGAGGGAGGTGTTGAAAGTCCATGATTATTTGACATAGTGAAGAAGAAAATGTAAAGAGAAATGGTATAACAAGGGTACATGTAAGTTGTACATGAAATTTTAGAATATGATAGTGTTGTCGCAGTTAAGTCTAGGAGTTTGTGTGTGTAAGAGCAACAAAGTGATGGTGAAGAAACTAAAAAAGCTACAGCCAAGTAACATTTGCCAAGGAACCCTGCATCATGCCATGGGAAACCTGCCAAACTATATAGTCAGAGATATATTAAAAGGATGGGCTGGGTTTTTTCTTTTCATATTACAAAATGTGAATAGCTGGTAAATAATTTTGTTGGATTCTTAGTTTCTTGTTATGAAGAAAATATTTTCATTTTAAGAATTAAAACCATACATGACCTAAAACTGAAATTATGAGATGACTAGAAATAACATGATCTGGACTGTCCTATGGAAACCTTTATTCAGAAGGATTATTTCTGAGATGATTCCTAGCCACTCTTGTTGCTACCACTGTTTCTCTTTGACAAATTGCCTGCACAAGTCTCTACTACAGGTAAGAGAAGAGAAAGTAAAACAAGGAAAAAAAACTTTATCACTTTTTAAAGATGAAGATTATTGGCCTTTCTGGTATGTAAAATGACTAAGGTGCAATATGAAACTTTAATCTGAAAACAGGCCATGCTGACAAGATTTCACACTCTGGACAGTTACCCATTTCCAGTCACAAGTGACTTGCCTCAGCTGTTGTGTAATTCAGAGTTCTCATTTTAAACCTAACATTTTCTTGTACTTCTCCCTCTCCTTTCCCTTTAATAATATCTCTGTGTGGGTGGGTGCCAGACACTGCATAGGAAGAAGTTACTTCATGCAGAGGTTATTATACTTGATCATAAATTGCTCAAAACTTTTACAAAACTTATCTTCTCTCCTCCGATATGTAAGAAGAAAGATGACATAGATAAACATTACGACTGAGGAAATACTCTAGCTAAAATCTGACAGAAACCAGATCAGCCATCTTGAGTTTCTCATTTTAGTCTTTAAAAGCCCCATTTCTTTCATTCAAAAATCTATCATTCTTCAAGTATGATAGTGTCAAAATCATGAATAAGAGCTCTAAGATGTTGTTATGTCAGTACTGAACTATTATTAGAACCAGATTTAATGTATCAAAACCTACAACAATTATTATTTTCCCTGGAGTTTCTCATGTCACCCAGTAGACAGAAACAGATAAAAACAGAGGTAAATTTTGCAAACTTCCAGTTCTGTTGTGTGTTGAATTTGCTCTCCATTGCTATTCAAAATGAAGCAAATTAATTCTAGAAATAAAGATAATATTCTGACCCCCAAATGCACATATGGCCTAGCTCATATGAAATATACGGGATCTCTTTCTTGAAGAAGAAAACAAAAAGCTTTCAGAGCTGGGTGCGGATACAAGCCAGCAAGGGAGGACCCAATTTCAGATGTTCCCTTTGCATGCATAACTGAAAGGGAAATGTTAGTAAAAGTGAAACCAAACAGAGGCACTGTGTACAGCTTTATAACCAAAGCAGGGCCAGCTTACTGTGTAGAGTGAAGTTTATCCAATATACATAACAATCTCCTTAAGAGAATAGATAACCCTCTTCAAAGCTTCCTCAAGAATTGGCAGAGGAGACCTTTTTCTGGGTGCTTAGAATTTGCTTGATACCTTTCAGGTAAGCATAGTCCCAGGTGGCCTTGGAACAGAATGAGGGGCCTTGTCTCCCACCACTGACAAAAAAGGGAGCTTTCCCACAGACATCAATGACCTCAGGTTCAAGCCAATTGAGATCTGGTTTCAAACCTTTTTTAAGAAAAAAAATCACGCTTCAAGAGAAGGATACATACATTATATATATATATATGTATACACATACATATACCCACACATATAAAGTTCCCAAAAGTAACGTAAGTGTAGATATGATCTTTGACCAGAAAATGCTGTAACATAGGCAGATCTCATCTTTTCCTGGGCAGAACTGCTTCAGAATTCATCACTGAACATTATTTTTTGAAACAGAAGAGCCTTGATAGGTTGAGTGTCCTTCACTTACTCTCTCATCACGCACGTCACCGTTCTCTTATCTGTCGACATTTGTTTCCCCACAAGATTTGTAGGTTTATTTCACTAGGGCTTTAAGAGTTATTATCTCTGCTTAGGAAGCATGATATAATAGTGGCACCTTGAAAACTGTGGCAACGTTTGAAGCAAATTCTGTAAATACATACACAACTGACCTTGGAAAAAGGGAAGGGAAAAAAAAATGTCTCTGCTCAGTGTGGAAAAAGAAGCATTCCTTTTGTTTGTACTGACATTTCTACCAGCAATATGATTGAACCATCTGTGTATTAAACACCCATCTCATCACTGTGCACAGTTAAATTACACCTACTTGTCCATCAGCAGTTTGAAATTTAATGACATAACTAAACTGCCTTTTGAAAGCAGCCTGAAGGAAATACTGATATGACACAATATGGTCATGGTCTTCCCACAATCACTTATTTAGTTTGATGCATTCGTTTTTCTCTCATGAACTTATTTTATATCCCTGTTTTAAACAAGCACTCTTTAAAACTGTCACACAGCTTTGCCCTTCTTGTGCAATCAGTTGTGGGGTTTGAAAACGTTAATTGAGGTATGGATTAGATAAAAGATTTCTTATGTGGAATAGTAGGAGCCAAGAGGGCTTCTCACTCTCCTGTTCATTCAACAAGCAATGGTGCAAATCAGTGTGCAGGACACTGTGCATGCAGTGTGTGTTTGTGCAGAGAACCTCCTGCCTGTGAACAGATTTGCTCATATTTTCCTTGAACAGATCTATATCCTCCCTCCAGAGCATGTCAGAGCTGTTTTTCACCACTTCTTTAACTCATAATTTACTCCTCACTTAGAATGTCTTGCAGACAGCACTCTAAAATGACACAGTTTAGCCACAATATGAAGATGCTATTTAATGCTGTATTTTAAATAAATTTTAGAAGATGTTTTAGAACGTATATATCACAGCAAAAGACCAACCTTCAAGGTAAGCAAGAGGAGTTTCAGTCTGTTCCTAGCCTTTATCAATTACGTAAATGAAATGAAAGCAGTCTTCTACACAAAGTATCTACGTCTTTATCCTGTATGAATTTCACTGTGAAAATCTTTTCAAAACACAATTTTCAGAGATACAGAATAATTTTTTTTGTAGTTCCACAATTTTTCTTGCAATGCCAAGGTGACTTCAGGAAAGATCATCTGTTGTCGTTTACCATATTTACTGGTGTAAAAACCCCTTTTAAAATGGACTTTGCTCAGTAGTGCCTCTAATGCTGGACTAGTTTTAATCAAGGGGATGGATAGAGAACAGGTCTAAAAGTCTGAGGCCTTCTAATTAAAATCCAATAATATTCCACAAACTGGATATACTTTCAGTCAGACTGCTTTCACGGTACAGCTTTAGGCTAAAAGGTTTTGTGCCATTAGGTTGACTTCCCTCGGAATAAATTCTTTTAAACCAAATGTCTAACCTTGTTATCATTCTTGTAATCAGGTGAAAGATTATGCACGCATAACTATTGCCCTAAGGAAACTAACTCTTACCTACCTGTGGTTCTTCCTTATCAAAGTGAAAAGAAAGTTGTGAACACATACAGTCTGCATACTGGTTCATTTGATATCCCCAAAGATACTGAGTAAATTAACATCCAAGTATGTGTTCCCAGGTTTTCTTGGGCTTTATCTCTATCTTAGTAATGCTAAGCAAGGAGCTTCACAGAAGAAAGTATACTCTATGGAAAAAAGAGCTTATACTCTGAATACTTAATACAATATAATGTGAAAGGATAATGTCATAAACAATGATTTATTTTCGTCATTATGAGCAACACAGAAAATGGTGCCATCTACGTGATTAAACTACTAGTCTAACTTTAAAAAGCCCACCAATAGACTCTAGAACTGGGAGGAGGACAGCAAAAAAGCAACTATCTGACTATAAGAGCATCAGAAAAATTCTGTAATTCAATCTTTTCTGTCAGCTGCAGTAGTGACAGTGAGGTAAGGGAGGCTGCATAAGGGAACTGTGAGACTTCAAAAAAGGGAACTTCACGAGATGTCAAATTCCCATGTTTGAAGGAAAACAGAATTCAAGGATGTTCTTACAATCTAGAACATGAAATTCTCAATACAGAATGAAATCTAAGAAAAAGTGGGTTTTTTCCCCCCTTCGGGAAAAAACATTAAAGGCTAGGAGAGAGAATCCTTGTGTTTTCTCTCAATTTGGGCTTCAGTTGCTCCTGTGTGGTGTGAAGTACATGTTTTGATCTGTCATCACTTTATATGCCCCCATACTAGGTGTTAACGGCACCTGTTGCTCTAAGCCTCTCTAAATTTTCAGATAAACGTACAACATCAGAACTGTGCCCACCCACAACCAGTATGGCTCAGTATTACCCTCAGCTGTAATAAAACATTCTTGGTCAGAAAAAACATCTGTAATTGGATTACAACTCTTCAGACAAGAAAGTCAGGGAAAACATTTCAGTACTAAATGGCAAACTGTTATGTGAGTAGAGGTTAAATTTCAATTTCAGCCTTTTTCCCCAGCTGCTGAGTCTGAGTGTCAAAAGATGTGATAGTGGATTACAAGGATGGTGTGAAGAAAATACCTTAATTTCAAGCAGCTGTGCTGCCTCACAGTAGAAAACCAGTTCTGGATTACCTGCAGAAAAGCTTGAGACAAGCATTTAAGGTAGAAAGTTATGTATGGCAACCATGCAAGAAAAACTGATACAGTTTTCAAAGGCCAGTTAAACTAGATACAACTTTGCCCTAAGCAACACTTTGTCCCATGCAGCAGACTCTACTCAGGCCAGAGAAACTGAGATTTACATTCACTGGCCCATGACAGTGCACAGTAATCTGAGTTCACATCTTAGGACCTCTCTGGTTATTTATCCTGTTCAGATTTTAGTGAGTTCACATAAAATCTTTTTTCCCACTTGAATCCTGACCAAAAGAAAGAGTAAGTTAATTTTTATATTAAAGGCAAAACTGAAAACCTAACTTCCAAGTGATGACACTGCTCAGATGCCACCCTCCCCTATGCAACTGCAGCACATTTTGTGCTGTAGATTTGTGTGCTACAAGGCTCCCCAAATTTTTTTTGCAACAATTTTTATTCTATTATCTCTATTTTGTTATTACTGAATCATAAGCCTTTTGTGTTGTCTGTGACACAGCCTGTTGGGTTTTGACATCATTTTAATGGGAAAAGCACACAAACTTTGTCTTCACAAAATGAGCATTCCCTCTGTGTCTGAAATATTGAGCACATGTAGCTCCCTCAATCACCCCATTGAACTCTTCTGTCCCCACACCACCAGAATGTTCGCTACCTTTATGTCCATTACAAGGAGTTCCTCAAAATCCAGATGGATATAGCTGTCATTTCTGAAAAAAAACCCCAACCTAATTCATTCAGAATTAAAGAAGAAAACAGAATCCTCTTCTGAAGTAAGTGAATAATCAAGTAAAAGCCTCCTCCTGTCCAAGCCATTTTATGCCTTGCTTTTTCATACAGCTGTGGCTGGCATGTTTGCCAAAAATAGAGGGTTTGCTAAAAAGTCTAGGCCCTGTTCAAACTCTGCTCGCACTTTCCTGCAAAATGCCCTCAAAATCAAACTCTTAAAAGATCTAGGAGGTGAGCAACACCTACCTCTTCTTTTGCAATTACTTCACAGGAATGGAAAAATGATTCCAAGGCAGGAGAGAAGCAAGCAAATCTGTTTCTGTGCTTGAGTGGGTAGGACACCCACCTAGAATATGGTTCTGACTCTGTACATGTACTTTCATTGCTAATGGTCTGATGAGATCTAGGTTTAACTGAGTACCTTCATTCTTACAGTGGCAAAGTATGATTTATCACTGCCAAACAGGCTTAATTTAACAGCTACAGATAGAAATATTACAGAAAGATCTCCTGCTATGTCTATTTCTTTAGATGCTGAAAGCTTGCTCCCAAATTATTTGGATATAAAGAGCACTTAAAAAATTAAATTGTATAGAACAGTGTGTATGCTGTACTGACATAATCATAAAACCTGTTTCATGGACATAATCTAATGAAAAATATCTGATAATTCACTGTAGTTGGTGAAATTCTGGATGATATAGCTCACTGAGTCATGTACCTTCAGGTAACTGACTCAGACTCAGTGAAAATCAATAGTAACTGAATCTTCATGCCAATTTACTCCAGCTCAGTTAAATAAATGAGTGGAAATGAAGTAATCTCTTAGATTAAATTTGTATTTGACAAATGTCTATATTCCAAAAGCACTTACTACTGACAAACTTAGATATGTTAGGAGAGAAGCTATGAATATGGAGAATATTTAAGTAAAAGAAGAAATACTTTCTCAGAGTTTGTCTTTAGAGTTGCATCTGGACAGAATTCATTCAGCGCATCTATAAAAGGGAAGCAGAGCAGATTATGCATGAGTTTCTGGAAGAAGTCACATGGCTTGACCATGCCAGATTGATGGTTCCAAAAGACTGCAAAACGAAGCATGCCACAAGCACAAGAGAACAGCCAGGCAGGTCACATGCTGACACAAGAGCTTGTCAGATCCTGACTCTGCCTCTAGCAGTCAGCATACCATGGTGGCCGTGTCTCACATGGACTCATTTGTACAGGGCCAGCAGGTCAGGCAGAGCAAGCAAGCAAATGTAATGGCAGTGCCACAGGCCGTGTGCAAACAAAAATCAGAAGCAAGGCAACAACACGTGCTTTCATATCACAAGGCAAACTATGGCTTCAAAGAAGGGACAGGAATTGCTCTGACCTAGTGTGAGCTGTATCCTGCTAACACCAGGCCCCTGTCAGCAAAGGCAGCTCCAGCTACACATGGGTAACACGTGCTGCTCTGTTGCAGGTGGCACATACATGCAGAAAAGGCTGTGGCCACCTCCCTTCCTCACCAAGTTAGGACACTGTCTAGGTCTTGAACATCTGCAATGCCTAGACTGGCAAGTTCTTGAACCCTGCAATGAAGGGAAGCTTTTCCACAGAGGCAATGGGGAGCTGCCTTTGGGCACTGAAATTCCCTTGGAGAAACTCTTCTCCAGAAATTTAAATATCAAACTTCTTGCTTTCTAATTGACATTTTGAGGTCTCCTCTCACAGCCAGTAATTTACTTGGTACAAAATAGTACAACATCTCGGAAAGCTGTTATGTTTTGCTCTGCTATCCTTAGCTGTTTTTTAACTCCAGAGATTGTCTGTTCCTTTAGGTCTGCTTTCCACTTCTGTCATGCACATTTATGGGGTTTTATTAGATGTAAAGAATGTCTAACAGCCTTGGTGACCAATACATATGGAGAAGTGCAAGTCTGAAACTGTTGAAAACACAAATATGAGACAGATTTGTCCTATACACCTCTCAACTAGTACATATTGTCTTTATGACTGACCAATGGTAGCTAATTATTAGACTCCTTTTCTGGACAACCAAACACAGAAAATTCAGTGAAGGCTGCCTGGATCAAAATGTCTGACTAGGCACTCAATTTGGAAAAAAAACCTCCCACACTTGGGAGCTCAGCAACATGAATCTACAGTTTAAGTCCTCCCCCCCACCCCCCCTCATCTCCAGATGCACCAGTGTCCAGGAAAGGATCCCAGGAATTTAAATACCGTTTTGTAGCCATTTTCCTATGAAAGAGAAAAGTAAATAAAAACAATGTTTGTTGTATTATGAGTCAAACGAAAGTACACAGAGATTCCCCCAGCCAAACTCTAGGCAAAAAGCAAAGTCTCTCCCAGCCAAGTTCCTGCAGAGGGAAGCTGTGTGAAAGAGCCAGGAGACCCTTTCAAACGGAAAGTCTTTGGGCAGTGTACAGCTGGCTATTCCTCTTCAAGCTAAAGAGCAAGGGGCATGGATGACATTGCTCTGCTTCTCTCCTGCTCTCTGGCTCATGAAGTGACTGCTAAAAACAATCTGCAGCTGGGGATCCCACCAAGGCAGCCCTGGCTTATCGCAGGTATGAACTTGTCTTTGAGATGCTCCAGAGGACACAAAGGTGGTGCACATTTACAGCAACTGGCCAGCAGCTGTGTCCAGGACAGCTCATATCCAGATGTTTCTGCTGCCAGTTGCATTTCCAAATATTCATTGCAAATGCCATGATGGTAACACCAAGGACTTGCAAATACCTACATCATGACTGACATGTTGTGGTCTTTCTCTTAACCACAAGCTCTTTTCCTCTGACCTCTGGCCAGACTAATTCAGATTGTCACAGACTGGAATACTACACCTCTAAGGAATGCATATATTTTTAAGGACTATGTGTTCAGGGGGATTTCAGACTAGTATACCACCTGCAATGAAGAAACTATGGGAAGCTCTCCAGGAGACCTCTCTCATGAGGTGCCATCTGGGCTTGAGCTGTGTGCAGCCACTGGCTGCCAACCAGAGCCACCTGGTCCCAGTCCTGGTCCCTTGGCCACTGCCTTGCCTGATCCCACACCTGAACCAAACAGTCAAATTAAACTTGGTCAGCTAACACCATTTCTGTGGGGCTTTGTACCACTGCTTCAGGGTTCCCTTCTGGTTTTTTCTCATGACTAGTGGCAGTTTTTGGTTTCTATGGTTTATCAACGGTTTCCCTTACCAACAGATCTATTCCTCTGACTGAAAGTCTGGCACAGCTGGAAACTAGAAGCAAAACCACAAGTGAATGGCCTGGCACTTACCACCCATCTCCAACCACAAACCCATACAGTTACTGGATTTGACTAACGGCTATCAATCACCCCAACTGCAGACAAACACACATCAACTAGAAAAGGCCTGAGGGAAAATGTGAGCTAGAAACCAACACGGTATTTTACTTTTAATGAAGTACTGCTGTCTTGGAAACACACTTATTTCTTACTCGATAATTATGACATTATCATGACTGTTTGCCGTTCTCTCTATTAAGGTGTGTTTGTCCTTTGCCTAAAACCAATACAAGTTCAGCTTTGGAGGTCAGGTTAAACAGAAAACAATCCTCATTATCCAAAAAACTGGAATAACACGAACAAGTGCAGGCTTCTGCTTCCTTTTATGTTAAGTTTCCTTAAGTGGGAAGCAGAATGTCATTGTTGTTCCATCAGATCACTAAGTTAAACTGTGGCTTGTGTTCATTCAACTTTAAAAATACTTGAAAAAAATTTCGTAATAGGCTGGCCACTTATCTGGGGAGGAAGAAAAAAATCCCATTTTATTAGGTCTAGTTTGGAAAAATGATCATCCTCCCACACACTCCTATGCACATGAATGATAGAAGAATAAAGGAGGAAAAGTGCAAAGCAAAGAAATTTTGAACGCTGACAAGGTCTTTCTAAGGAACAAACCTCCCAGTATAGTTGGTCTGGACTGTGGTGAACTTTTACGGCACTTGCAACTTAAATCATTCTTGTAAGAAAACAAGATAATTTCCAAAAATGGCAGAAACAAACTCAGGCCAGAATCATTCAGTACTTTGGTTCAAAGGTTGGAAATTAAGAGTGTAGCTTTCATAGTTCTAAGCTGCAACATCCACCATTGCTTGTTAGAACAAAAGACAAAACAGAAAAAAAAAGCTGTTATTTTAGTTCTTTCTGCTACCAAGATCTAACTGTAAGCAAGCACACGAATGAATGATTACACTTTGGAGCTCTTGGTCCACAAGATATGTTGGTTTAAGGTTCACTGGAAAACACCAGATAATGTGATTGTAAAGGCTGTGTTTAAATTTCTGCGTGATAAAGAGAACAGTTCTCTTTTAAACCACATTTAAAATGTTTGGCAGTTTATATGGAAAACCTAACTTATAAGAAGCACTCATGGCTGTACTTACTCAGTTGCTTTTTGCCATGTCTCTATTGTCTTGGTTTCATTATACCTTCCCTCCCAACATCCAGTTATACATCCTATTTTTTCTTTTGTTAACAGATTCCTCTGCTGCTCTCTCTCTAGTTCTCTCTTCTTTCCAATCTAAAGAAGATTGAAAATATATTCTAGTCCTTTTCTCTGCTTTTGAAAGACATTTCAGAAATGTGTTGAAAATAAGAGAACACAGCAGGAGAAGGAAAAGTTAAGCTAAGAAGTAGAAATTTTCCATAAGGAGGAATACAGGATCTAGTAGGCAGAGCCAAATATTCCTACTGTTGGATAGCTACTGTGCCCGCTTAAAACAGTGAGGAGTAAATGATCAGATACGCCGAAGCACAGGAAAATAACTGACAAGAAATTAAGATGCATCTGAAATGATACTGTGTCATAGGAATATGCCTCACAATTTGTTGCATGGCAGTATTCCTATTTTAGAGGCTCCTTATTATCTTCAGAGCCTCTTTTCAGACTGTGTTCATAGTACTGTTCTTGTATGTGCAGAAAGGTAAAATAAAACTGAAGTCTTCACTATTATCAACCAGAGTTATCTCTTTCTCATGTTCAGTAAGTCCAGGATTTCATCTGCAATATCCAGAAACACAGCAAGTTAAAATACCAGTTTGCTGACAAGTCAAATGTTATGCAAATAAATATAATTAAAAAAAGACAAGGTATATAATCCTTCCTGGTAGAAATCAGGCTAAGTTTATCGACCGATTTCAGTTTGAGACAGTTCTGTTTATGGAGGTTTATATGAATATGTAGTCTCTCTGTTCTGCTCCTGTCCAAACCCAAGTATCTGCAGTCACATTACTGACGTACTTGGGCTGTGGCAGGAATATGTCCTATAATTAGAAAAACAAGCTCTATATTCAATTGCAAAATATTTTGCTGATAATGTTTCGGAATACGTATTTTACTGTTGATTACAGCCTTTAAACAAACGTTTCTGCTTTCTCAATGGTTTGGATAATTGAATAATATTAATGGAAATAAAAATTTAAGTAATGACATACTGTTACTTAATTTGAATTGAGGGTCATTTAGCACACATACCCCCCCCCCCCCCCATTAGGTATGCATTTGCAAAGTTACGGACTGGTTATTCCTCAAGACCATTCAACAGCAAAACCACTCATCATAAGGAATGACTAACCCAGGCTATGTCAGGAGCAGGGGACACAGTACTTTTAAATTTCCAAGCAATTCTCTGCAATTGCAGCATTTCTGTGAATGACTTTCCCCAAAGCCCACTGTTCTCTCTACTTCAGTCTCCAGATGAAGAATACACTTAGGCCATTGAGGACCTGTGCCTCTCTGTTGAACACACGCTGCCAGATGTATACCTAATTTTCTTCTTTTTTTTTTTGACATGCAACCTTAAAAGCCTGTATCTGTGAGAGATTAGCACCTACAAGACAGCTAATCCAGACCAAATGAGCACATGATGAAACTGATGCAAGTTAGGACAGACTCAAGGAAGAACTGGATTGCAGATCTCAGAATTCTGAGAGAAAAGCTGCCTGTCCCATTCAAAGTACCAGGGAACTGAAGGCTCTGTTACAAGTTATCACTTTGTTGCCATTTGGTAACAAATGGGAGTTGCACATCTTTCTCTGGATAAGGACATGCATACAGTAGCTCACATATTCATGGCCTGACTTCCTTTGTAGCTACCTTTTTGTGCATGTGTTTGTGGTATTTCAGCAGATAGGTAACAGTATTCATACTTCCAGAGTGGCTTAAATTTGGGCAAAGTTAACTTCTACACCCTCTTTTGCTTGTACTATGCAGCCTCATGAAGCCCAGAAGAGAGACTCTGAATTCCACCCTTAGCCTCAACTCTCAGCTGACAATTCTTCATAGCTCCTGCAATACACTGCAACCCTTATTTTGAACAAAAGTCTCGTAGTCCTGAGTTTACTGTCATAGATGAGACAGCTGAAAGCTTGTACAGCATCACTGAAAGAAGTGTAAGGCATGGAAGCTGGGGACACCACTACACAACACCCTCTCCTGCCTCGCCAGTTTGCAGCACTCTTTTACAACAATCACTTCAAGAGCTGTACTGTGCACATAAAGAGAGAACAGCTTTGCCACTCTTTGTGCCACCCTGTCACACTGAATTGTTTCTGAAGAGGTTACAATCCCCTTTGAAGTCAGGATTAATTTAAACAATTATTTCAGTGAAGCCAAGACTTTACCACATGATCCCGCTAAAAAGTTAGTCTTTTCACTCAATGGCAGAAGTTCAAACTTCCCTATCCAGCTTCAGGTTTTGGAGACAGCTTCAAAAAAGGTGTTCCTGTTACACTTGGCTATTTCTTTCTGCAACCACTTGATCATCTTCATCCCACAAAGCATTAACTGAAACTTCAGCTGCAGAGCTGACTCTGCTGACCCTTTGCTCAAGAGCTGGGCAGAGATAGAAGTGAGGGGCATATTCTGAGTGGGTGCCCCTTCCCAGAATCACAGGAACACTAGAGTTGGAGGAGACCCTAAAGATCATTCAGTCCAACTATCAATCCAGCACCACCATAAGCACTCCTAAGCCACTACCCCAAGTGCCACATCCATCTCTTGAACACTTCCAAAAGACAGTGACTCCACTATCTCCCTGGACAACTTATTCCAATGCCTGACCATTCTTGGACTGAAATTTTTTTTCTAATACCTAATCTGAACCTTCCCCAGCTCAGCCTACTGCCATTTCCTCTTGTCTCACCTGAGACATGGCAGCAGAGTCCAGCCGCCACCTCACTACAACCTCCTTTCAGGCAGCTGCAGAGAGCAGTGAAGTCACCTCTGAGTCTTCTTTCCTCCACAACAACCCCAGTTCCCTCAGCTGCTTCTCATGGGACTTGTTTTCTAGACTTCACCAGCTCCATTTTCCTTCTCTGGACACCCTCCAGCACCTCAATGTCCTTTGTGAGGCAAGGGACCCAGAAAAGAACACAGCACTCAAGGTGTGACCTCACCAGTGCTGACAACAGAGGGACAATCACTTCCTCAGCCCTGCTGGCCACACGAGTCTTGTGTTCTCCTTCCACAAACCTATTCTACCACCTAGTTCTGTAATGGACACAGGAAAGCAAATGCAATTGATCTGATGACTGCACTTCAAACTGTACTAATAATTTATGGCTTGTTTGGAAAGGGGAATAAAGACTTACTACCTTTTAGTGCTTTAGATGATTTACAATTACTCAATACCCTAAGACATTGTAGCTAAGAATGAATATATGTACTACTAGTTTTGAAAAACCTGATGTTTTATGTTTCTAGGCAGCCTGTAGGCCCCAAATCCAGCATTCTCATCACCAGAATTTTGATATCATCTCATCTGTATGTGATCACCTAGAACAATGAAATCCCAAAGTTGTGTTTTTTCTACACACAGTGATGTAACTCCTCTAACTGGACAAATTTATACCACTGAGAGATGACTTATATGCCAATAGCTTGTTTCCCTGTGTCTGCTGTTTGGGTCCACCAAGGAACTTGGCCCATCATAGCTATTTTTGTAGAATCACACATCTCTTATCTCCTGTTACAATTTTCAAGCACAGCTGGTAATGCAGTAACTGTCCCACATATATTAGGAGTTGACAGAGTAGGCTGAAAATGAGACAACTGCTAAAAATATGATTTAAGATTTGAAAATGAATAAATAATAACCTCATACTATTCATGCCAATCTTGCGGCTTACGATTTTCCGAGACTGATGATCTTACCAACAGCAGGCTGAAACACCATGGAGCTGGTGCATGAACAGCCTCAGTAAGAAACCCATGTGAATGGAATTAATTTCCCTCCTGGATAGATGAAGCTTGCTGCACTGAGATAATGCTGTTTAACTTTTGGTTCGGGGAGGTGGAAAAAGGTTTTGGGAGAGGACCATCTTTCCAGTTTTGGGTTTGAATTGGTGCCTGTAAACATGCAGTCACATGGCCACCCTCTAGCGTGACTTCTTTGGCTTGTCTGGACTGTGAATATAACAGAGGCTACAAAAACTAATAGTGTCTTTGACGATTTTTAGCTCTGTGTTTACTCCAAAGGGAGACAAAGTCATCTTATTTAATATTATAGTTAAACGTGCCTAGCTGGAATCGTTACTTACATAGCCCGACTCCTGAGTCCCACATGCACACCTACCAACCTCCTAGTCTGTGCAGCACTGAAATCATACAGAGAACTGGGCAGGTATAGGTGCACTAAGAATGAAGTACCAAACATTCTGATGCTTTTTCTCAAGACTGCCTACTCAGAAAAGAGAATCCAAGATTGGTGATCCGAGTTTTCTTTTACAGAGCATTTCACACAGATCTGAATCTGGGATTCCACTCTTTCTCCCTTCCACTCTCATTCACCTCAATTAACTACTTAACTGAAGCAAGAAGACATTCTCTTCTTCCCTAAAACACTGGGCATGGCTTCCTGCTTAGGAGCCATCCATACTCCTTAATCCAGCTGGAAGAGCTTTATCTATCCATACAGAAGTGGATGCTATTCCCATTTTTGCCTTTCTCTTTAATGAGGCATTCGCCTAGTGGAAGGTACAAAGCCCTTTCCTATTGGCCTTGAAAATGCTCAGCCTCACAGTGTAATATTTTCATAAGTAATTCAAATCTTTATCTAAACATTTAAAAAAAGCCAAATCACGTTCGCATGCCCTCAGAACCCTGTCAATCCTGCCAGCTGTATCTCTGAAGGACTCTCTGATATAGTAGCAAGCCATAGCATAGCTTACTATTTCCCCTACTGATTTTTACTACCCATGCACCAGAGTTTTTAAATCACAAAGAAAACAGGCACTATGACAAATATCTTTCGTTACATTATGCTACTCCATCCAAATGTCTAGCAGTCACTGCAAACTGCAAACTACTTAACTAAACAGAAAATTTAAAAAATTATTTTTAAAAATAAAAAATTAAAAAAAAAAAAGAGCTGTCATACAAAGAATTTCTTAAATAATGCCTAATTTTGGGGGTGCTGTCATCAACAGTACACATGGACAGAAAAGATACACGAAGCAGATTATTTCCTGTGTACATGACACATACACCTGAGTATTGAGCAGTTTATTGCGGATCTGTAAATAGAATAGAATCCTTGGGAATCTAACTGGGGGGTTTTAGGATACAAATTCTATACCTTCATCTCTGCAAAAGCCTACAACTCTGTACCAAAATTAAAATGGGCAGTTTAAAAATAGCTATTACTTTACTCAAACATCAGACTGAAGGAGGAAAAGAGCTGGAAAGAATCATTTGTTTAGCTGAATCAGCCAAGATGAGAGAAATGTTCAAATTTACTCTAGATGTGTCTAGACAGAGATACCTTTATTTTTTTGTGTGTCCAAGTCCTTTATACACTTCTGTGTATACTTCTTAAATAAATACTTGGCTTGCATTTTTCTTAAAATTTTTTAGATTAAGGGTGATTTAAACTGAGGTGCCATCCACTTAAAAGAAACAGTAACCTGAAACACACAAACTGGACCATTCATACAGATCTCACTTTTCTCCTGCACTGATCCAGGCTTAATGCACCCCCACTGTGTTTGTGACAGCCTACAAAACTCTATTCAAGCAAACTCAAACTGTCCAATGTCTCCTTGATATAAACAGGATTCTGGTAGGTTTTGTGATGCTGTGTAGTGTTTTATTATGAAACCAGTTCCAGTGAAGTCCCTGGGATATAAAAATGCCTACAGAAGTCTCAGTATGTTTCTTAAAGATGACAGACCTTTAAGGTCTTTACAAGAAAAAGCAAAAGAGAGCAAAAAAGAAGGCAAAAAATACCTAGTAGGACAGCAAAATGAAAAAGTTGTTTTAATATCAAACCCATGTCTATCATGCAAAGTTTTAGCTGCATTCTCATACTCTTATCCTACCAACACCAGTGGAAATACAGACTGGTGATTACCCAAGGGCACTACCATTTCCCAGCAAAATCGCTATTGCATTTATTCAATCTCTTGGTTATACTCCATGGAGTTTGCAAAATTTTACATTTTATTGACACCAAGATCACAGTAACATGGGCTTTCTTTTGCAATCCATCAGAAGAATCCGAAAGACAACACAGACCATGCAGAGGGTATGGCAAGGTTAACCCATGAAGCCACCATCATTCAGGGCTGTTTGCTGTGGCTTTATGGCAAAGAACCTTGAGAACAATCTTAAAATCATGCTTGTACACTGAAGCATGTAGAAGTCATACTGTTTGCAATGAAAGAACATAGCACATACAGACTTGGCAGATTCCTGACCTCTACAGTTTCTGACAGTCTCCCAAACGTAAGACTGAGAATGTCAGACTGACCCTACATCTGGCAGGAAAAATAGAAGTCCTGGTTTTATTGAACTCTGGTTCAAATCAGATCCATTTCCATAAGAAAAAACCCCTGATTTTGTGTAGTATTAAATAATATTTGCATTTATATCTAAGTATAAAATTTAATTTATTGTGTGGATTTGGAGCTTCAGAAAAGCTCATGCACCTTTTTAAGAAAAAATCAAATTGGTGGAGTTTGTATATGGCAGTATTTAATATCTGTCAAAATGCTTCAAATTAAATGAGAGGAAAAAAGCTTTGAGCATGTAATTAAGTCCTGCATTCATTTTTTGGCCTGCATCACTCTTATTGCAAATGCTAAAATGAAGCTTTTGATTCTGCTATTTGAATCAGAAAAACTATCATCAGCTTAAGACTATTGTGAATATGTTGGTATATGGGCTAAGACTGAATCTTTAGAAATTTGCAATGGAGAATTTAAGTGATATTCCTAAAATCCTCATTCTTTTTTTCCTCTCATTTTCTGACTTCATTTCTGATTCAGAGACAATAACAGGATAACTATACTCAGGCCATTTGACCAGGCAAGCAGCCCAAGAAAAATTATTTTTCCATATAACATTAGAAAGTAGTAAAATCCCAAAGTTATTTTGCAAGACCTCAATTAGTATTTGAACTTATTGTATAAATTACATAGTTGTTTCTCAAGGCCCTTATAGCATCTCCTTGTACATTGTACTGATTTTGGGTTTTAGGTGATCCAGTATATATTTTTCTTTCTCGTTTTCTTTCTGTGTATCCTTTGGCTTCACCACAGGTGTTAAAAAATGCTATAGATTTCCCACATGGAGATACCCAGGAGATGCCAACATGCACTTTTTGCTTTTAGCTCAACCAAAACCAAGTGATTGGGTTAATATCAAGACAGGTTTACCCTGTTTAAATTCTTGCAGGTTTGCTCCTCTCCACGCCCTACATGGTACAACCTGCACATCAGTGGCTTTCTGTAGACAAAGACCAGAACACAAGAGGGAATCCTGAACTCACAGCTCACCTGCATGCAGCTGCAATATTTTGTAGTGAGATAGTTCCGATTTCATACTATCAGCTAAAAAAAAAGCGCCATTTATCTTGAAGGATAAGGTTGACTACATTTAATATCTCTGTTACCCTGCCCTCAGGCTACATTAGTTACTCTTAAAAAATCCTACCTCTAGAAAACAACTCTACATCAGCTTCTTAAATCTCAAATATCCCAAGAGCAGACTACAAGCAAACACCTGATGCTTCGATGCACAAACTGCAGAGGATAAAGATTCTGCTGACCACAGTTCCTTGCCCTTCACAGGGTAAATCCTTTCCAGAATCCAGTTTTGCTCAAATTGATCAACAGCCTCTCTCACCTAGTTTTATCTGCATTTGGATTCAGGTTCATCCAGAATACAACAATGCTCATGCAAGTTTTACCAAGAGCTAAGACTCCCATCAAAAGATAGCAACAAGTATGAATCTGCAACAGGCATTTATATTTTGCACTGCAAATAAAACATCCTGTAAGGCCTTTCCAATATAAACATGATTCTGTGTATTGTAACAGGCATTACTGCACATTTTTTCAAATTAAAAGCATGAAGAAAATAAAACTTATTTCTTACTTTCGACGGAACATTTCTGCAAATATGCAGCCAACACTCCAAAGATCAACTGCTGTTGCATAACTGGACTGAAGCAAGACTTCAGGAGCTCTATACCACAAAGTAACAACCTGCAAAACAAAAAGGAACACAAAAGAGAATGCTTAGCTGCAGAAACACAACCTCCTATGTAAGAACCTCCTCTAAACTTCCACTTAGTTTAATCTGTATTTAAAAGCTCACATATTACAGCCAAGTGGTTTAGCCAGCACACAGAAAAGGTTCCCTCCTGTATGGAAAATCTCAGCATCCATAACTGCAGTGATGAAGACTCAGGATGTGAGACCATTTCTTGCCAAGAGCATTGCAATTCAGGGTACAACAAAACTATAGTTTCAGAGTAGAGCATTGGTATGACAATCATAGTACCACACCACACCACCAGCAACTCTTGGAAGCTTTTGCAGCTTACAGACCTCAACCACTTTTCAGTGGAGATCTGGACTCTCCATATGGCAAATGTTAGTCAGTTGAACAAGGGCTTGTTTTCCTAACTTTTGTGGATATAGATGTAGTCACCAGAGCCAAAGTGGAAGCAAACAAACTAGGGAATACTGTGGGTTTACCTACAGGGACAATCACAACATGTAGCATGTCTGTTCTCAGCCCTTTATGGTTTATGAACTGTTTTCTATAAAAGGAATTGGGTTAACTCAAGTGCCTGGGCCAATTAGGGTAAACATGTTTGACCTGCCTCAAAAGTTGTCTCTGAAGAAACTGAAAAAAATTTTATTATTTTTTTTTTTTTAATCAGCTGGATACAGATCAAGTCAAACCCTTCTCAAAGCTGTCCCTTACCAAAGGCATCAGTGCTGTCTATGATGGTTTCCTTGCACACAAAGGAACCCTAAACTGTTAGTTTTTTACTAAGCAACACAGCTCAAGGATTCCTGGCAAATTCCTGATGTTTACAGTTGTGTGACTGTCTCTGCCCATGTGCTGCTGATCAGACCAGCACTAACTTCTTTCACACTGTGTGTTCAAACGACACGCTTTCCCACGGACATATGCCACATAAAGCACCTGCTTTTATTCTTGTCCTGGTGGTTATGTCACAACATACAACATACCCAGTGAGAACTTTACTGGCACTGCTCCATCAATGTATTCTGATAAGTCCGGCTCACTGGACCCACAACAGAGATGGGGCAGTTTATATTTATCTTTTCATATCCCACAAGTAGACCAAATAGAGATGAGGCTGACTGTCTCTTCAGGATATTTGCAGAAAAACACAAGGAGCTTCTGCAGAGTCCTGTGTGAGCTACTATCTTGCTAGAATATAATCTCAGAGCCACAGGAGTATTCCACTCATGAATACAGTTATAATCCAGCCATAACAACATATGATCATCAGCTAAGTGCCAATATTTTCTTACTCTGCACTATCATTTAAACCTCTGACTATTAATATGGGGGCTGGCAGGGTCTCTCCAATTACTGTTTTTTTCCGCAACAAACACAAAGATGGGAGATGTAACATTCAGGAGGAGCATGAACCAAACCAAACCTCTGAAAAAAAATAAGTATAGAAACAAAGAAAAGTATAAGAATGAAAATAAATTTTAAAATTATGTTATAAAGATAGTGAGTTCTGGATTTAAAGACCAACACAAAGAAATGTTTAAGAATAGCGGGGGTTTTTTAATGAAAACAATGTAATTGTCTTCTAAAGAAAAATAACAATGGATGCAATCAGCTGAATTTGCTGGTCAAAGCCAGATGAAACAAGAGCAAATATAACATTTATTACATTCATTACATACCCTGACAGCCTTTGGAACCACTGAATGGCTATTGAAGGGAGGTTCATGGATATTTGCAAGAGTGGTCATATCTGCTAACAATTCTTTTATAAACACTTTTATGCTTATTTATAAAATTTGTCTATGTAACAGTTCAGTAACACAGTAAAAAGTACTGCACTGGCAAGCTACACTTCCAGTTACCCATCCACAGACAACAGATTCCTGTGTGGAAGGTGGGCTTTACTTAGCTCTATTTGTCTTGTTCCTATTTGCTACCATACCAGTGATACTTTTATGAAACACTTCTCTCTGTAAAACCAGAGAAGTTTCTTCAGAGATTCATTCCACGGAAAGAAGATGAATATAACTGGAGGTCAGGGATTGTCTCTGGAGATGCCCTGTCTGAATCAGATATAATTCCTCCTAAAACACTTTTTCTCCCTAACGCAGATGTTTCTTTCAAACTGAACTATGCTTTTATTCTTGCAGTACACTTGTGGAAAAGCTTACTGAAGTAATATTGCTTTGAGAAATTACATATAACAATTTCAACCCACTACTCTTTGTAAATGGCTGGGTGTAGTGTCAGGAGGAAGAGCTGTGTGATCTCTGATCTGTGTGAACACCACCAAACCTCATGATTCCTGGTTTGAGGTCCACATGGCTCTTCTCACACAGAGCACAAAGATGATCTATTTTCCTCAATCCCACAAGCCCTGCAACATTAGGGCTCTGCACTCTCATAGAACCAGGGGATGCACGATTGTGGACCATATGCCCCAAACTGAAGTCCCTTCCAGATGAGTGTGGCACAGGACAGCTGCTCCTTTCCTGAGAGATGCACCACAGCTCCTGCTCGTGTCCGTGCTTGCTCAGGGCAGCAGTGCTGTTTTCAGATGGCTGCGGAAGTGTGCAGCACGGTGGCTGCTTCTCCCATGTGACCCCTTACTGTCAAGTTCCCCAAGCATTTGCACCCTGCTATGCTCCATGCATGCATACAAAGGGGACTGGGAGATTTTACTTGAGCAATTTGGAAAGCAAAACCTGTAAAATAAAATATTTCCAAAAGACTAACAGTTAAATTTCAGCTAATGCCTGATTGCTTTATAGTCTGAGAGGAAGGAATCTGTGTTGAGCTGTTTTGATATGCTCTGTCATTAATGTGTCATTGTAAAAGTGATCAAATAACCTTTATGGTTTGTAACATGCCAAGTCTGTGTTTCAAAATGTGTACCTGAAAGGGATCAAAATACTAAATGTCAGTTCGCACACAAGTAATGCCACAAATGACTCCTTCTGTGGTCAGGGTCTTCTCCTGAAAAGCACAGGATGATGCTTATGATGCAGTGGTTTTGAGAGTTTCACACTCTCTCTTACCATAGAAACCAAGAAAATATTTGTGGACATTCCATTAACTTTTGCAGAGATGTAGAAATGAAAATTATTCTGAACACAGGATATGGTGAGGCTGAACAAGCAGGTCATCACTTCCTCTTCAGCATGGTTCTGAGTGAAAAAATGCTTTGCTTAGGTAAATCACACTACCAGGGAGACAAGGTCTTCCTGAGTGACAGCGCACTTAACAGAGCTGCTTGATTAAGTCCCATTTTCAGGATGAAAAAAGCATTGTTACCTGCATCAATACATCTCACTTAAATTCTGTCTCTCCTGAAAATCTGACACGCATGAAAAGCAGCACATGATGACTGCTCTGTAGGAAAAGGATTCATGGTCATGTGCTGATGGAGATCCTAAATTATGAAAGACTCCAAAATACTTTGAAGGTTGCAGACATGAGTAAAACCATGTTGCATTTGAGTCCTCTCTCCTAAAATACTTCTCTCCACTGCCTTCTCCTTGCTTCTCCTCACCCTGGCTGGTCTCTTCGGCATCTCTCTTACACCAGCCAGGTGTCTACCACCTCCCATGACCTCCTGGCTTCTTTTTGCTGCATTCCTGTGCCTTCCTGTCACACACACCAGTGGTCCCCTGACAGCATCACCAAACATGCCTAATTCCCTTCCTCCTGCTCTTGTGCAAATTCCCAGGTGGACACAGCCTGCTGCCCTGCAACATCCCATGAGCTCTGCCTTCCCTCACATTCTTTATCAGCTCCTTTGCACCTCCAAGTTCCCTGAAATTTCACACCCTGTCCTCTCTTCTTCTAACTGCCTCCAAATGATCCTGGGCAAAACTATTGCCTTTTCCCCCTTTACTTCTTAGCCCACTCTGCCTGTCCTGAAGATATCCCATAACATTTTTATTTAATAGATCCAGCTACATATGAAAAGATTGAGAATATTCACACACTGGAAGAAGTAGGTACCACAAGACATAACTAAGCTCCTTTTCCAGTTCACATTCTATGTTTCTACTATCCAGGTAAGATTGGATGGCATCAGGTAAGAAGGGTATCAGCAGCTGCAGATCATTACTTCTAACTATTTAAAAGTTAATTGATTTAGGCAGCACTTCATGATGAAAATAAATGACATGTATCTGAGAGGCAGCAGAAAGGAAAAAAACATCTTCAAAAGTCTACTGAGGTCGTGTCTGACTCTCTGAAGAAGGAAATGCGCTCAGTGAGAAGCAAGGGCAGAGCTGCATTTAGAGTCAGATGAAGAAAGAGAACTTTATTTTGAAATAAAGCTTTCTGCCTTAGTGGGAAGCATCTACTCACTAGCAAAAGAACAGAAGATCTAGGCATTGTGTCAGTCTCATATAATTTCCATTTACTTTACAGAACAGATTTTAATTTTTGCGTAACTGCTTAATTTAAATGGATCTCCACAATATACAGCCCTTTCCAAATATAGTTGCTGTCTGAATAGCATTCAGTTCAAAAAAGACAAAGACAAACAGTGGTTTAGGGATGGGGTTGAGTAACACAGACACAAAAGACTACATTTCAGTTTGCCACAGACTTTAAGTACAGACCAATGCCCAGTTGCACAGCTACACGAACAAAGCAGGGATCAGACTGTAACACAGCAGCTATGTCTGTGCTAGGAAATTAAATGGGACAGGAAATGTTCCTTTGGCACTGAGACCAAAAAGTACAGAGTGGCCTATGTCCATATTATTAAATTCTCAGCCTCCCAAAAAAGGTGACCGCATGCAAACTGCTTATTGGGAATGGTCTTTGGTCCATGCTTAACTGCCAGAGCCTCGGAACTGTCTGGGGAAGGGCTGGTTGGAATAACTCATGCCAGGAACCATTCTAATAATTTAACAGTATAGACAATTGAGCTCCAGTCCCCACGAATGTTTTCTGGCACTGTTTAATCTACCAGCCAGTGAGTCACGCTGTGGCCCCAGGTCTTCCTTTCACTCCAGAAAGAAGGCATTTTGCTATGCTTCCCTCATCTCCTCTGATTCAGAGGTGGCTCCACAAGAGTGATGGGGTGGGGGAGGCATGGCCTTCTCCTCATCTCAACCAGCAACTGGTCTTACTTTATCCTAAATGTGTTGCACAGGTCAGATGAACACACACTGCATTTCACTACCATCCATGGGGAGAATCAATCTGACTGGCCTACATGTAGACATCTTCCTTTTAGATATCCACAGCTGGATGAGACTAATTCTCTACTAATTAGTTCTGAAGGGGCTTGGAAGAGACCTGTAAAACTTTTTAAAACACTAACTTTCATAGAAATCATGTCACTAAAGAAATCAGCAGAATGTCTAAATTCACATAAAATATCCTTGAATCCAAGTTAAATTCTTCTTAAGTATTTTGCTTGTGTGATTGTGGTTTCTTCTGTGGTCTTCCAATTTCACAAGAAGTCTTTTGCTTCAAACTGTTCATGAGGATTCAAAGTAGAATCTTAGCAAATTCACTATGAACCTGCTACTTCATAGCTTGTTCTTCAGATCTGGGACTGCAAAACAACTTGTAGAATTTTCTTGAACCTTTGTAAAAAATGTCTTCTCAGCTGTATGACTAAGCTTGACACATTAGCCACAGACTAGCTGGAGAGGACAGAATCACAGACAAGCATATTGATTGAAGCCTGGCTTCAATCCCTACTGCAGAGAGGGATTGCCTCTCCTCTGCCTAATCCACCTTCCTCTCACTTGGTAGAAACACAGCTGAAAAGACTCCAGAGACTGAAAAGAAGAAATGAAGTTTCTGAATTGAATATGCTAAAATGGCTCGCTGGTCTGACAGAGTAGCATTGCTTAAAATTAAGTCAATGCAATATTAAAAACTGCTTAGGAAAAGGATGTATCATCGCCTTCAGTTTGGAGTATGGACCAACAGCCAGGACTGAGAAGGGTGGAACTGGCAATCCAGAGGGCTGGTGACACTAGGTTGTGACATGATGGCATTTCTGCAGGATCATGTGCCCTACACTTGTCCTGTGTGCTGCTCTGAGTCCTCCTGAGCCCAATGTGGCCCCACTTTCCAGCCCTCTTGTGTAACAGATCCACCACTACCCCCTCACCATGCCCTGCCCTGCTATAGCAAAGATGATATTCCCCACCTCCCTGTCAACTTCCATGCCCCCCAGGAACACTCCAAAGACCTTTGGAAGTGGATCACGCCTATGCTACGTAGGGAAATTATTTTTGTGTGTGTATCTGTATGCATGAGTCCCAGGAAACAAGAGAGGAGGTAGTCGGGGGTGTGCTGGAGGCATGAGCAAGGGGAAAAGAGTTGAGGAAGGGAGGAGATACAATGCTTCATTCCACCCTGCAGCACCATGCACAGCAATTCCAGAACAGGCAGAAGAATATGTTCAAAAGCCACCTGGTCTCACAGGTGTAATGAGGCAAAGATAGGGAATTTTAGCATGTGCTAAATTTTAGCCTTTGTACAATGATGTATTTTTCATCTCTGGTTTGGGAAAGGGGTGTGTCTCCTTTACTTGCTGGCAAATGTCTTACTGTGTTTTCCTATCCTTAGAGCATTTGCTGAGCATTTTGCATTTATAAAGCAAACCTAGGACTCTCTTTAATCTGTCTCTGAAGACCTATTATCATTCCTAACTGTGATAGAGAAGGTAATAATCGCTACATTTTATGATGTGCTTTAGTTTCCAGGGATAGTATCTGCCCGAACAATTGTATTTGTTTAACCTCTCTTTTGAGTAGTGGTTCTTCCACTGTTATTTAACTGTTTTCAGTTCCATCACACAGATAGGTATGACTGGATAGAATGTTTCTTTCTAAGAGAAAGATTATTATAGTTTGTCTGTTTACAGAAACATTAAAATAGTTTCCCTTTTAAAGTAAGTGTGTCTCAAACTACTCTAGTGGCTTTTAAAAAGCACTTCTTGAAAAAAAGATTTAGCAGACAAAACATGAAATCCTTTCTAGTTCTATGGGTCTCATGAAGTGAACATGGCAATATCAATTTTATATTTTTTTCACATTTGTCTCCATTTTGGGCACAAGCTTGAAGAATTGATTTATGAAAACTGGAATGAATGTTATCATTCCATGAGTTAGATCATCAAGCAAAAGATTATTTATTTATAGAAGACACAAATCCTGATCACATGTACCACCCTCTATCAAGTCACTGTTTCAGAATGGGATCTCCCACTTTTGATGCTAAAACATTTGTGTTTGAAGGAAACATGGTTTAGCATCTACTGTAAGATAACATGACAAATAAAGAAGCCATTCACTTCTTAGATGTTCTATACACACAAAACTAACCAGAATTTTCCTTTTTTTATTTCTAGGAAGAACCACATCACCCAGTGTGACAGTGCTGCTGAAGCGCACTTCTAGGTACATCCGTTGTCAGGAGGCATGAATGTGTGTGCGTGTGTGTTAGCACATCATGCGTGTAGCTGAAGATACTTTACCTACATTCAGTGGGTTTTACCTTAAAAGTCTCTGTGCACTAAACATCTGTGTGGAACAGCTACAAGAAAGGAAAAGTGGCTCTTAACACAAGGTAGTTTTTCAACCACTAGTGATTCAGACCTTACCTCAAAACTTATTCAAGGAAATATATTTCTACTAAGCAGAGTATTTCATAGAACTCTCTACAGAGACAGAGAACATTTCTGAAAGACTACCTGAGACTTCAGGTAAAAAGTGTTTTGTCTTTATACAAAAAGAAAGGAGCAAAAATAATATCAGCAACACTACTCTACCTGATCCAGATCCCACAAAAATCAGACTTGCCAGGTCTTGTGTATTGAAATCAAAACCATTTGCTATTCTCTGAGCAGCAGTGCAGCCTTCCATGGAATATGGGACAACTCAATTCTTTACAGAAATGGTCAGCTTTGCATGCAATGAGACTTGTGCTTATATTGCAATGTATTTACAGACAGAGATACTTAACAACACTGAGAGTGTCAGACATTAAACAGAAGCAACCATTTTTCAATCATGCTTCAAGACTCAATAATCAAATCTGTAGACTGAAACAGCAAATTCTAATAATCTATCGCAGAACTGAAAAAACCCACAAAAGAAGAAAATAATAAACACCACTGTCTTCTAAAGAAGATGAAGTCAAACACCTACTGTAAGGAAGAAGAAATTTCCTTCCATAATTCCAAACAAAACTAAAGCTAAAACCCCCTAAAAAACCCTAAAAGGTGTCAGCCAGAGACTGTGTCTTGGGATACAGACCTTCTTCTGGGTCTGTCTGCAGTGATTTGACATGTTTCCACTTAAGTCACCTGTGAGCATTATCTAGCTCAGGGAACAGTCCTAAATTTTAGAAGCACATCTTGGGCTTTGTTTCAGTTGCTTTTCTCTCCTCTACCTGCATCTTTAACTTACAAAATCAACTCATCTAGCACCCTGCTTATTCCCACTGGATAGCATCCACCTATTCTACAGTCTCACATCACTTATGCCCTGTCCCTGGGAGCAGGAGAACACACAACTCTAACTTGTGCCAAGGACCAAACCGCGGTCATCACCATGCCAAGATCCTCCAAAGCTGCTCTTGTGACTGCCTGGCCTTTTCTTGGGTTCATCAGACTAGAGAATCTGAGCCTTACCACCTACAGTTGGACTTCATAATGATGACCAGCTTTCCACTGCTACCAGAAAACCAGAGCCTGGTCAACAGAAAAAAGTGTTCCCACTTCCTGGGGTGCTGTGTTGGACTCCAGTCCTGAACAGAAAAAGCCTAAATGAATCAAAACCATGAAGGCCACCACAGACCTCTCTCTCATGGAACTAGGGCCCACTTCTGTCAATCCACCTTGAAAAAAAGGAGAAGATGCACAGAGAAGCCACAAAGAATGGATTAAATTGGGCCAGTTCTCTAGGTGAGAGGCTTTACTGTGGGCAGCTTGGGAGTCTAGACAGTAGAAACTTGGTGCAAACAAATTCTACAAGATACTATTTTCATTCAGTTGAGAATGAAACTTAGAAACTATGTTATGTCTGAAGGCAAAGTAACCATTTCACTGAGAGCCTGGTATAGTAGATAAAAGGCTGGTGGAGCAACATCTGTCAGAGGTGGTCATGTGAAGGAATAGCTCAGAGTAAAAACTCTTATATTAGAGCAAAGCTCAAAGATAACCCAGGACTGCAAACTAGCAAGCCTCTCTGCAGTAGAAGCTTCACTTGGGATGTACCTGCCCTCACTACTTCACAAGGTGCAGACTTCAACTGCAATCATCATGACAACCATCAAAGAGCTGTGCCCTCCTACACCTATGGCATAAAGAATTTGAGCAACTCTGAACACTGCAAACCTGCTCCTCATTTGAAACTGAATGTAGTACATTTTACTATGGCCTTACATAAATGTATGGCTTTAAACTGAAGCAACTAATACCAGAGAGATTAAACTCCTATGAAATATCTTTTGAGAATTCCTTGAAATCACATTTGGGAAACATAACTCTCATGAATCTTTCTTTCTAAAAACCAATGTGAAAAGAGATTTGCAAATATACACAAAGAAAATAAGAAAAAGTTGAACTTCCATATACAGATGCAATATATGCATATGTGTATGCATTCATATATACTTAAACATATCACAGATCATTAGAAATTAGTTGAGTTTTGAAATAAACATCACCAGGACAATGACCTGCCGTATACATGTAATATCCAGCCAAAAGCAAGGACTGGAGAGAAAGGTCAAAACCACTAAGAGGGGTCTTCGGGTTGTCTGAATTCCACATTTAAAGTAGCTTTGTGAGCTTAAGACCAATAAAATGATGGGCACAATCCACTGAGGGTCTTTGTAGGCATCTTTAGTTATCCTATTCTTCATCTTACTCTGAAAGTGTATGTGGGTGTTACGTGTAGATGGTCACAACAGAAAGATCTGTGCTGCAGAAACAAGCAGCTGTTTGAGCTAAAGCACTATCGTGAATGATGCATTTCTGGTAGACAGATACCCTGGGTGAATGGATTTTTCAACAAAAGTCCATTTGGAGCCCTACCTGGTTAAGCCTGTAACCAAGAGTGCTGGTAGAAGCAATACATGTTTGCATCTACATTAACATCTTGTGCAAATGTTATTAGGTTAATCTCAAAGTGGAAATTCAGCCAAAGGGTATTTAATTGGCACCTCCTACACCCAAGCACATTCTTTGACCACTAGGCTAGGGGTTTTTTGGGTGACAGCTCTTTCCTTGCCTTTGCTGAAGCCAAATCACTATTATTCTGCCAGGAGTATATGAGTCACACAAGACTGTGTCTGAAAGCAGCTGAATGCTTAAGAACAATCAGCTGGAAGGGGCAAGGAGTTGAGTTTCTGGATACTGCTCTGGAATGTGTATGCATTTTACATTAGACCATCACTGGATAAAAATAAAAGCATGCATTAATTACATTAACCAGGCTGGATTCTACTTTGTATCTAGACAGACTGTTTTCCACCTCTCTGCTTCTAATGGATGGAACTCACAAAAATTCTAGAAGACAGCACTCTGCTTTCTTATGCGGAGAAAGAAGCAAAATCTCTTCCCTTGCTGCTTGATACACTGCTCAGTAGCCAAAACTAGGGATCACAGCAGTAAGTGAAGCCCAAGATTTTGAAAAAAATGAAAGAAAATTTCCTCTACTTATAAATGTTATAGTCCTTTCTGAACTGATATTAACTACGTGAAGATTTAGCAGAAAACCAGAATGTTACAGCTGGACCAATACTAGACCTTGATAGACATTATTTCCCAATTCTAACATTAAAGATTGCATGATTAACTTCTGTTATTTTCAAGAAGCCACATTCCAAGGAACAAAATTAACAGATAACATATTGGTTTAGTTGGATAAATAAGACCTGAATTAGTCTAGATCACTGAAGACTACTCCACAGTGGTGACAGACCTATACAAATAAAAAATGTTTTATTTGTGAAAATAATGTTGTAGATCAGACTTCTATAGATAATGCTCTCAAAACTGATACAAAGCATCAATTATTTTAGCCAAAGAGATAATACCTTAAGACAATACAAACAGGAATGTTCAAGGTAATGAGTGCTTTCATGTTACAAGTCCTCAAGTCTGAGGGCACTGCATCAGGCTAAAGGACAATGAGATAAGAGCAATATTGCTAGTTACTAACAAATGGCAGATAAAAGACCTCTTCTGGATTCTGATTAAGTGACAGCATTCTACACATTCCTGTGAGTTGAGAAAGTTTGCCTGAGAACAGCAGCTATGTTACATGCGAAGCACCACTAAACAAGCGTATCTCTATGTTTTCAAATTCCAGCATGAGTAATGGCTCTTTCTCCCATCTCTTTAACTTGAACAGAAGCTCCCTCTCTCCTTCTGGACATACAGGCATAACTTGCAGTGCCTAGTTTCCATTAAGGCATATAAATGTATATGCTGGAAGTAAAGAGAAGTTCTGTAGGACTCCATGGCTGTGAGCCAATGTTTACAATCCCCTGGGTGGGAAATGACGGGTGAAAGGCTCTCCATGGCAGGCTGTAGGAGTCTTTGCTGTTGCCGACAATGACCTTCTGCCTCTATTTTCAAAGTAGCTCCCCTGTTAACTCCTTGAACACTGTCTGCAGAGAGGTCTTACAGAGGAAATGCTTTCCCTGAGAGTTCAAATCTACTTTGAGGCATCTGTTTGACAGACTCCCATTTCAGCAGTGGTTAAAGGAGTGTGGACTAATATGTGTGGGCTCTGCATCTGCTGTTGGAGTGTGGCATTGAGATGCAATTTTTATAGTCCAGAACTGGGCTTAGCTGTGTTCTGCATGATACAAAGTCAATGTTCTCAGCTTCAGGGAAGGTACATCAATTTACGGGCACAGGGGTTTGACAAACACTGAGCACAATGAGTCTCCTGGACAGAAGAAAAAATCCAATTTATAGAGATATGTTTTAATTCTCTCTGGCCAGTCAGTAGAAACGTTGTTTGCTGGTAGCAGTGGCAGTACCTTCTCTTGGCGTCTCCTCAAAAGCAGAATGATACTAAAAAGTAAAGACAGATTGAACCACAGACTGCAATTAGTGCAGTGAAGATACACAACAGAGCACCTAGTGTGGAAAAGAGATGTTCTGCTTTAAAAGGTTTTGCCCCTCTCCTGCCTGACAACGTAAAAGACAATATTTAGGAGATCTCTTCTTGTGTCACATCCCTTTTGCTGCTCTGTAAATCACTCATGGCTCCTAACAGTTCGGAGAGAGTCCTTATAAAAAAAGATAAAAAAGGACTTACAAAAAAAGCCTTCTGAAATGCTTATTGCAATATATATTCCTCTTTGAAAATAAGAGAATAAATCAAATGGAAACTAATATTCAATCACTAGCATAGATGCTTTAATGGTCTCAGAGTAGGAGTCAAGTGCTTCTGTGAAAACACAAACCTTACTACCAGTTAACCTTGGAATATGTTTTCCCATCATCTTTGAAACTTGTCTAAGCCTTTTCCCCACAAAGACCTGTTCTCAGAAACAATCTCTGCATGCAAAGAATTCTCTACAATTCTCTGAAAGGGAGTAAGAGTGCCATCTCCAAAAGATGTTCACAGTATTAACAGCCACATAGAGAAAGCAACTTCTTGAATTTTTAGAGGAAGTCCTGTAAATAATATTCTCATGTGGTCAGGTAATATTTGTGTAGCATCCATGTGTGGCCCCATGGATGCTGAGGAGGAGAGAAGAGAGAAGCAGTACAAGAAGCCAGAGCTTCTGCAGAGACACCAAGCCCAAGTATCAGCTGCTCTGAGACTGACACAGATCAACAGCCTCTAAAGCTGCACTGTCTGTGGTATCTGAACTTAAAGAGGAACAGGATACACGGGTAGGACCTCAGCTCTTCTTCTGAGGCAAAAAATGCTTTGTGTGAGAAGGCTAATGTTATTAGGCTGTGTCAAAAAAAGTAACTGGACATCTCATAAAAAGCTCCAACCTAACTCCAAATATGCACGTAATCCCTAGCAATTTCAGTCGAAGCACTGGGTGGTTAGAGGAAGACACCTGCAGGCAGTGAAATCATTGATATTTTGATCTATGCTTGTTTTTAATTGTTAGTACTTTAGAAAGTAGTTTTAAGAACAAAAAATTAGAAATACTCCATGTTTTCTAAAGATTATACAATTGCAGCTAATAAATACTATTTCTTTTCAAGGAAAATGGCAGCCTGCAAGGAAAAGAATTTTTGATGATGGCAGACAAAGAACATATTTAGATTGGAATATTTTTCTTCTCTGTTAATACGAGGTTTTGTTACTGCTGTTTAAAATCATTAATGATCCTGGGATCAGAAACTAAGTGTGTTCAAGAGGTAACAGCATTGTTTTTCAAAGGATACAACTCCTTTGAGTTTAAGTTTTTTTAATATGAAGCTTTTACAAAACATGGGTCTAAATGACCCCTCCTTAAGCTTTTTTATTTACAAAGCATCTTTAAACACCAGATAATCTTTGTTTTGTTTTGGGCTACTGCATGAAAATCTGAAAATGAAACTTCTTTGAAAACAAGTAGGAAGAAGACTAAAATAACCCATGAGCACAATCCAGGAGAAGGAAAACAGAAGTGAACAGCATAACTAATAAAAAAAGAATGGATTTTTAGTTACAGCAAAGGTGTTATTTGGATCAATAAGGGAGGCTCTCAGTGCTTCTTCTGAATAACTGAAGTGTTAGTCTAGCAACATGACTTGAAATCACTTATGTGGAGATGAACAGTATTTCTTAACATGAGTCTGGGGTGTAATCTTCAGGCTGAAAAATAATATAGAGCACTGGAGAGGACCTCTTTTAACCATCTTGCCATTCCTGTCTGTAGGACCTGGGATGAACAACAGTTGACGGGGAAATACTGTACACAAGAATGTTATCTATGTGTTTTATCTCATGCATCAGGCACAAGTGTAATTTTAATCAACTACATCTCAGACAAATACAAATTATTATGGGAGTGGTAGATTACATACCACTCCCATAATAAGTGATCTATTAATCAGCTTATTTTTCAAGGTTTGAGAAACTTTCATTGTCCTTGACTGCAGAAGGAACCAGTGTACTTATGTGAAATGAAGCCTATTCTAATTAATCTAACTTCCTGTGAAGTTTTAAGTATTTTGTAATGAGTAGCAGCTCACTACATGAAAATATATGGTTTTTTTATTTTTATGAGGAAAAAAAGGCAAATATGTAATTTGGGAGGTGATTTTGGGATTGGTACATTTATGTTGCTAAGCATGGGCCTGCTCTTGAACTTTGCTGACTGAGGGGACTTAAGAGAGTCTCATGCCTGCCAGTGATCAGAAGCAAGCTGTACTTATCTCTCCCATAGAGCTGACCCCTTTCCTCATCTATTGCTTCTACTCCACTTTGACAACTTGTTTCTAACTAACATCCCTAACTGTGAATAAATTACATATACAGATTCCACTAGGGAATGTAATGTGTGGAGGGTCTTTAAAGAGAGTATGAATCTGTTTCCACAGGTGATATGATACACAATGGTTAGTTATAGAGGTATGAAGAAGGCATCCATGCATAGGAAATAGCACAATTATTAGTAAAAATAAGAAATTTTGCATCAAGGGCCACTGGTCACTGGAAGATGGTCTAAGTAGATCTGAAAATCATGTGTAAATATACAACAACTTATGCTCGTAACATTATTTCTCATCAACTGAACCCGTTGTAGCTGCAAACCTTGTCACTGCCTAGTGCAGCAATGGTTCTCCTCTCCATACAAACTGACAGCCTTCACACCAACTTGCATCTTCTTTGGAGAGGTGGCCTAATACCTGCAATCTGTTCTTGTTTCTTTTATCTGCTATGTACTAGTGGAGCAAAATGACTTACGACATTGCATACAGTAAATCAGGAGTATAAAACTTCCTTAAAAATATGCCAATGCCTTAACTGTTTATAAAGACAAAGAAAATAGAAAAATGGTATCAAACCAGCATGTTTATGCAGTCTTCTGTTTTTATCCAAGTGTTAATGCTATACTGTGGGCTTTTCCCTAAACCAGATAACTGTAAGGTCTGATTTCATTGATGAGTTTAAAAAGGCAGCATTCACTGCTACTGAGGGTCTCCTTCTTGCAGCTGTTGCTGTGATGGGTTGTATTTAATGAAATTTTCTCCCCCTTCCCTTTGAAATCTTAATACCTATGATTTAACATTTAAAACCCAGCTTCTGTTCAAACACCTCACAACAATAACATTGCATATGCATTGATGTAGTTTTATTTCTTGTAACAAAATCATTAGATGCATGAAGCAACAACCGAACTGCTCCATACACAGCATATAGTTAAAACTGCAGAACTGAAGCCAAAATATGCACAGCTAAAAGGAATGTTACAGGGGGGCCTCTCTTAGCGAACAAAGCAGGCTCAGTTTGGCTCTTTTTCCCTAGCGCTACCACATCCGCACATCGTTAGTTGGAAAATTCCAGATATATGCTGTAATTTTTTGTGCTTTTTTTTCGCAGTACACTTGAGGCTTTAGTGTCCAGATGCCATTTTCCCCCCCTTATCTGTCCCTGCTAGTTTGGGTCTTTGCCAGTTGTGGTCAACAATTAATACAGCAAAAGAAAAATACAGTACACTCCCTGGCAACTGGCAGAGGCTCACAGGAAATACCAAATAAAAACTTTATTATGTATTGTTTAACTATTTTGTTTGCCTGTGGGCCACCCTGTTGTTGGTGTAATTTAGAAAAGCATGCTCCATCTGGATGATCTGTGCGCAGGCTCATTGTTCCCAGAATCTGTCACGCACAATCACTGCTTCAGCCTGTGGCCCTCTGCAGAAAGAAGCAAAGGCATGGCAGCCCTCCAGCCTGCATTCCTTTTCATTAGACAACTTGTGACCAAATGTTAGAATAGAAGAGTAACCTTTTAATATTCATGTAATTAATTTACTTTCCCTTTAATTATAAACCTTCATGTGAAAAGAAGAAAATAAAAAGACTTCCCTTCATGATTCTCCTCCCTCCCCCATCCTTTCTATCTGCTTTCTGTGGACATGGAAGGTGCTGGTTTCATTACACATAGGTACCAGCATTCCTGTCTATTGGGAATGGCCTGGACATGTTGGCAGGCTTTTAGTTTATATATTAATTGGTCTGGTACATGGAATAGATTCTGAATTATAATAAAATGGGAGAAATTAAATTCTTTCCTCCATACGCCCTTACAGCATCTGCTTCCTTGTCTTAATCAGTGGGGTAATCCATTGAACACAAAGGCATTCTTCTGTATTTAAAAACACAATAGACATCTAATTGAAGTTCCCTTTCACAGTAACGTCAGCATATGACTCAAAATACTGTGTCAGATGGGATTTTGGCTGTGCAGAGTTAGGTGTATAGGCAGTGCTTTGACAGTTCTGTTTTCCTGGAAAATGGTGGCATTTTTTATCTTAGGTAAGACCAATGTTGAACTGGTTAACATAACGCAATAGTTTGCTCCCTACAATTCAAAAACTGCATTTGATTGTAAGTGCATCTGACGCTTTAAGGTCCCACCATAGGAGTTAATCTCAGCACACTGAACTGGGGCCCTAAATTCCACATGGGTTCACCTTTTAGTTGCTACAGCCCATTCAAAGGAATACAATTGTAGTAGGTCATAATTCGAGTAAATGAAGCTAAGGTAGAAACTGTCTGTCTTCAAGGCAGCATTTAAGTTCTTATTGCCGGATTTTGATGGCAGTTTAAATAGGTGATGGGGACATTAAGGATTCACAGCCACTTGGCATATCAAAGGATGGGGACCCAAACACAGTCAAGTATCCTGTATAAGATGCAATGGTTTCTATGGCAACTGAGGAACTGTTACTGAACTTCACTCATTTTTCTTTTATTAAACAGGTATACTGCCATGTTAGGTCTGCAAGTGATTAACATGCACGTTAGTAGTTTGATTAGTTCATGCACTGACCCATCATAGGAAAGAAAAGCAGCACAAGAGATTTTCTGTTGTGGTCACTAGCAAAAAGTAATGTAACAAGTCAGAATGTTTTAGATGAGGGCAAGACTTAAAAGTGGAAAGTCTTTCACTTAGTAATAAAATAGCACTTAATTGAGTTGGAACAATTCTGCCTGTTCAGTACCTTTAGCAGGGAATATAACAAAAAAAAAGACATTTTTCATATTAATTACATATTCAGGGTACAACATTTCACATATTCACTATGAAAGAATTCCAGTTATGTGTCAAAATAAACTGCCTGCATATAAAAAAGTAGCATCTTCTGTCCAGAAGGCAAAGCAGCAACTGGAAATAAAAGTGAATTCAAACACTCCTTGGCCTAAAGCAACAAGAAATTAGAAGAACCCAACCAAGTATAATGCAACAAAAAATCCTTGTCATTGTACTTAGTACGGCCTAATTTTTCCTGTCTTTTTTTTTTTTTTTTGACTGTCTTTTTATGCTTCCTCAATTTCTTTCTTCCAATTCCTTTTTTTTTTTTTTTTCTCTTAATTCCCTCTGTGTACTCTATAGACAGCTATGGGTGTACCATAAAATATACAATTTTTGTGGGAAAGAAAGATGTCAGGAACTGTGGTAATCTGAAGTCAAAGGAAGAGGTAGGATGCTGGATTCAAAGAAAGAATTAGGATGGACTGTATTACAGTTAGAACTCTACGATTTAAAAAGACTTGCATTATACTTTTGACAAGTTATTTAAGATGCAACAGAGGTCAAGCTCCTCCTAGGATTTCCAGATTCTTCCCCCTTTTCACTTCCTGAGCAAATAAGCTTAAATACTAATGTAAAAAGTCAGTAATTACATCTATATGAATTTTTATGACATTGCTCAGAGGGTAAAACCATGAGAATGAAAAGCAATATGCATAATTACACCTGCATGCTTGAAAATATCAAAAATAAATAAATATTCCTTCCTCTGAAGAATAGGATAATATGTTAAAATCCTTAGTTAAAATAATTATGTTGACTAATTGAAAAAAATAGTCTATTAACCAGGAATTTATTGTAATGAAAAATTTAATGCTTGGCTATAAATACGTAATATAGCAAAATGTCTTCAAAAAAAAAAAAAAAAAACCCAGATCTTGATTCAAACAGAAAAGCAGACCTCGATTTAAATTTGTAGAGCTTGTAACACAATGATGTTCTGCTCCATGATGACAGAGTTCCAAAGGAATTGTCTCTGCTGAGGGGATTATGATGCAAAAGCTTAACTGCAGACAAGTTCTTTCCTGTTGTCAAAACAGAAATCGATAGTTTCTCCAAATGACCACAGCCTAATAGGTCAGTGCTGTAACTTCCCATTCCACCAACCAAATTGGAAATCCCATACAGAGTAAAAAGTGTAAAACTGAAAAAAATTCAAACTCTGTTCTACCTGAAAACTGTGGTGGAAGCATGCAGGGACAGCTCTGCTGAGCTTCTCACCTGGACATGGTGCTTACAGAGACCCACTAATTCTTGGAAATACCCAAAGCAGTGTGCCTAGCAGGATATTTCAGTCCTGAAATGAATATTCAATCAGGATAAAAGCGCTTCTCCGTTTTAGCATGAGCCTCACCAGGAATTGTTGAGAGGTTTTTATTCATATCTCTGAATGGGTTTAGAGGTTAAGGGACATGCAGGGAATCCTCAGAAAAAAATGACAAGAAAAAGACAACAGATATGGTTGTCTATTTAATACTCATGCTGTTTTTTGAGATTTCTGAGCTTAACTGCAGTTACTGTCAACGGAGCTATTCCTGTTAATCAAAAAATCACAGAATATGCTCTGTTGGAAGGGACCCATCAGGATCATCAAGTCAAGCTCCAGGGTCTGTGCAGGACACCCCAAGAGTCACACCTCGTGCCTGAGAGCATTGTGCAAACCCTTCTTGAATTCTGTTAAGCTTGTTGCTTTGACCACGTCCCTGGGGAGCCTGATCCAACTACCCTCTGGGGGAAAAACCTTTTCCTAATATCCAACCTATATCTCTCCTGACTCAGTTTCACGCCATTTCCTTGAGTTCTGTCACTGGTCTCAAGAGTGAGAAGATCTATACCAGAACCTGCCCCTCTGCTTCCCTTTGTGAGAATGCTGAAGACCACAATGAGGTCAGTCTCCTCTTCTCCAGGATGAAACGACCACGTGACCTCAGTCACTGCTCATAAAACTGCCCCTCCACACCTTTCACCACCCCTGAGGCTCTCTTTAATAGCTTCATGTCCTTTTCATATTGCACTGTCCAAAACTGCTCACAGGACTCAAAGCAAGGTCACACCAGTGCAGAGCAGAGCATCAAAAGAAAATCTAATGTGGACAACTTCTCAAGGTACAAGGTGAAATCTTCTCTGTCATGATGATTTGACTAGCAATATGGAAAAAGAAAAATAAAACCTGAATATCAAACTGTACAAAAATCTTGACTTGCTTCAAAGAAAGCAGCAAGTGATCAGAGAGCCTATTTCAATGTATACGAAATACAAAATATATGGTTCCATCCCTTCACTTTTAGCTGTTCTTCAAGATAAAGTATAAAACACCTTCCATTTTTTAATTCTATTATCTAGTACTGGAGCCTACTACCACTGCCTGTGAAGCTACTGAAGGCACGGAGGAAAATAAAACCTCTTTGATTTTTAATATGACTTAGAAAATCTCAGGTATTTTGTACATTTTTGACTACCTATGGTATGGGAAGATACTAACAGTCCTCTTATTAAAAAATGTATTTCATCCCTTGGCATGAAAAATAATTTTAAAAAATATTACTAGTGAGTATCCATCATGAAGGGTAACAGTACACAAAATGATACAGATTACTCAATATAAAGAAGAATTAGCTTCCACTTATAATGAAAATTTTTATTTCTGGTTAGTCTAATAGCTTCCTCAGTTCAGTATGAATCTAGGAGTTTTGGAAGGATTTATGAATTTTACTTGCTAATAGTGTGAGAGTCAGATTACAGTTGCAGTGTATCAACTGCAGGAAAAGTAAATTCTACATAAGCACAGCAGTTCCCCTCTCAGACAACCTGCTGCACACAAATGACATAGACAAGGGTAAAAAAATATCTCATTAATCGTTTCCTGGTGAATCCATTCTCAAGAATCAAATTTCCTTAAAAAGGTGAGGGCCGGAGCTATCGGACCAATCTGGATGACAAACAGTACTGAGAACAGAAGGGAAACAAGAACATGTATGCATAAAGTAAAAAAAAATAAATCAAAGTAGGGGATGAAAGTATCTATCACTGCTTGTAAATTCTAAGAGCAGCTGTAGTCTCTGTCCTTGCTTTTCTGTGAGTTAATGTACAGAATAGGATCATCTGTGCACACATTCAGCTGTGTATGACTTCTATTTTCAGAACTTAATGGTTCGATACTGAAGCAGTGCAAAAGGCGATGTCACATGTGACTATACATAGAAAATGCACAGAGCCTCCTCACAGCAGGGTGGGAACTCCACCCCCTTGAGGGCCTCAAAAAATCTCTGCAGGGTAAATATATTGCTGACGTTGTAAACACGAAGTAGAGAGAGAGAGACTTCAGGAAACTCAAGCTAACTTCAAAAGATGTTTACATTGAATGACAAAACTGAAAACAGTGTTTACATTGAGACAGGCTTTCTTCTTTTCTGGTTTAATATAGATTCTTTAGTTAAACTTGTCAAAACCTAATGTATACACCTTCTAATTTTTTTAATCTGCATTTACCTGATGCAAACATTTTTTTTTCTTAAATTCACTTGTTTTATGTAAACTGCTTTTTAACAGTTGCATCTATTACTGCTTGCATCAAATTTCACTTTATAGCATGGAAATACAGCTCTCAGCAGTCTTGCTGATAACTGAAGTTATGGATACATTTTCTTTTTTATGCAGAAATAATTCTCAACTGGCTACTACAGTTTTAAATGATGCACTCAAAGTATTATTCAACAATGTCTTTCAACGTTATTCCACATTCTTGAGTCATCATAAGATTTTTCATTCTCTTTGCATTAAAAAAAATAGATCATTGGCCATGCCTTAAGAGTTTTAATATATTAACTTGTCAATACTGTGTCAAAAAAAAGGGGGTTGTGTTCTACAAAGTAGCAATGAGAATTCTGTGGCGAAAACCATAGACTGGATAGGCATTTATATTAACACCATTTCCCAAAGTCCTTGTTGTTCTTTCAATACTCTGCTCCTCCAAAGCAGCTTGAATATTTGTTCACAGAATGTGTTTCTATTTTTCAAACAGAATATAAAACCTGGAATGAGATTCAGGACACAGTGAAGCTAAAAGGATGTTTTCCATCAACTGCATGGAAGCTAGGATTTCATAGCATGGAGATTTAGTATTATTGTCCTGGTTTACCATGACAGTTTCCCATCAGCAAAAATTGAAGCTAAAACCAAAGTGGCATAATTTTCTTCTTCATTTGTATCAAAAGGTCCTTGGTAGTCAAATTACTGTTATCTGCAAATACCAAGCTTTGTGTTTAAGACTTAGTTCATAGTAAAAATACAGTTTTCCTACAAACTCGAAGTTTTTACATTTTTGGATATTGATAGTAATACAAATGGCCCTGATTTCTGTTGAAAATTATTCACTTACCTCCTAAACGACTTGAATTCATCTGGCTACACTGTATGAAACTTTACAATGTAAAGTGCTTTTAATATCCTCTGAAATCACAGTTCAAACCATGTTTAAACCTCAAAGCCAACTTCCAACAAATCAGGGAAGTCCATATTGGAAAACCAGGGGGATTTTGCCCACTGTTCATTCAATGTAGTTTTTTCTCTAGAAAATCTAGTTGCATTTTTCATAAACTGTTTTTTTTTCACAGACTAATGAAAACGGGTTTTCTAAAACTAGGTAATGCAGTGACTTTGGTCCATTTAACAAGGTCAGACTGTTTATTCTTGACCAAATTCTTTCCCACTGTAAAAAGGTACTTTTAAATGCCACATTCCAAAACAGTGCCAGTAAGTCAATGAAGCATATTTTCCCACAAGAACTGATACCATGCACAGGCTCCTCCTTATTTAATTCTTCTAGTGATTAAATTACATAAGGTGCACAATGTCTTTAGTGTCCCAAATCATTTAAATCTATTAATCGGCAGTGCCAGCCATGCTTTTATTAACTTATATAGTTTTTATTAATTTCAAAGCAATACTGCCTAAGCACCATCAGACAGCAGAAGAAACTAAAAGACATTTAGACAAAAATTTTACATATTACAAAAAAAAAAAAGCAAAATTCACAGTTGATTTAAAGACAGGCCCTTCTTATCGCATTATAAATTGGCTTAGTTCATTGAAGCCTTACTGATTTACATCAGCTGAAGTATGTGGCTATTAAGACCTATGGCAATAGCCATAAGAAAACACGAACCAGTAAAGCATCTTGAACTTTTAAGCTATGCTTCCAAGCTGGTTTTCATTTTATGGAGCAAGAATATAAATACGTAAACAAAATTAAGGACAATACCATTACATGAAGAAGATACATATCTACCTCTGATCCTTTATGTTTAGATGCTATAGTGAGCATGTTTTGAGATATGTTTTTTCTTAATGTATCATGGCACCCAGATCAATCCAGCATACTAAACTTCACAGCAAGATTTTAAAATTTTCCAGTAATCTTCCTTTGCATTTTAAGAATTCATTGATTGCTTCTTTCCTTGCAAATGCAGTATGAAGCAAAACTTCTTAAAGAATTACATGGAAAGACCTACATACAAATAAAACGGAGTTAAAAGGCATCAGCTACATCTTTTTTTCTGAGATGTACTGTCAATGAAATTACCGCACCAGTGGTGGAACACATTCTTAGAAGTGATCAGTAACACGCTTGCAAGGTAGCCAAAACTGTTCTGCCTCATAAAAACATAAGAACTAGATATCATTCTTATGGAATATTAGAAGAAATGAACTCAAATATTCACACTGATGATGCTCAAAAACTTAGTAGAGGAAAGTATGCTCAATTATAACTTGATTCCAACAGACCACCTAAAATATACACACTCCTCTTCCCCTTACAAATCAAAAGAAAATTCAAAATCTCTCCTATACATCTTTTCACAACATATACATATACAAAACTTTCCCTGATTTTCAGACACAACACCCTCAGGCTGCATTAATTTATAGTATCTCTGGCCTGAAAATTTAATCAAAATAAGGAACTTATTAATTTTTACAGGACAGGTGAGGAAGGGCAAGAAGACGTGAAATGATGATGGAAGTTATGCATTTGTTTTATTTCATAAAAAAGGTGCACAAAATCCTGTTTTCCTGAAAAAATCAAACAGAAAGATACAGTTTTCCTCTAGGACTTATTCTAAGTACTCCACCCAGAAGCTCTCAGCTTTCTCAGCATTTTTCTGTATATGATCCTGTTGATGTCTGTGACTTTAGTGCCTGCATTTGTGCACTGCTTCCCATTGCTCCTCTCACCATTTTTTCCTCAATAAGAGGAAAGCTCATCATCTGATTCCTGTAAGGTGAAGCATGGTCCCTGCCCATCCATGCACTGTACATGATTTAAATGTAGGTTATTAGCTCATACCTAGACAAAATGAATGCTGAGGCACACTATAGGTGAATTACTAGAATGACTTCTATATACTATCAGAATGAAATTAGATGCTGATTCCAGTCCCTTTTTGTGCTGATCTACAAAGGTACACAGCTTAACTCCTTTTGTACGAAAAGCTTCAAAACTGCAGATTCTTGACATAAGTTTTCCTTTATGTTTGTGCGCAGCTTGCCTGGGATCCTGTAACTAGTGAAGAATGAACTCATTACAATGTCTGCTGCAGCCAGGCCTCTTGGTTTCTTGCTTTGTGCACCTTCAGCCATCTCACAAAATTGCATACTGCTACCATCTAGCACTGCCTGATGGGCTTCCCTGCTCTGAGGTCCCAACACATCAGCAGCAGTGTGCTTCACTGTGGCTCTCCGCGACACAGTAGCAAGTTGGATCTCTTTTGGGAAGCTACTTCGTGGCTGTACAACCTTGGCGTACATATTCTGCATTTGTTTTCCATTTTCTCCATGCCCTCCACTGAATAAAATCCTTCCTCTAGATTAAGAAGGGATTTCCCAGTCCAAAAACGTGGAATAGTTTAACAAGCATAGCTGAATCTTTCTTTCACTGATACCACTAGTTATCCCCTAATGTTTCTCCACACTCCTTGTAGATTCTGTATCTCATCTTTAACTTCCAGACTAATACCATCTGCTATCATCACTGTGTCTTCCAGAGACAATTTTAAATTTCACGTGCCAAAAAACTTTTCATCTCACGTATCAAAATGGTCTGGTCTGGAAGCATCCCATAGAGCAGAGTATCATTCCAGGTGCCCCACTGGATAAGCCATAAACCCATCCTTCCATAAACTGCATGAAAAGAGAATATAAACATGTATTTTTTTGCCAAAGTATTTTTCATGGTTCCACTTAATGCTGCACCTGCCATCAGAACTTCACCAAGGTGCCAAATCTGTCCTGTCCTCAAACTTTCTCACATACAAATGACAGGGAAGATACTGTAGAGATTGACACAACTCTGAATGTCTGGATTTTGTTGAGTGGCATATGATATGCTCATCATTCAAACTTGTGGCGTTTCTGAGTCAATACCTCCATGGAACTGTAAGTCTAGGATTTGTACCCAGTATGAACAGAAACAGTTCTGAAAGGGTTTTGAAAAGTGATAGGTGAAGGGAGAAGAACTCATAAGAACTATTTCAAACACTGAAAATTAAAAACTCTTACTCTTGTTATCTAACAAAGCTTTTCAGCTCAAATGATTTTGCAATGTTGAAATGCATAAATACATGTTCTCTAACGTCCAGTACAGGTGAGTGGCTTGCAGTTGGCAGCTGCAAATTTCCTGTCTTCAGTGGAAACTCCCCCAGTCACAGACTGTGTATGCAAAGTAGAAGTCCTCTTCTGGAACCATTTCACCATCCACTAAGCATTTTTCCTCCTGTTCTGCAGGACATTATATATGCTTTTTCAGATCCTCTGTGATAGGAATAATGCTGTTAAAAATGTTTCTTCCAAATCCAGGTCAATTACCCTAAGTATAGCAGAAGAATCTGTGCAGTACAGGAGAAAGAAATACTGTGGACTGTCTTTTCCACTAGCTACTCAACTCTTCTTGTCCCAGCCAAAGACCTCTTGCTCAGAATTTCCCCCTAAGTTTTTTTGATAGTGTACTTTTTTCCCCATTCTTTGGAATTGCTTGACACTATATACTTATAGCAGTTAAGGTGAAAAGCAAATAGTACGGCATTAAGGATACTATTTATTCACTGTAATAAACAATTCTTTTAAGATAAGGTTATTATCTTTGGATGATAATAGCCATAAAAAATATGGTGCAGTCATTTCGGAACCATAGCTAAGAGTAAACCCAAGAACTAGCTGAAAGCACATCTCTTGCTCTACATATTTCTTCAAAATTTATTTCTTCTTTCCTGCTGGTGAACAATGAACCAGCTGTTTACATGGCAGGTTTCCATGGTTACAATCTTGCATGGGGCCCACATGGTACTACCTATATCACTGTTAAATCAAAAAAGATCTCCTGCTTCCTAAGCAGAAAGCCCCTACTCTCGTTATTCCTCGTTTAAATCCACAACAAGACCTCAATCAGCGTGAACTTGCAGATGGTTGTTTTCCCTCCTTTTTTTGCATCAGTTTTCTCCTGTTTCTGTGCTTAGTAGATTAACTGCTCATGTTCCTTAATGATAGTTTGTTTTGCCTTTTTATCATCTGTTCTTTGTCACTCAGGCCCAGTAAATGATGAAAACTCTGATCCTGTTTCAAATCACTCAACTTTAAAAGCAAAAATGTACTGAGTCTTCAAATAGTATGCAGTCATTCAATTTTTTAATTATTTTTTTCTTCTTTACTGGAAAGCTACTACCAAGATGCCGATGTCACTACGATAGTTGCCCTGGAGAGTAGAACAACTTGCTGACTGCAAATGAATTATCCAAAGACCAGGTCTTCCATGCTGATCACAAGTTTAATGGGCATTTTCATAGACTGTATCTGTGGAACTAGTTTTCCTTGCATTCATTACAGAAATAGCAAAATCCAGTGCAATGGTTAATTTATCTGCTCCTTTAGCTGCTCTGATTCACACTTGAATTCTACAGACTTTTGCAGTTCACAGCAACTTTGTGCACTTTAGAACCCCTGTAAGTTTTATTTTCAAACCTGCTTAATTTTTAGCATGTCTCATTCAGCAACTAATCTATGACATTTTTGCATATTTCATAGAACCAGTTATATATTTTATTACACCAATTTTAACTACTGTTACTCTTCTGACAGTCTGAACAAAAACTCAAGCCCCTTCTTGTACCTCCAAGGTCTGACTTCCAGTCAGGTGCAATTTACTGAACTACATCAGGAGTTTTTGATACACACTTAAGATGCCCTGGATGGTTTTGTACTTTTAAAAAGCATTCTGCAGTCATCCTTCATGACATTTATATTTAGCTGAATTACTTCTTAATCTTGGCATGTATGTGACTTTTTCCTGTTTTATAAACCATAGTATTTTTACCACTTACAAACAAATTTAGTTTATCTGATCACAATCTCTTTTTCCATTGTCTCTTAAACACAGAATTGTTCTGGAATTTCAAAGAGGCAGATTCTGTTACAACTGTATCATCTAGTGATTCCTTTCAATGAAAAATAGAATAGAAAATATTCTATCTCCGTGGCAAATCTTACAGATCCCCAGACTTCTTTTGGTTTCTTTGCCTTACCTTCATTACAAAACCCCATCACTGTCAGCCTCTGTGATATCTGGGTGTTGTAAGAATGCAAGTGTCCTTGGGTGTCTCTCTCTCTTCTTTGTCTCTGAAGCTTTCAGTATCCAAGCCTGCTTGGATTGATGGCTCTCCCTGACATATTATATCATGGTCTTATAGTGGACCTGAGAAGCTGAGGCCAAGTATAAATTCAGATGTGCCTACAGAGCTGGGCTACTTAGAGGGGTTACCAGAAGTCTCCTTTCTGTTCATTTTCCTCACCATACATACAGTATACAATGCTGAAATAAGCTTCCCTGGAATTTTCAGAAGGCATTTCTATTATGTGAAGTGGGAAAATATAAGTCTACAGGATGCACAAAAAGAAATAAAATTATAAACAGTCTCCTGAAGGGTTCATTTTTAGGTCCAGGTGTTTACTTTACTTCCACAGTAGTCTATGTTCCTGCTTACTTGTGTGTGCTGGTTTTTCTTCTCAAGTTCTTTTTGAAGGTTATTTCTGTTAATGACTTCCAAGTTTATCCAAGCTTTTCTGGCATCCCGTTTCATGGAAGGTCTGAGACCAGGCTGGTTGTCATTTTTTGCCAGGTTCATCCAATTTCCAGATGGGGAACATTGCAACCAGACTTCCCACTCCATCTGGACTTTTTCAACTTGCTATCCCAACAAAGATTCAGTTCTTTCAGATCATTGTTCATCCCTACCTGTGAAACTTCCAGGCTGTATTTTTGCTTCTTTAGTGAAGGGTCACTCTTGTGTATCTCATTATAATTTATTGTTCTTTCATAGCCCTTATTTAAACTGTAGCCTCGTTTGGTTTTGAAGACCATCTCTATTATTTGCTCTGTCTCATCTTAATAAAGTGTCATGACTTCTTTCTTCAGAAAAAGAATTTGGCTTTGACATTTATGCCAATCCCTCTGGTCTGCTGATGGCTGTTTCCAAGATGAGTGGAATTCAAGAAGCAAATTTCTGAAAAAGCTGACTATACAATGCATATCAAATCTTGAAGGGGCAAATACAGAGATATGGAACAGCATATCTATGTATTTGTTATCCAAATCTGCCAATTCTCCCATGCTCCCTCTCAAAGTTATTTATATTTCTTGCCTGCAGTGGTCCTACTATAGGGTATTTAGAATCTCACTACTTGTTTTCTAACTTCCTGATAAAAGTTATTTAAGTTATTTAAAATTATGTAAGTTATTTTAAACTAACTACTTCTCCATCACTGTTTTTTAATGTGTTCTGCCATCACTGTCTTTTTAATGTGTTCTCCTTATCTGGATCCTTGATGATGTTTTGAAGTATCAACTGTACTTACTGTTATGATTAATTTTATTAAAGTAATTCAGATTCTTCTAGATTCTCAGAAAGAGTGTCTCTTGTTCTCTGTTACACAGAAATCTGTCCTTCTCCATGACTGTTCCAGTCCAAAAACATCTCTCAGCCACACAGAAACTGAACAGCTTACAGTATTCTAGATGTGGTACAATCAACTAATTTGTGTTGTGGTATCAGTATTTTATTATTTCTTATCAATTACCCTACCTGTAACAGTCTACATTTTCATATGGTCTTTTGATGCATCTAAATCATAACTCATAGTCCATATGTGATCTCTGCAGCTTGCTACCAAGCTATTTGTAAGGTCCCAAAACTGAGGTATTAATCTAGTAGCTCAGTAATTCTTTTAGTATACATATCTTCCTCTGGATTTATCCACTGAAATGCTGAAAATGGGAAATCTAGAGAAATCTAGTTGAATTCTTTGGTGCCCTGTAAGTTACTGAAATCTGGAAAATCTAAGGCTAATATACTGCTATTATTTATCAAATGATTTCTCTTACCACATTTTCAAGAATGAATGTATTACAGCTATGGGTAACTGACCTTGTTAATGCAATTACAAAGCATTGGTCATCACGATCACCATTTAGCATACAATAACAAGGAATATAATGGAGTTAAATTAAGAATGGGACATTGAAGGCTGGACATCAAGGAAACTTTCTGAAAGTGATTATATAGAGGTTTTGGAATAGGCTCCCATGGAAAGTGATGGAAACCCTATTTCTGGGCACATTAAAGTTATGGGCGAAACATTAGAAATGCAACAGAGAACGATCATGCTCCACTGAACTAGATGATTTCTCAGCTCTTCTCCTTTTGAGCTCAATTCCACACCAGCAACGCTGAACAAGTGCTAAATATTGTTAGGCTAAGAGGAATTTCCTGGGCTGCACCTGTACAAGGGAATTCTCAATTAGAAATGCTTTCTACAGCAGGACTTTGGCCAGTGTGAAGAGAACATTTACAGTTACCTCCTTGCCACTGCAAAAAATTGCCAAGGGCTCATTTTTATTACACATTAAGCCCCAAGAGGATTTCTGTCAGCACTGTACAGACACCTGCCATCACTCTGGAGTAGCAGGAGCTCCAAGGACAGTATGATATTTGGTCTGCTCCTCTTTCTTTGGATGTCTCACATTCAAGTACCTAACAGGCCCATGCCTGCTTATTCAAGGTGCTCTGATAAGAGCATAACCTGAGGCTGTATTTTAGTGTTTCAGGATGGTTTGAAATTATGTGGGAACAGTTTTGTAAATACACAGGGAGAGACCTTGTCAAACAATGAAATTGTTTTTACAATCCAACCCACTCAGTTATCTCTGGGAGTAGATGTAAAAACAGAGATACTTAAATCAGCAGAAAAATAGTACAAAGAAGATGTAAATCACTGGGTGGGAGAAATGCACCACATATTTTTACATCTGAAAACAGGAGACAGAAGAATGGTCACATAAAAGCAGAATGCTCTTTTACAATATAGAGAAAATACACAGTAGTAATTTTCTCCCTTCCTTTCTCCCTTTTACAACCTCTGCCCCGATTTTTTTAGCAGAGTAAGCAAAGCTATTCCTTATAAAGTCAGTTCTACATCCTACAGTCCATTCACAAGATACTTCTTTGAAACCTCTAATGCAATAATGTACCAATACTAACATCTACTGCATCTTGTTAAGTGAAAGAGAAAAGAGAGGTGAGGGGAGAAACCACCATGCTATTTTATCTTCTCATCAACATGTGAAGGCCTATTTCCACTAAGTACATTTTTCTTGCACCAATGGAACTGTGCTGTTGCAAAATGACACCAAATTTCACCATGAGGTGAAAAGGCAATGTCTCAAAAAAGCAGAATTAAGAGGAACATAAGTAATATAAAGTGTCAGATTTAAAACAAAATAAAAAGTTTTTTTCACAGTGCCGAAATTAACTGTAGCCCAGAGTAGAAATGGTTCAAAAAGTAAGCAGATTAGTTTATGAAAGATGGGTACTTCAGTAATTTTTACAGACAATGATCTAGATACAAGGTCCAGCATTGGAAATTGCTACATTTCTGATTGCTGAAAGCTGTTTCTTTTCTCCCTTAAAATCATCCTCTCCTAAACATTACCCTTTGATAGAGCACATAGTTAACGTTCGGTCCAGTCCAGCAGAAACTTCCTTTGTTCTGATATAAACTGTACTCAAAGTTGCACTTTTCCTTTTTTTTTTTTTTCACCAGGATGAGGTAAATTTATTCTGCAGGCTTGCACTGGTGCAGCTGTAGGGCTGCAAAACATATTCAGCTCAGTGTGGACAGCCTCTGTCCTCACATATCATACATTCTAATGTCTGCAGCTCTGGAAAGGGGCTTTCTGGAAAAGGGCACAGAAAATATTTTCAAGTGAAGCAAATCCACTTGTTTACTGTGAAATAATTTACTTTCTTTGAAAGATTAAAAGATAGGCTTTTTATGGTTCATGATAAACCTGGGTCTGAATCAGAGCAGAGAGCTGCATTCCCTGCATTCCTGACAGGTCTCAAGGGTGAGTCCTGGCATCAGCTGCAGAGGAAGAGCACAGACTGCTCAATGCAGGTCTTGGCACCAAGGGGGTAAAAAAATCTTCGAACACTGATACAGATGCCCCTAGAAGTTTTGTTACAGTCAGATATAGTAATAGCCTTAAATAAACCAGCTGACTGGTTTGTCTAACACCTTCAGTACAACGTAAATCAGCATGAGCTCAAAGTTTTGAAAAACATTTCTGCCTTTGAGTTACTTTAGTTATTTGAGGCCTCAGCTGAACACTTCATATGTGGTTTCATAACTGACTCCAACAAATCTAGGATGATGGTGTCTCGGGAGGGGATGATCACATCTTTCTGTTCACCCTCCCCTGTGTCTCAGTGCTTTCAGCCCCGTGGCCATGCAGTGATTTGCATCTACCGAGCACATGAAAATTAGCTACTTTATACAGGGTTCCTTTTCAGTCAGACTGCAAGGAAGCAACCACTAGCATCAAAGAAAGGGAAGCGATGGAAGTGTGCAGGCAAAAGCTGGGCCACCCTTTCAGCAGCAGTAGAAATGCTACATATGCTGTGAAACAGCACCTGAAGATTATTTCTAGAACATGTCTCTAGAAGTAGCAACCTTGTCATAGATCCTCTGTCTCTGTAAGAGCAACTAGAACAACTCCAGACAAGCCTTAAAAATTTAAATATTCTTATGATGGGAAACAAAAATTAAGTTGGTTTTGAAAATTATCTTACACGATTATAATGTAGATGCATAAGAAACATCTAACTTCCTGATTTTGTTAACATGGATTTTCACACCTCCCTTCGATTAATATTGTGACATTGAACGATCTGTTTTGCCATCATTATTTTCATATAAATTGGGTCTTAGTGAACATCTCATCTGAGTCAAGTAATCATAAATATATTTTAAAATGTTTTTAGTCCTCTACAGACCTTACTGTCAACATGCCAATAATGATTTTTATTCTTTAGATGACTCCAGAGATAAATGACTCATTTTCTGTGATGGAAATAACCTTCCTAGAGGGTGTTGGGAGGACGCAATAAAGATCCCACCAGATATTAAAATGTAAGAAAAATTCACTAATTTTTTCACAAAGCCAGACCCATGGACTTTTTATGAAGAACTGTGTATTAATAGGGAAGACAAATTTTCCTTAAATAAGCCAGCAATTTTGATCTTACTTCTAAATAGCCACAAACTCTCAGCAGCAGCACTGACAAGCTCAAACCCACATATTTTGATCCTCTGAATGTCTGTCTATGCCTCATTTTCCTTTTCAGGGACATTTTGGTGGACAAGACAAATGAACCATAACGAAAGAACTTGAGATGAGGGCCCAGATCTCAGGTGATGTGCTACCTCACAACAGTTAAGAGCATAGCAAAACAGTGCAACTTCCACCTGTCAGAGGGGAAGAGTTATGAACTTCTTAAATCATGCATGAGATAAAATCAAGTATCACTGTATTGATTTGTACTGATTTCATTAGGACCCTCTGGACACTGTTTAACACTTAGTTTAACCAGTGGCAGGTGGTTGCTCCATTTCCATAGGTGTCCTCTGATGTCTGATGGTAACTGTGAGCTTTAAATAGATTGCCGAATCAGGTCCATTCAGGGATCCTCAATGGATCTCAGGTTAAAGCCGCACTGCAAGAGACTGGAAGAAATGGCCATAAAAAGAAAGGAAAAAAAAATTACAAAACCCAAGGCAAAACAAAAAAATTTCTTTGTCTGGGTTCTCATCATTCATATCGCCTCAGACAACTGTGATTACATTTACATTATTTACTAAGAGGGAGCATTTACTGGATAATTACAATGCAACACTGGGCAGGAAACAGAGAAGTACTCATTCCTCTTTGGAAGAGTTTTTCTGTCATTTTTTGGTGTTGTTTTTGTGTTTTTGTTGCTGTAACTAACTTACATATTTGTTTTTACAAAATAAGCCCCGTTAGTTAAAATTATTTTATGCTCCCTTGCTACTACACCAACAAAATGAAACCCAAGTTCTTACATGATGTGACATGTAAACCATTTGCACTGAAGTGACTGCCAGAAATAGATGGGAAGTTTTTATCCTTAAGAAATACTCAAATAAAATGCTAGCATAATCTAAAATTACTTACTGAAAGTAACTGCAGAATATTTTGTGTCCTCTCTTTTCAGAAAATCAATTTAGTCGGGTCTAGTACTCAACAACTTACAGCATCAGCAGAGAAAGTGATGTATTTTCCCTTCTGTGTTGGGTAAATCTGAAAACAAGTGGATCTTTTTTTTTTTTTTTTAAAGGAAGACATAAACCAATTTTGTTGTCATTTTATAGGAAAAAAACCCTCTCAGCAGTGCTGACATCTAAGGTAAAAAACACACGTTTTCAAACAAAGTACTCTAAGTGTGTTACAAACTCTAATGTTTTGCCAGTTTCACTCAAGATCCTGATGCAGGCCAGGTTCTAAGAGCTGGATAGCCTCAGCTCCACCTAGATGCTCTGATCACAATTGCATGCACTTATCTCACATAACATTCTGGTATGCCATGATTCAGCTTCATTTCCTTTCTTTAATGCAGTCAAAAGTCGTCAGAAATAGAAAAATGGATTATTCCTTTTTGATGCTACAACTTCACATTTTCCAGACACTCAATTGCTCCTTTGCTCAGAGAAAGCTAAAACTGAGTGCCCATTTTTCTGCACCAGGAAAAATGTGACAGCTTTTGCTATTCCAGCTCTAAAATTACAGGCACATCAATCTACCTCCTCTGTCCTCTGTTATCACAAAGCCTATTCAAAATTTCCCCAAGGGCCAAGGCCAACACTTGGAAAAGAGCCTAACTTTGCATGAAACCAAAAGCATGCCCTATTACCCACCACCTCAGACACCCCTGCCCAACCTCATTCTTTCTAGTGCTGTTATTTCAGACTCCTATCAGGTCTCAGTCTGAACACGGCTGGGAGCAGTGATCTCCACCCTGCCCTCCCAGCCTGTGTAATGAATCTTTTATTCATTCATTCATTTACTGACAGAAATATCAAGAGGTTTCTTTAAATGACAGCAATATGCCTGCACCACCGGTCTGCCGGAAGGATTCTTCAGCATTGTGTAAATAACCAACTGTTCGAGAGAGACTGCTTTGAAGTTACCATTTACAGCACCCACAGCACTTGGGCTGGATCAGTTTTTACTGGGCTACTTTCATGGCAAAGCTCTTTTTGTTGCATCTGAAGAGTTTCCTTGTGAGCAGTGAATGAGGATGCGTCTTGGGAATGGTCTGATACTTCAAAGGATGATTCTTGTAGTTAATCTTGCAGTAAGGTTCTCTGAAGGAAACGCTGCAGAGCCCTCGTATTGATCACAGTGATAGTCTTTTATCACTGGGCTGTCTGCATTACCACTATCCAAAGCAAATCTTTGCAAGCCGTGACTTTTATTAATTGAGATATGTATAGATATACTCTATCTTTTATAGCGCAGCAGTTTTTTTCTGCAAACACTTCAAAACAAACTGGTCTTGCTGAAGTCCATGGAAGTTTACTCACTGCCTGGTGAATAACTGCTATTTAGACTATTTTTGGGACAGTAAAGTCAAGAATATCTGTATGTTTCAAGACCAGAAGTTTGGGGGTTTGGACCTGGTTTTGTTCAGCTGTGTTTCCTGTACTAAGTTTCAATGGAGGTAAAAATAAAGCAGCATTTGCACACCTAAGCAGCTAGCCAAAGGTGGAAGTTAAAATCAGAAAAGGAAACTGATAGCTAAAACACATTTTTAAAAAAGTTTCTAACCTGCAATCAATTTGTAGGAGAAGTGAAGACTGACATTTAAAACCATACCACATTTATCACATTCAAAGCAACACACCCGTATGGTTCCTACACACCCAGACACAAGTTTATATCTAAGATGTTGAAAACTGTTTTAAAACATTTATTAACTTTTAATTTAACTCTTAAATTATTAATTTTTTTAACTTAAAAAGGCCATAGTCCAAGCTGGTTTTGGGGTTTGGGTTTTTAAAAAATAAAATAATGACACACTAAGTTTTAGGTGTGAAAGCCATTACTTATGTTTATGCCCATATACTTGATTTATGCTTGATCACAAAATAATTCAACTATTTTAATACTCTTTAGCTTAGCTGCAATGACAGCAATGACACTTGGATGCCTATCTGAACACAGTACAAACTTGCACGTGGATAATTCCTTAAGCTGAACACCTCTTCTTCAAAGCAGCACCAAGAGTACCAGCTCATGGGTTTTAACACATGATTTCTAGCATGTAAGTATTAGGTAATTGAGCAAATGTACATACTTTACAAAGCAATGTTATCTTCTGCTGTGGTAGATTTCTGGGTGTTTTAAACTTCCTTCCTAAGAAGGCTACATGGTCATGGAAAAACTCCTGCTCAGTTCTGTAGGTATTTTTTCCTCATTTCATGCAGAACTTTTCGAAAATGCCCTGCTGGAAACTTGTAACATTCTGCAATTTTAGCTTAAATAGTTTTATGCATCAACAGAAACACTTATTGAAGCTGCTACTGACCGGTAGCTGGGAAACAAAATAAGCAATTTGGGAAGAATCTTTCCTTTTCTTCTGCTTTGAGTTACATGACCAATCTTACCTGATCTCAGCAGCCAGATTCTTTCACTTTTAGATTAGACTACATCCTATAGACAATGAAAAAACTAGTCCTAAAACACAGGTTTACATACGTTTTATGTAACAAGGATAGTTCCCTATGTTTAGCAAAATGATCTAATTTTCTGTTGTTTCCTGCCTTCATTCACTCTGAAGCCAAATGCCAATAGTTACATCACATGACAATTAGAAGACCCTTGCACAAACTAATAATAACAACAGATTGCTTCCTATCAACATGAGCCAGGCTAATTTTTACAATACGGTGTAAAATGCAAAGTGGATCCTTTCAGTTTCTCTTTTCAGCAGTTCTGCCTTTTCTGTCTTTATTGTAAGAGTTACTGTTATGGCAGTTGGGATACTCAGAATAGAAAAAGGAAACAAAAAATCATGAGCCGGCAACAAACCCCAAAGATACCCAAAATGCACACAGCATGGCAGCTCCTCAATACGCTCCAGAGATGCTGTGCCAAGCTACAGCAGCTGATTCTGGAGGCAGGGCCAAGTGTGGAAATGGGGTCAAAAAGCAATGAGCTGGCAGGGTTTCTCCAGCACTAATGGAGGAGAGAGCTAAATCTGCAAGTGAGCTCATGTCTGAGCCAAGGACAACCAGGAGAGCTGGTGGGAGAGGGGCAACAGTGGCAGGAGACCTGGTGATAACTGGGGTGCTCTTTAACAGCTGGCTTGGGAAACAGCTGTGATTTTGGCTGCCAGGTTCACTTGAGCTTCCTCCAGCACAACCCTATTTGGAATCATTCAGTAAGATATGGAAGGAAGCACTGAATGCATATTCACAGAGGTGGAAAATCAGAGCATGATGGTGTGGCATTTTCACAAGTATCTGTGGGGTTTTTTCAGGCAAATACCTTGGAATCAGCAAGAACTTTATCTTAAAATGGATACTTCAGAAACTTTAACCATATGTGTCTGACTTAATTTACATACCAAATCAATATCACTACAGAAGCTTGACTGATGGGAGTTTCAGGAAAATAGGACATACTTATCCCTCTGTAATAGTCATGATTTAATTTAGAGCCAGTAGTCAGTAACAAATTGCTTGTACAACGTAATCACCACAACTTCAATCCTGGCTGGAAAGCAATTGTTTTCAGAGACACAAGTAACTCCAGTTGCAGACATGGTTCATACTGCTATGTTAACAGAAAAATAAAAGCCTTCAGAAACTTACCACTGAGGTAAGAGCCATCTGAAAACTGTAGATTCGTGCAAGGCCAAAGTCAGCTAGCTTTATCTGCCCATTGCTGGTTACAAGGATATTTTGAGGTTTCAGATCCCGATGCACCACACGATGTGAATGCAGAAAATCCAGTCCCCGAAACAGCTGAAGCATCATATCCTATATATAAAGAAGAAATAAATATGCAGTTATCAAGACAAGGTGGCAGGCAAACAAGAAAATCCCATTACAATCTGAAAAACTCATTTAATTAATATCGACTTAAATATGTACACAGGAGATAAAAACAACTATTAATATAAAATGGTCAGGATGTTGCTAGAATGAATGGAATTGAACCAATGCCCTTAACAAGTTAATGTATGGTTTCTAGTTGAACTACCTGAGGTTGATTAACAGTAGTATAATATTAATCAATACACTTTAAAAAATAGCAAAAGTGAGTCTCTAAATCCCTGGACAACTTCAAAAGAATGCTGTCCAAGTTAGAAAAACATGTAGCAGTCTTTTGCTCTTAACTTTAAACCACATGCCACTTTGAATTCTCACTAGCTTAAGCTTTGTCCTGCCATGGTGAAGTGAAATTTTATCATTCATTTTAACAGGCATGAGAACCTGTTTCAAACAGAAAAACTGCTTAAATGACAAATTTAATTTTAATTAATGTTATAGAGGGAAAAGGTTCACATGGCAAAACCGTTTGTATAGAATCTACGGAATAGGGCAGAAACTACCTTTAGATAAAAGTTCAGCACTAGAACAGTGTAATAATCGTAATTCTGATCCTTCCTTATGTTTTTTTATAGTGATACAATCTTCCACAACATTTCCACAGCTGAAGAAAATATTTTATCTCTACTCATGTTTTGACAATCTTAGTAATGTGAAAAGAATGAACTAGCAGACTCAAAACCAAATACTAGAAATCCCCTGCATTCCAAATTAGAAGGATACTGTCAACTTGAAAATTATATTTGAGGAACAGGCAGTTACAAGTAAGAAAAAAAATTGATAAAGAAGTTTATTTTCTGCATGCAATTGACTTGAGCTCATGAAACTTCAGTTCTGTGTATGCTGGTAGCATATGCCCTTTCCATAATTCATGCAGCAGGGTGTCCTCCAATCCTGTTGTTAGCAACCAAAACGATCTTGGAGAAGGGCAAGGCACGAAAAAGAAAAGGGAAGAAGGATAACTTGAGGTTGGCTGCTTTTGTTCTTCTCTTCAGACTCAGGCATGCTGCAAGTAAATATTCAAGGCACACTGCTGAAAGGAATTATATCTGAACACGGGTGTAAAAATAGCTCAAAACATTCAGCTTGATGCATAGCTTTAACTATTGGTTAAGTTGGATGTTTTTTTAAAGTAGGCTTTAGAGATATTGTTAAATTATTTAGTACATTTTCTTGGAATGTTTCCTGATCATTTATATAGAAAATATTATAGATATTAAGTTTGGAAGTGCTAAGATGACCTCTGATATAACAAGGCCATTTCTGTATACAGCCAGCTCACAAAGCAATCAGCTTTTATTTGAAGATCTCAATGATGGAGATTTTGCCATGAAATTATGGAAGCTGTGAGAGTATTAAATTATTATCACCTCTGAAGGAAGGTGGCGAACTGAGAACCCATTTCCTCCTAGCTGATGTTTTTTATTCCCTTTGCTTCCCCAGAAAAAAACTGGGAACTGATGATTTTGACAACTGGTATAACACAGTTTGGACCTTTAGAAGAAATACAAAAAGTATATTGACTCCTCTTATATTTATATGATTTTTCTTTGCAGTTCAGAAATTTGTAAGAACTTGTACTTTATCTCTGCAGGTTTCAGTAATCAGGAGAATTACTATATATTATATCTGGTCACTCTGTGCCACTTTAAGTTTTACCAAATCCCAAAAGTTTTTAGATCAGTCTTGCAGACATGAAGAACATGCCAATAACATTATGCATATGGTTATTTTAAATATTAATTTAGCTGTTTCACTGAATTTGGACCTATTTTTGATTTTTTATTCCAGGTTGACATAGTATCAAATTCGAAAATGATCTAAAGAACCGAAGTACTAGTCAAAAGACCCTGACAAGTCCCTTTTTTACAACATTTATGTATCCTATTAATTTGTCAACTCTGTAAACTTATTCAAGCAGTTACCAAACATATCAAGAATATTTGTTCCCAAAAACTGATGTTTGTTTTGTTTTAACTTTCTTCCTCAAGTTCAGCATAACACAGTTCTGCTCTGCTCATTTCAAGCTGAAAGCAATGTCTTCAGGTTCTAAACTCAGTCTTCTTCCAGACACAGGTTAAAAAAGAAAATATCTGAAAACGGAAACTGGTATATCTTCCTCTTTACCCATCAGGCTCAAAAGATGAATATCATTTACAGAAGTTCTCCACACACAAAAAATAAAATGTGCTGCAGAAAAGTGTGCTGGGAAAGTGTAAATTTAAAAGGTGTTAGAAAGAAGATCAACAGGAGGGAAAAAAAAAATGCTGTATCTCCTCTTCCAGGAAATTCAGGATTAGTCTATATAAGCTGTTTTCCAGTATTCAGGTTGGACTGTTGATTACACTTATTACTTATTATGATAGTTATTAACAGATTTCAGTTAAATATTATCTAGAAGAACAGCCCAAAGCTTTGTGTGTGTAAAGAAGGGCACTTGGATGTAAAAAGACTTTGCTACTTGTGATTCATTATTGCCTCTTTTTAAATTCTCAGCAAGTTAGAAAAAGAGCAGAAATCACAACATAGGCTTATTATTATCAACTTTAAATACGGAATAACAAATGTGTCAGCTTAAAATTTTGAGCTGCACATAAGCCTAGTCAAAAACCATCAGGCCTTGCTTTTGGAAAATGATTTCATTCACTTGGTCTGCCACTTGCAAGAAACATAAGGCAGGGTCTGTGCTCTGTGGTTTTTTTGACACTGTAACTAACATCAGAAGATACTAACCTTTGCTAGCAAATTGGATAAAGGCTGTAAACATGCACAAGCCAGATCACTACCTAATTACATCAGGATAATTTCACTCATCTAACGGAAACGCATCCATTTTTATTAGTGACGAATACCCAGTGTTATCTCAATTACCAAGTTCTAGAAATAACTGTAAGAGAGACTTCATGTGCCTCAAGGATCAGTTTTTTCCATGTCTGCTTTTCTCTAAGAAATTTTCTGTGATAGATAGGCATACCACACACTGGAATCACAGAGAGAATCATACTTCAAAAGTTAAGTGAAAAACAATCAATTCTATTCAACATGAACCTTTGTGTCTTAAGAGATTGAAGTAACAAGCTCTAGTGACTCATGATCAAACCTCTACTGATGTCTATCAGTGTTCTTTGGATATTGAATGTTTGCAAACAAAGACACAGAATGTGCCTCTTGTTTCAGATGAGAGATTTCTGCCATGCTCTAGTATCACAAAACCTATGATAGTTGGCTGTTGCTCTAGTTGAAGATACATGCACACATGATCCCACTGCAATTACCTTCAGACAATCTCAGCTTCACAATTTTTTTTCTTTTTCAGGCTACATTTTCAATGCAATGTATGTGCAAACAATCTACGTGCAAATATAAAATACTTACCTGTAACTCAACTGAAAACTGAGCTATGTGGGGATGCAATGAACAAGTACACTTTCTTTAGAGGAAAATACATAGTTTTAATTTTGTAAAAATCTCATAATGAAAACAGGAGCAAAACTTGTTATGGGAATGCTGCATCTTTGCTTATTCCACCATGTAAGTTATTGATGATGACTGCTCAGTCTGACATTAACTGAATTTATCAGCTCTGAATGTCAGAACCAAATTATGATGAACTTTTCAAACAACACCATATTATGTCACGAGTGTCAATAACACACATAAATATATCCTGCATATTCTTCCTCTGTCATCAGTGAGGATGGGGCTGGGCTTGGGCTAGGCTGAGCAGTTGCTCCTGCTGCCTCTGCCAAAGGCAATATTCATGGCTCACATTTCCTGACTCAGGTAGCAGGAGCAGAAAGCCCTGATTTCCTATACATTTTTGTCTCCACCTTGTCCTATCCTCTCTTGACTCTACACTTCACTGACCCCACCTTAACCCTCCTACAGCATCTGATCCATAAATCCCTTCCAAGCCATTGGCTTTCAAATACCACTCTAATCCTTTAAGAGTCACCCACCATCTTGACTCCCAACAAAAATATCTATTATCTGCAGCAACTTAACTGCTTGTTTAAAACCTGCCAGATTCTCTAGAGGACTCTGCCTGCCTAATCCAAAAGAGGATGGCATGGCTGTCAACCAAAACATTCAAGTAGCTACTCAAAGACAAAAGAAACTATGGAGTTGGTTTCAGTGTCTGTGCCTCGGCAGCAGCAGCCGGGACTGCAGGGTCTCAGGCAGGGGACACCAGGGGCTGTGCCCTGCCAGCCACGCTCAGCTCCAGCCGGCTCGACGGACCCACCGCAGCGCACGGCTGGGCCCGCCAGCCAGGATGGCGGTGCCGCCATGAAGATATACTCAAGAGCAGAAAAGACTGCAGGGAAGGAGGAAAAGAGAACAAAAGGAGTGAGAAACTACATAGGAAACACCAAGGCGAGAGAGAAGGAAGATAAGTGACTGGAGAAAGAGAATGTAGTCCATGGCGGAGCAGTTATCCACATTGCAGCTCATGGAGCAGGCAGATATTCCTGAGGGAACCGCAACCTGTGGAGACGACCTAGTGTAGAGCAGGCACAAAGTGTGAGGAGGAAGGACCAGGAGAGAGGAGCTGCTCCTATGCTGCTAGGGCTGGGGAGAGTCAGAAGTGATGTATAGCCTGGAAAAAGACAGGAGAAGATGTTATTTTACTATCTGCCCTTTTTTTGCCCACCACTTTAAATAGCAAGTATCTACCTTGACTGGCACTAGATTAAGTTGATTTTTCCCAGGATAAATCTATTTTGCCCATGATGGTACTTGGTAAGCAATCTTCCTCTCTTATCTCAGCCCATGAGCCTTCTTGCTCCTTGCTGGTCTCTACTTTCTGTAGCTGAGATGGAAGAAGTCAGTGCGTGCCTGGATGGCAGTTTGACTGCTGGACTAGGCTAACCCACCACCATGGTAAAGTATGGATGCTAAGTTTTGTCTTGGTAAAGGGGAACACACTGAAATGAAACCTGAAGGAAAACATCAAGAGTAATATATCTTCAGAAAACACATGCACCCTGAGGTAACATACACTTAATGACTGGCTGCTTGTTATATGAAGCTCATGCTTTTCCTCCACTGGCTACAATGTGAAGAAAGAAAAACATTTAAGCAGGCTGTCCTTCGTTACAGTGATAGGAGTTCCTAATACTATAAAGAGTAATTCAGAGGAAGCCCACAGATATACTCAGTTGTGTCACCAAATAAAAGCAACACAGTACAGAGCCTTGCAAACTACAGCAGACCCTACATTTGTACATAGTTTTTACATGTTTTTGGCTTTTTTAATCTGCCTATTTTCCTCTTCCTGTTCTATTTCTATGCTAACATTTTGTAAAGCACGACAATCCTCTGGCATCTTCTAACGCTTCTCCTATTCTTCTGTGGAGTATCTCACACACCTTCACAATTTGCATCCTTCACCCAGAGTTTCTGTGCATCTGCAATTCATTTTTGTTTTTGCTGAGCAGAATGGAATGTCCCTATTTTACATGGCAGGTGCTGGAATACTCATCCTGAACATTTCCTGTAGAAGTGTTTGCGTAAAAGGCAACCACAAGCGTAAACAAAATGGATGAATTTTAGACAGCAAGTGTGTGAAATCAGTCAAGGTAATTTCATTAAAAGGCTCACTGCCTCTCACTGGAATAGAGCAGAAGGGGAGCAGGATGAGGCTTCTTTCATATCCTACTCAGTTATACAGAATCTCCAGCCACTGAATTGCTTTCAATTTAAAGGGTGATTTTACACATGCTGGAATGAAAGTTTAAAGAGCTGTCCCATTCTCTGAGGCCTATTTTTGAAGCAGAATAATTACAGCCCTTCTATGGTTATACTTTGCAACAAACAGTCAACATTAATTAATGCCAAAAAAACAATGGCATTCCTGAGGAATTACACAGTACAGTTACATGAATAGCAAAAGACATGATTAATGTTGTTACACTGAATCCTGAAGGCATTAGCAATAATGTAGTAATTCCCTGTTAAATGCAGAGATTTTCTTTTTTAATTTTTGTCCTCACCCTGGGCTGGGAACCCATCACACTGGGCTATCTAGAATGACATGACTTTGAAGGCCAGGGCAGATGCAATTTGCCACTGTCTGTGGAGCTGCAGGATACTCTTCTCCATGCAGCTGGCTGGATGCAGTGGCTGGGACACAGTAAGAGGCAGACAGATCCCTGCCCTCGTGCCCTGTTCCTTTTCTCAAAAGAAAGCTATTCTGATCAGTCTCCCTGCAGGGCATTCAGAAAGGGTATGAGGAGGCTGTCTTTGCCTTCTCCTAGCCACACCACGGATCATCCATGATCCAATCAAATATATATGATATAGAACTCTTAATCTTCCTTCAGGTAACTATTTATCTGAGAGTAATCCTATTGCTTTCCACAGAAGTATTCACAGGGTCATTCCTCAGAAGAGAAGGCTGCTGGGATACTCCTGCCAATTAGCTAGGAAGTACCAAGAGAACATGAACTTCACAGCATGTTCAATTTAAACAAGTTTACTGTTTTGATAAGAGAACAATAAATTCAAATGATCTATTCACTCACCCTTATTAATCAACCTTACTATACAAGAAAACATACTAATTTTCTGTTCATAAAGTAAAATACTGCACAAAGATACACTCAATTTATTTAGCGTATTATTAATATCTGATAAGCACGTGCAAGGAATTGGTCTAATAATTGGTGGTGTTTTCTATGCTGATACCCTAACGGTAAATAATTTATTGAAAAATAAGTTACATGTCTTTTTAAACATGAAGTAAAATACTTGTATAATTATCTCTGAATTTTAAAACTATTTTAATCATGTACAAGGTACTTTAATGCATTTAACAGTAGATTAAAAGATTTGTTAAAATATATTCTGATAAACAGCCTCTAATCTACTTTAGATGCTTTTGTAAGAAAGAAAGCACAGCTCATACAAGGGATTTTGGATTATCCGTTTGTTATGACGAAGAACCCTATGGACATGCACATTCACAAAAGTATGCATGTATGTATACACACATTATAATGTTTTGAATAATCCCATTGAAGTCAATGCTATCTATAGTAGCCCACTGCAGTAAACACTGACATGAATAAAGCTGTGTTGTGTTGTTTTGTGTTTTGTTAGTTTTCTGTGGTTTTGGTTTTTTTAATGACTAGAATTATTTGCAATGTAGCAATTTAAAAGATAAAACACCTGAAAGAGTGGAGTCTACAGAACAATGTTTTGAAGACTATTTTGCTTATTATTGGAAGTAGCAAATAATCGAGATTAGAAAGTCCTAACTAAGTTACTTTGAAATATAGTAACTGGTCAATTAGTTCAGAGCCAGCCTAGGAAAAATGGCAGGTGTCATTATTATGCACATATCTGCCTGTATACTATGAACACGGTACGTCGGTCCCAATCAAAAGTACTGCAACTGTGCACAGGAGTCAGGAAAAATGCAAGGGTCCACGATAGTATTTGAAAAACTTTGAGGCTCATCAATGCTATTGCACTGCTGTAACCTTATGACTGAATTTCATGAATGTGTATCATAGATTTCAGTATTCTGAGGCACTGTTTTCCCTTGTTGTGCACCTATACATAGACTGAATTCAATTCACAGCCATCACAGCAGGCTTAACATGTTTTAGTTCCTCTGCTTAAACTTGCCAGCTGCTCCTTCTGAGTTAGAAAAGAACTACTGAATTTGTACCACCACAGAAGAACCTGACCAAACATATTTTGGTTTGCTCCAAACACTCTTCAAACACCAGAGCTCACCAGCAGCAAAAACAACCTAATAAGACTAGACTAGGACAACAGATGCACCTGACTGTGTTCAAGGAACTGCTCTGAGTAACCTTCTGTCTACCCTTCTTAAAATAAGGACCTGGATTCATACTTCATGGGTTGGTAAAAGTTTCAATCTAAATACATGTCTGTTTTACCAGAATCTTAATGCTGACAGACTCCCATGCTAATCTCAGTAGCTGTGAACCAAAGATCAAATTCAGTACATAATGTGTCTACTCAGCATCCCTGGGGGACATATGTACATACATATGCTTGGACACACAGGCAGATGCATTTTATTTAAGTTTATAGAAGTCCTTCCACATCGATTTCTAATTTTATAGCTCAACACCTGTCAAGTCAGTATGCAATCTAGGTCTTTCAGGTTTTACTTTTTCATCTGCTATTTTTCATATTTGATGAGAAGAATATGCATGACTGAAAACTGCCTAATTATTGTTCTACTTATGTTCAGTTATTCAGTGTACCAAAAATTCCTGTAGAAGTGGAATTACCAAACATGCAAATGAAACACACAGCATTTCCCATATGGCTAGTGGTATTTGTCAGATGAAATACGTGAGAATTGAACAGAGGGGAAGTTTGTTTTAACATTCTGACAGAAATTGGCAAATGTGGCACTGTTAGCAAGACTTGTCCCATATGGGAAAATTTTACAACAGGAAAATGTAACTGTGATTAACAGTCTTTTTCAGTGCTCAAACCCTTCCATGCTCTTTGTGCCCTGCAGAAAAAACACAAGGCACAGCTTTTAACAGAATTTATGGATCTGAGCCTAGATAAGCACAACACTCATGTTTCTCTCTTGTATCTCTGGATGATGATACCACAGTTTTGTACATCCCCAAATACCTACTGGGAATCTTCCTTTCTTTTATTACACGTTTTTTTTAACTATATTGGAAACAGCAGTTTCTCACAGTTTCTTCCTGGTTTGACAAGTTGTTACGACTCTGTTCTTTTATTCCTCATATAGCCTGAAAAAGACATGAGGACTAAAATGTACCAAGAAATCCCCCAAATTATTTACTGCCTCACCCAGTTGGTAAAGTTCCATACAAATGACTTGAAATAGCAACTGTGATTTGTATGCATCAGTTGTGAAGACCCTTCTAGCACATGTCTAGGGACCGACACCGGCACAAATGTGCTATCTAAGCATCACAGCAGGTCACACTGCAGTTTGAATTCTGAAGCACACTTTTCATATAATTACAGTTTCTTTAATTAGTTTTCCCAAGAGGATAAGTCACATTTTCTTTCAGCTGATGCTGTGAGCCTCTTTCTTCTGAGGTAAAATCCAGACTTTAGCTTGACTAAGTCAATCTGTTCTGGAACATTGTGTATACACCCCTATCTCTATCACCCTAGTGTTTTCAGTTTTTAAAAACAGATTTTTGATTGCTCTTAAAAGTATGTATTTTCTTCTTTCATTGTGGGATATCATTGCCACTTCCTCTTCAGAGTCTTTGTTTCTTCATTACTACCCATATATATTTTGGGACATCATCACTTGCAATCCTTGGGGAAGCTCTCCTGATGTAATTAGAGAAATCAGTTCACCCTGAAAATCCACAAAGCTGCATGTAACTCCCTTAAACTAATTCAGTATGCTTTGGGGAGGAGTGCACAGAAATCACTGTCTCATTCCCTGCACCGTCTTCAAACTACAGTAAATTATCAATCACTGATGAGTTGACTGCCCTCCTGTGCCTCTCACACCAGGCCTTATGAAGAAAGGTATCAAAAAACCAACCCTCTTCTCTAGGAAGAATGATGCTCCAGCAGCACTACAGCTCTTTACCAGCACCTCCCTGATGCCATCAGCCATAACAGCTCTTCCTAATTTCCTCAAACTCCAGGAAGGGTTAAAATATGGCATATGTTGACAGATGACACTCCTTGCTAACAGGAAGGACACATTGCTGTGGGGCCCAGATCTCAGCTTCTCCTTCCCTGCAGCTGTCTGTGGACAGTGGCTAATTGTATCCACTTGTTTAACCTCGGGGATAACGTCTGGAGGGGACCAAGTGCCACAAGCACACTTTTTTTTTAACGGTCATTTCCTCTCTGGTGTAACTTGCATGACAGCATGTGACAAGCAGAAATTAATAGGGACACTGCTGTGCCAATACCTCTTGAATTGCTTTGACACTGGCTGCAGGCTGCCTGCTTGGCCACCCAGCCAAGACCTCACATGAAATGTGGCAAGGGGCCCACAGCTCTATTCATTAACAAGCCAGCTGGTCAGTGATTAGAAAGCTGAAACAACGCTGTGCACATACATCGAGAAAAATGCTCTACAAGCAGCTTCGGACTTAGGTGGTAAAGTATCTTAGAAGAGCAAATCTGTAAATTTATCTTAGAGGCTGTTAACATTAGAAATAATGCAGAAGGCCCTGGAAGATGACTGGCCTACGTTGTCATCTAAGTGCAAAAGGGCTAACCTCAGAACAAAGACTAACATCTTGATGTGCTCAAAATCATGCACAAACAACTCAGAACACATGGATTCTGGTCCAAAGGAGCACTCAAATTACGTAAATATAGAGAGATTTATGACAGACTACTCTTCCTAATGGTCTATCAACACCTTGGCAACATTACTGACATTTCTACAGAAAGTCTAATTGAATCTGTTTGCAGTGTTTCTACTGATTTGTTTATACGATGATATGTAACAACAAAGGATGAGCCTTTAGAAGCATCCCAAGGGATTTGGATGATTAGATCTCATACACCCAAGGCAGCTTTGTACCCTTCAGCTCAGACTTTTTTTGAAAACTGTCAGATCCTTGGCTAGACACAAAAGGCTCAAGATTGTTCCTTTAATTTCTCTCTTCAATTGCTTTTTTAAATAGTAGCCACTGAAAGTGCATAGGCTCTTGATGAAACACGGGATGGCAACAAGAAAACAAGTTATGCTTTTTTTAAAACTGAGAAAAAAGTAGTTAATAGGATCCTAGAGACTGAGAACACAACCACCATTTAAAATCAGAAAGACTTCGGCACTTAATTCCTAGGGCTTCTCCACAGTTGTAAACTCATCCCAGCAAATTCTGTTTGATGAAAAACTTGTTTAAATTATTATAACACAGGCCTGATCAATCTCCTGTTATATAAGGAAATATATTTGTGGCTTATACATCCGGCTGAAGGCACAGCCAAAGGAGGTGGCTGGGCAGCAGAGTCACTTTCTCAGATTAAAAAATGAGGTTACTGAAGAGTTTGGACCTAATTTTTAAGGCTTCCGTTGTAGAAACTTTCAGGAATTCAGCATAGTCATCAATGGCACTTGCATGCTGAGGAAGAAGATGGCCTCAAATTAAGAAGATGGCCTCAATGAAGGCCAATAGAGTTACTGGGACTCTACCCATCAATTTTCAAAGACTTAAACAGGTCCCAGTGCTTTTTTTTTAATTCTTATTTTCCTCCCACTGTCACTGGAATGAACAGCACCTTCACACAGATGGAACCAACCTTCGCTGAGACAAAAATGTCAGCATGACACCAGGCATCAAATACTACTATTCTCTGAAGTCACACACTCCTTTAATAAATAGTTAACCGCTTTTATTAAAGATGTGAACACAAAGTAAAGAAAGAAGACCATCCCTTCCTATTCTTTCTGGGGAAATACATAAAAAATAAAGCTCAACTGTAGAATTTAAAAAAGCCACTTCAATATTATTTTTTTTTTGCTTGTAGTGTACTGGGCACAGCAGAAGAATCATGATGCTCCTAAGTGCTGTAAAATGGCTCAACATTGAGGTCTATTACTATCCCAGCTCCAGTCACAGAGGTACATTTAACTTTGGTGCCTCTCTTGCTCTGTATTACAAATTCAGGGATAATGGTTAACTAATTCATGAGCGTTGCAAAGATTAACTAGTTAATGTTTGTTAAATACTCCAAAGAACTAGATTTTTCTTTCAGTTATAAAGGCTTAACAACCTTGAAGAAAATCAAAGATATATAGAAGAGGAACGATTTTATTTTTATACAATTCACAGGAGAAAAGAGGCTTTAAAAAAACCTGAGAGTGGACAGTGACCTATTGGAATCAGCTTGCCCAGGATCTAAGAACTTTAAATATAGCTTTGCAATGCTGTCATAGCATTGCTTGAGCTCTTGAAACAGTCTTCAGGATGAGCGTCGTACTGATGCCTCATTACACCTAAATTAAAAGTAGGAAACAAAATAATCCTTTCTAGGAAGCATTCAGCAGATCGAGTTGCTCTCCATGTTTACAGCAGCTATTAGTTTGCAATTCTATTAACTTGAATTAAAAAACAAAAGGCTCCTGAAGCAACAGCTTTAAAAAAGGAAAAGGCAAGCCCCTCATCCTATAGACAAGGCCAAGTGAAGACATTTTGCAAGAGGAATAGAGCATATACATGAAGACTTTTGTTTTCACTGAAAGAATGAGAAGTTTGCTATTAGCACTAGACTAGGGGAATGGCTACCCATTCCACTGCACTTACAGGTGTATCACTTTCTCCTTTCTTATTTCTTACCTTTTCCTTTATGTCTCTCTTTCCTCCCTTCATGAGTTCTGTTGCCCCTTCCTTCCCCATTCCTGACTCTTGTCATGCCTGCTCTGAAACCTGTTCTACTTCACACTCACTCCCAGGACCTCTGGCCCTACTCCATCTCTTTGGGTTGCTGCCTCCCACAGCCCAGGTGACAACCAGGCCAAGTAGGTCACTGGAAGATGCCAGCTAGTAGCATTCCTCAGCAGCCCATCTCTGAATTTCAGATATAACAAACTGCAGCAGGCAGTGACGTGACTGTGATGTCTGCTGTGGCTGCAGTGGTAAGAGCTGGTCCTACGCATCTGCTGAGCCTCTCCAAAGTGATGCGTGCCACAGCCCCTCCAGTTCTGAGCAAAATGACACTGATTTACACTAGCACACATTAGTGTAAACCCTGCCGTGTTTTCTTTTGAACACTTTTCTGATTCTAAAAAACAGTATGTGTCTTCAACTTACAGTGACACAATGAGCAATGAGTCTGCTTATTTCTTAATGTTAACAGAATAGGTAAGAATCAGCTCTACTTTGGGGGTGAGAGGAAAGGTGCAACGTGACAGCTGACAGTCTTCTTGGAAGGGGAGAAGATGGCCTCCAATTTTTCACAGGCAGAGACCTCCCCAAATATAAAACAAAACAAACTCTAAGACGTTTTTAATAAAAATCCACTGGTATGTTAGAAATTAGTGTGCAAAAAGATCCAGTCAATGGAACAAAGTGCTTCCTCAAAGACAGGTCTTTTAAAAGTCAAGTGTCACAAATGATGCATGTGAGAAACACAGCTTGTGGCAAATGCACCATTGCTTCTCAAAAGGGTAACCTGTGACAAGAAGAAAAGTATGCTATTAATTATGCAATCTGGAAAATAAAACTACATGTATTCCTGTATGTCTTTACTGTAACTATTCATGGTGAACCTACGAGAAAAACAGTAGCCATGATCCAGACAACCTGGACCACACATGTCTGTACTTGGCTGAATCAGGTCCCAGAAACCTAAGTCTTCTGTTTTTCCTATCAACAACAACAAAATATTTAAAAATCATACAATCCAATATCAAACTCTGTGTTACTCCAAAACTACAGTCAATTAAGTAGAAACAAACTGTATCATCAGAAGGGCAAAGGAGAGAGGGTAGGGATCACTATCAAAGCACTTCTGTTTCCTTTTGTTTATTAAATAGTAACTGTATTATTTACTGCAGCTTTGCAAGCTAGTGAGCAGCTGGGTGTGACATATTTCCATGCTCTGTAACCTCTCCTTATGCTTCGTTAGATTCCTTATCAGGACCAGAAGAAAAGAAATCTCTCTGTTATGCTTTTCCTGTGGCAAAGGAAAAGACAAGATGATGACTTTCCAGCTCATTTCACTTGTACAATGTTCTCATCGATCACCATGGGGTAGGTCTTTGTTATTTTCACTGAAGGACTGTTCTTAGTTTTCTGTCACAATAAAGCGTGACTCCACTAATTAGCAAATCAAGGTTACCTCTACCACATTTGCAAAAGAACAAAATGCAAACATAAGGCTAAAACTACTTCTGAAATATTTTCCAAGGTCCCAGTTTCACAGAGACAAAATTAAGTCAGGCTAGGTCTAAATTCCTTTAATTGAAATAGAAGTTAAGGTCTGAAACACTCAGAGTAGATGATGTAAGGAAGCTAAAATAACCCTTTTATCAAGAACCAAACGTTTTCTGCTTGTTTTGCGACTTTCTGCTCCAGAAACCAAAGCAAAGAAACTGTGGTTTATTTTCATATTAAACTCTCTGTGAAGCATGCTTCTCTCTGCAGTTTTGGTTCACTAAAGCCCATGCATCTTGGCCTCTATTCTCCTTTTCCTATGTCTTCAATAAATATTTTAGACATCAGCAGGAATTATGTGAGCAGACAAAAACAATAAAAAGTGATGTCTTCTAGGCAAAGCAAAAACAAAATACAAAATGCTTTGTAACATGTCCTCTCCTCTAACTTAATATTTTTATATGTATTTTCCCTTTCGGTCTGCGTTGTTTCTCACCGAATGACAGCTATGCACAACATATAATTGTAATAACAAGCATATGTCTCAGAGATAACTGTTGACATTTTCGGAATTCAATTTAGAAATTTTTATTTAAATGCATGAAAGACATCTGCATACTCTTTCATTGACTGCATTTTACATTTGTAATGTTCTGCATATTCTTTTGGAACCATTTCCATTCAAATGCCAACTCTGGGTTTGGATAGAAAGTATTTTCTTTGTAATACTAAGGGAGGAGTATGTTATTGTCAAAATTTCTCTTTAAAATGTCCTTGCTAAAATATTTACCCTGCTAGTCAGAACAGGGATATCTGAAGTTGATTCTAAATAAAAGAATATTTTAGAATTAATCGTAGACTAGATGTTAAAAACAGGTACATGCTGTCATACCAATGCCCCTTCCCTGTTTTAAAACTAAATGAAAAACAACCCTACATTATCATCTACAGAATATTGTAACATTTTGGAGTGTTCTGAAGTTTCCTAATTTTAGTTATGCAACAGAACTATCACAGCCTAAAACAAAGAACAAAAATTCAGCAGCTGAGTTTATTGGCTTGGAAGTTAAGAACTCTTAAGAGATGGTTAACGTGTCCTCTTAAATATTTCTGGTCTTTTAACGTTACAGTGCAATGCTTCCTATTGCATAGACAAAAGAAGTGGGACATTTTAGAATACTTATAATTTTTACGGTGTTGTTTGTAAAGTCACATATTTAGCAACAGTTTAAACTGTTGAGCAGTAACTTTATTTACAATTAAACCAATAATTTCAAATGGCCCTTTAAGGTATAAGACACTGCTCAAGATTAATAAAGACAGAATGCAATGGCATTTGTTGAATTGGTCACAATGGTAAAATACAGCTTCTTCTTGGAAATGGGTATTCTCAAGGGTCATTATTTTCAAAGCAGGCAAATAGGATATTCTGTGGCTACAACAGCTACGATATTAATGAAAAACAGATATAAACAAAACGGTCCACCAAACCTTGTGATCCTTGGAGCCCTTTGCCATTACTGAGTCAATTTACCATGCTGACCAGCTATGACACATTTTCGTGAATAGTCCAGAGTCTGGTTCCAAATGCACAGACACTGCTTACACATAACTTTTGAGGGAAGACTACTTCGCTCTGACAAAGCACTTAAATACAAGTAAAACACATGTTTTATGACTAATCTGAAACTAAGGAAACAATGGTTTCAATTCTTCTTTGTTCTAACCTTAGAATTCATCAGGTCAGTAGCACAGGATAACAACTGGTTCTCCTCTATTAGCTCTTCTAATTCAGCTTTTCAACCTTATTTTTAATACTGGAGCAATCTGTTGACATAAAATTAAGCAGATGCTTAAGAGCTTTGCTGAAGCAGAGCTTCTGCTCCCTAAGAGTTTTTTTCCTTTGGGATTGAAGCTGAACCAGAAAGTGCAAGTATATATTCCAGCATGAGAGTAAACGTTTTCTGTGTACAGATGTGTTAGTACTGTATAGCTGTAACAGTAAAGGAGAAGTAAAAAGAACCTAAAATAGTTATGTTTGTAAGTCTTTGGATAAGGTTTACAATCCAAAAACGAAGGACAGATTTGATCAAGGAGCTTGAACCTTCATAATTTGCTCTTTCTTAATGGCAAACTATTCAGGCTTTGCAGTAAACCAAATGAAAGGTTGCTTGCCTGCTGCTGCTAACAGCATCACCCCACACTAACTCCTAGAGGAAAACCCCAAGAATCCCTCAGTTACACCACAGAAGGATTTGACATTCTGTGAAGGATTTGTGCTCTCGAGTACCGACACTGGCAAATGCTACAAAATCACATCTGATTTATTAAACTACAAATAAATTAATCATTAAAATTTCTAAGTATTTCCCCTTGTTGTTGCACCAAGAACAAACAAACAGTATTTCTGTTATTTCAATTGTGTTTCCATTCTGAATTTTCTGTCTTCTGGCAGCTTCTTGAGAATTTACTAATGCGTGTCTTTTGTTTTGACTTCTTAAAAAGGATATTCTCAAAATGGAAGTAAGCTCATTTTATTTCACTTTGAAACCTGAGAAACCTGTAACGTGAACCATACGGTGATTACAGAGCATATAAAGGAAGCAGTTGTGTAAATGTGTGAAGTGACTGTGGTGGGGAAACAGAAATGCACTGGAGAAGCAGTTTCACACAAACAATGCTGTTGTAGGATCTGACTATCACGACTCAATGTTTAACAAGGTATTGTGTAAAGACCACTCAAAAAGGAGGACCTATTATGGTGGGCACCAAAGTCAAGGCTTTTCACGCAGCTTCTTTCATTAAAAGCTCACAAATAAAATGGACAAGACAGACCCCAGGTGGAGAAATAGTGAGAGCGTTCCATGATGCTACACTTTTATGGGAGTAGTCAGGGGACACAGGCAAAACGGAAAGAAAAGTGATGGAGAGAAAAGTTCTGGAGGAAGGGAAAGAAGCGTACTTTACTGTATAAATACGAAGTGAAAGTGAGTTGAAAAAATTAGGATGGAAGAGCAGGACAGAAAGGGAAAAGGGATCAAAAAACAGGAATTTCACAGGCAGGGAACAGGGAGTTGAAATGACTGAAAGCAGCCCTGAGTCAAGAGGTTTTAGCTTTGGTTTCTCTAGCAGCTGAGTGTAGCTGGCTGATGCCCCTGGCTGGTGCTTCTCTGCAGTTTCATGCCCGAGGGCCTGAGGACAGGAAGCAGGGAGGAACCGTGTCTGCTCTGGTATCCACAGGGGCAGGCGGGATGGGGCTCTCCATGTGTCTCTCATCTGACACACTGAATAGGAGGGAGAGGCACAGCTTCAGCTGGGGCTCGTTTTATTCCTTCCCCATAAATGTAACAGCTCAGCTGCCTCGGGTGATGAGCTATTGGATGGACTCTGGGAACCAACACGTACATGTCTGTATATATACACACACAGACGTTTATATATATACATACATACAAAAATATTCACAGAAACACACACACGTGTATACATGTATGTGTACATGTATGATGTGCTTGCATGTGCATACACGTGAAGGCAATATACACCAAACCACTCTCTAGGCACAGCAGGAGAACTGGTGCTACCCCTCACATATCTGTGTGTTCTTTAAGCATCTGTGTTGCCAGTTCTGGCCTTTTCTGGGCCACATCTATTTTTAGAAAATGAACTCTAGAGAGTTTTTTCTAGTAGAGTGATGATCAAAGTTTCCCTTTCTCTCACTCAAATAGTAGTTTTGTTTATTTTTTTTTTCTGTAAATATGTTAGAGGACTTTTACAATATACATTTTATATATGTGTGTGTTTATGTGCCTCTGTATTCATAAATAATAGAACATTCTTTAAGCTGACTTTATGTTCTACATAGGAAAACATGTAATACAAAAAAATTTCATCTCTGCCCATTTGTATGGAAATTTGTTTTCTGGCATAAGCTAAATACATCTGCTATGGAGGAAAAGAAACAAACAAAACATATCTTGATTAAATCAGTATGCCACTAAAGTAACACACTTCAAATTAATTTCTACCGTGGGATACAATGACCTGCCTATTCACTGGCATAAAACCAGGGCATACAGCTAGTCCAAAAGTATCGAATTTCTCTTGGGGTGGAATCAAAAAAACAGTTATATGGAAAAATAAGTTAGTTGATTGCTATATTATCTTTTATTAGCCATGACTTGTCTGTGGCCAAGTTTTGAATTGTTTTATACTACAGCTCTGTAATTGTTGTGAGTAAATATAGACACTTTATAAATATTCTAGTTTAGAGAATCTGAGCTCCAGTAACTTGACTGAGATGGTAAATGTATTCTGCTACAATGCTTTTTTTTTTGTCCCAGATCAGCTAAGCCTTAGAATCCTGAGTTCAATAAGAAAAAATATGTTGCCCAGTTTTCCCAAGTATCTACCTTGCCACAATTTGTGCTACTGTCTACTCTTCCCCATCTCTGTGTGCTTGTTTTGGGATGAAGTACAACTTTTTGGGTGTACTGCATAGGGGACTGATTTACTTCCAGTGCAGAAACTATTATTAAGAAAGTGATTCTTATCTGCCCCCACAAAAATCAAGAATGGCTCTTCGAACGTCTTTACTTCACATCTGCTGCAGTCCAACCTTCAAATTACTTGTCAAAAGTAGCATATGGCTTGTAAGCAAATTTAGAACATGGGTAAATCCAAACATTTGTCTTTTTTTCTGCCACTGCTTTACGCGCACCATCAGCTCCAACAGCTTTCTCTTAACTGCTTTAAATGTGACATATTATGTTTGATGAAGAGAAAGACTCTGGAAACATGAGTAACACTTCTGCTGATCACTGAGGCAGGATGTGCTTGCAGAGCAAGTCGTGCTGTACACCACCACTATGAGAGAAAGGAAATCATCTCAAAAATACTCCCAACTTAGAAGAACTGTCACTGGCTGGATGCAGAACAGTGGGGCACTGTCTCTGACATGCTGCCTGACAGCTCAGCCCCACTGACAATTTTTCCTACCATGTACTACTTTTCTTTCAGTGTTATCAAAGCATTTCACATGGCAATTGGTACCACGCTGATGTTCCAGTAGCAAAAAACCCAGTGTCATTAATAATCTGAGAGTCTCAAGAGAATGCAGTAGAACCCATAAACTTTTTTATGCATCATATCCATCTCCAGCTCTGCTGAACTAACAGAAATGAAACAAGCTGATAGCAACATTTCACTTCCAGTGTAATACTGCAATTTTGCAATGACTTGATCATAAATCCCTTCTACCAAGGCTCAATCTCCTTCCATGCCCACAATTCAGAATCTCTTCAGTTTCTTAATTTCCTCTGACTTTCTGAATAAGGATGATTTCTGGCCCTCCATCTACTGAAAACAATAGCTTCCTTCTCACTTCAAAAAGGATGTGTCCCTTAGGGTCCTACTGGACTGCAGTGCTGCCTTGAGAGTAGGGACTACAAAAGAAAAGTAGGGTTGAGATGTCTATTTACAGAACCCTTGATAGACATCATTTCACATTTCTAATTCAGTGTCATTGTTTTGAAAGACTAAAATTATTATTTCAGACAGGTTGCTTTCATGCATTATGTTCCAATGCTGCTTGACTGCTTTCCAAACTGGAACAACTGAAAAAAATGTGAAGCGCTCCAATGATTTTAAATCAACTCTAGTCAGGACAGAGTGATTTAAAATTATTGGAGTGCCTCACATTTTTATGAGCTCTCAGTTTCCAAGCAATGGAGGTCTGAGCAGTCCTAGTGTACAGCACTACAAGAAACAACTATACATTATCATCAGATTGAAAAGGTTTGCATTTGAATTTGGAAATGGCAGGAATTCGAAGGTATTTAATGCCACCATAATTAAAATCAGTGGCTGTACACTAACAGTAAGAAGGTCCAAGCTAAAGAAGTAACTGCATAGATACCAGACTATATTGTGTAACATTCTGTGAGCTGCAGTCCCTTAACTCACAGAACCATGACTCCTCTTAACCCCTCGGTCAGCGGGTACATCGCTGCTACCTGCTACCAGCCAGAGATGTGGCTGTGCCTCTACAGGCAGCACAGCATGGGAAAGAAATTACAACACCTACAACAGAGGGAACAACCACTCTGGACAATATCAATTTTTTTAATGTTTAGTCCCTTCAGAGCTTGTGCAGGACACCTACTCCCTCTCCTGCTACCCTTTCATGCAGAAGTCCAAGCCCTAATAGTAGGATTAACAGAGAAAGAAAAAAAAAAAAAGGGATTTATCCTACAATGATATATCAGTTCAGCCCTCTTGCTTTTCATTTATTTTTACTGGCAAGTCTTTTTTAATTTGTAATACAAAATTCGTTGCAAAATAATCCACAAAAATTAAATCCTTAGCAGCTGTAAATGGGCACCATTTCACTGAAGCTAATGGATTTACACTTGTTAGTATCAGTTGGGGATCTGATCCACTATTTGTACATGCCAAATTCCTCACTAAGTTTTGTTTCTTTCTTTACCATAAAAGTACTGACAGGAAAACAGATAATAACAACTCTTCTGTTAGTATCTTTCTTATTAATTCAAGCAGGTTCTTTTTTTTAGTGACTTTTAGCTTTGATGTTGTTAAACGCAGCCGCACGCTGAAGACTCAGTACTGGTGAATCTGTTTTCCTGGAATAGCTTGCTGTATTTTCAGAACAGCATGATTGTGTGACATCTGCTTCACGTCTCATACGTGATCAACTGAGTAGGTACAACCATGGTATATGGCTGAGTCACAACAGTGAACACTGGTCTGCTTTCTGAGGAACAGCATCTTCATATTAATTTTCTAAGGGTCTTGCAAAGATGTGACCAGTATGTCTGGTTTAATGGCAGGTAATATAAGCTAAGGACATGCACAGGGATCTAACAGTAACATGTATTCCATGACTGAGGCTAATATTTAAAAATTCAATTTATGGGCTACTATCTGATAAGCCCAAAAAAGGGAATTAGGTTCACTGCTGTACTTTTTAAATTTTAGGCATCTGAATACCAAAATCTGTATACCTGAATCAGACTGGTATATTGGCTTCCTATGCAAAGAAGTAAACATCCAAAATGTATCCACAGAAGCCATGCACTTGAGTAAGGAACCAGGACACAACAGAGGAAAGCACATTCATTGAACCCTGCTCACTCTCTGATTTGGCTGCCCTGTTCAAGGCTGGAGGGAATATCATGAAGATTCACAAACCACAGACCCAGGCAGAAGGACGTGCCCAGCTTTTGCAACATTCCATGACAGGTAACATATGCACCTGCTATACTGGAAACCTTTGTTCTGTTCCCTCCTGTGCTGACTGTCAGATTGAAACATGCACATGTAGCCTAAATTCTAAATTTCTGTAAGAAAACTATTGCAAGAAGCCACAAGTCTACTTATAATGACATTACCTCACAAAGTTAACTTTATTCATTACTAAAATTAAAGAACCTCAGTAACAGTTTGTTGTCCCCTCTCACTTTTACAGACTCTCTGGTCTGGCAGAAGAAGACGACTAGAAGGAACTACAAAGAACCACTCTGTAACCACTTAACGTACAGCTTTATATACTAAGCTATCACATGCATAGATTAATTTAAATCTAAGTATTATTAAATATGTTGCAGTATCTTATATCAATAAATACCATTTTGGTTACATATGCATGATTTCCACATGAAAAACGTAGTTAGTGTTGTAACAACCATATCCAGATCAAAATTACTTAGGAGCAAAAAAACCCATGTCAGTCTCACAAGCATCAGAACAAAATGTGACCACACAGCTTAAATATGCTTCAGTCCCAAAGGCTAAGACATCAAAATGCTTTAGCGGTCTGTTAACTATTTAAAAGAAAATCAACCTCCTGTGGCAGACATGTCATTCCCACTTCCACTATCCTTATGTCAACTAACAAAAGTTCCTAATGAGCCAAGTCTCTCAGAGGCTCAACTGCTAAGACCATTAAGGTTACCAAAGACCTGTGCATGTCTAACAGCTGTGTCCAAAGGAAACTGAACTCATACCTTCCACTTCCACATAAACTGCTCTAAAGTTAAAGAGTATCCCAGGAAGAAAAGAAGGGAGGAGACAATGGCTAGAGAGTAAAGAAGGAAGATGTTGTCACTGCTGATTTTGATTCATGCCATATGGTACATATATTAATCAGGTCTGAAGAGGAAGCCAGCAAGTGTGATCGTGACTACAATACAGCAGTTACAAATGCTTATTAAGCAGATTAAAGGCTGAATATAGTTCTCTTTCAAAAGTGAACACTATGTCTGCAAGTATTTGGAGTAGCGTCCACCATCCTCTACCTCAAAGTAGACTCCATCAAATAATAATGGAAGTGCTTCATCAGAAAAGATTTAAAACTCCTCTGTCCAGAATAACCTAGAACTCAGAAGCCAGAGCCACAAAAATGGACATGAGCATTCACACTCCTGGTGACAGAAAGGGAAAGAGAGTATGACTGCTCTACATCCTGGGTGTGTATTCCCACTACCAGGCAATGTCTCATAAGAAAACTACCTCTCTTCCATCATGTTATGGACACCTGTCTGTATCTTCCTAAAACACACTCTGGGGTGACTCCTACTGCAGGGCTTTAGGGATTAGAAAGGTATTGCTGAGCAACATTAATACAAAGCTCTAGTTGTGTTGAAATGATCAATATGGTTCATTTCTCTGAACTGCTACAGTCTGACAATTGCCTACAAAACTACAAAACAAAACATCTTAAAATGGTACTAATGTACACTTTTATTTCTTGACAGCTGGTAACCAAAAACCCCAGCATGCCCCAAATCAGCAGAAGCTGAGCCTCCCTTCCATAAATGTTATGTAATGATGGTAGTCAATTCACACAGAAAAGATCTTTTGGGGCTGATACTTCTCTCATAGTAATTTTATGTCATACAAGGTCCACTAACAACTGTTGATGTCACACTGTGGTGCCAAAGAGGTATATTATATTAGATCCTTCTACTTCAAGCTATACAGAGCTTGGCTCATTTGGCACTTCTGTGCTGCTGACACATGCAGAACTTTAACAGATGGTCTTACAATACTGGCAGTTGTTTTGTACTGTTCTGGCAGTGAGGGGAAATACTCTACACAAATTGTCTGCAATTCTGGAAAATAAATGAAGTACAAATCCATATTAACCCCAAAAGCCAAACTATAAAAAGTCAGATTAGTCATTTAAAGATGTATGTGCTCTGGGTTAAATGCTCAGCTGCTACAAAATTGTACTATTTCCCTGCAACTAGAAGTATGCTTTGCTTCAATTTCTATCAGGAATATCCATAAAGATTGTATAATTAAACAGATATTGAAATATACTAAAAATAAGCCTTGAAACCCTTTCTCATGTGATCAGCCCTGACTATCAGCAAAAGCACCTCCATAAACTGGGTGTTTTGACATAAACATGAAGCAACAGGGTGCAATTTAAGTTAACCAAATCTCTGTTTTTCTGTGTCAAACAGGATTCAAGAAAAAACACATCAACTACTGTGAAAATGTTGAAATCAACAGTGATGACCAAGTGAACAGCAATTTTACGTTTTTCTTCACCCATTTGAGATTACGTACCACAAGCTGAATTTTACAGTCACCAATTTTTCTGGATGCAGTGGAACTTGCACTGTACATAAAATATCAAAATTGCTCCTCTTTGTTTCTGTGTGCTTTTCTACTTTATTGTGCCAAGCTATCGGATACAGCAGGTGGGTTAACTAGTAAACCGTGCATGCAGAACAGTGCTTTTTGAATGTAAGCACAATGATTTCCTTCATCAGTATATAATCTCCATGAAATGTATATTCAAATATATATTTGACAGTCTCACAGCACAATTTCAGAACAGAATTTTTGGAAATCACAAACACTTTAGCACAGTTCTCATGTTTTGTATCTCCTTTACATGAAACATAGACCAAAAGATACTGCAAAATGAGATTTCAGAGGCTCGGTCTTTCAGATCCCATCAATTTCACTTTATTTAGCTAGATAATATGCCAGTCACCTTGCATCTTATTTTCACTATGTTATTTAAGTTGAAATACAGTTCACATAAGTAGCTTCAAAGTCCTAGGAGGAAAACAGAACCTTAATAGCATTATAATAAATATAATAGGTACATTCCAGTCTTCTTCTGACTGAATCAAGTCTGTATCAATTTTTCAAAAAATTTATTTTATCCACTATGGTTGGTTAAAAACATGGTTGCTGGAACTGACTGATATTATGCATATGTGACTTTGACACCAGTGAATAGATAGATCTTTATCTGCTTTAGTTCTAATTTTACACTGAAAGATCAAACACATCCTAAGTTTGAAGCAGTTAAAAAAGTTAATTTAAACAACTAAATTTTCAATAGTTCTCATGTTTTCTTTTCCTCCCTTTTGCCAGACTAAGATGATACAACATACTTCCAGAAAGTACTTATACAAGTGAAAGATAATGCATCTCTGAAAATATAAATTATTTCTCTTCACAAAAATGAAAAAATCAAAAGAAACGTTAAACAGACACAGTTAAAATGTAGCAACATCAATCCCTCTGCATCTCTTCCCAGGTATAAACTTTTTGTCAAACACTTCAACCTATGATCCTCAGTGTGGCACTCTGCTGTGAAATTCCAAGAAAAGCAGAGGAGTTGGTGTATGCATTTTATTAACAATAATGGAAGTATATCCTGTCCTAGGTAGGGGTCCTCCCTTACAGATGCAGAATATGAGATAACATGACAATAAAACTTCATTATTGCCCTCCCAGTTACTGAGAGCCTTCCCAGCTTCTCTAACAACTGGTCATGACTCTCCCCACCCTTTGGCCCATCCTCTGCAGAGAGCACTACAGGTCCACAATGAACATTTCTTGCTCTCAGAATGTACACAAACTCTCCTGGCAAGAAGGACATAAACCAAAAGTAGTCTCTTGGGGAAATAAAAGGCAAAGGAAAAGGGGTAAGGAGCACAGGATTTATTTTATCCATTCTAACAATATCCAGCACTTCACCTTTAAGGGAAGGTTCAAGTAGTCTCTGCCTAAACAATAACTGAATCATCTGTCTGCAGCTGGATGCAAAGGTCATTCTTAATGATTTCACAGAATCATGGAATCATAGAATGGCATTGCTGGTATTGGAAAACACCTTAAAAAATCCCACTGCCAGGGGCAGGGACACCTTTCACTACACAAGGTAGCTCAGAGCTCCATCCAACCTGTTCTCGAACACTTCCAGGGGTGGGACAGCCATGACTTCTCTGGGCAACCTGTTCCAGTGCCTCACCACCCTCACAGTAAAGAATTCTTCCCTAATAGCTAATTTAAACATACTCTTTCAGTTTTAAACCACTCCCCCTTTTCCTGTCACTGAATGCCCCTGTAAAGTCTCTCTCCATGTTTCCTGCAGGCTCCCTTCAGGTACTGGAAGGCTGCAATTTGGTCACCTCCTCTAAGCCTTCTCTTTTCCAGGCTGAAAAATCCCAATTCTCTCAGCCTTTCCTCGTAAGATAAGTGCTCCATCCCTCTAATCAACTTGGTGACTATGCTCTGGACTTGCTCCAACAGGTCCCTGTCCTTCCTGTACTTGAATGCTACATTCGGTACAACAGTAAACATTCAGTAAATTTAAAGCTCTGAAAGAGGAATAAAACCCACAAGTGCAGCATTTTCACAAAGTGATTGTATCTCTTACTTTGTGCTGCAGTTCATGTCCCAAGCTGGGCACTACTCAATTTTGAGGCAACAAAACCCAATGGGATCACAACAGAGTTTGCCTCTCTGATTTATCTCTGAAACACTATCTTCTAAAAATACCTTTATAGTTTCAGTAGGCACTCCAGGCTCTGGAACTTTATCCAAGTAAGTAGTCAAGTCTTGATCCACATGTTCAAACACTAATGTTAACTTGGTCTCTCTGTCTGTTCGTGACACGGTGCATACATCAAACAATCTGAGAAGAGGAAAAGAACAGAAGAAGTAAGTATACAGGAACCAGTACCAGATGTACCTTGTATCTCAAGCATGCCTGTTTAAATTTCACACGGATATAAAATGGAAAAGAGCCTTCCAAAGGTAGACCAATCTTTTGAGATCTTGATTCATCAGATAACAGTTGTTATAGACTGTTTCAGTCTTTCACTCGTGAATTCTGAAAAAGGATTAATTATTAAGAACTCATCAGCTGTTAAATGTAAAGTAATTACATGAAAATAATTATTTTTTTTTAACACAGCAACCTGAGTAATACAGAAAACTACATGATATCTATCCACATTCTAGGCTCTGGTACTTATAGTCACGACAAAAAAAAAATCCAAAAAATGCAGGAAATATTTTTGAAAAAAAAAATACACAGAGTGTTTGCATGTTTCTTTCCACGTAACTCCCACATACACCATTACACAACTTTATAATTAGATCTCCTTCAGGAGAAACAGATTTTTTTTGCTGATTCTTCTTGCAAATTCCTGGATGCAAGGAATACCTTCACTGTCAGCTACAGTTTGGAAAAAAGCTTTGTGCACAAGATGTCACTACTTTCATCAATTTTGGTCATTCTTTTACTGGAACTTCTTTATCACTTCACCTTGTTTCACAACACCAAACTAATTCACAAAGCTTTCATAATACCACATTCCTGTATGATTATTTTCTACTGTTTTCTCTTTTTAAGTAGGATTTCTTTCATCCTCTCCACTTCATCTACCATACCAGCTTTAACCACTGTTTTACTGTTAACATCTGACCATCCTTCTGTGCTTCACACCTAGAGTCGTATGAGTGATTTTCACTATCCTTTCTCAAGTACCACTTCTACAAAATCCTAATAGGAAACCATCTAAACAGCCAGAAGGACATTTCTTCCCTGCTCACATACTTTCCTCATGTGCTTATTCATTTAATTTTATATTCCAAGATCATATGACATTTCTCTCTGAGGCGAAGCAGAAAAACGAATCATTACTTTTACCAGGTGACAGTAGATTTGAAAAATGGATGGAGTTACTGAAAGAAAGGTCTAGACAGTTAAACTGAAGAATCTCTCATTGGTAACAGATCAAACTAGTGTTGATAGCATGGCTTATTTTTTCAAACATCTTATCAGTGATGCTGTTGTATTACTTCATACTCTTCCTTCGGATTACTTAATTAGAACTACGAAGTGCAGGATTTCTGGTAATGTTATCAAGTAATATTTTTATTGCTTGTTCAAGGACAAAAGGCTTTATATGAAGGATCTGAGAACAACTCATCACACACAAAAAGTCTTGGCGGGGGGGAGGGGTCCCTTCTTTTCCCTGAGGACATCTGACAAACATGTACATGAGATCTTTACACCGAGATTCTACTTCTTACCTTAAATCTCAATGTATTTCACAAGAGAAGGAAACACTAGAACTGGCATAACCACCTGAGAAGAATGTAATTTGGGTTTAAGAGAGCAGTATTTTTCACTTGACATTTACCATGGTAAGGCTATGCTCTCATTTGATACCATTTTCCTAAACAATCTTTGGTCCGACATTGAAAAGTTGTTTATTAGCCACAATATTTTGAAAATGTATACATGCACATTCATCTTAGGTTAAGGAAGCTTTTCAGTGAGTAATAAATTAGGAACCGGAGGTCCGGAATATGGAAAGACTGTTACCCTACCTCTACTTGAAGACTAATCTGTACTTCGTCTGTAATCATCATCTGAACAAACAAACATTAATTATTATGGTACCACAGTGACTGTAAGAGAAAATGCGTTGGCACATTTCTCGTACTGACAAATACTGTTCTCTAAGATTCCCTTAATGGAGTGTACATGTCCTGTACATGCTAAATAAGCTTTGTGAAGTCACAAACCTTCCTGAAAAATGAAGTTTTCTGGTATTTGGCTGGAGGTAAATAATCTGCAATATATTTATATAAATCAACGTGGAATGTAGCCGGACGGCCTATAACCCCAACACATGCAAATAGAGAGGAGCCAGACAGGTCTCAACATCTGAACATAAACACTGGAAAATATTTCCAACTGTATGATTCCTTTGTGTTGACCTACATTCACCTAAAATGTTCTAGGACACCCCTTTTGCCAGGTATTTAATACACTGGCAAAAATATATTTTCAACTATAGCAGAGTTATAATTCAAGAAAAAAAGGAAAAAAGATTTCACTGTATTAAACTTAGAAGTAACATGTAATTTCCAACTTGCTGTGGAGGAAAATGTTGACTCTCTGTTAATTCTTCTGTATGTGTGTTATTTTGATTCTGGCATTTTCTGGCACAGCTAAGTAACTAACTCAGAGAAGCGCAATTCTGGTTACCTTTTACTGAGTAATAAAATTATCACTGAGTAATAATATTATCTTTCCTTTTTATATACTCTTTATGTGAGACTCTAAATGCTTCACTGTTTAAAAGCTCCAGATTCTGCACGGGGCTGGGTAGAAGCACATTATGTTTACTCATAGAAAACATAGCTGCTACTTTAGAAAGATAATAATTTAAATCACAGGTTATATGAAACCATGATATTACAAAAAAAAACAACATCTGGCATTGCTCCTGCTAATCATTCTTGAAGTAGATTGTGAAAGACACAGCCTCTTTATTCAGTAGTTTCCAGAGGGACAAAACTATTTTTTATAAATTATACTCTTTAACATTCATTGTGAGAATATCACCCATAAAATTGCCTTTGTTAATTATGACATCTCTGCTGCCTACACTGCTCATCTCTGAAGCCATTTCCTCATGATTTTCTCTATGTGACAGGTTAACATTGCATTTGATTGCCTCTCTGGAATAGGCAACAGCAAAATGCCTTTTATTTAAAGAGTTACTATGTGGACACTGTCCTAAGTGAAGTAAATGTACCTCAATTAATACAGGATTTCCATACTGAATACTTCATAAACACAAGCCCTGCCCTTCTATTGTACTTACAAAAGAAACATTTGAATTATTTGATTACAGTAAGATCCTCTATGGGAAATCCTGCAAGTATTTAACAAGATGTTTGGCTGGGAGTCATACACCGCCCAGCGTGTCCATCTGAACCGGAACACCACTGTTGAAGAGACACTAACAGAGAACCTGGGTTTTAATGCAGATATTTTTTCAAGTTAATTGTACTAAAGCAGAAGCTTATCAGCTACAAATCTCTGCCTCTGTTTTATGTGTTTAGTGCCTAGTGGATCTTCTATAATCCATCAGAATACATGCCTTCCTACAAAAATATTCTGCCATTTTTCGCATGTAGAAAACCAGATGATGCACCTTGACATCTCCACAGCTTCTTAGAACACAAAATCTGACAAATGCAATCTCATTTCACTTTCATTTTACAATATGAATACCTAATGCTTTTACAGGAAAGACAGTTATTACTTTGAAAACTATTCCATCTATGAGTGGTAAATTGTAACTGAACACAGAAAGTCTCTAAATGTTACTAGATTTGCTTTTGAGATGCGCTGAGAATTGTTATGAAGTTTCCTGCTTTCAAGCAGCATAAACATTTTTTCCTGAGCAAACTGAGATAACAGCAATGGAGATCAGGTCCATCAGCCCAAGCCACTTGCAAGAAATACTGAAAGACAGATCTGACTGTAAGACCTGAAAAAAATGTAGGACATAATTTATCTTGGCTACTGTCAAAGAGATGAGTAGGTACATTTGGAAAATTAACTGGATCATAATCAAAAGGAAGACCAAGAATTAGATACTTTATACTTGCTGCAATGCATCGAAGGGCTTACTGTTATTTTTACTGCAGTGGGACTAATCCAACATGAACATATATGTGTATGCCTGTATGGTCACTCACAGCACTGAACAAAACCAGTCCCCACCTCCTGAAGATTTCTAGTAACATGGATTTACTTTCATTTTCTTTGGAACAGTGTCTTCCTCAAAAAAGTTACTTCCTAGCTTATACATAACAGAGGAAGAGAATTGGAGCCTTAAATTTATGTGTAGGAGAAATCTTTAGAAGACTGTGGTTAGGTAAGTAGTGGCATAAGAACATGCTACAGTTTTAAGACTTCACAAGTCTGAGCAAAAACACAGACAAAAAGTGTTTGGTGGCCCCAACCTAACTCTAAAAGATGCATGACAGAAAACCAGCACAGAACTTTTGTATTGACAGTGTTTATGTAAGCACCACAAGATTGGGATACCAAGACTATCACAGGCCATGACTGAGGTTTATTGACAAATAAGGGGAAAAGGACCTGAACAATTTCTGCTTTTATTGCTTTTGGCTCAGGTTAGTCCTGGAATTCAAAAGCACAGAAAATTTCTGCCTCTCATACCTAGAACTATTAAGAATGAAAGTCAGCCCTTTTAGTTCAAATTTCAGCAGCAGCCTTAGACTCTGTGTTCTTCGGAAGTCACTCTTTGTTCACCCCAACTTTATAAACTAGGTACTCCTTGAAAAAAAAACAGTTTTACCCCTACTTTTAGTATTAGTTATCTTTTCTTTTCTTGATTTTCATGCAAAAAAAGACTGCTGACAGAAACCAGTCTCTACTCGGAATCATAAATACCCAATGTATTGGAACACAGGGGTCATCTTTCAGATGAAGAAGTCAATAGCTGGGCAACTGCAGTGGAACATGTACATTAGGAGAACCAAGTCCCATACAGCAAAACAGGAAATAGAGCTTCCCACTCTGAAACATATGACAGAGCTCCTTCCCTCTGTTCAGGACATACTACTTTGTCTCATTTTAATCAGCAATCACCCACTTCTCCATGCCTCTGAAAGCTGGTATTTCAGATGTAGAGTTTTCCTATTCAAAGGAGCTTTAGTACAACACTTTTAGGAAGAAAGAAGTGCACATCCAGATGAACAGGCCACTAAATTCAAAGTATTTAAATCACTTTTTTCGTGGGATAACATTTGTAGAACCACATATTAATGCAAGACATAAGTTATGGAACCTAATTTCAGAGGCCACGTGGGGTCTTCAAGAGCTTCACATTGTACTTGTAACTCTAGCCAAAGCTGCCCAAATGTGTATCAGTGCTTAAGGTATGCCTCCACAGCAGACTACAACATAGCACAGACTTTGACTGTGCCCAATAGAACCACCCTGGTACTGGAAACATCCAGTGTGAGGGCACAGGACTGCCTGCAGCACAGCCAGTGATCAGCTCCATCCAGCAACAGCCAGATGCCCAGAGCCAAACTTGACTAAATAAAATAGGCTTGGGTATGTCTACCATGTTCATGGCAACTTTATGTCTTAAACTTAAATCCTTATTTTCTATTGGGTTCTTGGAGTTTGTGAACATTTCTCATGCTTTGCTACCCTTCCAGGAAAGAGTAGCAGGATCACCTTTCATTTCCAGGAGAAATCTCTTTCAGGCAAACAGCAGTAAAGGCAGAACTTAACATCAGGTAAAATACATTAATTTTTCTAGGACAGGCAGATGTTTTGTAGATAGACGTTTTCAACTCTGAAGTCACTCACTCATTATCTCTTGTGCACAGAGCAAAATGAGCTGCCACGGAGAAGCAACTGTACAATGAAAGGAAGGCAACAGAAAGTCCTGTTCTGGAGACTTACTCCAGCACAGCCCAGCCAATATTGTTGCTTACAGCCCACTCACCAGGGAGGTTTAAGGGAAGGAAGGGGACATTAGGATGACAAGGCAATCGTTCATTTGCAAGCTGAGCTTTGTGCTGTAATTTTTTCCAGTCTCTCTCCCTTTCTGACTTGGAAAAAATATTTAAAACGCTTAGCTGTATAAAAGAGGTTTTTGTTCTTTAAGTGTGCGTGAGGAAGAGGGACAGAGAAAGTGACAGAGAGAAATAGATGCTCGTGAAAGCGAAGTAAATAGCACTGGCTAAAGTCCGATAGAGTGGGCTGACTGGGCAAGCGTTCAACGCTCAGTCCCGACTGCAGCCCTGACCTGCAACACCCCTGCTCTCCTGCGCTGGGCCCCACTCAGGCAATGACGAGCTCTGGCGCCAGACTGAATGGTTTTGTGATGCAGACAAATGTCTGCTTCAATGAAACCACCAGAACTAGTTTTCATTTTCAACAGAAACCAAGAATTGTGCCCAAAAGATGAAAAGGCCAAGTATGTTTTCACAGTGTGCCACCCAAGCCACTAAAAGATGCAGTCGGTTACAGAGTTTTACTTCAAGGAAAAATAGGCCTGACAAGATGTTTGTTCTCTGCATATTTCTTTGTTTATAGCATCATGTTGTCCATTTTTGCCCTCACACTGTCATTTCTCTTTTACCTTCTTCGCAGAGGGGGATTACCTTTAACAGACAAGGACCAGAAAAAGATCTCATAAGACTCCGTAATTCAAACTATATCCTGCCTTGCGGAACTTCTCTTCAGGACTTTTCCTACAGTTCACTAGTGTTTAAAATGCTTAATTCCTCACCATTTCATGAACAATCTCACTGCAACTGATTTTATCCAAACTGCCCATGCATTGAGCCCTTGACATTATGGAGGGAAAATACCAGCTGGGTGGTGCCTCAACACAGGCCTGTGTGCTGCCATACCAAACTGTCCGCGGAGAGGCGAGGGACACGCCAAGTCACCCCTGAATCGGAAAAATAACATGGCCTGTTACGAATACAGTCGTTGACAGATTGTTTAGGATCAGCAATAGCTGTCTGACCTATTCATAGTGCTCTCATGTGATCCTTCAACACGCAAATGTGCACTGCCTTTCAAAGTCATGTACACTGCTGCTATACAGTGCTGTGAGCTTCCAGTAAGCTTCCGAAAGCTTCCAGTTCAGAGTACAAATTAAAGATGCTCCCATTCACTGGCAGTGTGTTTGCATCTGTTCCTAAGTTTTTTAGATTTTCTTTATAATACCTTCCTCAGGGGACAGCTGTATTCCTTTTCAGATTCCCTAATTTACTCAACATGTAAGTAAAACTTATGCCTGAATATTGATTTTGTTTAATTCAAATGAAAAGAGCCCAGATGTTATTCTGGACTTCCAGCTGTACATGGTGCAAGATGAGATACAAAAAAATTCAGTCTTTACTGTAGCTCACAAACTGCTTGCTACAGACTCCACATTTCAGTTTACATTTTGAATTCGCACTTGTGCCAGACCTACAGGATCTAAATCTAAGATGAACATCTCTCTTCTAGGTATAAGTAAAAACAATTCATCTTCAAAATTTATATTTTACAAGAGTATCGTTCATTCTTCAGTGGCTTAATAATCTAATCTATCTACACATGAGATTTAATCGTGATGCCAACATATCAAAAATAACAAAGAAAATAATAACCCTTCACATAAAAAATATTCACTGAAAAAAATCAAATGTACTGTTTGATACTCTGTACAATCTTAGGTAGTTTTCTTATGTGCTTGCAATATCACAGAAGATCCTGAGGTATTTAATTCAGCTTTTTTAAATTGTATATAATTCCAATGCAAATTTGAGTACAAACTCTTGCTTCTTATAGATTCATAAGAGAACCTAAGAATAACAAAGCAGCTACCGTAGAAGGTGACAGAAGAGGGTCTTCTGTTTTGATGCTTATCATCAATCCAGGGGCTGCTGTTCCTGAAAGACCTCCAGATTACTCTACAGCCACAATTATTCTGGAAAATGGAGGATGCACTGAAAACTCATGTCTCGTTTGAGCCCTAATTAAAGACCCTGCATAGGCTAAGCCCTCAGCAAGCTGAAAAGAAGCATCCTGAGAGTAATTCTGAGGGGCCTAACTGTCAGACACTGAAAAAGCAAGGCAAGGGGCATTGCTAAAGGCTGCAAATACACCTGAGCGCTGATGCATCATGTTGCTACCACTTCCCAAGACAGACCAGTACTGGCAGCACTTGAAAGGAGTCCAAAGCTGTGATGGTGATGTTGAAGACGAGGGGAGACAGAACAACAGATGCAAAATATTTTGCATTGGTTCTGTTACTGGCACCAAATATCGTTGTAATTATTTGTGAGGCACTGACACATTAAAGCCTTGTAGGAAAATATATTTCTATGTTTCATAGGTAGAGACGGGACCAAACGTTTGTCTTTCTCAAAGAAGGATCAAGAGATGACTTTTAGAAGGGGAAAACTTCCACAGTTTAACAATACTATGAATTCCATTGCTAAAGCAAAAGAGCACAAAACAGAAGAAAAAAAAGCCTTAAGAAAAACAAAAGGCTAAACTGGCTAAAGTTGCCAATACCAAACATGCACAAAGTAAATAAGCAGCATATGTGTTAGTAAAAAGAGATGTTAATAAGAAAATAAAATTAATTATTTTAAATTATTTGAATTGTGTTGTTCTAATGTATTCAGGGAATACTATTGCTAAGGAAATCTACAGACCTTTTAATGTAACACACTATATATCCATGTATTAAACAGAAAGCAATTAACAGACAAAGGAGTAAACCACAGTAAAACAGTGCATGGTTCACTCTCATGCCCATTTGTTTATATTTGGGTTTATTATTATGTATCATCTCTTAAATAAAAAGTTCTTGTCTCTCTAAATGTCATTATAAAAAGGAAAACCTTGGTAAGAGAATGAATCCAACATCACCGGAAAATAGGGTGCAAACTTCTACCAGTCTGTTTATGCTTACACAGCATGGTCAGCTGACATGACAACAAAAGTTTTGAGTAGTATTGTATGATTTTTTAAAAAACTTGTCAGTAGAAGAATGAATTTTTGAAGTCAGACTACCAGTGTGCAGAGCAAACCTGTCATAGATCTTGACCTTGCATGATCCACCAGCCCTGAAATACCAAAGAACTTACGCTGCACTTAACTTGCAGCATGCAAAACACCTGGGTGATTTTTAAGTACACACATCACCTAAAGCTTCATCTGCCTTATCTGCCTAGTATCTTTCCTCTTTCTTTTACTCAGACACTCATTATCTGGATACAGCAATGCAAACCCCTGTCTGCCATTTCAACCCCTTTCTGGTTTTTAGCCATGCAGCGAGAACTCTACAACTTGCAGAGGGCCAAACATGCTCAGTCCCCTTTTGCACTTAAGCATCTTTATCTGTACCACAATCTCTCCTTCCTAACTTTTTAGTTACCCTTAAGTACTCAATTCCTGAATATGGGCATTCATCTCTGAAACTATGGTAATGATGTATTCTAAGGCACTCATCACAGTCCTTAAATTCTGAAATGAACAAACTGCAAACTGTTGTTTTCCCAGTCTTATTAAGGGAATAGAAAACAGCAATAGATGTGAATAGTTCTTGTTATTTCAAAAATGGAAACAGCAATTTAACACCAGATGAAAACAACTTTTAAAAAATATCTACGTTTGTTGAAAGAATCTGCTTATCGATTCACTAGAACTGCTCAAAATTTTCTGAAAATGGATCAGATGTATCTGCCCACTTTCAACACAAGCAGTAAGGTGGTGAATGCAGTTGCCACACTCAGAATTAAGTCAAGTGAAAATCCAAAAGCTGTGTAACACTTTCCACAAATTTGTCCTGAATGAGGTTCTATCACATAAAAACAGAGGTAAGCAGAGTGACTTCGATCAGGCTTTGATGTCAAATGTATTCCCAGTACTACTCCTGTGTGCCATGATGGCAGTGCCACCTTGAATTTCAGACAAAGGTAACTCCTCATTCACTTCAGCAAAACCTGGAAGGGAGCACAGTGAACTCAAGCAACCCTCCAGTGGCACTGTATTGTGTCCTGTCATCACTACTTCACAACATGCTACAAATGACATCCCATCTGCCCAAAAGTAAACAGCACTCAGCTGATTTCCAAAAATCAAAAGACAAAGGCAGTTGCTCACATGAATAAGAAAAACAAACAGGATCTGGCCAGGTTTTGTGAAGAAGCCACATCTATACACATAAACAATACCCTCTTCTTTTTAAGTTGCATTGTAAAAGAAAAACTGAGTGGCAGAGTAACAGATAACTTCAAGAGAAAAAGCAAAGTGTGAGAAGATATTTATTCTAAAACCAAAGTACCAAAACTATGGGACTACGAAGTACTTAATTCAGAAGAAGGCAGATTTAAGGCTTGCAAGAAAACTATCAACTTTATTGGGCACAGCAGTCTTTGGCTACCCATCCATCTATACCACAGCCCTGCGCAGCTTGTGAAGCAACAAGTTCTCCTCTCAGCTTCCATAGAAGAGATACAACTCCTGTAATGGAGCTACTCAGTGATTGGTGGTTAGTTTGAATGGGTCATGTAGGTCTTCATTTATTCAGGGGAAAGAATTAAGTTGACTTAATCACGCTGGGGAGGGTACTGTCTCTCCTGCTTGCTATGGAAGATACCTAAATGACTAACGTAGACAAGATGCTTTAATTTAACTGAATTTAGAAGAGATTACTCTTTCCCAGAAAGATTGCAACTCATCAGTTTTACATGGTGAGATTACAGATTCTGTCCAGTTAATTTCTGAAGTTATTTTAAAATAATTTCTCCCATGCAGAAGTTAAAACAAAATGAGAGAGAAGTAAAAAAAAAAAAAAAAAAGTAAGAAAGATACTAAAAATACCTCTGCCCTATTCACTCAACCCTCAAAGACCAGGATCAATCCTGAACAGCTCAGCATACAAGTGCCTTTACCTAGACCTCATGTCAAGTCAGTACATATATTTAACTGGCTTTGGCACAGGTCCAGCATTTCCTTTAATTTGAAAGGGAGTTTCACCTATAACAAACTTGCAGGATTGAGTTTAATATTCATGTTCTGAAAAAAAGAAACAAATGGGACTAATAAATCTTCAATAGAAATTTACAAGATTTTCAGGCTTAGTAAATTCAGCTGGGGGCAATTGCTCTTAAACACTTAATACATAAAAAGGGATCCTTTTTTCCATTAGCATGCAAATTCCTTACAAGTTTCATCACAACAATATCTTGCAAGTGTTTTAAGACGTGGACATCATAGTGGTCTTTTTCTCATTCATGGCCATTCACACGTGGCCATGCAAGCTCCTTGCCTATCTTGTCATTTATTCTATCAACTTTTTATTTTTTTTAATTAATTTATAGCACATGTAAAATAAACCAAAAATATCTATTTTCATAAGATTCTCAGGTGCTGTCATCCTCCAGTACTTAAGGTAGACATCTACTACATGTTTCCTCCATTTCTAGCCAGTTTACTTGGCACAGTGAGCCAACCATTTAAAGATTAATGCACTCAGAGTGAAGTATTCTACAGGCTATACAGCTCTTTAAGTATTTCCTTTAAACTCTTGCACACATATGCAAAAGAAAACAAATTAAAGATTATTTGAAGAGTTTGGCAATGAAAATGAGGTGTTAGTAGCATTTTGAGCTGGCAATAAATTTTATTCGACTGTTTTATTACTACAGGGCAAAGGCAACTTTTCTTTTGGGGTGTCTTTCAGCAGCATGAGATGAAGGCTTACATTTTAATGTATAGGTAGTTTCGAAATAAATTCAGCATTTTGTAAATTACAGTTTCTGTCAGATGTAAACACATGGCAAAACTGCATTTTGATTGTTTTGCATTCATTATTTTTCATACTTCCCAAAGAAATGAGCAAACCATAATAAATCTCGCAAAACAAGGTCTGGTTCCTGGAGCGCTAAAACATTTTTACATGTAGGCAAATGAAAACAAGGTCCATGTACCCAGGGTGTGCCAGCAAAGCAGGGTATGCTCTGGGATGCCCAGGCAGACAGTGTGGGCATGGGCCGAGCTGGGCAGCCCTGAGCCCATGATGGAGGCTCCGGGGGCTAGCATGGCTTCGTGGCCACCAGCCAGCTCACAGCATCAGCGGAGAAGGGAGGGAGGCATCTGCCTGGGATTGGGGCAGGGCTGGCTCCCATCTGCTCACGAATGCTGCATGGGCTTACAAAGTAGTGAACATGGATTACTCAAGATCATAGAGAAGTCAGTGAGAGCCTTAATTTGCCAGGAATTATCGCTTCAGGTCTGTCCCATTCTTATACTATTCTCTACACCAGGAACTACCTTCCTCACTTCAGAGTATAAATACTGGGTGAGAGAGAAAATGTTCTAACCCTTTCTAAGCCATATAATAATTACTTTATTAATGTAATTATTTTCATTTCAAGAATGAGTCAAGCAAGGGCTGAAGGAGTTGCTCCTCATTATTTTCTATATTCCATCCCTAAACTCCTCAACCACCCTATTTACGTCTGGAGAAACAGCACAAAGAAACCACAGCTGATGGTCTTGAGCCCTTGTAGAGTTGACTGAAGAGGCAATGGTATACACCATACAGGCCCCACAGAACCACCACAGTCTACAAAAGCCTTTTCTGTGGTCAGCCTGCCTATTCCAATGACACACTACTTTTTTTCCCCTAATCTTCACCTTTTTCCCATCTAACAGGAAAACTTACTCCTCTTAGTTCTACTTCAGTGCTTCTATTTACCTTCAGCTTAAAAAAGCAGTCAAAGAAAAGACAAATTATCCAAAATATGAAAAGTATGTAATCATATCTGACATAATTAGAAAAGTACAAATTCTTATGTGAATCTTCAGGCTTATTGCACCCCAAGTATTTAATTATGATGTCACTGAACTACCAATTTTATCAACTGCTATATCATACAACTTCTGAATTTTTGTGTGAGCGAACAGTTACCAGTGATACTGGACTACAACAATAATTTTTTTCACTGACATATCCCACATGTCCCAACACATGATGGAATAGAAGGAAACAGGAAATAAAATAAGATTCTAAACTCAAGGACTAATTAAATTGAGTAGATACAGGGAACACATTAAGGGAATGTACAATCTTAGTAAAGATGTGGCTCCAGTAATTGCATGGAGAAAAAAAATCATAGAACTGTCAAGAAAAGTTAAGTGATTCAGGAATAAATGTCCCAAATTACAAAATAATCTATGTATTTAGGGTAATCAGTACATTTGGGATTCAGCTATTGTATGAAGTCTCAAATACTCTCAATGACTTCTCAATGATTTTTGATTAGTATCCTAAAGCCTAAATCACAATATAGGATTGGAAGAAAAAACTAAGAGTAGTTGCCTGCATTAATAAGCACTCACACAAAGGACATTTACATTGAGAATGTGTAGATACCACAAGCCACAAGATGCTTCCCACTCTTCCACAGCAAATGCAGAGCCAGGAAACTCCAGCCCATAAGCTCTTCCTTATGGCAAACTTTAGTTTGAGAGCCTTACCATCACCCCAGGTCCATGAAGCAGTAGGATATTCGTGAAATAAAACTCCTAAGTTCTCCAGGAAGCTGACCTCTACCATTTTACACAGGATATTAAATAGACTCCAGCTGTCTCCACTTAGAAATGACTTAGTTCACATGTTTTATAAAGGTCCATTCGGCTGCTTTCTGAGTTATCGCAGAATTGAAGTGACTTTCTGTGAAGAAAGACAAACTATCTGGTGATTTCCCTCATCTACTTTTCATGCAGGCATATCTTGGTTTTCAAACATCACAACTGGAATCTAGATGTTCTAATATAAGAATCTGTGTCTCGATTATGAAAATATTTGACTGATAAATAGCTGTCTCAAGTCCACTGGAAGAAACATACACAGCAGAGCTTTATTTTTTCCTAAATCCAGGTAGAAACAGTAGCCTTCATTTCTATGGATGCCTCTCTATGCAAGCATTTATGGTGAATGACTACAGATCTAAATGCAGTACAGTTCACACCATTTCACCACAGAAGGCAGAGAAGTAACACGGATTTAGATCTTACAATGCAAAAGAACACTTTTCCAGGCTTGTGAAAATAATAGTAAGCAATATATTAGAAAAGCCATGATAATCCATGTCCATTCAGAAAATTTTAGTTTTATTTCAAGAACTCAACAGACTTTTCAAAAGAAGCCTCCCCTTAAAAGCTGACAAATGTTACTGCAATATTTTCATACAAAGGATGTGCTCTGGGATAACTGAGTTCTCAAACTGAGTGACTAATGCTGATAAGGGATGGCAATTCCATGCTGCAAAGAAAATTAAAGTGACCTTGAATTTTGCAAGATCTGAAAAATTAAAAAAAAAAGTCAGTATAAAAGGAGATACATAATCACACCATCAAAATATTCTCTAAAGCCCTTAATATATATATTTGCAAACAAGAGGAGGAAAAAAGCCATGTATTAAAAAAAACTAGTTATGCTGCTTTTAAAAATTGACATTGTCTGTTCAGTTGCCTGCTGTCCAGGTGAGGTTAAACCAATAGATGCCAGAAAATGCCTAGGCTCTTTGCCACTGACATTAGGATTTATAATTTTTATTTACTCTTTCCAGAACACACTTAATAAAAGTACTATTTTATTATACTTAGGAGTGTTCATGGCATTTCAGTTCCGTGTTCAAATTTTCAATGTCATGCAACTTTTCAAAATATATTAGCTTTTGGGATGTTTTTTTCCTGACTTGCTGTCATCCCCTTTCCATTTTTTCAAACTTGAAAAAGAAAACTGTTCTCACATTTTTAAAGCACAGGAAATAAACTAATTGGAGTCCTATAGGTCTAACAATCCTAATCCATGTTACAAAATAATAATTCTCAAGTTAAATGCAGTCAAATCTTGACATTTTCATGGTTTTCTTTTTCCGCATATACCTACATGTGTAATATGCATATCCAAACAGCTTAATAGAGCAGATTATTTACTTTACGACTACTATATTGTCTTAGTAGTTCCATAATTAAAAAAAAAAAAAACAAACATGTTTTCAAGCCTTTATATCTAATTACAAAACAGACACTTAACATAAAAAATCATGGAGCAGAATATTTTAGCAGTATTGATTGACAGATTTTAATTTTGAAAGCTATTACTGAGCAATGTGGGCTGACATGTTTTGAGATTATGGAAATTAGAAATTCCCCCAAAATTATTCCAAGAGATTAAGGTCTAGCACCCTGCTTTACAAAAACTCAGGTCTTGGATAATTCAGACTGGAATGTAAGTTAGACACTAGAGTTTTCCAACTATTTGCAATTTTACAATCATGCAATTTCCCCAAAATTAAATTGAGGCAATGAAACTATGTGCACCATCAAATTTCTTTCAATAATGACATAATAAACCCACTTAGTGGCAAATCCTGTATGAGATCAGTGAGGAGTAATTACAAAAAGAGAAACCACAACTGAGAAAGCTTTGAAAGGTGCCTTAAACTACTTGTAGACCACATGAGTGGCCATCTCCAACACATATCACCAGTTACTTTTCCTCTTGTAAAACATTAACAATTTTTGACCAAAATGGCTTCCGCTGGAGCTTAAAATTGGGTGCAGGCTAAGCAGGCAATGCCCATCCATCTCAGCTACTATCAGCTTCCTCTAGCACATTAATGCCAAACACAAACTAGGAGACTGTCTGAAGCCAGTAAATTTCACAGAAACCCACACTCATATTACAGAAAATGTATAATTTTTCGAAGTGATAAAAACCAGTGCCTTGTAAAAGTTCTTACTAACAATCCATGTACTACAGATTTTGGTTAAAAAAATTTCCCCTATAATACTCATTTCATCTTCCATCTAAATTCTCATAGTCCAAGTACTCTCTGACTTCAATACTAACTTTTTGTTCTCCCACACCCAAAATAATTTCCTATTCGATTTTGTAACATCTGTTATTTACTGTACAAACTCTCCACTAGCTATTTCACTTTTCGCCTTCAACTTTAATGACTGGCATTAATCTCATTGAGATTGAGCAAGCCACTGTTGGGTGGCCACTCTAAATTAGAATCACAGAATGGTTTGGGATGGAAGGGATCTTAAAGATCATCTACTTCCAATCCCCCTGCCATGCACCCTTCACTAGACCAGGCTGCTCAGCTCCATCCAGTCTGCCCTTGAACACTTCCACAGATGGGGCACCCACTGCTTTTCTGGGCAACCTGTTCAGTGACTTGTCCACCCTCACAGTTAAGAACTCTTTCCTAATATCCAATCTAAACCTAATTTAAACCTTTAAGTTTAAAGCCCTTCCCTCTTGTTCTGTCAGTACAAGCCCTTGTAAAAAGCCCCTCTCTTTCATCCCTTCAGGTACTGGAAGGCCACACATAGGTCATCCCAAAGCCGCCTAGAAAAACTATGCTGAACAACCACAGATCTCTCAGCCTTCTCTCACAGGAGAGGTGCTCCATCCTTCTAACCAGCTTAGTAGTCCTGCTCTGGACTTGCTCCAACAGGTCCTTCCTGTGCTGGCCCCCCAGAGCTGGGTGCCGTGTTCCAGCTGGGGTCTCTCCCACCAGAGCAGAGCAGAGCAGAGGGGCAGAATCCCCTCCCCTGCCCTGCTGCCCACGCTGCTTTGGGTGCAGCCCAGGGCACGTTTGGCTCTCTGGGCTGTGAGTGCACATGACCAGATCATGTCCAGCCTCTCACCCACCACCACCCCCAGGTCCCTCTGGGCAGGGTTGCTCTCAATCCCTTCATCCCCAGCCTGTGTGGATACTGGGGTTGCCCTGACCCAGGTGCAGCACCAGCACTTGGTCTTGTTAAACCTCACAAGACTCCCCTGGGCCCACTTCTCAAGCTTGTCTACCTGGGCTTTCTCTAGAGTAAAAGTGAGCACGTCCAGAAGGCAATTCACCATACTCCAGTGTGGGCTCTGAGGGTGAGTAGGACAAATTACTCTCCTAAAGCATATGCTCACCTATGGGGAACCCCTAAATTACTACGAAGGAGTACACTTTTAATATTCAGCTGATTTAAGTGTCTACTCACAATTATCTCACATCCCTATCTTGTTATGCATGGCTATGTATACCTTTTGTGAATCCACCATGATACACCAGAGCACAGCCATAAAAAGGGGGAAGAAAGTCTGTCATCTCTCTTGAACATCTCCCATTCCTTTGGAGAGTTTAAGAATCCAGTACTCTTAAACTGTCTTGTATCTAGCACTCAGGAAGAGGATATAGATCAGAACAGCAGCCAGGATGTCAGTGACTGGAGAGAGCATGATGTCAGGAAATGGTGTATCACTCAAGTGACAAAAACTGTGCTGCAATAACTCTCTATTTAAGTTCCCACTATTTCAAACCTAAGCCTTTTCGTATCATTCCTCTTGACTGCTAAATTTTTGATTACTTCTTGCTTCTTAATCTCCCTTTTCTAAAGCCTATTGTTACTATGTCAAGTTTGGGAATCATCCCTTTTCCAAAAATGTCAGATTTAATTACTGTGGCCACTATGACTGTATGTCTTGACTATTTAGAATTTCTTAAATCAGATATTGCAAGTTACTTCAGGCTATGTAGAGAGTGATCTCTCTTTTTCGTACTCCAGGAAGAGTTACTTCATTGATTGTATCTCTAAGTTTTGTCTTTAAACCTTGTCTACTTGTCTTTAAAGTTTGTCTACTATGAGGAGCGGTTAAATTGTGCTTTATGAGTATTTTTGTGAACTTAGTTTCCTTTACAGCTTCTTCCAGAACATAGGCTCAATATCCTTTTGTTGATGTACAGGACATAACAAGATTATTTGCTTTTCATGACATAAGCTTTGCTTCTGCAGAATAGTCTTTTTCACTCTTAGCTTTGGGTTACTGGAAACCAAGCAGTCTTTGAACTGTATTTTCTTACAGACATCACAATATCCTTTTGATTTGGGATATTCCATTACACTTTAAAAGTCTTCTAAGAAAACTCCTTCATCAGCATCTGCCATTTATCTATATCCACAAATACCTTTCATTTTTAGTCAAATGGATTACCTGTCTCTTCTGTGCAAATCCTAACTATTATTGTTCTTGTACTGCCATGATCCTCAGTTCCAGACTCATTTTTGTTTGTATTTCTTCACTTGCATTTTTTGCACAAATATTTGCTTCTGAAATAACTGACAACTCTAAACAATTTTTTAATCTGACCAAATAAAATCTAAAATTAATAAAACCTTCTTGAGTTCTTAAGAATAGAGACAATATGAATAATAAGCAACAGAGAATTAAGAAATGCCAGGTAACACTTTTTTTTATTTTTTTTATTTAATGATGCTACAAACAAAAAGGCAGTATGATGAATGGGATTCTATGAAATGAAGAGATATAGGTGCTCAGTTCTGCAGAAGTATTAACTTGTCTAGGCCCTGCCTTAAGTTTAATGAGACATATAATTCTAATTTTCAGACTGTAGTCATAGATTCCAACCTGTCTGGATATGGGTATTATTGCTTTGAACAAAACTTGTTGCTCAGCATTTTATAAAAAGCAGAGATAAAAAGTGAGGCAACAAATTGATTAGAGATGTCTGCAAGGAAACCACAAAGATCAGTGGGTAGGCCTATCTCCATTAACAATCTGGAAGGTTATCTAAGGATAAACAACACACTAATTAAAGTGCAGATGTTGCCTAATCTCTATGTCATAAAGTTCACAAATACAAAGTATGCTGATAGATAAAGTTGGCAAAACGAGATTCACTTTATAATCTACTTCCTAGAACAGAGAAGTAATACAGGTCATTGGCTTTCACTGTCCTGAAGGAACCTGGAAATCAGTAATAGAGGTTCTAGTGCTGTGTTAGCAAGTAACATTACACGTAAATTTCAGTATTGTACAGCAAAGTCTCTTAAGTGTAGCTCTAGAAGCATTTGCACTAGAAGCGCTTGCCTTTGAAGAAAGAAGATGTACACCCAACTGAAAGGACTGTATCTGTGATGCAACCTAAAGACTGAGAGATAACATTGTACAAGATGCTTAGGTGACAACACAGAAGCAGGCATCAAGTATTTCAGAGGATGCATACTGAGTCAGAGAGGAATGAATTATTTGTGGTGTAAAAACGGAGTGGAATTAGGAGTGAAACAGGTCAACAGAAATGCTAAATCTACTTCAGTGAAAAACCTAATGGATTTTCATACCCCAGTTTGGTGAACTCAATAGCTGCAGCACCTAAACTCTAAGTGGTGAAGTCTCACACATTTATGCTTGATGGGACAGCTCTGCACAGTCTGCCTATGCTAATACATTTTGTAACATTCGGACCTTATGATTTGAACAACCAAAGCTGTTTGAATCAGCTCTTTCAATTTCCCAGCCCTAAATGTGCAACTTGATTCTTGGATTAGCTGGAAGATGTGTATGCAATTCTGCCAGTAGCAGCAAATGCTTAGGCTGATGACACAGACGAACAGTTAACTATGCATACTGCTTTTCAGAACATAACATAAGAAGCAGAAACTCTTCTTTCAGCTGTAATCCTCTGGTTAAAATATTGTATATATGATGATGCACTACCACAAAGTCAGAGCACTTAAAGATCAGAACTGTATTTTCTAGAGAACAACCCCGACTACAATTTACTGAAGGTCTGTCATTTATTATGAGACATATTTATATTCTTGACAGCTACAAGAGTGTTTCTAGGAAAATTATGTGATCATCAGTGAGGGAAACTGAAAAGCAATAATCATACAGAATACACAGTACTGTGAATCTTAAGTATCTGATTTTATCTTTAATATGCAACATAAAAAACACCCCAATATATTTATATGATGAGGAAAGGGGCAGAAAATCAGAACTCCATGGAACAAAGTGGGAATCTTACTGAGACTTACTAAAAGGGATTCAATTTTAACTTGGATATAATGTATCTATGAAAATCCCACCATATTTCTACTTATATGTTGGATTTTATTACAACTTTATTCAAAATACTGTTGCTAGGCATATTTTCAATCTATTGTAAGACTTTTATATTCTATGTACATTTTTAGTATCATGGTATTTTTAAAAAATGTATGATTCTGTATTTCTAAGCATTAAACATTTCCAATTTTTTTTGTAGAACAGGAATTCAATTTCTTGTCACAATGAGGGAAAGTTAAACATGACATTCAATGGCTTCACAGCCCTCCGTTTTCATTGGGAAAGAGCAGAGTGTGCAAGGTCCTCTAAGGTTGTTTCACTTCAGTGGTAGCTGTGTACCCAAACGAGTCCTCCCCCAAACCTCTAAGCACAGTCAGTACATTCCCAACTCCTACAGCCAAGTTAAAGTGAAAACGGTCTTAGCTCAATAATGATTGAGGTGGTTTGCTCTAATCAAATTAAACCAGCCAAATGTTCTTTTCAAAGGTAACTGTCTACTCTGCAGCTGTATGCAAAATACCACATCAAATGTGGAAAAAAAAAGTGATAGAATTCTATCCTTACAGTAGAGCCCTGGCTCCACAGATGAAGAGAAACAAAAGCACCAATGCAGCTAGGAATTACGATCACAGAAAGCTCCCAGAAATATGCTAACTTAAGAAACAGTGAACAAAGTACTGAAATTTCCAGTTTATAATTACTTGATTTCAGGGAAGAGGGAGTCTCTGTCATTGTTAAACAGCAATTTATCACACTGACCACACTTCAAATAGATATTAAAAGATTAGCCAAAGTTTCACATAAAAGAGATAAAAAGAAATCACACAGGCTTTTCCACTCTATTTCTCCCCTTCATTTCTGTTTCTATCTAAGATATGTAATAATCTGCACTGACTAATGTTTCAAAAGTCCAAACTCAATAGGTTTCACTTAAACACAGGATGATTCATCTACACTAGAACTGAGTTTTCAATCATCAAATACGGGAAATTCCTGTAAACATGAATTCATGTCTGAGTTAGTTTTTCATTTTCTTTTATTAAGAGAAGATCAGTCACCTGTTAATGATAATCCAGAGTAACAAGCACTCAGTGTTGGTATGAACCCTTTTAAAACAGTTCAGAACTCTTTGCTAAGCTCGTAGGTTGTTTGCTAGGTACACCATGGGAAATCCACCCAAGGACAACTCTACCTATACCAGCAAATTGGCACACGCTGTATTTAGGCGTGTGAAATGTTCACCTCATCCTAAACATTATGCAAGACACTTCAGGTAACAGAAACCCATCTTCTTCTGAAACCCTAAAAACACATCTAAAGCATCATATGAAAGAGTTTCTTATTACTCATATAAAAGATTTTTTTATTCTGCTTAAAAAAAACACAACAGTGTAGTTGGAAATTTAAGGTCTGATTTTAAAGGGATTATTTGGCAGACTATTTCCTTTTTTTCCTAATGATGTGACAAACTTTCAAGGTAAAGGATAAATAAATAAATAAATAAATATAAAAATCAATAAAATAATTTGGATTTGATGAGGTATTTTGAAAAGAGTTCGGAAATCAACAGCCACATTTCCACTCTTTGATGATCATCCCATCAAAAGCTTCCCTAATGGCAGTTTCCCAAATGGAATATGTCAAAGGACATGATGGAAAAAAACACTCCTTTGAAAATTCTGAAGTGGTTATTAAATACAAATTCTTTAAAGGTATACCTGTTAAATAATTGTGCCTGCATAATTATTTTTCAGAATATAAGAAGATATGAAGAACAGGTGTAAGTAGAGAAATCTTCTCTCTTTTAAAAGAAAAAACACAGCTTAGTTATATATGTATATGGGCACACTTACCTTCTGATAATTTGTTAGATCACTAACAATCAACTTGTACAGCAATAATGGAAAATAACTGAACTGCACACCAAACAAATTAAATCCTCTATATACAGCGAAGTTTTGGAATGAACTGCAACTTCTACTTTATTTACTGTCAAAAAACTTTATAGAACAACTTTAAAACTTCAGAACTAACTTACATTACCTAAGAATTATTACAATGACAAATAATCACTCTTGATGTCAAATTCATATTACTACTCTGTCAGGATAGTTATATTACTGATTCTGCATGATTCATTTTAACTTTTAATAGAAATATTCTCTAGAAATAAGGCTTTAATCTAATACATGAATAAGAATCAGTGTCTGTGATTCATAATCTGATGTATATTGTCTCTGAACTCTATCCAAAAAGATGTTTTAAAATTCAGTGCATTCTTAATATCATAGCTATTTCTATTTGATAATGCACTTAGATCAGTACTAAGCTTCAAACCATGGCTTAAATTCCACCAAGCCCACCTGAGTGACTTAGTCAGTGCTTTGCTAAGTCACAGACTCCAGGTCCAGCCTGCTCTCCTACAAATTCTGGGAAAGGAAGCACCTTTTCTTCTCCCTGCTCTGTTCCACACTTCAGGCAGAAGTTAGTACCATGAAGCAAACAGGAAAGTCCCAATGAATCTATCCACTCTCCTGGCATCTAAACCTTTTCAAGGCTCAGTTTTGAATCCTGGACCCCACTCCATTCCCTTGCCTGGAAGTCTCAACCATCGGCAAAGGTTGTGGCAAAAGAAGCTGGTTTTCCATTCCAGGCAAGACCCTGCAAGGCTAAATCTCTTCAAGAACAGCACAGACATAACCATCCACAGATTTAAAGAAGGAAGAGAGCACTGGACATAATCTAAAATGACTGACATTTGCTCATACAAAGACTAGAAACTTGTTTTTTGTAAAAAACTCAGATTTAGAATGTTTAGAATAAAATACCTTTTTAAATGGTCTTGTACTCACTCCAGAAACTGAATTTCCTAAGGCTCAGAAGTTCATTCCATACTCAACCCTTCCTTCCTGACAGGCTCTGATCTTGTCCTGTTTCACCACATCATGTATTAAAACTAAATCATCACATCCATAACTAATAAACAATTCATATGATTGGCAAGAATATCCTTGTTTTCCCAGTACATGCTCATTCTGTGTACTGTAAGGCTGCAAGCAGATGATGACAGGCCAGCATTCATGTTCACTCTCTGCCCAATGTCCTCTGACAACAAATTCCTCCAAGTCCTATGCACCCTGTTCAGTGGCAACCACATCATTCCCCTTTGCCCTCCAGCCATCAGAGAAGCCAATATTTCCAGGCAGGCAGTCCCTTCCTCTCCAGGACCTTTGCAGTGTCCCTCGCAGTGGCCAGTGCAGGGATGATCTCCCTTGCCTTCTGACCAAAACTGCTCTTCAGCCTGGAAATGCCTTTCCCCTGCCGAGGCACTTCCTGTCTTCACATCTGCCTTGAAGACCATCCTGTTTGTGTGAGACTAAAACTGACTCTGGAGCTCATTCAGTTTTTCCTTCCCCTTACTCATCCACCATTTCTACCTCAGCTGAGATTCATCTGCCACAGGAATACTTGGCAAGTTTCTAGTTCAGTTTCTTCTACTCCACTCCATCCCTGTATCTTATTTTACTCTTTCTGTGTGCAAGACTATCTTTCTAACTAGAAATGCAAAGATCACCATTTCTTTGTCTCTAGGGGCTTGCCAGATGCCATTCTGAGTGATGCTACACAAAAATAAATTGTATCGCACAATACCGCACACTGATGATGTGCAAGAATGACCTCACAGACTAGAAGTTTAACATGAGCTTGGCAGAAAAAAGAAGGAAGGAAGCAGAATTCACTAGAGACAAACACCCCCTAAAATAGAAATGTTTCACTTGACAGGATGGAACATCTCAAGGATTTTAAGATGATCATACTTTCAACTTATTAACAGTACTGTAATAAAGCCAGAAGCAAACATCACCATCACCAAAAATTAGAAAGAGAAATAAAAATAGCTACTGCACTTTGAAATTTTCTCCCTCTGTATGCTTCCCCATCATTTCAGTTTCACCAACAACAAACAGAGAAGAGCAAAGCAAATATACGCTCAAATTATCTTGCAAAAGGTAAACTAGGTATTGATGATCTGCTACTGATACGTTCTGAATGTTCTATCAGGTTTGACAGGGAACTTTAGGACATTTATAAAAAGACCTTCTAAGTACAAGGAAATTTTAAGCCCCAAGCCATTTATACACTTCTGGGACCTTTGGGCAAGGTCAAGCAAGTGCTGGTCTTCGTGTCAGCACAGGCAGGGCTGGGGGAGCAACGTGTGCACTAGCCTCTCCCCACACTCAGGCAGCATCGCCAAGGCCATCAGTTGATGGGCTCCACCAAGCACTCAAGTGCAAACCAAGAGACAACAGCATGGACCACTGGACTGCAAAAGCAGGAGAGGCAGCATGACATGACTGCTGTACCACAGAGTGCAGTTCACAGCACCATTTATAGTTCAATGGATATAAAATAACATAAAAACTTGAACATGGCATAACTGAGGAAACAGTCATAATTATTGTGTTCCATCCTTCTGATTTGTATACAAAAAAGAATGAGGAATATATTTAGACTTCCAGCTAGCTGGATCATTCTGTTGAACCTAAGTCAATTAGCTGGGGCACATATTCTTCAAAGTAACATGAAGGAGAGAATCAAGATTTTTAATTCTTACATGGTTATGATCACTTTGAATGGCAAGATCTCTGACACTTACCTTTGAAATAACAACCCAGAATAGATTGTATTTTAATAGCTCATATTCAATATAATTTTGGTTATTTTAAAATTGAATAGTTACTGAACCATGAAAATACTAAAGAAGTTGTATTTATAAAAGAAAAGTTATGAGATAAGAAGCAAAACTATACAGCTTTGCATTTTTGTTCAATTTGCTTAAGGTTTAATGCTACTAAAACTGTTAAATATAAATATGATAGAAAACAAGCATGTCAAGAACTACAGTAGTCTGTCTTGCCTATCACCTTCCCAGAGTGCAATTCACAGTTTGATGATGATTAAGACATGGGGAAAATTATTCATCTGATTACCAGCAGGAGAGAGATAAAATGAATGCAAGATACAGCTGAATTTAGCATTATAATCATAAGAAGAATTTTCACAGATATCTTGCAGCAGGGTTTTACACACAGGAATTTCCTGAATCTAATATGTCATTTATTCCTGGCAAAGTCTGTTCTTTATCTACATATATTTCATTTTTCCCAATTAGAACAGCACTAAGCTATGTAAGGGTTGAACCAACTTTCACCAGATTTACCTATTGTGTATATTAAAGTTTTATTAAAGCATTACAACTTTTTATCTGAAAGGTGAGCTAGAGGAGCACTGTGATCATCCTACCAGCTTCAAGGGACTTTTCCAAGCCCATGACATAGCTATTTTCAGACTGATTTACAGTAAGCTTTACTGCTGATGATTCTATTTTAAAGTTTGTTTTGTGAAAATAAATAGAATGGAGTAAGGTGTCCTGGCAGAGAGAAGCTCTATAAAAAGGGCAAATGTGAATAGAAAAGGATTTTAAGCACATAGCAATTACCTTAACTGCCTTTTCCCCATGCCCTTCTACACACCATTCTTAACAAGTCTTAAAAATTTTTACATCAGTTCTCCTTATTTCCATTACAGTACAGATTTACATTACCATCACTGTTCTGATGAAGATTGTATTTCCCTTTGATTCTTTTTTTGCACCCTGTGTTGCTTTATTCTGCAGTGAAATCTTATCTAATTTCATTATCTACCTTTGTAAAAACAACTGTGCCGTGAAAAATGCGCCCCTTTCATTGTAGAAATATGGAAATTACTTGGAACAAAGGAACACAAAACAAAGCTCTCATAATTAGCAAGTGGTAGCATGGAAAAATATGATTATTATGTTTAAAATTATTCTATGCTGTTTTGATAACTCTCCCTTATTGAGAAAATTCTCTTCCAACCCTAGTGCCAAGCACTGGAAACCAGTTTTGGCTCTATTTCTCAGAGGAAGTGAATCTACAACTGTTAAGACAAATCTGGGCTGGAGCAGCAGTGCTAGTCCTGAATCCTGGTTCTATGACTGGCAAAGCCATGGAGCTCTACCGATGCCTAAAAAGTACTGTCTCTTTCCTTACCAAACTCTACTTCACATTTAGCACCACTTCATGGCAACAGAGAAGCCCTGGGCTGCTGAGATCCTTACTGCACTCTCTGGAGAAACCCAGAGCTACCATTTGAATTGAATATGACACTCAGCCTAAGTTCACGTGGCCTGTGATCTCTCCTGTCAGCTGATGCCAGAGTACCACAGCGGAGCACAGGGACTGTGCAGCTCATCTGTACAAAGTCTGTCTAAATTTTGACTCACCGAATGGCTGCTGGTTTGCATTGAGCAACTCATGGATCACACATGCCACTACTCAGAGGTAACAGACACAACACACTACCTGCAGTTCCAACATAGTTCCCTCAGGTCAATTGCTTGTAATATTCAGAAAAAAAACTAGATGTCCCCTCGAAATAAAAAAAAAATTGGTTTTAAATATTTGTGCTATTATCCCAGTGCAGTGAAAACACTGTACATTTTAATCCAGTATGCAGAAAATGCATTTGGAATTGTTCTTATTTATTAGTCTGGCCATGATAGCAGTTTCCAGAATGCATGCCCAAACAATTAAAATATTTTGAGCATAATATGTTCAATAAGTACAGTTAGATCAGCTGCTTAAAGTTGCAGAACTTATTTTATAGTATATCCTTTTCTAAATATATTTACATAATACAAAAACCAGATGTTTAATTTCAATAAATTGCAAACTCTTCTACCATATTTTGTAACCAAACTGGGCCATTTAGATGTTTTAAAATAATTTTTCCATTTGAAGGATATGATTCTGGTCACTCCAGAGGGCTTCTTATCTGCTCTACAGGTTAAAAACATGGACAAAAGACATGAGTTTTTGAATAGCATTCCTCACATTTTAGAAGAGATAATGTTCAAAATTGCTTATCTTCTGCCTTTTTGTGGAAAAAGGTGCGCAACCAATGTCCCAGGCACCCTGACATATTACCAACCAGCGCCTTGTGTCTGAAATGCTGCTTATGGCAAAAGGTACAGGCTTCAAAACACAACTATGAGGACCTGGAACACACTTCCACAGATTTTTATACTGAAATTACATTCTCTTATTGCTGGTTGAAATACTCACTGCTTTGCAGAGAATTAGTTTTCATTCAAGTTTGCAAAAATATTTAAAGCTTCAATGTATTTATGCAATGCTCTGTTGAGATTCAACTGCACTTAAATCAAGCTAAAGAAGCCTGAAGTTGCATAGTCAGTTTGTCAAATAGCTCTTTGGAAAACAAGAACTCTATTTTCATTGTTTAGCTGTATTCAAGAATAGAAAGCTCTTAAAAAGATCTTTTACATCATATGGAAAGATGACAATGATAGAAAAAGGTATTAAGTTCAATTATTCCCAAACAAGATTTAGCTTTCAAATATATAAATGCCAGGTTTACCTGAACAACTAAATCCTCATTTTCTCCTATAAATTAATGGGTTGCATTTCAAAGATTTTGACAACTCCCAATTATCCCTCTACTGCCAAGGAAGAACTTTGTGCATGCTCCTCTAAATCAAGCCACTTGATTCAGTGATCAAACATATGAAGTCCACTTTTGAAGTATACTGACTAAGCCTCTGGCATTACTAGGTGTCAGCCAAAATAATGGTTATAAACTGAACTGTGGATTTGCTTGATGAGCAATGGAAGTGTGAGATGAAGCCTGTATGTGTCCCATTGCTCACTGAAGTGAGATCACTGACATGCACTCCACGATCAGCATTTCAGAATACATACACTTTACCTATTCAGTTTTGACATAAAGGAGACTGTCACGTTACATTGCCTTGAAATGAGTAAATGTTAATTCATCTCTAGGGACTGACTTCTGTATTACTCTCTGTCTCATCTTTCCTCTTGCACCTGACACACACCCCTAATCTCCGACCCTACAAAAAAGGATTACACGTGCAAGGCATTTTGAAATTCGTCTGTAAGTTCAGAGTATCTATTTCTCTAAGAATGAAAGAGTCTTGGTGCTAGTGAAGTAAAAAATGTTTTCCTTTTGCTGTGTAATGCGTGCATAAGTTACACAAAGAATGGGAAATACTCTTACTAATACAGCACTACCAGCAAGATGCTGACCAGTTTCAATCTGGGTATCTGCAAAGTGAAACTTACTTCTTTAAGTTCATCATTTTAATAAAAGACACTCACAGGCCACTGAAGGTTTCTAGCCACAGAAAAATGTAAGAGGTTACAGTAGAGCTAGGCTTATCATTGAGAGCACAGGCCATTTATCCAGGATTTATGCTATGGATACAAAAGAAAAGACATCCTGGGGCCACTGCCACCATTTTGCAAGGGAGGTCTGACACCTGTACTTCTGACCTCTTGGTAGCACAATCAACAACTCGTGGGGAAAATCAGTACCAAACCATAAGGCTGCCTGAAAAGCTTAAGGTCTTAAGCTGTTGCTTCTCTTTAACACAATAATCTGTAGCTCTCTATAAAAGCATCTAAAAGGCAGAATGCACATTCCACTACTGCTCTCATTCTTGTCATTTCTATAATGAATAGAGCTGCTAAAAATCAGCAGCTGGCAGTACTAATAGTTCAGACAAAACCAGAGAGAGGTTGGGTTTTTTTCATTTTCTCTCATGCCTGAGGAAATAGCATATATATGGCTCCTTGCCCATCCATTCCAACTATTAAATCACACACCTATGCCTCTGGAGATGGGTGTTTGTGTGTGTGGGAGGCAATGCACAGGGATGAGGTGAGGTCTGGCAGGCAGCACCATGGCCTGTCGAAACCTCAAACCACACTTCATGCACACAGTTTAGTGCTCACTTCAGCCACAAAACCCAAACTAGTGTCCATTCCATTTATGCCCCCAAACTCCTGCTCATCCAATTCATGCATTAAAACCAGGAACCCACTGATCAGGACAGTGGCCCCACTTCCTCACCTGACCACGTTGGGATGTTCGAACGTCTCCAGGTGCCTCAGAACGGCCACCTCTCGGATAGTGGACAGCGGCATGCCCTCCTCGCTGGTCTGCACCCGTACGCGCTTCAGTGCTACAAAGCGACCTCCGTTCTTCAAGTCTCGGGCTTTGAACACCTTCCCGTAGGCTCCTTCCCCAATCTCAGCCACACACTCATACTGCTGGTCAGCCAGGTTTGTACTGTCCTTATCCATGCTGGCACCAGTCCTCTTCCTCCTCTCCAAGTGCCTCAAGGTGGCTCTCAGTCTCACTTACTTTCTGAAAACCAGTACTTCGCTTGGGTGCAGACAGGCCACGCACTTGGTACCTCTGCCAGAGAGGCAGCAGGAAGCTCTTGCCCTCCTGTTCTTGCTCCTTTTCTGTACTGGCCACAATGTGCCTCCTCTTTTGGCCTCCAGGAATTATCATACAGTCTTTGGGAGCATTGCCTGTGTAAAGCCAAACAAATCTGTAAGACAAAACAAGCAAGAAAAGTGAGTTTAGTTTACTTCATGACTTTTACAGAGTTCAAAACCTGCTAAAATTAAGCTAACACAGTACATACCTATATGCAAAGCAAAATCATGAACCATGAGGGTGACATATGTATCAATGTCCCTGAGTGGCTGATACACTACAAAGTTATCATAATCTGCACAGAAGGCTAGGCACTCAGTTACAGAGCAACAGCATACTGAGGGGTTTTACTGACAATGAACTAAACATGATGACCCCGTGATACATGGGTGATGGGGATGGCAGAGCTAACTATGCATGTGTGAGAGGAAGTGTATATCTGCAAATTTATGTCAGGATTTCAGGACTCAAAATTTCTTCACTGAACATGGTGAAGTCCTGGATATGTAGCCATACTACTATCACTTGCTTGAAAATAACAGCATTTGAAGATTTCTGCCTTGGTCTGCTCTCTCCTGTGCTAAGCCCTTCATGAACAGATCATGATCACATCACAACAAACAAAATGTCTGTGGAGAGGCGAAACACATACATATTTAGATGACAATAATATGCTATGAAGCATTGTGTGCTGAAGTACATTCAGAAATACGCATTTTAGAAAATTTACTAACAAGCAAGGGTGTTGGCTGTGGATACTGCTACATGTGTCACTGGCAACTCTTGACAAAGCAGCATGGTCAAAGATGTCTTCAAGAACAGCATGCTCTGCTGCAGAGTGCATGAGGCTGGAGAGCCAGAAGCACTTCCTCCTGCATCCAGTTTCATCCACTTACTGAAGGACTGGGCAAATCCCCTCACAAAGCTCCACATCTATTCCTCCCTTCTCCTTGACCCTTTTTAATACAGCGATACAGTGACCTCCAGGACTGTAGCCCTCTTCTACACCATATTTTCACGGTGCTAGGATGAATGACTCCCAGATAGAAGAGTCGGGCACCCCTTAAGTGGAATTCAAGCACAAAGCGTCAGGGCTATTCCGCACACTCACGCTGATCTTACACCTCAGCGAGAGATGAAAAGCGCAGTCTGAAGGAAACCTGTGTCCACTGTTCATCCCTTCTCCTCGGCTGCAGCCAGAGGCGGCTCCCTGTCTCGCCGGCTTCCCAGCACGGCTGCCACCGCACCGCCCCAGCCAGCGGGCAGCCCTGCGTCCCCCGCCTGCAGCATCACCGGGCGACACCAAGCGCGGGCCGCCGTCCCGAGCCCGGCGTGCGGGGATCCCCTGCCCTTCCCTGAGCCCGGTGTGCGGGGATCCCCTGCCCTTCCCTGAGCCCGGTGTGCGGGGATCCCCTGCCCTTCCCGGAGCCCGGTGTGCGGGGATCCCCTGCCCTTCCCGGAGCCCGGTGTGCGGGGATCCCCCGCCCGCCCCGAGCCCGGTGTGCGGGGATCCCCTGCCCTTCCCGGAGCCCGGTGTGCGGGGATCCCCCGCCCTTCCCGGAGCCCGGTGTGCGGGGATCCCCCGCCCGCCCCGCGCCCCCGCCGCGGCCGCCCGCGCCCCCTCCCGCCCCGCGCTGCGGGCAGGGCGCCCCCGAGCGGCGGGTAGCGGCGCCGCGCGTGCGTGGCGGCGGGGCCGGCAGGCCTGTGCCCCGGCGCGGCCGCGTGGAAACTCACCCGTGCTCGCCCTCCCCGGGCACGGCGGGGCACCGGGGCTGCCCCCGGCCGCCGCTGCCCCCGCCGCGCCGCCGAGCTCCCCTCCGCGGGCGCCCCGCAGGCGGCGGGGGGTGGCGGCGGGGGACACGCGGGGAGCCGCGTCCCCTCGCTTCCTCTCAGCGGACGGGGCGGGGAGGGGGGCCGGCTCCGCTTCTCGGCAGGACGCAGAGGAGACCCCCCCCCCGGCGGCTCCCCCTCAGGGCACCCCTTCCCCCGCGGGCCCCTCCGCGCCCCCGCACCGACTCCGAGGCGGTTGCGGCGGCACCGCGGGGCGCGCCGCCCCGGCCCGGCCGCCGAAGGGACGCGTCCCCGGTGCCGCCCGCGGGGAGGGGGGGTGCGCGGTCTGGGCTCCCGGGCCGGGCGGGGAGGGGGCGGCGTGTGGGCCACGCCGCGGGGCCGGCTGCGCGGAGCACATGGGCGCCCCGCGTTACCTGGTGTGCGCCACGGCCGCCTGCACCGCCACCAGTTCCCCAAATAATCCTCAGCCCCGGGGGTGGAGGGGGGGAGGGAGGGGGTGAGTCCTCTCTAACACAAACCTCCCATTGAGCGAGGCGGGGTGTAGAGCCGGCCCGGGGTCTGCCCCTTCACATGGCGATGTCTCCGGCAGGTCCCGGCAGCGGCCGCCCGGGCCACACAGGTAGCTGATCCGCGGCTCGGCCGCCCTCGGTTCGCATCCTCCTGCTGCCGCCGCCGGCGGGCTGCACCTTGGCGCAGAAGGAGCTCGCACTCGTCCCCCAGCCCGCTCCTCCCGCCCCCACCCTGCCCCGGGAAAAGGAAAACGCGAAATAAAAATCGCGGCCGGCAGCCCCCGGGGAGCTGCAGCGCCACGATCGCAGCCCCGCCGGCCGCAGCCTGCGGTGCGGGGCTCGGGCACCGGCCCTCGGCGCCGCCGCTGCCCCGGCGCTGAGCTGCCGCTCCCCGCTCGCTCCCCCGGCCTCTGTTCTGCCTGGGAGCAGCAGCAGCTTGCTGCCTTTTTTTTTTTTTTTTTTTCCCCTCTCCTCAACTTTTTTTTTTCCCTTGCTTTCCCACGCTGGCTGAATGTGACTTGACCCCGTTTCAAAAAAGTTTGACATAGTGCTTCAACATTTCCGCATTCCTCCCCGACTACAAAGGCTGCAGCCGCCTCCTTCTGCTTTCTGTCTCTGCTCTCTGTCTTCACACTCAATGAAATCCTTCATGTGCCCCTGCCAAAGGCAGCCGCATACCGCAAGGGTCGCCGCGAGCGCCGCGGCCAGGCATGGCCCGGGCGAGCGCCCCGGGGGGTCCGGCAGGGCCCGGCCCGGCCCCGGCCCGGCCCCGCCGCGCTCGGCGCTGCACGGGCGCGGGCTCAGCCGGCTGCGGCAGCACTGAGAGCTCAGAGCTCTGACTCATTCCTAGAGCTCGGCGTGCGAGGCGCTGGGAAATAACCCTTTTGGGGTTTAGGGCCCCCCCCCGCCCCCATCATGGGAAAAAAAAACCTTTTTCCTTTTATTTCCTTTTTTTTTTTTTTTTTTTTTTTTTTTTTCTCCAGAAAACCGGGAATTCAGTTTCTGTGCGCTTTTTTTTTTTTTTTTTTTTTTTTTTTTTTTTTTTTTTTTTCTATTTGCTACTTTCCATTCACAGTCAGCGCAGAGCTCCGGCAGGAAGTAAGCGCCCATGAATGTTTTCGGGAAGCATCAAGAAATTCCGTTGCTGAAGAACCCCCAGTCATAGCAAAGTCGGCCGCGACAGAATTGTTGCTGGAGGTGCGCGGAGCAGCGGGGCAAGGAGAGCAGTGTGTGCAGAGGAGCAGGGTGCACGGGCAGCCCGTTTAATGATGCAGAGAATATTCTGTATGGAACCAATTCCTGCAAATGCTGAAATTCACCAGAGGAAAAAAAAAATCACGAATCAAATCTGTCTCCAGGGGGAAAAAGCATATGGCCTAGTTCCCAGTTCTCCCAGCTGGTACCCTCTAGCACATGCTCTTCGGGACCTCAAGGATGATTATGATTCAGCTCCTGAATCACCTTATGCACTGGTTTAACTGTGAGGGAGTGGACCCAAATCCCTTTTTACAGTGAGAAGTGTAATTTAACTGAGTGGTTTTATAACTACAAAAAGTGCATGTCTAGAACTTGGCACTGTACACTGATTTAGAATAACTAAAAAAAAAATTACTGTGCAAATGAAAATAATTCATATGAGAAAGAAGCATATAATTACTCTATCTGGGCTCACAGTGCTAACCAGCATATATGAAATCCTATAGGTTAAATAAAAACTGACTTCAAAAATGACCTCAGCAATTCCACATGCCCTTCCTATTTCCAAGAGGTTTAGAAGCGGCACCCAGAGGGCCAGTGAGGGGAAACTAGTTGAGGGCAGAAGGAAGACTCCTGGTTTCCTCCAGAGAAAAGAGGAAGCTGGTACCACTCATATGCAAGGAAAAGGCCAGTGACATGTGAGTTTTTGCAGGAGACTGTGCATACTTTTCAATATCTTAATTTATACTCACAGGGTATTTCAGTTTAAATCACAGAAATTCCTCATCACCTTCTGAAGTCCATGATTTATCAGAAAAACATGCTGAAGTTAACAGCAAACCCCATAATTAAATATTAAAGTGTCACAGATTCAAATACACAGATCAAATATTTGTTCTTAAAAGATGTGAAAAATAACATCATATTATAAGGTTCATACGTACAATATCTCCCTTCAGTTTTGGTTTGTTGTTTGTTTTTTTTTTTTTTTAATGCCTTTCCTTTCCTTTCCTTTCCTTTTCCTTTCCTTTCCTTTCCTTTCCTTTCCTTTCCTTTCCTTTCCTTTCCTTTCCTTTCCTTTCCTTTCCTTTCCTTTCCTTTCCTTTCCTTTCCTTTCCTTTCCTTTCCTTTCCTTTCCTTTCCTTTCCTTTCCTTTCCTTCCCTTCCCTTCCCTTCCCTTCCCTTCCCTTCCCTTCCCTTCCCTTCCCTTCCCTTCCCTTCCCTTCCCTTCCCTTCCCTTCCCTTCCCTTCCCTTCCCTTCCCTTCCCTTCCCTTCCCTTCCCTTCCCTTCCCTTCCCTTCCCTTCCCTTCCCTTCCCTGTCCTGTCCTTCCCCTACCTTTTCCCTAATATTTAGGCAGCTGTAACAACCTTGGTACAAAGCCCTCCCCAGGTTCCAAAGGAATCAAAGGCATTAATTGTCTCACTTCACGTGCAATAGGTTTCACTTATGGAAGGGAGAAGTGAAGCCTTGGTTGCTGTCTCCCCCTGAGAATCTCTGGATCTTCAGACTCCCATCGGGCTCTGTTAACTGAGCTGTTCCCAAGGAGGGGCTGAAGGACACAGGGTCCTTTGGCGACGTAAATATGCAGCCTCACATTCAGGGGGAAGGTAGAAAAGAGATTTCTGCAGTACCCTGAAATTTACCTCTGTGCTCAAGTGTGCTATTTTATCATTCTTCTACTAAACAGTGTTTAATGCAAAATCACCTTTTCATTCCAAATTCTCCCAATGTTTTTGGAGAGCATATGTAATTGTCCTGTCCTTTAAAAGTGTTCTAGCTGCCTTTCTGTGTGGTGATGTCAGGAGAGATTGCCATGGGAGATTATATGCTCATGCTGTCAAACGGAATGAATTTATAACGGAAAAGTGCCACATAGTTCATGTGGCTTTATATGCTCCTCAGAGTTTTTTGAGGGACTTGTAAAAAAATTGATGTGACTACTTTTTTTCCTCCCCATCTGAAGTAGTTAAACTACTCTGTCTCCCAAATTATAAAGAAGCTATACAAATCTCTAAAATTACCTAAACCAATTTTCTCAATTTTCACAAGTGAAGTGATTTCAGGAGAAATTTCCAAACATGATTAAATATAAACACCAACTAAAACATATGATATTAAAAACAATTTGTTGTAGTGCCTGAAACTACTTACTTGAATTGTCAGAGTTCTTGAAAATATAAATTCTACTACATTTGTTTTAAAGTCCAAAATCAAGGAGATGTTTGAAACACTATACATTTTAGAATAGTTAAAGGGAAATCAGAAAAAGTACACTGTGAATAATAGTTATTTTCTTACAATTTTTAAAAATGTTTAATCGTTTGTGTTCCTGAAAACAACATGCTTCTTTTAACGTTTCTGATTTAGTAGAGGTAAGTATGCATTTATCATATTGTATACTTACCTCTTCTAAATCAGACATAATTTATATTGTTTTTATCAACAACAGGAGTTTTTCCATGCAGAAATTAAGAAATCCCTTATTTCTTTTACAACTGAAAATATTTTATTTTTTAGAAATTTTCAGCTATTTTTGAAATTAATGTTTTAAGAAGTTTATTAAATATTGTTATGAAATGAATTCTGACTACCATTTGTAGCTATTTCTACACTTATGTAATTCTAAAGTATTTTTTTGTTCTAGAAATACAAAAATTTGTATTGAAAGAGGAAGAAATTTCTTTCTGCATCACTGTTTTCTCATTTTACATTAATTTTTTCTTTGTGAAATTACATTTTTCAGTACTTTTCAATTTCAGTATTTTTAATTCAAATTTATTTTTAAATCACTATAATTTCAAAGAAATCAAGAAAGAGAGAATCCACTTATACTGAAATGAATTTAGAAAGGAAAATTCTAATGTATTATGTGAATTTGAATTAAACTTCAATCAAACTCCATTAAAATTAAAAAGAAGTTATGTGCTGTATACAAATTGCTTTCATAAAATGAGGTCTGTATTGTTTTGCTGGAAATAATGAATAAGCCAGTGGTGTGGAAATGGATAACAAGCAATTACCAGAATGAGTATAAAGCAGTTGATTAAAAGAAGCTGGTAGTGGTGGGCAATACCAAGAATTGTGATGAATAGACCAAGACTTTCAGAAGGGATGAGACACAATGTATTGTTTTGCTTTGTGCATTTTATCTGTATTTCTGGAACAGCTGAGGTTCTGCTGGGGATTCACAGTTTGATCTTATAAGAAGGGTTCTGCAGAACAACATGAAACTTCCTTTCAAAAGAATATATTTTCATAAAGGTTTTGGAAAATAGTTTGCTTTTATTAGGGTGTTATTGTTGGGTTTTGTTTATTAACTTTCATCTTTATTCTCAGCTAAAATAGTTTTAACCCATTTTTCTAGGCATTTATCCTCAAAAAAAATCAGAACTGATGAGAGACCAACTACTGTTGTAGTAGAGATACATCAGTCAATTATTGTGAATTTGAATATTTAGAATTTGTTTTAAAATGTTAGCATAAATTATGACTTTTTAGAAGTTCCCTTTAGCAAGTCAAAATAGGTTTGCTATTTGCAAACAAAAAAATAGTAATTATAATGCATAGCAAATTATTCCTGAAAAGATATTTCAGGCATCACATCTAATACCAAACTTGGGGAATAATTATTCTCACCTATAATTAGCCTTGTTTTAGCTGTGTGAAAATGGATTATAAATATATATAATTTAAATATCTAATGGATAAAAATATATATACTACATATTTTAAAGCTACTTTTAGTGAAGCATAGATATGAGAAAGATGATATAACTTAAGACTTAAGAATTAATTCCAATGCAAAATATCAAAATATTTTTCATATGTAACTTCTTTGCTGAACACATAAAAATTCTAACGTATTTGCTAACATATTTACAGACAGATATGTCATTAACATTCACACAATGTTTTAACTAATTAAAAAAATTAGTTAAACTAAAGTTTTATCTTTAACTAAGTACTATCTAATCTGTGTAAAACATAGCAGCCATGGCATAATTGGCACTGATTAAGGCATCTAAGCCAATTACAGTATGATTGTTTAGTTTATTTTTCTTTCAATCAGAGCCTTTGTTCATAGCAGATAATTTCATGCTTTACAAATTGTATCTTTCTGTTTTTACAGTAGTAGACTATACCATGGGGCTATTGTTTCTTAGTACAAAGAACTATAACATAATGTCAGGATGTAAGCATACACATATTTCCCCATATTTGTATATGCTTTAGTAATTACCGGTGGCATAAGTGGCCAAGAAAGTTGCCATGTGAAGAGCACGCCTACAACTGACACAAGCCTGTTTGCTCCAGTAGTCTCTGTGTGCTCCCTAGGAGTGCACCTGAGAGAATCCATCAGCTGTATTTTGCCATCCAGCTCTTAGGGCAAGAGCCAGTGAATTTAATTGACTGTCTTCAGAAAGCTGACTTTTGGGGATTATTGTGCAACAGATGATCAAGGACAAAGTGTATGCCTACTGTGAAGAAAACAGCTTGCTATCTGTATTTGCCCTGTTCCCTGAAGCTTTAGCTCTGAACTGGCTCCCATCTTGGGCTCCACACTGTGCAGCTTCATACTGAAAGGCACTCTGCACCAAACGACATGCAGTCAGAGCCAGGGAAATGGAAGGATGGGGAGGGAACAGATTGGCTGAAAATCACACTGCAGGACAGTAGTGAAGGAGTACAGCCAGAGATAGATCTTCCTCTGTAGCCCTGATCCTATGGTCTTGCACAGGGGTAGGTACAGTATATGCGTTGCAGACGGTGTCAAAGGCGGTGGGGTCCTGGCGTGTTTTGTGCCACGGGTTGGCAACCACGCTGTGCCACTGTGGAAGCTGCTAGGTAATCCAAATCCCTAACAGAGTGGCAGTGAGGAAACAAGCCAGCAGAGTCTGTTGAAATGGGCACTGCCAGTTCATCCAGGGACCCTGTGGCATGAAGCACAAGGGTGAATTCCCAAGGAGCTGATGCCATCTCCCATCTGTGGTCTCTTGCTGGCACTCTTCCTTTCAGCCCAGAGCTGAAAGGGTATCTGTCTTAGCCTCAAGATTTAGAATTTTTTGAAAGGGGGCTCATTGAGGAAGAAATATCAGCCACCCTGACTCTGGGGTCAAGGGACCTGTGTTTTATTTACTTCCAAGTGTTTCCCCTAATCTGCAGTCATTGCTCATTGGTGTTATATTCTACACTTCTTTATAGCAATATTTCGCATGGGTGAGGTTCTTCCCTCTTCCTTTTGCTCTATTTGTTTTAGTGACTTTTAGATCTGCTCAGGTAAGCATATTTACACCTATGTCTATATACTCATTGCAAGGATGTATCTTTCTTTTTTCATGCCATTTGCAGAATGCCTACTCTTAATCTCTGTTTTCCATTCAGTGTAGAAAAGAAGCAGAGACAGAGATTTTGCTGTGAAAACTGGTGTTGTCTGTGGAAGCTTTCAAAGAACACCCCATTTGATTTTTATGCCATAATCCTAAACCTTTTCATTCACGTCTCAAAAAATGACTCAGAATATGACATAGTTTAGAATGTAGCTATGATCAGGAAAGATGGTCACAGAAAAGAGGACTTTACTCAGCTGATCTGGTGCCAAATAAACTTAGTCTTACCCGTTAGTAACAGTGACTAAAACAAGATTTTATATATTTTTCTTCTGTCAGCATTTCACAAAAAGGGAGTGGACTTTGAATGCAGAAAATGTATAGACCAGGTTCTTCAGCATGTTCCAAGTGTGGGCTTCCTTCTGTCATGCAGAAAGAACCTACCTTACTCCAGAGCCCACATGGTGTTTAAGTGGGGGATAGCCAGCAAGCCTTTTTTGTGTTGCACTTGGGAATTAGGTAAATTTGATCTGGAAATTTCCAGTTCACAAAAAACCTCAGCGTGCCATCTATATTGTCCCATTTTGGAGAGAAATGGCTTATTTGCTTCTGCTTAATGAAAAATGTAGTAACGTTTTTCATAGCATGCTATAAAAGCTGGTGTATGAGAAAGTAACTTGCCTAAAGTATGGTGCCACTGTAAATTAATGAATATTTAGCTGAAAAATCAAACAGAAATATGACCACATATGATCTCTGGTGGCAGTCAGTAAATATAAATGTAATGAAACCCAGATTGAAACTATGTAGCATTTGACTGCCAAACAAATGAAAAACGTGAACCTTCTGGGAGCTGGTAAGACACTGATGTCTAAACCTCTAAAGCAGCATCATGTCCTAGCAGTCAGGTGATGAAGGGGGTAAGGAATGTCTGCCCTCAGCAGCTGCGACAGGGAGCTGCGTTTTCTTTGCTAGAAGTAATTGAGAGTTACATTGTATCACTGATTGATTTATGCTGGTCTACCACAGAATCATAGAACGTTTAAGGGTTGGAATGAACCTTAAAGATTGTCTAGTCCCAACCTCCCCTGCCATGGGTGGGGACACCTCCCACTAGAGCCAGTTGTTCAAGGCCCATCCAACATGACTATCAGAGTGCTATCTGTGTGTTATTGATCTGCATCAGAAACGGCTGGCTTACACCACAGACCTATGTTAGGCATTAAGAAACACATTTTAAAGACAAGTATACAGATAAGTACAAGTATTCTAGCGTAGGGTCAGGCAACCACAGGAGTTAAACATCTTTTGGGAATGATCTAATTCTGCTCTAGAGAACTGGGGTGGACTAGACCATTCTGAGATCATCTCCCATCCAGCTCTATGTGTTTCTGGTAATTTACCATTCCTGAGTACAAACATGATAAGAGCATATAATCGTCAACAACAGCTATTAAAGAATAAGCTTTTCAATTTTATGTATTCTGGAAAAGCACTGGGAATTTGGAGACCCTATAGCTAACTGCTCTCTGGCATTTAATAACAAGTGTTTAATGCTGTTCATTCTGTCTATGGTGTCACATCAATGCACCCACCTCTGTTTTTTCCAGTTACCTGGTTAATATGTAGCAATGATTTCCAAAGGCCGTAAGGCCGTCTGCTTTACACAATTCCGTGGTTAAAAAGTGGGATAAAAAAGAAGGCAAAACTTTAAGAACAATCAAAATTAGTAGTAATGACAACAAATTGTACCAGCCAGTATGATTTGCCCATATTGGGCATCCAGTAATGACACGTTTGTGTAAACTGTCAAAAAACACAAACACAATGTTGTGAATATTGATAAGTGATGCCAAAATAATTACCTACCACATCATCTAAAATATGCATGCACTTTACATTAGATATTCTATTAAAGATACATTTTTCTACATTACATTTGTTACACTGCGTAAAAAAATTACTATATTATTCTTATCGCTATGAATCCTTTCTCAGCTCTTCAAGCTATATGATGTTGAAAAATAATTCTCTTTTTTAATTGAATGGAGGCTGTTGAGGATTATTCATATCACCATGGTGCCATAGGGTAGGAACTGATAGCTTCTGGTAAAAAATTCTTTACTTTTGTCCATAACAGAGACTTAGAAATACAGTGTCATTGAATACAAATTGTAACCGTTATTGATTTTATTATACCACAAATTTGGTTAGATGTCAATATTTCTAGAGCATGCACAAAATGCAATGCATGCTGACGTCATGTAGATAACCATAGTGGGTATAAAATGCTACTGTCTACTGTTTTAAAGGTAAATTAGGCTTTGCAAATATGGGCAGCTGTGTTTTCAGGATAAAAACACTTCTACTGGTATTCTCTAGGGTATGATGTGATCTCATTGCACATAGATTTACACATATAACTTCTATTAAAATCAATCAGCATTCCTACCATAAATCCTCTTGCTTGTCCACAGGAATACTGTATCCCTTAAGGCTGCAATAGAGTTTAATCGATTTAGTAAATGTAATATAGTACTGCAGTATGAAAAAACTTGGGAAACTAATGTTAAGCATGCACTAACTCATTTTTGGAGCATTCCAGATTCATAGATACATGAGCTTATTACCCACACATACCAGAAAGTTTCTATCAAATATAATTATGCAGTAGATTATGTACAATGGATGGCTGCCAATATTCCCTACTTGTATGACCACTATTGTAGAATGATCAGTTCTGAGTGTGTATTCTGGCCTTCATCAGGCTGCTTTAGAAAATTTATTTTTTTTTGTTTTCATGCCTCATGCAAACAATGTGCTGTGGTTATTAAAAGCCAACATTGATGTCAGGATGTTGCATTTCTAATTTCTCAACCAAGTGCATAAAGATGGGATTTCAGGTACCAGATAATGACAACAGCTAATTTAAAAAATAATTAAAAAAAAGTATATATATATATATATATATATAAACAGTTTTATTGGGTCAGAACAAAGATCTCTGTAGTGCAATCCCTGACAGTGATTAATAATATATGCTTAGAAAAATAGTATAAGCACATATTAAATATAAGCACAGACTTAAGTTCCCTAATCTACTGTTAACACTTTCAAGATAAAGGAAATTTCCTGATACCTAGAACTGATACCCCACAGTTGAAGTTCCAGGCCTTGCCTCTGGTTTTAGCACATAAAGCTGAGCAAATAAGAAATAGTGTGTGCACCAACCCAGCTAACATTGTTAACATGGATCCCCTAGCCCTGCTTTACAGTGAGTCAAGACTTTGAAGATCCTTCACAAGAGAGCATTGCCATTAGTCACTGTCATTATTTATGACAGGTAAGTAAAACCATTATTTACCTCTCCTTAGCTAAGAATATTCCAAACTTTAATGGAAAATTGCATCACCTTTCAAGCGTGGGTGTATATAGGTGCACGTACATGTATACACGCAGCTCAAATATTTTTCCCTGAACAAGATCTAACATTGCTGACAAAACCTCACCAGGTATTCAAAAGAGGTGGCATTAAAAGGCAAAATAATTACCTTACGATTAAGCTCCATAATTACATGTTTTGTGATAATGTATATATATTGAAATCAGAATTAATAAATGACAAAGTTATTAAAAAAGTTGTACTGAATACTTGGACTCCTTCTATGTTGAGAGACCTGGGAGAGCTGCAGTACTCCCAAGTCAGGGCAAGACTAGGGTGTGTACACTTCTCCCTCTTCCTTTCCCTATTCTCTATGCCTCACTTTTCTGCAGAAGGTAAATTCAGATTTCTGGGCTGGACAGGACTGTGGAAACTTTCCACCAGAACCCAGTAGCTTACTGGGGTTGCTCACTACTGATCAGCTCAGATGTGCTTCTGAGATTTCTAACACCCAACTAACATACTTAATGTAGTACTTCTTTATTTTGTAAAAGCAAATATAATCTACTGCACATATTTTCTAAGTACTTAGAGAAAAAACAAACCATAGGCAAGAGCAGAAGCAAATAAAGGAGATAGGTGTGCACAGCCTGCTTCATCCAGCCTGTCTATTATTGGTGTAAGAGCAACTCCTACTGAAATCTTTTTAAATCTCTCTGCTTCACTGATCTGTTTTCATGTCACAACTGAAAATATCAACCAGCTCTACCCTTTGACACAGTTTACTACTGAACCTCTCTGTACTAATTCTATGACGGAATGTTTCAGTTTATTCTTATATATGGCTCCATTCCAGGACAGACTAATACCTCAATAAAAACCCAAAAACCAACCTTGCAAGGAACTTGAGTGTCCAAATCACAGATTTACAATCATCGTTCCAAAATCTCCTACTATCCTGTTGCCTAAACTGAAGCATACCAAATTCAGTAATTCAGGTTTCTGCATTTTGGAGACAGAGCTGTTTCCATAAATGTCCAGTAGCTCGAAAGTTATTAGGACAGTAATTTAAAAACTCTTCAAAGAACAATTGGATTCTCATAAGTCTATCTGAAGTCAGAAGTTAGACTGGTTTCTTTCCAAGTATGCGTTTACATATTGTTTCCACAGTCCTTGAAAGCTCTTAACGGTTATGAGTAACAGCTTTGCCATAACACCTGCCATTCAGAGAAAAACAGATAGTTGCAGTTAAAAGCTAAAGGTGTTCTTGTATTTATTGTATAGAGTACTTTCCCAGTGCTTTAAACCACTGTTTATCAGAGACTAATTATTCAAAGGATTCAGTTGCAAGATAAGAATCTTATTGCATTTTTCACCTTCTTTATTGCATGGCATAAGTACGCAGTAGCTGAAATACAAACATGCTGCATAGGACTGAGTTTTCTCTTGAAACCATGCCTAAAGGAAAAAAAAAAGTCATGTGGCACCACAGTAAATATCGCTTCAGACAAGGCTCCTTCTATCAGCTTCAATGTCCTTAGAAAATGATGAATCATTTTGTTTGCTGTCCTCAAAATGTTGTAAAATTTCGGGATCACATGACATGATTTTCTTACCATGCTTTGCATCAGTAAAAGATGCATTCCCCTGACCTTTTTGCCATGTTACAGTTGAGAAAGCAGTTAGAATATCGAAGTTTTCCTTCAGTGTTGTAAATTAAAAAATAGACCATGACCCTTGAAGAACTCGGAAATAGCTAAAGCTCATAGATTTGAAGTTTTAGGTAGAGATGTAGTGAGTTTTGAGGGCCAGGTAATGATCATTCATAACTAATCTCAGTGTATACTATAAAGACCTTGTGAAGCCCTGCAAAAATGCTAAACTCAGGAAAGACATTACATGAAATTTAAGGATAGGAAAATGGAGCCAAAAAGACTAGTGCAAGGCAGACACAATGGAGGAAAAACTGTATTTTGCCATCTTGGTCTGTAAGTGGGTTGTTCCTGCCACAGAAAAGGGGGTGGCAGGGCTAAAGGACGAACTAGGACAGGACTCTGCCGAGTTCAGCTGGATCCAGCTGCCACTGCAGGGGGGACGGGGAGGGACAAACCAGGCACTGGAGGGCTGTGGGGCTTGGGACCAGCCTGCCCAGCATGGTCCCAGCAGAGCCATTGCACCCCCATCTCCTGGCCGAGGCAAAGCAGGCAGCGGGGCCACAGACACAATGCGGCACCCTTCCTCCCCTCGGCACACACACCCATTCCCCCTTTTTGCCACTTTGTGGCATACTGGGCTTGTGGAATAGAAGTATTCTTGATAGAGCCATCCCCTCCTCTATTGCAGTCATGGTGATCCCTAGCTGCTGTTTTTTGCATTCCTCTAGCTCATGTACATGATTTTCTGGGCATGGAGTACGCTGTCATCCCCCAAACACAGGTTGTATCAGAAGCTACAGGATAAAGACAAGAAAAGGAGGTGAGTGATGTAGAGGAAAGGAATGTATGTGTATGTCACAGGCTCTTTCACTTTATACAGGGCCCAGCAATAATGCACTAGAGTAAAAGGGATCATTCTTGAAGAGTTTGGGTTCAGCGCGCCATAAAACTGAGCTCAGGGGAGTTTCAGACTGCAAGGAGGAGCTGAACTACCATTCACTGAAGGGAAAGAGAGTTCAAGGATTTTGCATCACCAAAAGAGGCTCAGTATCTTTTTGGACTTAACCTACAATTAATTAATGGGGCTGTTTGCATTTATACTTATGATTTTTAATTTTTTCCCAAGTAGAAACCACCATATTAAGGGAAGAAGTCATGGACTTGACTGGAAATCTACAGACACCAGGATGCATTAAAAGCGACAGCTTTTTTGTATGGGATGTGACAGCTTCTCTAAAAAAACCCCAACTATTTAAGGTTTGAGGGAGAAAAGCATGCAAATGGGATGCCTGGTTTTCAAAAGTCCATCCAGCAGCTTGCACAAGCTTCCAGGGGAGCTGCTGGGAATTCAGAGGCTTTCAAGGACTCTAAAGATTTTAAAAAACAGGTCTATTATTTAGATGTCTAACTTGGGGCTCCTGCTTCCAAAGTCATGTTTTATATCTCCATAATAGGTTGGGAACTTATTCATGCACCAAAAGAAAGAGATCTGAGGGTAAAGATTACTGACTAATTTCACTTATTATCCATCAATGAAATTTTTGGTGCTAATCATCCAAAAGACTAAATTAAAAAGACGGGAATTTAGGAGTGCTGCAACAGACTCACTATTTAATATATTAATCAATCCTTAATTTTTCATCACAGAACAAACATAGGAATGAAACCAGTAACTGTGGTTATTGCTTATCAGCTACACAACAAGAAATTTGACTCAGCACAGTAAGCTTTCAGTGGTGCACACATTGGATTAAGCACACAACTGCCTTTCAGCTGCTGTGTAATAACCAATGTACTAACTTAAAATGAAACTACAAGGTGGGTATTTGGAAATTGATTTTTATTTACTTGTTCAGTCTTTTAGTGGAAAGGAAAATACACATTGTTCTTGAAAAAGATTAAGTTTATGTGAGTTGTTGCTGAATTTATCCATTGCAATAAATCTGTAAAATTATGGTTTTACACTAAATTAACAAGATTACTCTGAATTCAAGCATTTTATTTGACAGCAAAAGAAACCTAATAAAGACTCCTGCGGTATGTCTGTACCAGCTCTGACATTCAGAACATAGAAATTGAACTTGTGTTCCCTAAACCTGTTTCCCCATTTGTATTTTGAAAATATAATATAAATAAATATAATTATGAGTTAAATAATTTGCCATGGTTCTGTAAATGTGCTTGCTATACACTCAGGACTTGGTCAGTCCCTACAATGTTAACAACCAATTTCATAAGGCAGAGGCACCTCCAAATGTTTCCCATAGTTGCAGATTATTGTCTGATAGGAGCTGTCTGCTTCTGTGGCTGTGCTGAACGACACACACAGTAGAAAGACATTATGGAGAGGTCCACCTTCTGGAATTCTAGCTGTCTAAAGTTTAGACAGCTACTCCAAACCAACAAGCTGTTTTCCCTCCACAGTTACTCAAGGCTAGGCACTTCCTGAGAATTAGTCACACTACTGCTTTTAACCATCTTGTTTTAAGGCCAGGTGACTCATGCTTTAAGTATCTATGTATTTCTAAATCTAACACCTATCTTTTTGATTTCTAAAGGGAGGTGAGATGCATACCCTCTTTGGTGTAGGGAAATGTGCCTTTCCTTAAGGGAATTGTGCCTAACCAAAAAGCACCATGAATGCTCTGTGCCCTCCTAATTGGAATAGGTGGTGACAGTTAAAAGCCACAAGTTCGTCTTTTTGGGGTGGATAAATGGTAGGATTTAAACTAGGAAATCAACCTAAGCAGTTTAGTTTTGAAACCACATCCTCAGGTTGTGAACCCTATGACCTTAATACCAGAGGCATCAGAACTAAGACTGTGATTAGGAGATTTAAGGGAACTTAGACTACTGAAAATTTTAGAAGACAAATAAGGAGTTTTATTATTATCTTGGAACAAACAAAAGGTTTTTAATGGCTTCAGTCTGAAAAACTTTCAGCACTGGCCATACACAGCTTGAAGAAATGATGCATGCATGATCATAACCCTAAAACCAAATTCACTTTTGAAGTACTACAATTAGGTTATTTGAGGTAGCCTCTGGATCACATGTCCAAAGCATTCCATAATGTTCTGTTCTCTTACACTTTCAGGAATCTCTTGATTCTGGGCTGCTTCTGACTTTAATTAAAGGGAAATAATGATACAAGGTATCTTCTTTCAGAAGGGAGAATGACAATTATAAAAGTTAAAGAAGTACTTTAGGCTCAAGGAAGTAGGGATTATGAATTACAGGAAATACACTATTATATTAAACATTCTTTTAAATCACCATGTTTTGTTTCTTATCAAAGGTTTGCTTTTAGCTCCTAATTCCACTAAATACTTTTAGAAATGGCTGCCAGGACTCTCCATTCTTTTTCCGTTTGTTCATTTTATCGATGAGTAGGAGATTAATGTTAGAAAGCAAGCAAAAATACTGTGCCTCAAAGTGTGCCACAAAAGGTAGCTGAATATCATCACTCTATGTGCAAAATCTGTTCTGAACTACATTTTTGGTAGATCCACTGACTGCAGCAAGAGTTGGAATGAGTACAACTCAAAAGTTGGCTCCATTTAATATAAGAAGGAAACCTCTTCTGATTTGTACCCATTTCTGTAAAAAGTCTGAATTAGAATAATTGTGTGAATTATTTGCTTTTTTTGTAGGTATTTTTCATTGGGACAGGTATTGTCTAAATGGAGTCTTTAAACCACAGGGCCCATAATTCAAGGCTTTTGTCAGTATCATACTTCCATAAAACAAAGTCCTTCAATCAGGATTTTTTCAGTAAAACTTACAGGGTAACGGTTGTCGATGAGAGGCAGTCTTGCAAAATTTGATGATATTGAGAAGTATTGTAGTAATTTAAAACACACAACTTAAGAAATGCAAAACTCTTTTATTTAACCTTGAGGTCAGTTTTCTTGAGCATCTGATTTACTGTTGAAGCTGTTAACACATCCTGTGATTAACTTGGGAAAGAAGCTATTTTCCAGGGGAGTTTTGCTATATAGTTGGGCCAGAGTCCTTTTCAGGTCTTTTTGGTCCTGAAATGCTGCTGCAGTATAGAAAGAATAAGGATTTCTAGATGTGCTACAATTTTATTTGGGTCAAGAATATCATTAGAGAATCATTCTTGTGGCATTCTGAGATCTGATATCTAAGAAAACTAAGAAGTAGGGTAGCAAAAATGACAAAAAACAAGAGAAAAGTTGAACATATTTTCAATACAGTAAAAATCATAAAACCAGCATAAATTGAGAAAAAAGCAATCATTACCTTTTGGTTTCAATTAAATTTAAATTATGCCTATTATTCACAGAGTCACAGAATGGTCAAAGCTGGAAGGTATCTTTGGAAGTCATCTGCTCCTGCCCCTCTGCTCAAGTGGGGTGACGGAGAACCAATTGCCCAAGACATGTCCAGATGGCTTCTGAATATCTCCAAGAGTGGAAACACCATGATCTCTCCAGGCAACCTGCAGCATTTGTTCATGGAAAGAAATGGATGAAAAGAAAGACTTTGTTCTTTTTTCCTGACAGGTCTTACAAAAGTATATCTTGCTTCTGTGAATCATCAGCGGCTTCTTTCCCTTTTCTTCTTCGTGTTTAATTGATATTGATGACCTAATGGTCTCAAGATAAAGGGAAAACTGATTTTAGTGAACTTCACATCTAGTCTACAGATACTTGTTTCTGAAGAAGGAACATTGTCTCCCACCACACAAAATAATACCTAGTCTGTAGCTCTGGAGCCGCAAACACAGCTTCAGGGCTTGTGTGTGTCTGATGGAATCCAGAGGAGCTGAGGGAATTCCTCTCTGTGGCTGGGGACTGCAGGAGAACTGTGCTTGTTACAAGAGTGACACCTGGAATCCATATAAAACAGGACCGGGACAGCTGAGCAAACATGGCACCAGGGAGGACCCTTTCTCGTTTCTCTAAGTGGCCAAAATAAGGAAAAGGACAATAAAGAGAGAAAAAAATGCACACTAAAATAAGGGTTTGGAGGTGAGACTGGAGATAATTAATATTATTAATATAAAACTTTTTCATTCCCTGCCAACATGTACAAAAGAAGGTGGAATTATAAGTGGAGTGGTTGAAATCCACAGTAAAAGGCTGGGCTTTGCACTATGGCATCTTTATATCCTCTCCAAATCCGATGATCAAATGTCAATGCATTCTACTCTTTGATGGTATTTTGTTTAACAGTCAAACTCAATGAGGATAGTTATTATGCCCTTTCCTATCTGCATCTCTATTGTGGAACAATTATTTAAAAAATCAACCAAACCAATACAGAAAAAAAAGCAACTAAACAATAAAACCACCTTCAAACTCCAACAACCCAACCTAGAAGCTATTGGCCAACAGAAAAGAATGTTTTGCTCTCTAGGCTCCCTCTTCTGGTTCTGGTCTAGTAGCTGGACTCATACTTGTTTCTGTTAACTGAATAATTACTGTAGCTCACAAAGAAATAAAGAGGAAACACTGGGGAAGTAGAAGAAATTCAATTCTTCCTCAAGAATAGAACTAAATTGATATCCCAAGTAAAGCTTGGCATTTGTAAGGTGTGGTGGGAAAAGAAGTTTAAAAATTATTCAGTTATTTGTAAATGTACAATATTCAGTATATTAAGAGGTGATAAATGTTTTAGTTATAATGCACTGGATTCATAAATATTTAAACCAATATCCTTCTACAGTTTTTGTGTCTCATTTGTCAGTAACAGGTGTCCTTTTTCTGCAGTAACTTCAGTAGACCATAAAAGCTCTCTTGAAGCCTAAAAGATATTAAGCCTGTGAATTCAGAAATTGTTGACAAATATAAGCACAACAAAAGACGTGGTCATGTCAAAGAGGGAATGGCACAAAGCTGCAGCAGAACACAGGTACATATTTGCATGCCAATGTATTTTTTTCCCTCTGATCATAAAAAATAGAAAACAGGTTACTGCTTGAGGAAAAATGAAGTTTTGGGTGGGGCACCTTCTTCCTCTGCTCCCAAGGGCATAATATGTGTACAGAGCTGGAGACATCAGTAATGGTATACCATTTTGGGTTTCTGGTCACTTTTTTCAACTAACAGAGAAGCTAAACAACCAGATTGCATGTTCTATTGGTTTTTTTTTCCAAAGAAGTTCTTTACAGATTTGATAAATGCTAAAGTATTCAAAAAATTGCCTTAGAAAGCATTTTAAAAGGCGTCTTATGCTGTGTTTGCAGTTTGCAGTTAATCACTAGCTAGTTTTTGGGGAGTGGTGGGTAGTGTAGCATGCTCTCCCACAATAGTCAGAAGGAGCTGCAGGTAACTCTGAAAATCAGGTCAGAATTCTTTGAACCCAGAACTTCCAGACATCAGGTACATTCTTGGGTTTATCATGCTGTTGCACACTACATAGCTTATACTGAGAAATTAATTTGGCCATGTTTGTTGCTTTGGTTTGGCCCTGTAGTTGTTGAATCCATCTTTCTAACCTGCTGGAGAACTTTTTGTCTTGATCAGAATTGCCAAGCAGTTACAAAGATATCCCACCACTTAGCTTCCAGGCTGCTGGGCTCCCACTGGGATAAACTGAAACCCATCCTGTCTTTTCAGTGGGGGGGACAGGGAGCACAATGACTGCTATGAAAGACATTGATTTCAAAATAAAAGAAAAGAGGGGACCCCTCCTTAAAGAGAACCATGAAATATAGACTGAAAGGGATCCTTTTCACTGCAGATTCCCTCTGCATTGCCTGATTTGCTTGCTATTAATGATTTGAGAGCAAAATGTTCTTGGCTTAAATGAGTTTCATCCCTGAGCTTTAAAAATATGTATCTATCCTTTTACCCACCTCTTCAACCTCTGTTTTCCACTGCTGTATGCTGATATACATGAATATGTCTTCCTCAACATGGAACAGAGCTGCAATAATAGATTGCTTATTTCTGGATTTCAGCAGCTCTGAAAAAAATATATGTAAAATGAAGAGCAAGTCTACTGTCTAAGGATATCTATGTTGTTTTATAACAGTTGAAGTACAACACAGGGGCAGTATGAGTTCCCCTTATCTCTAGGATGCCTAATGCTTTCAATCACATTAAAATATAAATCTTGTTTGAAAAGTTCACATATTTCTGTGGATTTCAAATAGGCTCAGTAATTTGCTGGCAGTGTAGTCTTGGAGTCAAGGAAATGTTTTTTGTGGAAACTATGTAGATCTGTTCAAAACCAGCCAAACGGTGAAATCAAAATCCTGATCTTGTCCATCTTTCAGATGGCACAGCTCAGTTTTGGCTCAGTACTAAAGTTCCCTGAGATCTGCTAATGCTGAATGTACATTTGTCCAAACTCTTAGCCCTGCTGTCAGTACCCAGAACAAATACTCAGCTAGGACTCACTAAACAGATCCTGCTTCTTGTGCTTCTGCCATCACTTTTATGGGCATCCAAGAGACCATTCATTCTGGATCTTTCTCACCAGGATAAATGACTTCTTATTGTATTTTATGCTGATGGGTCATTAACTTAGAACTGCAGAACCTGCAAAAGGAATGTCATTCCTTTGGGCAGCCAATGCCATCTGGAGATTTTGCTGCTGACTCTCACCTAATCCAAGTATTGGGTATTGGCATATTTAATGATAGGTGCTTCTACAGATAAATGCTGCTGTGTTTTGAGTAAGGGACAGAGCTTCTGTCAGCTAAAACATGTCAGAGCTATGTTTTACTGCACTTTGTTGTTTAAATTGGGAATATCACTTTCCTCTCTCTATTAAAATTGTGGTTGCAGCCTAGAGAACACTACTGTGATGGAGATACCTCCACGATCTGGAGCACAAATCCTATGAGGAATGGCTGGGAGGCCATGAGAAAAGGAGACTAAGGGAAAGCCTATCACTCTCTGCAACTGTCTGAAAGGACATTGTAGCCAGGTGATGGTTGACCTATTTTCCCAGGTAACAAGTGACAAGGTGAGAGGAAATGGCCCCAAGTTGTGCCAGAAGGGGTTAGGTTAGAAATCAGGAAATACTTTTTTCACTGAATGGATAGTTAGGCACTGGAAAAGGCTGCCAATGAAGGTGGTGGAATCACCATCTCTGGAGGTGTTCAAAATGTGTGGAAGTGGCTTTTATGGACATGGTTTAATGGTAAACACAGTCGGTGCTAGATAACAGTTAGACTTCAAGATCCTTAGAGGTATTTTCCAACCAAAATGATGCTATGCTTTTCAGGATGTGGTCAGGGAGTTTTAATCCTGAGTGCCTATGTCCTGAGGTGGAAAGTTTGTGCCTTCTTAACACAGGGTTGACTTGTAAAGCTACAGTATTAATGAACAAACAACTAATGAACAATCTTTTCAAAAAATTCAACTACCTCCTGCAGTACTGAATTTCAGTCTGACTGCATACTGCTGAAGGAAATGTTTCCTTTTATTTCTTGGAAAAGCACTGCTTCTGTATTTCTCTCTCTCTTTTTTTTTTTTTTTTTTTTTTTTTTTTATGTCTTCCGTTGTGCAGCTGAGGACAATACAGGATAGGCTGTGAGATTCTGTGGTTTTCCTGAGAATTCTCAATATTTCAGTCAGGTATCTTTAAACTTTTTATTTTCTTTAGGATTAAAATACATTTCACCTTTACAAGCTCTGTGTGTACCTGAGATGATTTATGCTGTATGTAATCCGTTATTTCACTCTGTAGTAGAGGACTGTAAAGGTAAGTTAATGCACAAAGGACACCTTAGCAGAACTGAGCATATAATTGTTTGGTTTTTTGTTCTGTATCTTGAACAACAGGTAAGTTTTGCTGCAATCTGAAACGAGGTAAGACAGAATTGCATTTAATATCACTATACAGGCAAATGACCATTGCTAACATGAGTTGCTGACAAGAAATAACAATGCATTTTATTACAATTCTGTATCTTCCTTTGAAAACAATCTAAGTGTATCATTAGAAAAAAATATGTTTTTAAAGTATTATTTCTTATATGTGCATAAAAACATGGTTGTATTCTCCAGTATTCAAACACCTTTAACCATATTACAAGAATTCCTATTCTTGCAGCAGGAATTGCTGATCCATTCAATATTTATTAATTTTTTTTCTTGTTCTAATGAAAAAAACAGCAGGGAAAATGAAGATTATTTTATTTCCTTTTTCAGGTGTTATCAGAACCTTTTGAAAGCCACTACACTTTTAGTAAGCAATTGCATCTCCTAGTCTTCCAGTTGGTGTTCAACTTTGAATACAATAACTTTTCAAAATAAAACTTCCTCTTCCCAGGCACAAGCTCTAAGTTTATCTAATAACACCATGCCCATAGCAGCAACTGGGAAATCTAACTATTATTTTTTATCACCCTAAAGAGCACCTGTTCATTATTACTTCGATTTTACCATTTGAAAAAATTTAATCCCAACAGGCCATTTGCCCAATGATCCACAATTTTTTAACTTCCTTATTAATTTATTATCAAAACTTCTTGAAAACCATGTAAATTATATCTCCCACATTGTTTTTTTATCTACGGATTTATAACCTCACCAGATTTTGTCAGGTTATTCAATGTTTATTTGCACTTTGCGGTTTCCATTGGATTCTGATGAGGCCATATAGACATGTTGTTCCAAATCCCTTCTTTGATTATTTTTTTAACAGCCAATAACAGCACTGCAGCAGTTTTTAAGATACGACTTTTACTCTGAAGAGTATATTGTTTATACTGTTTAAATCTCAACTTTTTCACAGCTTAATGTCTTAAGGTTTCCCATCCTAACCTACTCCAGTGAGTTATATCAGCTGGGGTTTTTTTTTGATTGCCCAGAGTATCTTCCAGAATAAAATGTATGAAGATTACTAGTCTATGTGCCTTTGTTATAGTACTATTCCAGAATTTTCTGCTCTGATATTCATATAAAATATTTTACCTGACTTCTCAATTTGGCTAATTTATACCAATCGACATAGTCTCAGTCTTCAGTTAGGTTAAGATAAAACTGAAACCTGAGGCTGCCAGCTATGGTGCTGAAAGACAGATATTTCTGTGGTGGCTTCTCAGCTCTTTAGTTCACTGTTGGGACAAACTTGGGAGAAATGCTGTATCTTTTGAATTAGAGCTTACTAGATGTCTTGACCATTAATCCTATAACATTTAGTTAAAACAGGGTCACAATAAGCTCATTTTTAGCCAAGTTTTGATTCAGACTGCTATCCCGTGTTCTGACTCTTCTCTGTTTTCATTAGTGCAAAACTGGGCTTGAACATGTTTTAATTACAGGCTTTAGCAACTGAAGGGGGAACAGGGATTTTGTTTGATCTCTTAGTACAAGCCACATCTTTTTACTCTCACTACCTGCATCACAGTGAGTATCACTCAACCTGTGCTGAATGTAATACCTTGTGTTCAACAGTATTTCAATTTTCCCCAAAACATTTTATTTTTAAAAAATTGTTTTAAATAGACACACCAAGAGACTGAGAATCAATTATTTGTGTTGCACAAGATTAAGCCACACACTCATGGGCAGGGTAACGGGATCTTTAATCTAACAGGCTGAACCACAGTCTTTCAACCTGCATGCATGAACTGAAGATTTTGTTCATCTCTATATTATCCATCATTACTTGGCTGGATTTTTCCTCCATTTCCTTTAAAGACTGTCTGACCCAGATTAACATGCCAGATAAATACCAATGCTGCACAACAAATGATTCTTTTTCAAAAAGCCAATAAAATGTCACTTACATGAAAAACAGTATTGACAATTTTGAAATTTTCATTTATGATGCAGGTTTTTTACTAGCAAGCAATTGAGTGCATTGTAAAAAATTACAATATTTTAAGGCAGAAAAATTATTAATAAATAATTTTGAAATTTTTTTACAAATCATGTGATTAACAAAAAAATCTTTGAAAATGCCAATATATTCCGAATTTTGCTATCATTAGAGGAGCGCCAAAGGGAAGGAAGGAAAAATAACCCAGACAAAGACAGAGGGAAAGAGGGGAAAGAGGGAAGGAAAGGAAGGAAGAACCTGATACCATTAGCGGCATCTGTAATTTATTTTAAATAAATGTGGGAACAAATGAGAAGCTATCTGCCTTCTTCCAAGAACTGTGAATATAAAGGTAACATTCCATGCTGCACAAACAACAAGGAAATACTATTAAAATGCTATTTAAAAAAAGTTAGCAAGGTCATTTTATGGCACTCCATGGTCGATTAATCCTTTGAGAATTTTCTAGCTTATATCAATTAAACTACATACAGGCTTACTTGGATCAATTAAATAACATTATTGAAAAAGTGGGGTTTGTGTTATTAGATAACCTGTCAAATGGATGTCACAGTACTTTTTTTCCCTTTTTATATTTCCCTTTCTCCCCTGCTCTGATTTTGCATTGAACTAGAAGTCTAGAAAATGTTAAAGCTCATCTGTAACAAACAAGCAAACAAACAAAAACATAAATAAATAATAATTGAAAAACCCCAGGACTTACAAGCAGAGGTGAGAACTACTGAAGATTTTATGAATACTCTAGAGAAATTCTTTGTCATGCTTTTGGTAGATTAAAGATTTGCTTGGAAATTCTCCAATGAATGAATTAGGTAAGCTAAATTTGGCTTAGCTTAAAATTAAAATTTTAATTAAAAATTTAAAGTTTGATTTTTAATTTTTTTCTGGAAAAGTTGATGGAATGTGTTGTATGGTTGCAGTGAGAGATAACTAACATCTAAATTCCACAGTTCCTCATATGGCTTTTTGGTGGGGAAATTAATTATCAAATATCCTGGTCTATTTGATTTACTTTAAATAATCTAAGCATTTCAAGCATTTCCAGCTATTGACTGAAATTTTTTCTAATAGGAAACCTTTTTTTTTTTTAATTGACCGCTATACATTCAGAAAATCAATATGTATTTCTAAAAGCGATCTTAATACAATTTACAGATTCCTATGAAAGTGTGTATCATCACTGACATAAGATACAGCCTAAACACTAAAAAAATGAAAACTGCTATGGGAGAACCATCCTCTAAAAGGTAGTGTAAATATGGGTATAATTATTTTGACTAATCACAGAGATTTTGTGAGAATGAGTGCAATTATTTAAACATTTGGTATAGGTTATTAAACAAGTGCATTGGTAGTGAATTTCAAACACAATATATTATATTCCTATTTACCTTTGAGGGAGTAGCCATATACTAATTTGAAATAATAGAGGAGATTGGTAAAGATATGTCACTTTCTAATTGAATGATGCAATCCATAGAGCATTGCTCTATGAACCTTGTAGGAGAAAGGGATTTTTCACTGGCTTTTCCAGTTGCAAATTTTGGCTGAACTCCAAAGAATACTGCCTGTCATGCCAACATCTTGGGAGATTAGCCCTGTTATTAGCAATCATCAATGCCATTTTTTGACTTTCTTCAAACAAGTGCCTGGACTGCATAATCAAAATGTTGACTCTCCTCTTTAATTGTGATAATGTTCTTGTGAGAAATAAATAATAACAAATAATCTAACTAGGGATTAATTTAGGTCTTTTGGCTGCTATTCTGTCAACCAAACCATTAAAACATAAATCAGACCTAATGTTTGCTTTGTCGATATCATTCACCAAGCCTTTAACTTCAGATGAAGCCTGCGAGACAGGCTGATGTCTCAGCATAGCTTACTTAGGACAGATAAATAAATATTAAACCACATCAACATAAATAAACCATTTAAAGAGAGTTTATGCCTCCCCTTCTGCCTCATTTATTGTGTAATTATGTATTCCAAAATAAAGGAATATAGGAATGTTAGGTTCTCAAGATCATCCGCAGCTGAATATTCATTTGTGTGAAAATAGGATCTGAATTAAAGGCAATAGAATTTTTCCTCACATTCTTGCACTTTGGACAGGAATAGGTTTAACTAGAAGAAGTCTTTTTATGCCCAGAATTAGATTAATGATTGAACTAAAAAAATTAAGAAAATCCAATAATTCATACTCTATATGTGGGGTAGATAAAGAGTATTCATGTGGAATATGTTTGCTGATTATCCATGTCTTCTTCTCCATGACATCTTAGTTACATGCGTGTACTACACATGGGTCAGCACAGAGTCATTTAGATGAAGCAGAGCCCTTTGTAGACAAACCCTGAGCAAACAAAGAGAGAAGCCTTCTTCAAAAACGTCCTTTGAACAGGCCTGAACCATCTGATGATCTGGGCTAGCAGAGGAAGGAAGCAAAGCTGCCAGTCAGCTGCTGAGTAATGCCCAGCCTGCCCCACAGGTTCATGGTGCCCATGAAATCAGGACTGCCCTGCACATGGCCAGCAGCAGTGTGTCAGTTTTACCACTGCACTGTGCCTTGCTCCAGGCAGGGTTAGCCACGGCCATTGCGTGTGACTCTAGGGGTACATTACCTGCTGAACAATCATGTGTGGTGAAAGAGAAAGGAGCTCAGACTTCTTTAGCTTCCTCTGGGAAAGCTGTCTCTAACATATCCTCTTAAAATCCCAGAAATTTGGGAGGCAAACTTCAGCACCTCATTTGTGCTGAACTCCATTATATTCTCCTCTAAAGGTATCAGAGGATCTCAAATACAAATGGGAAATTGGATCTGCTATTTCTTTTGCACCCTGCAGCACAACCGGCCCTAATTCCTATTTAGATCTTCTTTGTCCTTTTCTGCTACTTTTTTCCTGCTGTCTCACAAGAGTCTGAATTAGTCAGCCAGGATAAAGCTAATCTTGTGACACTTTGCTGTGATTAGTTTGGCAAGCTACAAACCATTCCCAAGCAGTGCAACCTTGGTTAATAAAACCCTCTCTGTTTCCCATAAAGTAGCCAAAGGAAAAGTAAGAGCCAGCCACCCTGTAGAGCCAGCAGAAGAAATCTGCTGTCCAAGAATGGCTGAGGGGTCTGTGTGCCACACGCTATACCTGCAGTGTTTCAGCAGCTGAATTGAACTGCAGCATCAGGGTTCAAAATTATTTTTATTTACCTGTGGTGTTCTTTTTGCTTGACCTCCACACATGCCTTCGCCTTAAAACAAGGAAGGAAAAATCTCACCTAGAGATTCTGATAATATGCTAATATATTTTATTTTGTTTTAAAAAAGAATCCATTTGTATTACTAGGACTTGTTCAGGTAAGGTTATCCCTAACAGGAGAATTCACATGAATACTGTGAGGAGGAAGAGGATAGCAACATGTGGAATAAATCAATATCAAGTCCAAAACTGCTTTTTTAACATCCCGTATGCATGAAAGTATTTATTGGGCTATATAAAGCAGTCTTTTTCCTCTGCTCTCTTCCCCTTGAGGGTTAAGTCATTTCCTCGAGGATTGTCAGGAAGATGTTTCCTTCCCTTTACAGCTGAACCCTCTATCAGGGTAGCTTTGTTCCGGGAGAGGGTTGCTACAAACTTACCCAGTTAGCATTTTATACCCCCTTGCAACCTACACAGAACTAGTTCTATTTCAAAGACCTCATGTAAACAGTCCCATAATAAAATCATCTTTCCTTGCAGAAGGGTCAGCATGGGACCTGTGCACAGCATGGACAAAAATAATTTGTATGAAATGCAGCATTTTAAAATTTTCAACAATTTTTTGCCAAATGGGAACATTGAAGAAGGCTTAAGACACATATTAGACAGCACTAACAGGAAGAGCTGTTGACCAAGTGGTTAAACTCAATCTATCCATTAGATACAAGCCTAGCAAGGTCCTCCAAAATTCAGGTAGCAAATCATCAAGAACCCATTTCCTTCCCTTCAAAACTGTAAGTTCACAAGAAGAATTTCCTTCCCTTCAACTGTGACTCCCTGTCCTCTAAGGCAAAGCCTTTTTATAGCAGCAGCTGCAATTGCACACAGCTGGTCAGCTTCCTGCCCCTCCTTGGGGCTACAGTTAACTCCTTCCCTGCCTCTCAGTGTGTGTGCACTGTCCTTGGCTCCTCACTGTCCTTGGCTCTGCCCTGCTCTCCATCTGAGCTTTCACAAACTCTTACTGCACCGCTATTTTTTTATCTCCTACCTAAAGACTCTGAGCATATTCCCTCATAATTTAACTTGCTTAATTAAACAAGCAAATTTTCCCATTGAAATTACTCCTTGCTTTTTTAAAGACTGAGCCTGGGAAAAAAAGGTGTAAATGGTGGAAGCTTTGACTATGTAATGATGCTTTCCAGAATGACTCTTGCACCTGGCTGCAATGTGTCGATACCTCCCAGAGTGTTGCTGCACAACTGGGATTCCAGAGGCACCGGCAGGGTCAGCTCAGTCCAGTCAAATCACTGACATGCATATGCATGCTCATGTATACATCTAGAACATCAGCCTTCGATAAGAGGTTCAAGGAACAGAATATCTTCAAATGTGTTATTAGGAGTCATTAAAACCCAGGCTGTGGAAAGACTGACATTTTCAAGGGGAACTGTTTGTTAATTGGCTGGATTATATCTCAGAAATGTCTTCACGTGTAAAAAATGTAGCAAAGTGTAGCCCCTAAATTTTTATATTCTTATTCTGCTTAAATTTTCAAAACTACCAGTTCACTTTTGGGCAGAAATACTGTCCATTTCATCCTGGTGATCAATTTATTTTAAAAGCACAGCTAATTGGGGAAAAAATTAGATGAATTGCTGAGGATTTTTTTTTTTCTAAAGCTATCAAAAAAAAAAAAAAAGCAGCCTCACTCATACCTCTGACCCCAGTACTGCAAACAGTCAAACTTCTGATAGCTCCTAGGAACGTGGGTAGTGAGAACTCTCCACACATTGTCCTTTGTGCATATGCAATTCCAGGAAGCTTGAGATAATTTATCACCCTAATATCTCAAAAAATCTGTGCCTGAGTATCTGCAGAAGGGTGACTATATTAAAACCTATAACTTTATTAAAACATAAAACTTATATTTATTAAAAGTTATTCTTCATAGACAGGAGCTCTTAAACAACCAAACAAATTTTCACAATTACAAAATAAAGCCAAATTTGAGTTTGTTATTAGACACTGAAATCTGCACTTTATTGCACCTAAAAGGGGAAAATAATCTAAAAATAACACTTATTTATCTGCTGGTTATTTCCAGACACACAAAGTGCTGAGGTTTTGTCCTTCTTAAGAAGATTATCTTCGCTTTTTCCTCTGGAATGCATGTAAAACAGCTCTTGCCTTGCTGCAAGCTTTAGGAAAAAAGTTCACTGCTAAATTACCTGTTGTCTGGGGACTTAACATTTTGCAATAAGCTGCTGAAATTGCATTTTAATAAGGAGTCTTGACCTGTACTTTGTATTTCCCTTCAAGGCTCTACAAGCCATTTTGATTATGGAGGTCCTGACCTGGGAAGCTCAACCTGGATAACCGCAGCCAGAGGGGGATAAAATGCAACACCTAGGAGATTTCAGTAAACAGTAAAACCATTCCAACTTAATCTGTGCTAAAATGCTTGGAATGTGAGAGCCACTGATGATGCCCCTTGTCTGTGTGTTTGACTGAATCCTTTCTTTTCTGGGAGGAAAGCAGAGCCTGGGAACTAGGCCAAATGCCTGCCACTTACCTTAAATTGATCAGCCACTTTAAGATTAAAAACACTGAAAACTGCAACACCACGAAAACAAGGCTTCCTTCATTAAATTAAATGCAAAATGCAACATTGGGCTCGCTGTGATCTCTTTTTCCATTTTGCTCGGTGTGCAGTTTTTCCATTTCTGTTCAAAGGTAGAAGCCAACAGCATCTTGGCCAAGTATTCATTAAGGTTTATATGAAAAAGAAATTTATGGTTATTTAGAAGTTGGCACAAAAAGCATGTTGTTGCTGGAGAAGAAATATAGTTTTGAAACAGTTTGAAACACTGGATGTCTTATTTGAAGTAAAAGTTATGTTCTATCTTTGCTTGTTGTATTTAAAGAAATATTGAAGTATGTGATTGGGAAAATCAGCAGGTAAATTTCTTAGTGGTTTTATGTACTGTAAATATTTAGTCAATTCAAGAATTTACTTTGTTCTGTAAGAATTATTTCATTGCTGCAATAAAGATAAGTGTAGAGATAAAATAATGGAACAAAGTCATCATTCATTGAAGCAGGTGCATCTACATAAGATTACTTTATTTCCTGTGTATGTCTTTTCTGGAAGAATTGATTGAAAGAACAGTACCAAATACCTATTTGGCAGAAAAATATTAAGGTTGGATTCATTCTCAAACATGGATATTCCCAGATGATAGTACTGGCAGAGTCTAGTAGAATTTGTCTTGAAAATTTAACATCGCTTCCTGAATTTAAACAAGAAAATCAAAGAAGATGTATTTAAATCAAAATTATTGAGTCTATGTTTTGATTTTTCTTTGTGTGGAGGTAGCTAGAAATACCTACTCTCTAACACATGTTGGCAGAAGTCCCAATATGAAACCTGCAATTTCACCTGTTCTCAGTGCTGGATGCTTTCATTAACTTATTTCAATGATTTCTCTCTGCTGTGTCTTGACACAGTGATGAAAAGCACCATCGTGTGAGTCAGTGGTTATTCCCACTCCGTCAGAACCCCGGTGCTGTGCCTGTGCAGGCAGTGCTGTGGGAGGGCCAGGGAGTGTGTTGGGGCTGGGCTCTGGGGTCCCTACCAGCTCCCTGGGGACCACCCTGAGCGCTCGCTCGGGGCCCAGGGCGAAGCAGGGCGAGCGCGCTCCGGCTCGGCGGCTGCTCTGCGCCTGCCAGCAGCTGGATTTTCTCCCTTCTCTCTTAGGGGAGTAATTTGCTTGTTTTTAATCCTTCTCATTTTAAGGTCAGAGCAAGCAGAAAAGACACATGACTTTCTGGCCATGGATGCCTCAGAAGCTGTAAGATGCTGGCCCTCCAATGAGTTGGCTTAATTAGAGGGAGTTCAGCCAGCTAAAGGAGGCCAAACGTAAACCAGAGAAATATACTCCCATGGAGGCAGACGAGGTTGGGTAAAAGAAGAAAAGCTCATGTTAGGTTTGCGAAACCTAATGCTCAAGAGTGTCTGATTTTAGATTTGTCCCTACATATTTCTGCTTGTGTGGCAACCTCTGAAGTCACTGAGCAGTAGGGCCATGGCACAGGAAGACAGACAGTCCTAAGGCCTGGAGGTCTCCACTCATAAGTGCACAGCTACCTGGGAGGAGAAGGAGCAGAGACATCTCTCCTCTGAAACTTGAAGGGTTATTTTGGTGCCTTCTTTCCTCCTACATGGAAGAAGTCAAAAGCAAAAGAAAGCAACCATTGCTCCGAAGAATTTATAAAATAAACTTATAATGGTAGCACCAATTTCCTTTTTGAAAATGCAGCCAGTAACCTTGGAGACCCTTTTATGCCACCAAGATAATACATAAGCCCACTTGTGGATTTATAAGCTACATAGAATGTCCCTAGTGAGAAAGTGTCACCTGAAAGATGGAAGGCAATAAAGAATATGTACCTCAGTATACATCCTGGTGTGGGGACATCCCTCAGAAATGCATAAGGACATTGGGTTAACCAACAGTTTCACAAAATGCATAGCCAAAGGTGTGGAAAATAATGGAAATAAGGCTTTCAGAAACCTTTGGATTTGAAATTCCTGATGTATTTTCATCACAGATTGTCTGTAGGGGATTGTTGTAACTGTTTAGACTTTTGGTTCTTTAGGCATCCTTGGACAATGAGCTGTGTGATGTAGTTACATGCTTTATATTCCTTTTGTTTTTTAAATCTGCTGTCTGAGAATTTTATCTGGTGATTTTTTTATTCTTAGGATAGGTGTAAAGGAGAAAGTTACTCTTCCTACATATCCTCTCCTTCCACTACCCTCTGAATTTCTACTCTACCCTGCGTAAATTGTTCTTCACCAGGTCTAAAAGTCCGAACCTGAGAAATGTCTGCATGTATAGAAGTCTTTCCATACTCTGATTATCAGTATTGTATCCCTGTGCCTCTTCTAGTTATGTCATAAATATTTAGACAAGACTTCCCAGAACAGTAAACAATACTCACATTTTTTTTTGCACAGAATGATAACCTAGTAGTATAATGTTGTTTTCCTACTTTATTCTTGCTTTATTTCCCAAGAGGCTTTTATGGGTGTGTTGGTTTTTTTGAGACATCTTAGGCATGGAACCAATATCTTCGGAGAACTAACCAAAATGGGTCCAAGATTTCTCTTTTCAGTGCCCTTTTTAGTGCACAGTTACTTTAGCAAGAAAATTATTTTTTTTCTCCTTGTATTACAACTCTATAGAGACTGCAGGAAGTGAAGACTAACTATTTACTTATCCCTTTGTCCTCTAATTGCTAATTACCTTTTTAATTCATGGAATTACCTTCCTTCAATGGCATTTACAGTAATTTCTGTTGAGGAGCACTGTCAAAGGCTTTTTGGAAGTTCACTGGATCTGTGTAAATCATCAGAGCTTTTCTAAAATAGAGTCTGGCAAAAATCTTCTACAGCCAGAAGAGGTGTGATTTTTCTGCAAAAGGTTTGTCAAAGTGTCTTCTGATAGCTTCTTGTATATTTTAATTCAATATTTTCATGCCCTTTTTCTGGCGCTGAAGGAACATTTATTTAAATTTTACTAAAACCAGTTTAAAAATTGAAACATATTGGCCAGCTTTCATTCCTTTAATTTAGTTTGTTGTTGGGAAAACTTAAGTGATGACATAGCTAAATGGTACATCTCATGGTTCAGCAACATCTGTTTCTGGTGATTTGTTCCTGTTTATTGGATAGATTTGTTTGAAACTTCTGCTGACACATCAATTTGATACAGTGCCTCAAATTCTTCCCTTCTGAAGAAAGGCTGTGTGGATTTTCCCTAAGGCTCTTTGTGATGAATATCAATACAATAACTCATTTAGCAACTTTTCCATGGCTGTATCTTTCTCAAGTGCTTATTTTAAATCGTGATCACCTATTTGGCAGGGTCTGACAGGCATTCTGCTTCTGATACAGTTGAAAAAGTTTGTAGTCTTAGTTATTATCCTCTCAACTAGCTGTTCCTCAAAATATCTGACCTGGTTTATTATGGCTTTATTTTCCCCATCTTACATACTCTATGGTTTTCCTTACCTGAACACAACTTTCACCTTTTGCAGGACCAACTGCTCTTTTTAAATTTCTAATATTCTTATCTACTGTTTAATATGATGATTTTGTGGGGTAGGGTTAGTCAGGTTCTTTGTGTGACTGTTCAAAAATCTCTTTGGATTGATATTATTCAATAACCTTGAGATTATAATATGATGCCAGTAAACAGTCTTCATGCCACTTGCAAACATTTTTCCTGTTTAAATTACAGCTTTTGATTTTATGTGTAGAGATGCCCTCAATTTAATGGAACACTATTGAAGAGGAGAGCATGTCTTTCAGGTCTCTTGCAACCCAAGTTGTTCTGTGATTCTGTGAAACTTTCAGTCTTGCTGCAAAAAGGGTTTTGAATTAAAAAATGTTATCCCTACTCTCCTGTGGGTCCATCTGTCTGCTTAGAACTACATCAAGAGTTGCCTTTTCTCTTATCAATTCTAGTTAGTTGGTCTAGGAGGGTAACAAAACATCCAGTCTCTGCACTGTAATCTTCCTTACACAATCTACATGGACATAAATAAACTCTGTGGATATTACCATGCTTTTGGTCCTGTTGGCTCCCTTACCTCCCTGTGTCTCCCTCCCATGTCACAATTTCTGAGCTGGGTGACTGGTGGGAATGACCTGATATTATACACTTAATATTTCACTCTTGTGACTTTCACCAGTTTCTGCCTTCTACCTGCATTTTTAATATCTTAATTTCTCATTTAGTATTTCAGCTCATTCTGCCATTGTTAGACTTGTAGCATATGTTTAGAAATCCTTCTAAATTTCTTAGCCTGCATGTCTGTTGTTACATCCTCTGTTTAAAGAATACTTTACTTGAAGCTGTTCTTTGCTGCTTTCTTCAGTTATATCAATTCCTGTTCTTTTATTTATGGATACAGGTGTTTATAACTTCCTATCTAGAGGATGCAGCATTCTAAAATCTCCCTCACTTGCCAGCTTTCTTTCAAACTTGAAGAATTTCCATTTGACCTTTTCTATTTTTAGTGCCAGCAGCCTGATTACATTTTAGTTTAAATGAAGATCGTCCTTCCTGCTCTATTTATTAAAAAAAAATCCCCTCATAAATCAATCGTTCTTTCCGTTCTTACTTTTACTGCCATGCACTGAAGCTTAGTTTGCTGCTTTTCCTGGTTGCATTGATGGTGAGAAAAGAACCACTGCCACAATGCCAAGCACCTCAACAGGAAGTACAAGAATTGCTTTTCAGATGTTGTAGGGTTTGAAAATTAGTTAATACCTGTATTTGAAATCTGTAGATTTTTTTTTTAATCTATGATATTGAACTGCTAGTCTTTAAAAGCTACTAAAACCTAACAGAGCAGAGTTTAAGCTCTATAACTTTTTCTTTCACAAAGCTAAATTGTATTCTTGGCAGATGTATTGGTTTTGCGTGGCCTGGTTTTGGTAGTGGGGTTAGAAATGCTGGAATCACCTCTGTGATAACATATTTAAGAATGTCTCTAACTATATAAGAATGTTGTATATTATCACCATTTCTAACTGGCCAAGCTTCGGCCAGCAGCATTTCCATCTTTGGAGCCATCAGGGATTGGCTCTGCTGGACGTGGTGGAAGCTTCTGGAAGCTTCTTGCAGAAGCCACCTCTGTGGCCCAACCTGCTACCAAAAACCAGGCCATGAAAAACCAATATGGCATATGCCAAAATTTGACGAAACCTGGAGTGCACGAGCTTTCCCTGAAATTAATAGTTAAAACACAAATGCTTCTGAAACTGGCCAAGATGTAGAAGTGAACTAGAATTTATCTTGCAGGATTAAAAAATTTGTTTAACTCTGACATTAAATTTAGTGCAAATAATTTCTGAAGTCAGAGACTGAATTTTGAAAGCAGAGATCACTGAGGAGTTTAGTTGGAAACTTCTAGTTTATGAGTAGCTAAACTACAAGTCAAAGTAGGGCCCCTTAGGAAGTCTGAACAGAAAATACCAGAGTCCATGAACAGGGAAAGCTGTGTAGGTGAATATGCAAACACAAGGTCCCAGTTCACTTTTGCCTTTTCCCCTTACCCTACTGAAAGTGAAATAAATGCAATGTTTTTGAAGGCACAAAATTTAAATATCTGTTCACTAAATGTTAATGAGAATTGTATCCTGTATGTCTCTTGAGCCTGTGACATACTTCCTTTCAGACTTTGAAGTCACTGGCCTGCTTTTGAAAATGTTACCCAGGTGTCATTTTTTTTTCTTAAATAATATTATATTTGAAAAAAGTAACAATTCAATCTCAGAATTATACTTCTGAGATGTAAGCAGAAGTGCAGCAGTCCAGGGGCTCAGAAAATTATCTCAATATCCCAGGGACACAAAGAAGAGATTGCAGGAAAAAGAAGAAACCTGATCTCATCAGTTTTCTATTAGTAACTTAAATTTTTAGTGATTATCAAGGACCTTGTAAATTGTTCTTTGTGATTGGATCTACCACCAGAAAGTTACCTGCAAAGAAAAACTCACAAAAATGATCAGAAAAATGATCAGAAAAATGTTATTTGCTCAAGTAAGGAGCACATACCTGCTTAAACAAAACTCCAGAAGAAATAAAGCACGGCTTTAGTATAATACCAAAAAGGTAATCAGGATTCATTCAGAGAATTATTCAGAGCATCAGAGTCAATCATAGAATAGTTTGGGTTGGAACGGACATTTAAAGGTCATCTCATGAAATCCCCACTGCAATCAGCAGGGACATCTTTGACTATATCAGGTTGCTAAGAAACCCATCCAACCAGACCTTGAATTTTCCCAGGGATGGGGCATCCACCACTCCTCTGGGCAACCTGTTCCAGTGTTTCAACATACTAATTGTAAAAAAAATGTAAATTCTTATATCTAATCTAAATTGACTCCCTTTTAGTTTAAAACCACTAGCCCTTGTCCTATTGCAACAGGCCTCAATAAAAATTTGTCCCAATCCTTCTTATAAACCCCCTTTAAGAACTGAAAGGCCACAGTGAAGTCACCCTGGGGCTGTCTCCTCTCCAGACTGTACAAGCTGAACTCTCTGAGCCTTTCCTCAAAGGAGAGGTGCTCCAACCCTCTAATGAACTTGGTGGCCTCATTTGGACCCACTCCAATAGGTCCACACCTTTTCTGTGCTGAGGACCCCAGAGCTGCATGCAGCACTCCAGGAGGAATCTCACCAGAGCAGAGCAGAGGAGCAGAATCACCTCCCTCACCTATCGGCCACGAATCTTTGGATGCAGCCAAGGACACGTTTGGCTCTCTGGGCTGCGAGTGCAAATTTATGACTCATGTCCAGTCTCTCATCCATCAGCACCTCTGAGTCCTTTCAGCAGGGACTGAACTGCTCTCAGTTCCTTCATCCCGCAGCCTGTACTGACACAGGGGGTTTTCCTGACCTAGGTACAGCACTTTACCCTGGGCCTTGTTGAGCCCCATGAGGTTCACATGGGCCCACTCCTCCAGCTTGTCCAGGTCCTTCTGGATGGCACCCATCAAGTGCACCACCCAGCTTTGTGTCATCTGCAAACTTGCTCAGGGTGCACTCAATTTCTTTGTCTGTGCCACTGATGAAGACCTTAAACAGTGCTGATCCCCATATAGACCCCTGAGAACTCTACATGTTGCTGATTTACATAAGGACATTGCATTGTTGACCACTGCAGCACCTCATACTCAAAGTTCCCTGAATATGTTAATGGCTGCACATCACAGTTTGTCTGCTGTTTGTGCTGTACACAGGGTGAATGGCAATCAAATGTTGTAAAGTTTTTACATAGCAAAGCACTAAACACTGGGAACAACAAGGGGTTGTTTGTGTTTTATTTTTTTTTAAGGTCACATTTTAAAACTAAATTTAAAAGTAGAGAAGGAGATAGGACAAGGAGAACAAACATGGTTATTATAGTTCTCAATACAGAGTAAACAAAAAAATAACCTGCAATTTCTGCATCATTTTCTATGGGAAAAATGAGTGTCTGCGGGTTCTGGACTGGTAGCCCTTTAACGTAAGACCTCAACTAGGACAACAGCAATAGACAGCTGGGTTGGTCTCTTCTCCAACACCATTATCCTTTGAACCCTGAAATTTGGAACATAATGGTCATCTTCTGCCTTGGAAATGACTGAGGTGGTCCTCTGTTATAAACATTTAATTGCAAAATTCCAATAGCTGTCACCTTTGTCATCCTCCTTGTGTGAGCTGTGGAAAGGAAGGAAAGACAAATGATGAAAAAGATCTGGCAGGCTCCTGAAGTCTCTTTGATTTATCCCTGTTCAAAATTTGCCTTACATAAAGGAGTGCCCTGTACCTGCCTTGAGAAAAAGGTAAAGATAGCTAAAACAAAATTTGCTATATGTAAGAAATTAATATTTTTCACTAAAATTATCAGTCTGGAGACAGTGGTGAAACTAATTTTCTTCCTATTTTGGAGAAAGCTGGCCAGGAAAATAATGAAGGTAGGAAAGCTCACCCAGTCCCCTTCAAAAAACAAACCCTCCAAAATAGGGTAAAGCTGGGGCTGTCCTGTGTTTTTCCCAAATGTTGTTTTGCGACATATGTCTAGCCTTATGTGATTATGCCATGTTTCACTGAATTAATCAGCTAGAATGACATGAATCATAATAAGAATTGACAGCCAACTCTGTTTTCTTTGTACAGGCTTCAAAATTCATCAATGAGCACCACTCAGAAGCAGTGGATTGAAATCACACACAAATTTTGGACAGTCATGAACATGAACAATTAAACACACAGAATGGACTTTCAGAATGAATCTGAACAGTGAACTAATTCTTCCCATTTTCCCAACACTGAACGGAGTTCTAGACACTCATGATGTGAATCTTATTCTCTAGATAGGCCAAAAATGAAGCAATACCAGCGCAAAGTAAGAAAAATATTTTGCCTACTTTCTAACTCATGTGGCTTCCAAAGTAATATGAAGGTAGATCATAGCATACCCAAAAATGGATATGAGTAAAAGTTGGGAAAAAGTAAAAATTTTTGCTTAAGAGTGGGCAACCTCTTGAGCTGTGTGTCTTTGTAAACTCAAAAATTAATTGTTTATTTATATGAGTTCTTAAAATCAAACCTTGTTATCTCTAGAATAAGAAATATTTTTACATTAAGTACAACAAAAACTTTAACTGACTTCTTCCATCACAAATACATGACTGAAATAGGTCAAGAACAAAACCAGTCCTACATCCAGGCTTCTTTATCACTGTGCAATTATTTATTAAAAAATCATAAAAAGAATCATTCTTCAAAGCAGCATCAGATAAATTTGTCTTACCAGTACCAGATGTTGTCTAACCTGTTTTTCCCTTCAACAATAGGGATTTACGCTTTCCAGGGCAATCTACACTACTGCTTCCACAAGTTTTGAATTTTTTAACTTCCCTAGTTAGAGTTTTTTTCACTTCTCTTAAGTCAGAATTTGTTCCAGCTCTGTCTGTAAACTGTTTTAAGCCCTCTTTGCCATCTTTGTCTTTAGACATCCTTCTATTAAGCCATGAAGTACCAGTAACTCTTCACACTTCAACCTTCCTCAAAATATAACCCTCCTAGAGGTCTTCCCCACACCAGCTTGTGTATTATCCAGACAGGCTTGTTAGCAACCACTGAGAGAAAACTAAGACAATTGTAACAAAGTAAAGGTTGCTGATTTAATAAGCTGTGCAATTTAATTCCCCCTCTTTTGGTGATTCAATATCTTCTTACCTTGCTTCTCTGTAATCTCCAGTATATACAAACTGGAGAAACCTACTCCAGGCTGCTCTGGACATGGAAATTATTTTCTTCTCTGTAAATCCCTCAATTATTGTTGTCACTTTGCAGTGACAGGAGTAAAGAAAAACACATACTTCATTTATATTGTCATGGGCTCTTACTCCTTTCTCTGAAGTGTTGGGGAACATGACTTGAAATGTGTGTGGCCAAGTGGCCAAGGTGCCTGGGTGGCCAAGAAGGCTACTGGCATCCTGGCTTGCACAGCATGGCAAGCAGGACCAGGGAGGTGACTGTGCCCCTATGTTTGGCACTGCCAAGGCCATACCTTGAATATTGGGTTCACTTCTGGGCCTCTCACTACAGGGAAAAGATTGAACAGTGAGCTCAGAGAAGGGCAATGGAGATGGTGAAGAGAGGCTGAGGGAGATGGGGGTGCTTAGCCTGGAGAAAAGGAGGCTCAGGGGAGACCTTATCACTCTCTACACTCTCTCTGAAAGGAGGTTGTAGACAGCTGGGGTTGGTCTCTTCTCCCAGGGTAACAAGTGACAGCACCAGGGGAAATGGCCCCAAGCTGAGCCAGGAGAAGTTTAGATCAAAAATCAAGAAAAATTTTTCACAGAAAGGGTTGAAAAGCATCAAAACAGACTGCCCTAAGAAGTTGTAGAGACACCACCACTGGAGGTATTAAAAAATGTGTGGCTATGGCACTTGAGGATATGGTTTATGGTGAACGTGGTGGTAGTATTAAGGTGAGGGTAGGATTTAATGATATTAATGGTCTTTTGCAACCTTAATGATTCTGCTTCTATGCAAATGCAGAGAAGAAGCCTAGATAGCTGTGCTGGAGGTGAAGCTACCTGAACTGTGCTTTGGAGGATTCTGAATGCATTTGGTGTGATTGCATTTTTCTTTGAAATATCTCAATTGTTCCAAGTTTTAGAGAAACAACACACTTTTACCTTTGTCACATTCACAGTAGTAACCCTACAGTATGACTGTCAAATCACAGGGGAAAGTGAAAACATAATGTCTATTGCTCTCTGGAACATTTTGCAAAAGTCCGTGACGACCTACCTGCAATATAATATGATGACTCTGAGAGACCAAGGCTGGAAAAGGTTGTCAGCAGAAACACATAAAAGCAAGGAAGATGTTATCTGTCAGGTAGATTTACTATGTTCAATAAAGCAAATAGAAAACTTATGTTTTTAAATTTGTTGATCCATGCAAGTAAGATTTCCTTGATTGGCCTATTTCTAATCTAAGATAGAAAAGAACTGTCAATAAAGTAGGAAGAACTGTATAGCAAAAAATATTTTGTTAATAATATATCACTGGCAATACAATTACATGCATTGTTTTAGTACATGATTAAATAAGTGAACAGTTATAGCCATTTTGAACTGGCAAATTTCCTTGGTCACCAGTATCCCTTCAAAGGAACTTTGGCTGATAAAATGTCAATAAAGTGCTGCAGCTCAGGCATATCAGATTACTTGATTGCTTAAAAAAATATTTGCAGTTGTGGTTTGACATACAATAAAATGGAATTACAAAGGAGACCGGTTTTCTCTTTGTTAGCAGCAGCTGCAGATATTAAATCAGCTGCACAAAGAAGAGCATAGCTTACAGAGCACTTCAGCTCATTTTTCTCTACTCAACTGTTTGAATATAGAGTATTTCAGCCAACTTATTTAAAACCTTTGAGGTTTTTACATTGAGAGAAAGAGAAAAGAATGAGGTGACATGCAAAGTAGTCCTGGGGTCATCAAGGTTCAGAAAAATAAACTGTTTTAATAAAGTGGCCAATTTAAAAAAAATCATGCCTTTTGGATGATGGTCATCTTCCTCCACTCTTCTGTAAACCAATGTCTTCAAATTAAACTACTTTGTAAGTGACAAAGCACATTTCTTCTGGTAGATCTGAAAATGAAAATTAAAATTGTCTGTGCCTCATTTTTTATGTGGTTTGCATTTTTCATCCATTTGTGACAAAAATACATAAGGCTGGCTTAACAAATACTAGCAATTTGATTTAATGTCAAAGCAATAGTAACAGAAATACATTAAAACACGCTTATGAAATATGTTTCAGTCCAACGCCCGCATCACAAACCCTCACATTTGCCGGCAATCCTTTCTGTGTTAAAATCCAAACCCAGGAATTTTAGCTGGGTTTTCTCCTTAGAGACAGCCCAACCTTTCAGGTGTAAGGTATGCTAAAAACACAATAGAGAAAAGTTTACTGACTCATCTAGTGAGTTTATGTACACATAGACAGCATCTGAACTGAGTGAATACTGCAAGGAGTACTTTGCAGAGCTCTTTACATTCTGAATACCTCTTTAATCATGCTGCTACCCAGGCACTTTTGAGGGTTTTGTCTGTTTCTCTTCTGGATAGGAGGAGTGGGGTCCAAAGGGCTAATTATCACAAGGCAAAACTGTAAAACGTGAGGTGAACCTTGTCCCAGTGAGCAGCAGTAATGAATTACAACTACCATGCAGAGATTGATGGTATTCTTCATGCCTAACTTCAGCCATTCCAGAGCTGTACCTGGTGGTAGCAAGGCACCTAGAGTCCTCCTACAGTCAACACACAAACATGAGTAGCTCCTGAAGGTAGTTTATCCAGCCCACCTTACACTACTACCTTAGGGGGCTTCTTTCTCTCTGCTCACCAGAAAAGTGTTAAGGATGAGCTTGGACTAGACACAACCCCTAGGTGGCTAAATGTAGATGTGGTGAACCCCATACACCCAGACAAATGTATTCCATTAAGAGCATTCCAGATAATACACAGATTTTGAAAGATTGATATAACTAAAGCAGCAATCTGGGGTCAGTTTGGTAGTTTGACAAACAGGTGCAGTGTTAGTCAGGAAATAAAGACAATAACCCCTGTCCTGTGGGGAGTGACAGCAAGTTTGTAATTTGGCAGTTCCTGACCATGTGTACATGTAAAATGATGCCTTCATTATCTAAATCGATAATTAGGCCAGACAATCCCACTCTCAGAGAGATTTAAAACATAGCATCATCAGGATGTGAACTATTGTGTTCTTAAACAAATGATTCTTTTTTAGAGCTGATATTTTACTTGTCTCAATCATTTTCTGTAACATTACTTGAACCCTCAGATCCTGTAAGAGGGAGAGATACTAGCAGGATGGAGGGGTACTCTAGAAATCAGAAGGTCCTGCTACAACACTTCTACAAGGTGCTTTTACCAATCTTGCCTTTTTTTTTTTTCCTGCACCCACACCAGGAACATGTTATGCAGCTTCATTACAAAACAACATTATTATTCTCGTATGGAGCATATAGTGTCCCTCCTATATGAAGCTAAAGGATTTTTAAACCACAGGCTGATTTTTCAGTGCCTAGCTCTAAAAAGCGTCTTTTTCATCCTGTCAGTGAAAATGACAGTGAATGTCATTTTCATCCTGTCAGATGTAGAATTCACTTGGCACAGGTATCTCCTTGTTCAAATTGCTGAAGAGCATGTAAAGAATGGAATGATACTCTCTCTCCTCTCTCTTTTGAGAGAATAAATGAGAAAAAGGACAGGAACTTTTTCAATTGTACACAACATGAACTTGTATCCCATATCTCCTAAGCAGCACTATGGAGTTGTACAGTTCAAAGAGTGAATTAATCTTATACAACTTTTTAACTGAGTTCTTATTCAGCATACTACCATACTATAAAGCCCTGATCTGTGCTTCCTCCAGCTTCTTACTCTAAATAAACTACTCTACCATTCTAGTTTTCACTTTGCTTTTTATACTTCACTTCTTAATGCTCTTCCAACTAGATAATATTTAGCATTTTTACATTTTTCTTCATTTCCCCCCCTTATTTCCTTGGTTCTCTGAGTTTTCAACACATCATTTAGAAGTGTTGAAGTGTCTCTTGGAAGTGTTAGGCTGGCCCTAACAAGAAGGAGGAATTCAGGCTGAAGGTGCTCCTTGAAGAAGAGAGAGTAGTGTTTGCAGCCACTCTGTGAATGGTTTACATCCATGTGGAGGACATCGAAAAAGTTTGAAGCTAATGAAGGATGTGGATCTAGATCACAGGAAAGTAGGACATTTTTTGTGTTTCTTGGAAGATACAACGAATTCAAGTGGTGGGCACAAAAATGAGATTTCTCAGTGTGAATCCTGAGCAAATCATTAGGAAACAATGTTTATTTCAGGGTCTTTTATAAAGCCAGGAGATGTTGGACAAGCCAGCAGGAGTCTTCTGGGAGCCCTGAAACTGAGTCCTGAGATCACATCCTTACTCTGGGCAAGAGCATGAGAAAACCTGGTAGGTGCTGCAAACTCAGATTTTTTTCAGTGGCCCTGGCAGCTGTATTAATGATGTACTGGAGAGACATCACCTACTCTGACTGAGCAAGCTGGAGATAACCAGGTGAGAATGAAAAAGCCTCTGGAAGGTCTTGTCTCCAAACAATATATATTTTAAGTAAAAATAAACCAGCATATGTTGGATTTGATTATTTTCAGTGGTTTCCCTTAATATTTATCTTATAAGGCATAACCCTCTGCCAGCACTAGAATAGTATATATTACATGAAAGACTCCCTACTTTACACTCCTAGTTCACCTTTGTGTTGCACTGGTTTAGTACCTTCACATTTCTGACTAATGTGAATCTGAGAGCCTGTAAAGTACTAATAAAATGTAACAAAACTCTTGAGAACAGCTTAAAATCCAGCATTATGTATACAGAGAATTACTTTCATAGCGGTTTATTTGCAAGCAGAAAGGAGAGTCCTTTTGGTCCATGTTACCTTACCAATAAATGCTATCTTGGGATCATGAATCCCTAGAATAAATGCAGATTTCTCCATTTGTAAGATGTCAGCATAATCATCCCAAGTAGAAAAAAGGCAAAACTAATCAAGGTACATAGAGCTGGGGGAAGCAGAGGAAAGATCAGATTTTCAGGAAAAAACCTGAATTCTTTGAAGTCTGCATTTGAGCTGAGGAGGCCATTGACAGACATGTAATTACAGACAGAAAACTGATAGATGTGTGATTACAGACAGATGGTTAGCTCGGCAGGAGTTTCTGACAGCTGGGCTCCAGCACTTCTTCTCGTAAGTCTTTATGACCTGATCTTTCTTCAGCACATAAATATTCATGTACTTACATTTTTATGTATGATTTAGGTGTAAACCAAGTAATGTTTCTACAAGGTGCCGAACAGTTTTGCCTTTAAAATTAACCGTGAAAACTTATGCCAGGTGATTAAATTTAAGCAGACCTGCTGGCTTTATTGGCTTTTGTGAATCTTTCTAATGGATTCACTGCTCTGTGTCTCAACAGTCATGGGTTGGTTTTACTTAACCTGACTTTAGCCAAGTGAGGTGTTTAAGAGTGTCTTCAAAACACCCCTTGACTCCCTAGAAAGGAATGACAGCTTTCAGAAGGAAATTCCTTATGCCCCAGTAAGATGTCTCAAGCATGTGGGAACGATCATGCCTGTTAAATACTTTGGATTAATTTTTAGATTGGTTAATATTAAAAAAAAAAAATCCCCACATTTGTCTAAATCACATTCTCTGGGACATTTAAAAACAAAAAATGAGAAATACTTCTTGCTTTCAACAAACTTCTCCAAATCAAAAGCAGTATGATGACTAATTCCAACTGAGGCTCTTAGAGCATGTCTGTGTTCATCAGTATGGGTGCATCATTGAATTATGCACAAAATCATAGACAGGCACCAGACTTTCATTTCTAGGCAAAGAATCTGAAAATAGGAGGGGATAGGGCAGAGGAGGGAAGTAGTAGTTTGCTTTAATCAGGTTTCCAAGCTACATAATCTATGGTGATCAACTCAGGGCAAACTAAAACAATCCCTTGAGACAGAAGTTTGCTCTTCCCTTTCCTCTTTCTCAGACTTAGGTAATTTTAACCTCTCTGTTCATTCTTTCACTCTTCATACCAATATCCTCATCATAGGCAGAGTGATAGATTTCTTTGATTTATTTTATAAGAGTTGCAAAATCTGAGGCACCTTAGACAGTGATATACGAGACAGACACTTCTCTCATCATTATTTAAACTTTTTATAAGTAGATCAAACACTCATTTTTCATCTCAGTAGCTGAATGCCTTGATAGTTGTAAATGAGTTATTGTGTATAGGTGGCTATGAGGTCCATCAGACATCCCTTGTCTCATGTCTTAGCTTAAAAACACAATTTTAGGCTACTCTTCCTGATTTTTTTTCCCCTAACTTCATATTTGCTAAAGAAACATAAAGCAGAAACACGAAACAGTTCAAGTCAAATGTCTGTAGATGGCCTTCTAGTTTTGGACCTCTTCTCATATGCATTTAGCAATTAGTGCATTGTGTTCAGCTCCCAGTCATGTTACGTTATGCTGTGGTTTCTATAGACAGCTCAAAAGCAAAATTAGCGGTGTGAATTTGGAAGCAGTAGCCACTTTTGCAGAGCTGTCAAAACCACACACTGCTAACAAATATTTCCATATCTTTAATTAAAATGCATCTCTGTCTTCTCTGCATTCATTACATGTTAAATCTTCTGCACTTGTCTTGCAAGCTCTGCTGCATGTAGTTATTCCAGACAGAAGTAAGCCAGGGATAATTTATACCACTCAATCCTTGCAGTTTGAACATGGTCTCACTTTTTAAATGAAGAAGTGACTAGCCTTGAGTGAGAGATATTTGCTCTTTTTTAATTTTGACAAGCTTTGTTGCCACTCATTTATAAGATCTGTCTTAAAACTAAATGTATCATATGATAAGGCCAAGAAAAAATAACTTCAGTCTTCCCCACTGCTAGTTCTATACAGTTCTAGAACACAGGTCTATAACAAAACTCATAAAACAAAAACACTGGTATTATTTCGACTTTCCCAAACAACTCAGCAATTGTTCAACTTCTGAGATACAAAGTTATGCACTAATACTTTAGACCTGGAAAACTGTAACTCTAGTGGAGAGAGTGAAGCCCTCTCCTGAAAGAAACTAGTTAACACTGTCTCCTGAAGGCATCCAAAGAGACTCTGCTGTATTCTCTTTTAGTCTCATTGATGATTACCCTCTAAAACTGTGCACTGTGTTACATGGTGTAGAGCAGGCTCCAAATGCAGTCCATGGAAATCTTTACTCACCAGCCAAGTAAATGCGTGTCTCTTGGAATAAAGCAGGAGTGTAAAATCTATGGTCTAATCTCCAGTATTGATTTTATGGCTCCCAACTATGCTATTCTAGTATTCCTTATTCCTATATTGTAAAGTGCAGATATCCAATTTTCCAAGTGTGTCTAAATGTCCTTAGGAAAGATAGTTTCTCATCTATGCATAAAACAAAAGCAGCAGCACTCTATCCTGCTAGATGTGTTTCAGCAGGAAAGAAGCTAAAACACCATGAGAAAGAACAGCAATATTTGAAATCAGCAAGGACTGCAATTTTTATTTTTTTTTTTTAAAAGTTTATAGCTGTACGCAAAGAGTTTACATGAGAAGGCCAGTTGAAAAGAGGGGGTTCCTCATGTGCAATTCCTATCCATATAATGAGAATGGTTTTGATTCTGTTTAACTGCATTCATTGTGACATTATAGCAAAGCAAATTATGATGGAGCCTGGCTGGTAGTTTGATGTAATGTAATTCTCAATTTCAGGAGTGCTACTTTCTCACAAGAATATAGTGATCTTAGATCTCTGTTGTAGTGATTGTGTTTGCTGAAAAAAAGTCCACCTTTGTCACTTAATAGGTATTTCTTTAGTAATCACAACAAAAGGCTATCAGAAAATAACTATGAAGTTCATAACCCTCTTCAAAGAGTTGACTTTTTTTGAAAGACAACTTGGGTATTGTTTTTCTCTATCCAGTTTCAGTTTCAGGCTTCAGGCCTGGTGTATTACAAATGCAAGTAGAAGTGCTATCCATTTGCAGTTAGCTGCTTAATTCAAAGTCTCCTCCTGGTGTTCTTCACAACAGAATCCTCCCTGAGCCTGACTGCTAATTCAAGAGTGGAATTTGCAGTGCAGGACATCCAACTGACATCTGGATCAAATTTTTATTGAATCATTAGAAATTTTGGTAGCAGAAAAAAAAATATCTGTTAACCCAAGGATATTTTTAGGACTCTTTCTGAGTCGTCAGAGGATTCCTTCTGAGTTGTCATAGGAAGGTATCACTAAATTCTATTATTTTGTAGAAACCTTTAAAGTAAATATGAAAGGCACTGATAGCCCAGTTTCATTTCCTAATCATTTGAAAGCACCAAACTACTGTAAAATTACCATGGGATCATTTTATAATCACATTACACAGCGGAGTTGCCACATCCAATCTTACAGTGTAAGATTCCTCATGTAATAATGCACAATTTGTAAAGAGATATGAAGCGAGATTGGATTTCAGCTTACTTGGGTCTATATAAATTAGCCAGGTGCAGATCTATTGCAAAATGGAACCAGTCCATTAAAATGGAAAGAATTCACCTCTGTAAGAATTATTTACATCCTAATACCTTTTGCCTTAACAGATCCTTGTATTTTTATTGCAATCCTCTAAAAGCAACTTAGTTTAGTAAATAGTTATCATTTTTGAGGAATTGGATACTTCCAACTGCTTCGAACTGAGCTGGAATCTGTATCTTTACATACTGGAGACTGCTAAAATGTTGAATAGAGTCCAATTAATTTGTAAACACCTGGTTCTCTGAAAAATGTTTGTTCTACTTTCTTAAGTGTTGTTGGCCTATATTACTCCTTTATAATACATTCACTTTTTAATATCAAAGCTATAAGTATATTGGTAAATTCCTGTAGTCAATAATTTTATTCAAACTGAAAAGATGGCTATGTAAAGCAAGATAATGAAGGACTTACATTTTTGGCATGTTCTTCTCTAAGAACTAAAGGGTTCAGTGTTATCCCCTTTGCAGATATACATGAACATGCTTGTTATACAGGAGCCCAATCCTATAAAAGAAGCTCTTGTGAGCTTGTGCTCTTAGGCACAAGAAGATGTGTATCCACTGTAAAATGCAGAAGACAAACTTTAAGTTGACTCATTCAAATGCCCCTTCAGGATCAAGGAACAACAGTTATGGGTTATACTTTATTTTTTTACTTTTTTTTTACAGCATTACAGAACAGCCTGTTATAAACTAATTCTACTTGGTTAAGATGAATAAAGCTACTGGCAATATTTAAAAACTGTGAAATTACCTGCTAATAGATTGGGGTACACATTTATTAATAACATTGAATATTTTCTCAAGCAAATGCCAGCCATATTTCTCCAGTATATAAAACTAAGATTTTTCTTATTTAAGATTGTAAAGTTACATCATCCAACCCTGATTTGCTTATTTGTCCAAGAACAGCCATTACCATCAACTGGTAACTCAAATAAAAAATTACTGGGGTCCCATATACTCTGAAGTGTTCCTGATTTTATTGAATTTAATTTAATTCCTTTCCTTTTCTGTTCTGCTATGTCCTCATTCAAAAGGCATTTTTTAATCTCATTTTAAGCATGGACATTCTACTAAATTAAAGTAAATAAACCATAATCTTTTACATTTTAGCAATATTCTTCTGTAGGCTTCACAGATAATGTATTAATTTGTTTTCTTACCTTTGATCAACTCAGTCTTACTAGATCTATAATCCAGAAAGTCACTGAGTTGGGTTGTTTTTTAACAAAATCTGAAAATAGTCCAATTCTTCTAACAGAATTTAAATATCTGGGCTTTGATTGTGTGGTTTGTAGACTTGAATTTTATTAAAAGATTTAAATTTTTCAGGTTTTTTTTTTCATACTAATTTACACTGTTGGTAGAAAAATAAGTTATTTTGAGTTTAAATTTCTGGTTTAAGCCAGAAATCCTTATGGCTTTCTTTTATCCTACATGAAAAGTATAAATAACATATTAGAATGCCCCCTGCAGGAACATTGGCAAGTGCCACCTATTTCAGCCATCATCTTTTCTGGGAAGGGATCTGAGAAATTTTAGTTCGTTCCACAACTGACTGTTATATTAGTCTGAACAAGATACCCTGTTCAGAACATGGAAAACATAAGGAGCTAGGATTCAGATACTTAGTTCCCTATTTCACAAGGAAAGCACACTGTTTTTCTCTTTGGGGCAGGTAAGAAAACATATCCTGTATGTATCTACAAGCAGACATCAAATGTATTCATTGCTCATGCAAATTGGGAGCTTTACATCAATTTCAGTCTCCCACTTCTCACAGATGTTACTAAGATTGGTATTTTGAATTAATGCACAGTTTAGATAAAACTCCTTCTCTCCAAACATATCTTTTTATTGTCTCCATGGCTGGTGCTGGACTCATAATATTTCTCACTGTAATGCAATGGGAGAGTTGGGGCAAGTATGAGGGGGTGTGCTCCTTACACAGAGTAAAATGTGAATCAGAAAAATTTGATCAGGTGAAGAGGGAATGACCAGATATTTTACATGTTATTTCTACAAGTTACACAGTCTTAGGAAAATATACGGCCTATTTGGAGTCACTGGAAGATGAAAAACAAATAAAAACCCCAAAATCAATCAATCAATCAAATGAACAATACCCAAAATAAAAAACCCTCCAACAACCAAAAGACTCATCACCAAAGAAAAAGAAAACAACAAAAACCTAACAAGACAATTCACTGTTTTTAAAAACAAGACTGAAGGAGACAGCAACCAAAATCACCCTCGCCTCAGCCCAGTGTCTTAATTGACCAGGACACTGTCTTCTCCCCAGGAGCAGTGGTATTTAATCCTATGCATTACTCAACCAGAAGGATGTGATTTTCTTTGGAGGAGCACTTATGGATCATATAATTTTTTCTTCTGAGAGATCTTCACATGTCATAAACAGAGATTAAAGAAAGAAGAGTGCTGAAACTGAAGAGTTTGTCTTTCTTTTATATTATCTGTTTGTGCATCTCATTCTCTCATTCACTGTGAGGCAGCAGAATGATGCTCAGACTGTAGCCTATGTCCTCAGCAGTCACCATCGGCTAGCAGAGACAACCACTCCCCTTTCTGTGTTCTTTATGTGATATTTGGCATGACTGATAATGATAAGAAGAAGATGGTACTGCAAATCAGAGATGTAGAATAGATCCTGATCAGTGCTGATTAAAGCAGTAGAGGACTTGGTGCAGTGCTCCTTACCTAGGGAGACACCAGGACGTACTTGCCTCCTTGATGAAAACAAAATATTTAAATTCCCTGCATATTCTACTAATACACGATTCAGAATGACATAGCTGGATGAGCTAACAAAATTCCTAAAATGGATTAACCCAACCTGGCTGTCTCATTCAAGGATGATTTAAAGCTAATGAAAAATAAAAATTCCACTTTTAAAAACTTAAAAGAATAACTCAATGAACATGCACACAATTTTTTTTGAAACTAGTCAGATTTGCTGATCTGAAACCATCTGAATGAGCATTGAGTTTGAAGTTCATCTCTGCTGTAACTCTAACACAAGCTCTCAGTCTCTGCAATTACAGTGGCTTCAACATGGCTGAGGGTGTTTAGTCAAACTTATGCCATATATTTAAGGAGTTTGTGACTCTAACTGGAGGAAATATACCTCACATCTCCCACTAAAAAGAATAGTTAAAATTTATTATCAAACACTGACAACTCATTCAAACAGAGAGAAATTTACCCTGGCCATCACAGACATTATCAGGTGTTCGAGCATTGTAGCTTTTCCTTTGATCTTTTTTTAGAAAATAGTAGATGATTGAATTCCTCAGATATTTCTCAACATATGTTATTTTTACTATTTAAACTCAGAAGAGAGTGAGGTAGAGATGGCCAATGTAATCTTGAAGCATTTAAAAAAAATAAATTAAAACCAAAGCATCTGTGTTTTCTGGCTGGACAACAGTGCTTCAGCTGAAATAGCTGGTTTAACAATTCTGCTTGTAGTAAACTAACTCCCCATAATTCATTTCACAATTGGGGAAAAATGCAGATTTTCTGACATCATCTCAGTGCAGTGTTGGACACATTGTACTGCAGAGAATCCAACAATAACCACTTATTTTTACTCTCCACGACCTGACAAGAATCAATTGACCCAGACTGAATATGGTGACAATATATTTTAATTTGGGGGTTTTGGCTTGAAATCTAGACACAAATAGTAAATGTATATTTGAGTATAAATTAGACTGTATCTATGAACTTGTATTCTTTCTTTCTCTTATCCTGCTTTTAAAAACAAATCAAAGAACCAGAGCCAGAAATTTCAGAGGCCAGAATCTGAAAACTAGATGTTGGACTCTGTGGAAGAGAAGAAAGGTGTCACATTCCCATTTTGTGGTTTGGAGTTATATTTAAAGGTTATCAGTGTTTTGGTTTTTTTTATTTTCTCTACAGTCCCAATCTCAGTGGTAATGGACTCATATCCTATTACTTGTTTATTAATAATTTTAAACCAGAGGCCAAATCCCTCAACTGGGCTCATAATTCCTCTGTGTCACATATGAGTAAAATATGTGAATTTCAACACTCAGATCTCCTTCTGCAGCTGAGTGGGCTGTTAAAGAAAGAACTGCTTTTGGACAGGAAATGATCTTCCCACAAGAAACTGAAAGCAAGTCTAGGACAATAATTACTACAAAAAGTGCAGCAAACCCCTGATTCTGACCTTGGCCATTCTTTTGCTTTCTGATGCAAATCCTGAATATGATCCTCTCAAGTTTCTCTGAATGGATAGGCAGAAGAATATAATTTGACTTTTTCTTCTACAGGGACCCATTCTGAGAGTGTTCTCATGTTTTTCATCATGTGAGAGCTTTCTGCTGAGAAACTAGCAGGTGGCACTCAGCCTGACATTTCTGGCTTATTTTGCTTTACCTGATCTGATTTCAAAGAGATTAGGGAAAGAGATGCAAATGGACATAGGTCTATGAAGGGAACAGAGAGGATGCAGCAAACGTTACGGGAGCAGGGATGGCGCCCATTCAATTCCACCTGGCTGCCTGTCTCCAGGGTGACTGTCATTATCAGTGAACACAAACGAGGCCTATTTTTAACATGAGTAAAAAACCAATTGTCCTCTACTTTATATTGAAAAACAATTTAATAACGAACTCCTATCAGGGAGAGAATGTCTAAGATTCTGCAGGACCAGCTTGTTAACAATGGCCCAAGTATTTAAAAAGTAAACAAAACCACAGTTGTCTATTGACATGAATCCTTCCAGACTCCTTCACTATCCCTCTGTCTGGCATAATTTAAAATTGAGCGAGAAGGAGATATGGAGACAGAAATGAAAAGGAAGGGAAGTGAAAATGGACACAGAAAAGGAGAAGATGAAAGTAAAGAGATGGAGAAAATAACCACAAAATTCTTCTAAACAAATCTTAAAAATTGTATGTCACTTCCAATTCTTCAAACACGACCCATGACAGAGAAGCAATGTAAATTTTCTCATGATCTAGCCTTCTAGTTTCTTCACATATATGGAACATTAATAAAGGGATTATAAAGACTAACAAATAAATAATGACTATTATTTATATACTACAGATCTGAATGATAGGTGCTACACCTGGATTTAGGTATAGCAGTAGAAATGTTACACACAGAAGAAATACCATAAAGCTTAAATCCTTTATTAGAAGGTTACTTGGTTTTGCAATTCAGCTTCACTGTACTAAAAGTTGCCAAAGATTAGAAGTTTCATTATCTCTGTAACCAAGTAATTGCAGTCGAAAAGTCATATTTCTGAGGCAGTATTTTAATTTTTATTGACACTACATCATGTGGTCTATCTGGTATTTAATGGGAATAGAACTACAGCAAGATTTGTCAGCACTGTAGGCAGAACTAACAACACCACCTATGGAAGAATTATTCTGACACTTTATAAGACTGCTACTAGTGGTGAACAATTTCATTAAAATATGACTTCCAGAATTAAACTATCCATATCCTCTGTTTCAGTCTGGTTGTTCTATGTTTTGGCAGTAATATTTCAGATGTTTCCAAGAACTAGTTCACCAGCAGTATATTATCTTTGCATTATAAATACCTAAAAGTGCCTTCATGAACAGATCCAAGTGTCATATTTTGCACCAGGGATGTGTGAAGAACATAAACTTTTGAGTCTAGAAAAAAACTTACCAAATGATGCCAATTTGTAAGAACTTGAACAACTTGGACTCTGTTTGTTTAAGTTTTGAAATGCTCTGTCTCACCTGATCATGCTTGAAATTATGCCCATGATAACGATCATGAGCTCTTCTACCTAAATGCTAATTAGACCACAGCTGCAGTCAATATCCAAATTCAAGCTTTCACTGCTGTAGCTACTAGCAACCAAGGCAAGCAGCCTCCCAGGGTTCTGCCTATGATGTTCAGGGAACACCCTGGATGAAGTGACCACAGAAGAAAAAAATGGTCATGGCTTATAGGAGTAGCCTTTGAAGGAAATTATGAGACCAAGATCAGGAATCAGGAAGGTTAGAAGCATAATGAAAAACTGAGACCAGCTGAGCAAGTAGGGGCTGACAGCTGGGGCTCACCAGGAATGATGGGGAAAGAAGATGGACTGAGGAACAGAGGAGAGATGGGCTAGTTATTGACATGAGGAACACTGGGAAGAATCAGGCAGAGTGTAGGCACACAGGTGTACTGGAGTGTTCACACTTCCCTATGACATCTGGAACTGAGCTAAACATCTCTCCCCTGTCTCTAAACATCAGTGGGGGTCAGTGGAAAAAGGCATGTATCATCCAATCTTATGTCTGCTCCACGTCAACTTGTCCATTTTAGCAATAATTCTGTTGTTTGACAGGCCCCAAATCAGTTTTGTGTTTGACAAAGCCTCACTCTTGCCTTAGGTGATCATGATTTTTTAGACCAGTGTGATTTTCTGTATGAGAGAAATTGTACAAGGTTATGCAGTATCACGGGATCACAGAGTGGGTAAGGTTGGAAAGGACCACAGTGGATCATCTGATCCAACCTCCCTGCTCACACAGAGCTGAGAAATATTTGGGTTTTAGATAGCAAGCCATTACATGCAATTGCACAGAACCAAAAAGACAAAGACACATAGTACTTCTGTAATAGTGTGAGGAGGTCGCTGTTTTCAATGGTGACTGTGAATACAAACGACTCTGAAGATCATCCACTGACGTAGGAGAGGCAGGCTTAACATCTCAGTGGTTGATCAGTGAATGGTTGTTTAAAATACTCATATGTGCCACCAGTTTCTTATCATACACTTATTCATCCTCTATATTCGTGATGACATTTGAAGCAAAAAATGCAATAAGAGACTACATCACAACACTGGCTCAGCTGATCATTTGACTACGTGCTTCAAGTTCAGTTTACTATAATATAGAACAGTCTTGCCTAAAAATGGCCTGGAAAAGATGCAAACTTTTATGAAGCATATGTAGACTGAAAAACCTGTATCAGGGTACCAAGCTCAAAGTCCTGCTAAACAGAATGGTCTCTAAACATGATGCTGTATATGTGCCAAGTATCCGTTGCTAAATGTTGTTCTAGGAGATTTGTTTATTAACAAACATGTTGGCTGAACGCTTGCTCAAAAACAAATTAAAATACCACATTTTAAAGGAACCAGCTAACCTAGAAGAAACTCATCTAGCTCGCTCTCTGTTTGAAACCCTGCAGCCCTGCCTGGGAAACTCAACTGCAAGTCTCAACAGCTTTGTCAGAAATCTGACTGCATATTTCTGACAGCAAACAGCAACAGTAAAGCTCTTGTGAATGAAAGCAAGTAACTAAAAAATAATCCCAGCTCAATTCTAATGCGTACAGCTCCAGAGCAGCCACAAAAGACACATATTTGCTTTCAATTCAATATTCACATGAGAATAAAATAGGGAGCATTTTAATTTATTTGGCTACATCTAGAAGAATGATGTCCACAGAATTTTAGGGATATGGGTTTCACTCCAGTTGAATGATCCCTTAAATTCAACTACCAACCATTATAACATGGGATTTTTAAAGACCATTTTTTCACCTTCCCTTTGCATTGTCAAATCAAACAACAATTAACAGCCAGAGAGATCTGGCTACAGCCATATTTTTCAGCTTCTTTCCTAAAGTGCAATGTGAAAGGAAAACCTTTTTCTTTAGCAGTGTAATTAATTTTTATATTAAAAAAATTATACTATTAAAAACTAACATTAAAACACATAGACAAAATATTGATGAAAAATAAAACTGTTTAAGAGATAAGGGCACAGAAAATATCCACATTTTCAAATATGATCATATGCAAAAATAATGAAATTTGCTGTAATAAATGTCAACACTTAGCATCAAATAACACAGAGAGTAAGTAAACTAGTATTATATGTGTCTCAAATAAATTTTAGTTTAGTAGAGTGCTTAGTATAACTTCAGTATAATAATGATTTTTAAAGTCATGTCATTTATAGAAGTCAACAGAATTGACAGGCATAGAGTCGATGAAATCATTACACTAGACCTATATTTGGAAGAAAGAAATGTTAATGGTGACTTCATTTATTTGTTATTTCAGAGAAATAGCTACCTCTTGATGCTTTTGAACTTGTGTAAGACAAATCCAAGACCTTTAACAGAAATTGTTATGGTTTCTAACTCTTCTTCCAGGCAGGCTAGGACTAGAGACACAGAGACAACTCTGTATCTGGCCTAACTCCACTCAAAAAATTTGGACAAACATAAATGTATCACACTGATTTCATGTAAAGGCCTGATCCTGTGTGGTGCTCTTGTTTCTTTCAGAATAAAATGTAACATGGGAAGTCTATAAAACCACATTCAGAACAGAAGGCTCTGAATTATTATTCTTTCTATGACTTCCATATAAATGACTGAGTTTGCATTTTCTAGGATTGTTGCAGTAGCATATTTATTTATAATAATGATCTATTTATTTTTTATATTTAGTAGAAGAAATATTTTGTGTTCATGGATACTATACAAACATCAGCAAAGGTATGCTATTTTAAAGATTGCCTGGATAGATTCAAGAGACAGGAAAAAAAGAACAAACCAGCTATAATACCAACCAAATACATCTTGACAATGTCAATTTTAAGAATGAGTCCTACGGGTTTGCTATTTTCAATCATTCAGTTTATTGCAGATATAGAAACTGTTCTGAAAACAGGCCTTGCAGAGTTACTGTGCAGAAAATAAAGGTTCCATGACCCAGCTGAGGAACAAAGCCTGTAAAGATTACACATAGGAAACACCAGGGAGGAAAGCGTGGAAAACAGATTGGAGAGCAGCAGATAACTGGAAATAACAGCCTGGCACATTTGATGAACCATATGGATTGATGTGATGACATAAAAAGAGGCAAAATTGTCCAAATACTGCAGACTTGGTAGGCCAGCCAACAAGTTTGTGTGCAGCAGTTATTTCCAAGATTCGTTTTGGAAGGATGATAAATATTTGTGAGGAAGCTTTTAAATTGCCATGGTGAAAAAAAATTAGCAGTTTTTTAAAAGATTCACGGTTGTTATGAGCTTTAAACATAAGAATCTCTGATTGACCTATATTTTATACTAAATGCTATAAACTGTTCACTCACTGGAGTAATGGAACTGTGATCTCCATACAAATTCTCTATTTTTTTAATTACATCTGCTAAGAATTTTATATTTCCCACATATAACTAAGATTTCAGCAATGTACACAGTTGTGCAATGTGTGCAACTGTGAAAGAGCATGTGCAAAAGCCCTTTATTTCTTGTTGCTTAAATACTTCTACAATGGCAAAATGAAAATCTTTTAACCTAGTCCACAGAACAGAGGACAGTTTACCACAGAAGACATAAGGTGTGGTAACCACCTCTGCAGAACTTCAGTTTAAGCTGTTGCATTTTGTGTTTACAGCTCCAATAATGTCATGTGTGAGGACCTGAATGCATAACTGGTTTCTGTAGTAATAAACTGGAAGGTACAGATGAGTTGGAGGTGAGTGGAGGCTTTAGTTGCTTGGCACTGACCATAAGGAATGCAAGTGAAGGTTTTGGCAAATTCCCCTGGCTCAGGGTGATTTCTGAACACCCCACCTGAGAGAGTGGCTGGTGAGTTAGCTAAGTTGCACAAGGACGGCTTAGGTCCAAGTTTCTCTTTACAGGTATGAGTAAGACAAAAACACCCATGAGAACCCTTGCGGCATGTCCTGGTATGGAGCAGAAGGGAGTTTCCATGCTTTGTTCAAGAGTCTTAGTGCCAGACTGCAGCTGGGATAAGTGGATTTCAGTGCATGCCTTTAGCTCAAGATAGTCCATCTCTTTGCAGCATGTCAATGCTGCAGCTGTGGGATCCTCACCTCTTAAAAATGCAAGACTTGTTTCCCTATTCCCCAGATACTGACACATATTTGGAGCAGCTCTGTGATGAAGGGGTCTTTGACTCCCAGTCTTCCTCCTGCAGTACATTGTAAGCAGAGTGACACAATTTATACAACTGAAGAGAATCATCACTTACAAAGAAGATAAGACACATCTGTGTTATGATGTTGCATGGCATCCACATGCTTCCTGAATAATCACAATAGTGGTAATGTGATAGTCACAACCCCCCATGGGTTGTGTTGAAGTCAGAGGCAGAGGCAAAAAAAGAAGTATGTAACATGTAAGCTGAAATAGGTGTATGGTTTTCACTTCACTTTGAGCAAGCCTTACCCAGTACAGCTGCAGTGAAAGGATGTGTGCAAGCTGTGTAAAATTCCAGTGGAAACGCTGTAAAGAAAATAACTCCCTGTGTTTGTGGAGGATCTCATGTGGCAACAGTCTAAGTATGCCTTTCTCTCAAATGGAGAGTATCCAAAAGTTAAACCATTGGGGCCTATATTCAAGCACTCAGCCTATCAGCCAAGAGGCATGATTGATTCCTAGTTTTAGGACACAAAAATGTTAATGTTCTCTTTCTCTCTCTCTCTCTCTCTCTCTCCTCTCTCTCTCTCTCTCTCTCTCTCTCTCTCTCTCTCTCTCTCTCTGTCTCTTTCTCTGTCTCTCTCTCTCTCTCTGTCTCTCTCTCTCTCTGTCTTCTCTCTCTCTCTCTATACATATGTATATATTTGTTATGCTCTCTGTGAACATTTCTCTTTTTAACCTAGACCCTCTTAGGACTAATAACATCAACATGGTATCTGTTCTACCTGTTGTTATATGAGACTATTTTGCTCCTATATTATATGCCCAGAAAAAAACTGTAAGGAGAGAAAACAAAAGGAAAAGTAGTAGAAAAAATGTTTGTACAGAAGATGGAACACAAAATTCTGAGTTAGCTTATTTTCAGGTGAAAACACTTTTCAGGCAGTGTGACGAACATTTACATATCTGGGCAATCACATCCCTCTTAAAGATTGCCACTTTTTGTTTTAGGAATATTAAAAATTTCTGCTTCCTAACCAGGCATATTTTTAAGCTCGATTGTCTTTTTTTTTTTTTTCTTTTTTTTTTTTTTGGGGGTGGGGTGGGGTTGGGGGTGGGAGAAAGATATATAATTCTTTTGGGTTTTGTTGAATAGTAATCATCCTGTTCTAGGAACAATTGAAATAATAAAGACTTTCTGGCTCTCTAGAAGTCCTTAGGTTATTATTATTGCTTTTGGATGACAGTCACCTTCTGTTTAGATTTGCTGAATGCATTTATCCTGGCTGACAGGCCTTCTGATACCTTTAGAGTTCTAGCAAAACACCTTGTTTGCATGGTCTCTCCCTATACCCGGGACATGCTGTTTTCTCTCTTTTGTTTAAGTAATCATCACAATGACCCATTAGAACAAACGACCTTATACTGCTGATAGCAAACTGCCTGAAGGAGTATTGACCACAAATACCAACCCTGGTATTTGTTACTCTCTCTTTGTGGAGTTTTCCAGAGGACTTTCCACTTCCAGCTACTCCTGTATCAGATCTGCACTGATGTGACTGAGCCGAGCTGAGACTGACTCACTCACAGGCCAAGGACGACCTTGCCAAAGCCAGTGCTCACCACAGATTTGTGTTTTTCTTGTTGTAAGCAAGAACTGGATGAGAGGGGAGGATTTAGAAGCTAGTCACAGCAGAATAGTGACTGAAATGCATGCCTTGACTCCTCTGAGAGGGCTTATGTCTCTTCACTAGCTACTAGGAAACCCTAGGAGACTGTTCAGGTACCTAAGAAACTGGAGAATTTAAAACCCAATCTCCACAACACAAGTGAGGTGAAGTATTGGGACCTCCAGCATGAGCTGATTTTGGTGGATGAACTCCTGAAAAATGACTACTGTTATTTAATGTGTATGATGATCTTGTGTGATTAAGTTCTATATAAAAACCATTTTAAAGGTGTTTTGTGCAGTTGGAGTTACCACTGCATACCCATTACTAAAGTAACACTACAATAATATCACTATCCCTGTAGGCAGGGTGACTGAAGAAGAAAACACTTTAGGCTGACCCCTGAGAAAGCAGGGGTGGAACATTTTGAATTTTGCATTTTGCATTTTGTTGAAGCACAATGAAGTGTATGTGTGTGTGTATGTTTGTTTTGGTTTATTTTTCTCAAAGGAATAAATAAAATTTTGTATTCAACACACCTGTACAAAGGCTCATTTCATATTCTTTGCTCTAAGCACAGTATTTGCTAGAGGCTATTTTTCATAATAGTGTAAATTAACCTTTACCATTTGCTTACTCCTAAAACCAAGACCAGTCATAAGGATTGTTTCTAAAGACATTCATTGTGAAAACAGCTACAGATAGCTAGTAAAAGAATGTATGTCTTCTATAGTTCCCAGGTTAGGGCTAAGTTATATCACACAGAAAGTATACATAGGAGACGACACGACAACACCACCTTCCGACTGGGAAACAGCAAAAAAAAATTCAGATGTGAAAGGTTAGATTAGCTGAAAAATTACTTGTTAGAATGAAGAAGCAGAGTGACAAAAATATGCATTGGTGGTAGCTAAACAGGGAGAAAACTACTAAGGGAAATTGAGAAATCTGCCTGAAGAACAATCAGAGATTTTCTTAGAATACATGGTTTAGCTGAAGACAAGACAGAGGACAGTGGTGAAGGAGTGAAAAGCAATGGCTTTTGGCCTTCTTATGTCAGTGAAATACTGATTAGACAGTATGATTCAATGATCTCTAGTGATCTTAACCTTAACAAGACAATGAGTTTCTCAGTTTAACTGCAGGAAAGATCAGGCTCTGACATAGAAATGCTCTCTGTGTAAGAATGGAGGCATGCTTATTAGCAAATAAAGTTAGCTAAGACAAGCTGCAAACCTGTTATTTAAAGTTTATTATATATCACTCAAAAGCATTTTTTTTTTCTATACAGGTAAATTTCTCAGCTTTTTGTGGGTTTGCTTGGTGCTAAAGCTATGGGACAAACAGTGTTTTATTATGGGGTAGGGACCATAGAGAATAAAAAAAATAATTTCTAGAACGTAAGTGGAAGGCAAGTGGCAATAAAGATCAGATAATTCCCATGCTGTCTTGACTTAACTAAATAGTTGACTAGTAACCCCTTGCCTATATTCTGGAAATGTTTGGTAAAGATAAGCAGTCTTTTGTATTGTTAATGCATTAATGTATTACCAAGGCACAGCTTTGTCAGTTGTGCCCTGAGAACTACAGCTGTACCTCTTCAGCTTGCCTTAGGGTAGCAAAGGATGTGTATGCCCACGCAGACCCCCATACTATGCTCAAATCTGCTCCTCTTAGTATGCCAACCTTAAAATTGGTCAGTTCAATTAAGTTGTTTGCTTTACTGGCAGATGAACTTCCCAATGATCATCCCTTTTTAAGAAACTGCAGCAAGCTGTATTCATTTATACAGTGCTCAACATGGTAGTAAGAAGTTGAATGGTGTATAGAAAAAAAAAGAGCAGAAAAGATTTGCAGAAGTATGTTTAGTTATGCTAACTTCATCACATATACTTTCAAGGCCCTATAAAATATGCAGCAGATTAGGAACTGCACAGAGAAAGTAGCACTAACATAGAGTGAGCCACTTACCACTATCACTTCCAATAAACATGAACAGAACTCTGGTAAAAGGGAATGAATATTTCAGCGGAGTACAAAGATCAGAAGAAAACATATCTGAATATGATGCTGATATACCTGATATACTGCTGCTCCTGATGCATGTCTAGTCGAGAATTCACAGCATGAGTCACCATTTTTTATATCTTCTAAATTAGCCAATCCCTCTTAAGAGGGGGCCAGCAACTATCAACTTCAGAAATGTTAGTTTTAAAATCTTTTATGAAACATCACTAGTTCTCCAGGATTAAGGGTACTGTTCCTGAATTTTCAGGAAGACTTGCTATGTGATCTGCATTTTGAAACTCATATTCAGTTGGACATATATTTGAGGTAGATAAAATAGTCTGAAAGAGAGGAGGGGAATTAAGCTCCATCTTATTAATAGTGTTGTGAAGAAAAATAAGTATGAAATTGTTAATATAACATTTTACAAAAGTCCTTGCAGGTTTTATCCAAGCTGTGTCCCTGTCCAGCTAGTGAAAATGCTATAACCTCCCATCCAAACATGCCCCTCTAACCCTTACTAATTCTTACATTTTTCTCATTCCTCTGCTGTAGTGTTAGTTTCCTTACTAAAGTGTGGGTACCTAACTTGAAGTCCAGCTGCTACTGTTTGTGAGCCAAAGCATAGGACAGTGCATATTTTTAAAACACTGAGGCTGCTGTTTCCCTGTAGAAAGTAAAAGTGTTTCCTGATAAGGCACAACCAGCTGGCTGAACAGTTTTTGCATACAGTACAGTCAAGGTCTATTCTTCATTTCACATGCTGTGAGATGTTCACCGCTGACTAGTGTCCCGAAAGGAAACTTACCATCACTTACTTATTTGATTCATTCAGGACCCCAAGGAACCCTTCAATTGTTCATGTTCATCAGATCTTAAAAGAAAATAAGAATAAAAGACATATTACTATCTTGTAAAAAGGGATTATTTAAAGATACTTCATGCAGGATTTAAATAGATGCTTATAAAACAAGATAAAATTTTAAAATATAACATTGTATGTTACTACAGATAAACCATGGATAAGTATGTAAGGAAGAACAAATGTGGTGAACTATGGTATAAATACTCTAGCTGTTGCTTAAGATAAACTTTAATGTCTTAAAAAGACATTTATGTTGTGGTATGTTTCCTGGACTGAATATCTATGTTATATAAAGGCCACTCAAGTGCTCCCTTCCCCCTTCCATTTACAATCCTTTTACTTTAGATCAATTGTCATCCATCAGAACATGAAAAGTCACTTGTGATATATTTTCCCTCAGTGTTTTTTCTATCTGAAGCAATCAATAAAAGAAATTTACAAAAATATAAAAGAAGAAATCAATGAAATTTTATCAAGCATGAAATAGTGTTTTAACAAAACAGGGGGATTTGTTGAAGTAATGTTTCAGTAAGGAAGGAAATACCATTGACTTTATTACAGCTGCCTAATGTTTTCCACGAACTGCAGAAAATAATTCATTGTATCTTAGTGACCTACAATAACAGCTGACTGCTTGCACTTGATGGAAATGTGATTTGTGCCTTCTAAAAATTAACTATTTAACTCCTTCATATTCTTTTCTCTGCTAGCACATTAGTTTTCTTTGCATTCTGTTTTGAACTGCATTGTGAGATGTGAACCACAGTAAACAAAACCACCAATTGCTAGGCAATGGTCCTCCATGAAAGAAGAAAAAGAGGGTCAGACTGCACGCTTCTGAGAGCTGTAAAACCTATGCTGGGCTCTGAAAGACTGCACTTAGATGAGGCCTCTTCATTTTAACAGGCATTTTATCTCAAAGGTTCAATAACATAATAAATACAAAGGAACACTTCTGGTAGTTGCACATGTGTACACAAATACATACACATGTATGCTCAGCAGAAATTTACCCTCTCAGGGTAAGAATGTTAGAGAAGATGAAAAACCAGTTAAGGTTCAAGGCAGAAATAGATAAAGTGACAAGGTGAAAAACTAGCAATTTGTCTAAGTAGTGTTGAGGAAAATGAAGCAGAAAGAATGGGAATGAAATCTTTGCCTACTGAGACTTGTCAGAAGATTTACTCCCACCGCTGTTGCTGCCTCCAAGAAACAGGAGATGGATCCAAGCTGTCCTGCTGCAACTGACTGTGCTGTAAGTCCAAAAAATTTCATATTTACCATGTAATACCATTTCTTCATTACAAAAATTACAGACTATGTTCAGTCCATACTAGCTAATAGCACCAAGATACTGTAGACACGTCGATAAAGATGATACTATATATCTATACAGAATCCTCATAGTGGGAAACTGTATCTGTAGGTACATCACATATACAATATCTATGAATACTTACATCTGTATTGAATGCATATGCAAATACATATGGATACCTGTGCAGTTTACTGGGGAAGAATTTGTCTAGGGATCACAAGAAAATGTTACTGTAATAGAAAGTCACCTGGGATCCTCCACGTTCATTCAGAAGAAACAAGAATGTTCACCTTCAAATATGAACAGTACTGTATGCCTCAATAATTTTTATGAAAAGTAGAAGTGAAAAAGAGATATATCCACTTTGATTTTTATTATATATAGTTGAAATGCACTGTCTGTTTTCTCTAAGCTTTCTAATTCAAAGGAGGAAAATTAGCATGAAACCAGGATTGCTTCCACAGAAGTAATGCATCTTCACGGAAGTAAAAATAGTGCAAGGAGACCCTGAAATCTTCATTCTACCATTTCATGCTAGTGGGATTTTAGTTTATTCTTTCAAATGTGTGAATGGAAAGACCACTTCACATTACTGAAAATGAAACAACACTATAAGCAAGGAAGTGTTAAGATGCTACCATAAGTGAGGATCAGATCTTTTGAATGAGTTGAAATACTGTATTATTAAATTGCTATCTTAATCAAGGCTTCTATTCTATATGATAGTCAGAAAATGTCTCTGTAAACATTACAGTGGCTCCCATCAGCAAGAAAACTGTTTTCTATCTCACTTGGGGCATAATATCAGGGTACTACTCACTGAAACATGAGTATCAGTTCCTCAGAGGTTTATGTTTAAAATAGAAAGTAGGTCTGCTTAAGAGTTGAGCTCTCTTAATATCAGAAATCAAGAGACTATACCTGCAATCCAATCTTACTTTTCTCTGTAACATCTATAATAGCTCTATGAGTTCTCCATTTCCCTCCTGCTGCTTAAAGCACTCTGGATCATGTGTCAAATGCCTCTATGAGTGAGAAGATACAACTGGGCTCAAAAAAAGGCTGAAATCCCAAAATGAGAGGGAACCTATGACTGTCAAATCACAAGTTTATATAATGAAAGGTCTGACTCTTCTGTCACTGGGGAGTAATTAAAAAAAATCCCTGAGATTATTTGCTGTTCAGCTTTTTATTTATTCTATGCTTCTTTTTAAAGGGAAATGATTGGGGAACCAATTGGCACAAGCATCAAGCAGACTTAATGCCCCCTCAAGTCATTTTATATTGAGCTCATTTTTACCTGGTGAAAAGAAGCTTATGTTCATATAGATCCATATTTTTCTTTTACAAGCATTAAACTCAAGAGGAAGTGTGTAACATAAATCTTGATAATATATTTGCAACATACTTAAACATAGTGAAAATCAAATTCTGCAGAAGGAGAACACTGATGATTGAGATCTGTGTCATAACAGACCTTTCTGACTAATATACCCCATAACTAGCTTCTGTGTTTCTTACAAAGGTGGATACATCTGACAGACTTTGTCCTGCCTGACCTCATAGAAAGCATCTATATGTCACAAATAAATGTTTGAACCATTTTACAAAATATACTGCAAGGCTCTCTACCTCAGCAGGTATTCCAGTAGTATGTTCCGGGCATTCACTATATAGAAAGCATCACCCACTAATACTCATTCTTTATTATTGATTTGACTAGATATACTGTGGAATATAAGAAGTAAAATACAGATGCCTAATTGACTTTCTCTACGCCATCATGTTCTACACTTCACCTTCTCTTCTGATATTCTTTCTGACTAAACTAAATTGCCCCAAAATTATTCCCAATGCTTTTCTTAGAGTGCCTTAATACATTGCTTGCTTTTCAAATAGTGTTAAAATTTGAGTGGTTCTTTTTTTTTTGGTGTTTGTTTTGTTATTGTTATTTTTTTTTTTTTGTAATAATATACAGGTTTTCTCAGAAGATTTACAGCACATCAACCTGTACAAGTAGTTTGATTTCCTTGCCTTACCTACACCTACACTGAATTCTCTGCTACCATGTTTCTAATTTTTTTATTTCCCCTTGAAGCTTTCACTAGCTTCTTCCCATTTTACTGCACCTTTTCTGTCTTTTGCCAATGCTCATACTGAATCATAAGACTATTTTTCTTCCTCCATTAAGAGAGAAACTCTCACTTATGATAAAATCTTAGAGTCCTAACCAATTTTTACATTTTAATGCTATTAAAAAAAAGGTCACTGAAAAAAGTATGCCAAGAAATCTCCTCAAAGATGGCTTACAACACCAGTAGATAATTGTGCTCCCAGCAGCACCTATGCCAACAGGAAATATAGCACTGAAGTAAATACGGTTACAAGACACAGTTGTATCACTGCTAAGGCAGAAAATAATCAGTTCCATAATAACTGGTTATATTTTTGAACAGTATTATTTTAAGACCATAACATACATTTATTTTTTTCCCCTAAAGGACAGCTCCCACATGAGCATGTAGTAATACTTTGTAGAACTTCTAAATCCTGTATGAGCATGCATGGTACCAAAACGTACGTACTAGATGTGTTCTCCTACTGTCAACATAATTGTTCTTAAATACAATTCAAAAGTGGAACTAATTGTCCACTTTCTCAAGTTACAGCCATTCTTAAATACAACCTGGGGAGTTGAATTATCCTTCAATTAATTTATCCTTGTAGACACCAAAGCAAGTGCAAATTAGGGGTGTAAAATTAATTTCTGGAGAGTTGTAGATACTTAAAAGTATTTCAGTCAATGGTTGCCATTCAGTATCAGCTGGGTGGGTGTTTCAGTATTTGATAAATCCACATTTGCTTACTGCAGCTTCTTACCAGAAGCTGTGTGTTTCTCTAGTGCAGTCAGAGGCATGTAATCCAGCTAAAGGCAATTTCTGTATTGTGTATTTGTGTACCAAAACACACCTCCAGTGTTCAGCTTGGCATTCCTTTAGAAAGCTGCCAGCTTTCCAGGCAAGTGTGAAAGTCTAGAGAGTAGCAAAGAAACCACAGTGGAATGCTATAATGAAAGCATTAAGATTGGAAACACTACAAAATATAAAACATTAATAACTATTCTACAAAAAGCTACTCAGTAAATAACTGATGGAAATAAGCTGTATTTTTAATTTTTACTACACTAACTGATATTCTGTGGAAATATAATTTTCCCTATTACTTGTTAAATATATCCAGACAACAAGACAGCTTACTCTTGCTTGCCAGGTAGACAGATCTCCCTCCCTCCCTTCCTCCCTCCCTTCCTTCCTTCTTTTCAAGGGCCTTAGCTAGAAGAAACTTGAAATAGACATTTGATACAGAAACTGTGAGACATTAGAAAGGAGCTTTCAGTGGTGTCCGTTAGGTTTACCAGGGTGCTCTGTCCTTTCAGAGACCCCTGTCAATCCATTCACTTGGTTCTCCACAATAAGTACAGGCAAGTGGGACATCTTTCTTTCACATGCTAAAAGGACTCAGTGTATGTCTCTTGCTGGGAGATGGTGCAGGCAAGAGGTTCCTGGAATGGTGAGACAGATCTTCTGTAAATTGCTTTTGCTTCAGTTCCACAGCTGCAAGAGCAGCAGGCACTGGAGTCAGATGAGTCCAGAGAAGATACTTTGCTAAAGGCTGGCCAAGAAACCAAGCCACAGGCAGAGACACTGGTACGTAAAATGCATTCCAGTGGTTGGCATCTGGGCCCTGCAGCTGCCAAGCACACCCAGTGTGTGGCCATGGGTGTTGGCTTCAATACTAGAACATTTTGAGGGGAGGCCAACAGTCAGTAACCAGAGAAGGCAGTGCCAAGTTACTACAGAAATTAAATTCATGTGCCAATTTGCTTGCTATTTCAAAAGACAAAATTTTATCTCATAAGTATTGTTTTGAACATAGTGACAGAACAGTTAACAGAAATATGTTGATGTTTGCTAGTGGGGGGAGGGGGCAAAATACTCACGTAAGTGAAATGATGCTCCTTGGGGCACTGGTTAACAAAACAAAACCATACCCATTATACTATTCCTTAATTAATGCATGAGTTTCCTTAGAGACCACAGCTCTGTTGGGGGACACAAGTCTGGTGTATTTCTTCCCCAGAGACAGTGTAGGGAGAGTTATATAAAACAAAGATAGAGGTGAAATGAAAGATATACCACAAGGCTGAGCAAGTTTCATCTCCAAAGACAGGCTCTGTGCACTAAAAATACGTGAGTAGATCAGAGTGTCCTGTAAAAACAAAAAAGGTTGTATTAAATCTTTAGAACATAACAGAATTTAACACATGGCTTAGAGTATAGTGTATCCAATGGCATGTGTGCTGTACAGTCCCAAGCTGTATCAGGCTTTATATCCAGCTCTTCAGTGGAGACCATGTCACAACAGACATTTCATAATTTGTTAAGAGTTAAAAGGGGGTCAAATGTATCTTTACCTGTCTCCTGGGACAGTTCCTTTTAAAAATAAAAGCCCTTAAGCTCTCAAAATACTCGAGCTGTGGCAGCAAAAACTTCATAGAGGCTAATTCACCAATCAGCTCACATGTTAATTAGCGAAAGGGATTACTGTTTTAAACACAGCATTCATGCTCCTTTGAACGAGGCTTGAGCACATTGCTTGGGCATGATTCTTCAGTCCCTGTCTCCCCAATCCCAAAAGGAATGCTGGAGTGCAGTGCGCCTCTGAAGGAGAGCTCTCTAAAACTGTGAGACTAAGATCCCGTCTCAATGACTCACAGACCTCCCACCAAAACTCACTTCGCAGCATCTGCAAATTCAGTTAAGAATCTGAATGTCAATCAATGGTTTTCTCTGGCTCAGTAATCATTCACAATAATGATTTTGTTATTGAAACTCCAGCACCAGTTCTGTTGAAGATTTACAGGCCAGAATGGAATCCAGCTCTCTGGCCTTTAATTATCATAGCTCTATAGTACTAAAAAACCTAGGAAAAAAGTATCAAAAGCCACTGAATTAGGCAGATATAACTTTAGATGCTCTTGGGACACAACAATTTAGAAAGACAACACAGCAGATCAAAATTAAAGAATACTCAGTTTCAATCATATATGGACTTGAATAAATAGAAACAAACCAAGAAATCTCAAATTGTACTGCCAGCAATCTGCTGTCATAATTTTCTTCTGAGACCTTAGCTTTTAAATGCCTGTTTCGTTTTGACTATAAATTAGTGGTGAAACCTTCCAAAGTTAAAATGGGAAATACGTAATAGTCATGCTAGTGAATGTTTTCTTAATTCTGTTAAAGTCTGCAAAATGAGAAACAACTACCTTAAATCTTAGTTTAACTTAATAAATATTTTGCCTCTGAATAAAGCTGTTGCATATTAAGTGTTTGATTTTAATTTCTTATAACTGAGAATTTACTTACCAAATTACCATGTTCATGTCCATATAAAAAAATATTGTATGTGTATCACAGGAGAGCCTGTGAATTCAAATGGTAATGAGATCTTTTCTTCTCTGTTTCTGTGTTACTGGACTAGATTGTGCCGTACTGGGGCTTCTTAACAGTTTGATGTCTGTGGAACAGATGGCTGAACAGAATGAGTTACTGATGCAGATGCAAAGTTGACACAGAACCATCTCCAGGCTGTGATAATAGAGATGGATGGCTCTGGGAGGGAAAGTTCACACAACGGTGTATCTTATCAGCCCACTGTAGACCCTAAGTCTTTGACAGTTCAGCTTGTTCTCAAAAAAAGATGATTTCTCTTTGCTTATTTTGCTAATTTTATTTCTTTTGCTACTGACCTTTTCATGGCAACTGCAGATTGAAGAAATTTAACCATAAAGATTAGTTGTTATAATATAAAACCCCTACTTGCAAGACTAGTCATAAACAGTTTCACTAGGCAGGACCTTAAAACACCTTCCCTTTAACAAGTCCCTCATTTTATTTTTGCCTTCTACTTGGCCTTTTGGGACAACAGGTCCATATACTAACATGTAACTCACAAATGATCATCAGCACTGATCATCATTATCTTGAAATCTCTACATTGATGCCAATAGGATTTTTACAAAGGATCCCAGCTGTTTTTTCTTGTTTCTGTTCTCTGCAGTCCACTGGGCAGCCTATCATGAGGTGGTAACTCATGTCTGAAGTATGTTTTGTAACTCTTTGTAGGTTTTGTTTCATTAGAGCACACACATCCCATCATATGTATAAACTGGATCCATCTTGACTGCTTGTACTAAACCAGTCAGTTTGTGTTCTTTTCTCCTTTCTCTTAGTTACAAGACTTACACACAGGAGTTGTTATTGAAGACAGTGGGAAGTTACCACTGAAACAGGTCTCCTTTCTTCCCTTCTTCCTCACTTCTTAGTACTATTATTAATTCATAACTGTTACTACATTCTTTGCTATGGCAACTTTCTCCTTTAGTCTTCATGTGCTGTGAAGCCAGACCTCTCCCAATGCAACCATAGCTGCACTGAAGCTACTGCTACAATTTGGCTCAGCAAGAAGTAGTGGAGCCCTGAGCTGTAGTAGCAGTGAGCACCCTGCAGCTGAGCAGGAAAAAGAATGGTTTTTTTTCTGAGATTTTAAGCAACAACAAGGAACAAGCAAGGGCTGACAAAGGGGAAGTCAAATGTCATCTTGTGACAGGTTACATAAAGTGAAGATTTGTCATTCCAGTAGGCAAAGGAAAATGCAGAAAAAGCTTTCTGCAGCAGACTCCTCAAATAAGCAATATGGATTTGTCACAGCCAACACTCTTTTCACTGACAGGTGGGTTGATGGAATCAGCCCAGAGAGAAACTCCTTGTGGTGTGCTGGCTTTCCTCATTCTCTTTGGACAAGGTAAGTCCTTCCAGTTGAGCCCAACCACTCTCTTCGCTCAGGATGCATTAACTCTTGCCACACTGACACCTGGATCGGGTCCGTGTGGAGCTTCCCAACACGGATGTTTGTGGTTGGACAAAGACCACGGCATTCGCTGCAGGCCTGTCGGTCTCTGGTCCTCCTGTTCAGCGTTTGCCCAAGCGCTGGCGGCGATGGAGAGGCACATCTGTCACGGCCCTGGCACAGGCGACACACAGGCCCACGCCCAGACCCCGCTGGGTACCACTGCCGGATGCTCTCGCGTGGGTCCGCGAGGCAGCCGGGAACGGCAGGGCTCTGGCCCACCCACGAGAGATTTCGCTCGCGGTTGCCCTTGTGCAGCTTCTGGAGCGATTTCCCCGGCTGGGGACTCCCCCGTGGGTGGCGTTTGCACATCTGTCTCACGCGGGGCCGGGGCTCTCTCGCTGCAGCGACCAAAGGACGTGGCGAGAGCGCGTCCTGCCTCTCCGGAGGCCATCGTGATTACAGGCTGTGACAGTCTCGCCATCAGCACCCCATCGGCCATATCCTTGGCACGTATCTCTGCCAGAGTGCTCGAGCCGAGTAGAACGCGTTGCTGTTTTTGCTGCCGTTTCTCGGCACAGACCGTGACGCCCGCAGCGCCCGCCGGCCCCGCCGCGCCGCCCCGGGCCCGCCATGGCGCGGCAGCGCCCCCTGCCGGCCTGGGCGCCGCTCCACATCCCGGGCCTCGGGGCGCTCCCGCGCCAATCCCAGCGCGCGTCCTCCGAAAAATTCCTCCTGCCTCAATTTCTCCTTCCATGGATGTATAAGGTTGTCTACAGGCAGAGATGAGGGAGGACTAGGCAGCAGCAGCGCGTAAAATTTTAACGTACAAATACTAAGTTATTGTTGCATTGGTAGTATGAGTAAATATGATTATGTTTCATTTCACAGATAGAAATATTGGCATAAAATTGCTTCCCTTATACCACATGTGTTACTGTGACGCAGATAGAAACACAGAGCAACACACACAACAGGTGTTCAGGCAGAGAAAAAGAAAGGAAGGAGATTCTAGTTTATTGTTGACCTTGTATATATAAGTTTCCGGACAGTGATCGGAGATTGGACAGAGAGGTTACTACCTCTCCATCTTCACTGGTCACTTGAGAAGTCCATCAGGTGATATCTTTTACAAAGGAATGCAAACATGATTCTTGTTTATCTTACAATTCATGAGAACTGACTCCACTATACTAAAACAAATCAGAAGGCTTATTTTCAGGGACAACACACATGGACACTAAATGACGGACCTGAGATTTCAGTTTAGGCACTACCAGATAACCCGTGGTGTATGTGGTTATCCTTCCTTCCCTTCCCTTCCCTTCCCTTCCCTTCCCTTCCCTTCCCTTCCCTTCCCTTCCCTTCCCTTCCCTTCCCTTCCCTTCCTTCCTTCCCTTCCCTTCCCTTCCCTTCCCTTCCCTTCCCTTCCCTTCCCTTCCCTTCCCTTCCCTTCCTTCCTTCCCCTTCACCCTTGTGATCCGTTCATTTTCTTTCTCTTAAGCATCATAACTCTCCATATCTGCCTCTTGTTTCATCACCTTCTGGTAACTGTTTCTCAGCTCTTTTTCCTTCTTGCCTAGTCTAGACCCTGCCACAGTTCCTGTCCTGAATCTTACCAGCCATGCTACAGTCTGTTTCCTCTAAGTTCTCATAGTGAAAACTTCCCTTTTTATTGCTGGTTGTGAAGCCCCCTCCATGTTCTGTACTTCTAGATCTTTCTAGACATGGAAGATTTCCCAGTACTTTTAACTTCCATCCCCTAAATGCACTCTTACAAGACAGGATTCCTCAGCCCCTGTCCCCGTGTAGGAGTTCACAGTCCACAAATGCTGCTTGGGCACGATGGGGACCCTGACTGCTCCACCAGCACAGTGTGGGGAGCTGCTGACAGAAGGTCACAGTGGTTTGGGAAAGTCACACAGCTCTTTGGGCCTTCCTGCCTCTTCTCCTTCCTGCAGACCTGCCTTTGGCTCCTGTACAACCAGGTTCTATCAGGTTGTCTTCTCCAGGTTTCTAGACTCAGGACTGACAGCGCAGGGCTGAGCTCTTAGCACCCACCTGGCCCATCAGAGCCCAGATCTGTGACTTCTGGGGTTGTCACCTGTGTACAGACCCTGCTGTTAAATCTTGAGTTTGCATATGCCTACCTAGCCCACATATATATGGCAGTCTCTTCTGGTCTTGCAACTTGATAAAATTGTGCCTGTGCAGCCAAATCTCCCCTCACATATACCTTTTTTCTTCTAGCAGAGTAAATCCTTATTTGAACATGCTGCAAAAAATTCCTGAGAATGCTGGGAAACCGGTAGAGTTGTTTAATATAGGTAATACAATATATTTTTTCCTTGACCTCACATTTGGAGGCTACTGAGCCTTTTGGCTTTAATTAACATGAAACACATCTGAGGTAAATATATGGTGTGGGACAGCTTAGTTTTCAATATACAGAGATCAATAAATTCACACGGTATGTAAAAAAATTCTTTAAAAGCAGTGGAAAATAGGAAATTCTTGTAAAAAGTCTTTTTTTTGCAATATATAATCAAATACAGTTCCACACTGTGGAACTGTGATTATTATCAAATATCTGCATTTACTATTGGACTACTGCTAAAAATACAGTTTTATAATGAGTAAACTACTGTATACAAGTAATAAAATCTCTATTTCTGTAAACTAAGATTGGTACGGAGAGCAGTGTTTAGCGTCTAATACACTGTGGCAGATCCCAAGGGTTATTAGTAAATGTACAAGTATTGCAGGCAAAAGTCTTGACGTGGAGAGTTTGACTTGGTTTATTGCCAGTTGCAACATTTAACTACTAATTGGGATGTTTAGAAACCAAGAAGACAAACAACTAAGCAAACCCAGGGAAATGCCTTTCTTCCCACCATTCCTTCTTCCCATCACAGTTGCTACAATTTCCCAAACTTTTTGGATTTCCTTGGGCTCCCCTGAATGGCAGAAGTTGGTGGCGGACAGGGTGCTCGCCCCAGTGCTGAAGCTGTCTGGAATACAAAACATTTTTAGGCCTGTTCTAAATTTTTTTTCCTCATTTATTTTGTTTCTCAAAGGCTTTCTGCATTTGGCTGTATCTTTCAGACACACTTGAAGAGAGTTTCAAATGGAATCTAGTTTTTTTCAATGTCTCAGCCTGCTGTTTAGAATAGAAGTCCAGAATATTCAAATGTACTTGGAATTTTCTGTACTTTTAGATACAACTTGTGGATGGGACTAAGCGTGACAGACTTAAAGGGCTTGAAAAGTGATTGAAACCCAAGTTTTGAATTTAATATGATTTGATAAACCAGCATACAAAAAATCAGCAAGCTCAAGTTAAAGAAGAAAGTGTCCCTCTTAGGAAAACATATGGAAGATGCCCAACACAATTTTGTTTTCTCCCAGATAAGTGTTTGTCTTGACTTTGCATTACTATTCAGATGAAAAAAAGTTATATAGAAGCTACATTTTAGCCCTACAATATAAAAGTTGTAGCTTGATGAAGATATCAGTGTTGATATTGGACAATATTTTCCTAAATAAGAACATACGTTATACTTGGTTGGGGTATGCTATTGTAGTTGGGTACTCTCATTCAGAAGCCCTGCCTCAAAAGTCGTACATTTAATTGTATCTGAGTCACAAGATCCTCTGTGACCAGCAGTTTGTACTTTGCCCTGAAACACAGCACACAGCCTGAGGAGATACATACATATTATCTTTTTAGGTGGAGCAGGATTTCCAACATGCTAGTATTTGCATTTCATGTTTAACTGAACTGTGATACAGATTTATACTTGAACTGACTCCTTAGATGTCTAATCCTTTATTTGTCTTCTTCGTTCCTTGTCCGTTGTGTATTTACTACAGGTTCTAATCAAGAAATGATCCTCTGCTTTTTTCCTCATTATTTAATGACACAGCGCAGCTGTCATTTTCAATTGCAAGGCTGCATCAGTTTCATTTCTTATAACGGAATCCCTTTAAATCTGTCTATGAAGTGTTTGGAAACTTTAGCCACAGTTCTGTCTCTTTTTACAAAAGACTTGTAGTCTGCACAGAAAGGCAGCAACAGAGCTGGGCTCCTTTAATACACTCAGGAGTCTTTATGAAGAACTACTTGTTGAGAAAAACATTTCTGTGCAAACTGACATGGACTTTTATATTGTCAGTCAGTGTTAAGATTGGGTACTGAACATTGAACTTTGTAAGAGATGCTTATGAGCAACCTTTGGAAGTTTTTTGTATGTGAGTAGAGAATATACTCAAAAATACATCATGACTGACTGTTCAAGGGCATTAAAAAGGAGTTGGTTGGAGGGAAAAGTATTCTCAATACAACCCTTTCCCTACCTTACCTAGAAAGTAGCTTTTATTAATCAGGAAGCCTCTTGCAGGACACAGCATGGAGGAAACTGTCCCCCTTCAAATGTACAAGTCACATGGGACATGATCAGTTTGCACATCTGTCAGAAAGTTAATGTTTACTAGTATTAGCTCCTTTCACTTTTCCCTTCTCACTGACCCAAGCATAATTCCCTGAAACTCTTGACATGTCCTGTGGGAAGCCATTGCCATCTAGCTCCCAAAAAGATGTATGATATAAAAGCATTGATAGGACCACACTGGTGACAGATTTCCAAAGGAATTGGGCAAACACTAAAGAAAGTCCACAGAAAATATCTGATTATATTTAATCTGAGTAAGGCAAAAAGTAATAAAAAAGAATAAAGCTATTTTTAAAAGTGTTTTAACCTGAGATCATAAAACAATGAGGCATCTCCTTTTCAAGGCTCAGCTTTCTACAGGTAAAGGATGGAGGTACATGCACAGTATTGTGCTTGTATTTTGCTATCTTTTCTTGCTTAGCTGGCCATGCATGTTTAAGGAGGTGTTTAAGGGAAGCGTATATTCCTTTTACAATAACATGAACTCATTGTGTCGTAACTGTCATTTTTAGTGAGATCTACCTACTAATCTTTTCCCTCCCCGAGCTCACAGAATCACAGCATATCTGAGGCCAGAAAGCACCTCTAGAGATCACCTGGTCCAACTTCTGCTCAAAGCAGGGTCTTAGGAAAATCTCATTCCCTATCTATTAAAGCAATTAATCTTTGTAATATAAAATGGTAAAAACTTACTTTAAAACATATGTATAGTTTACATTGGATACTGAACAGTCATGCTTAAGCAAGCAAACAAAAGAACCCTAGCCTATTGTAAGCAGAAGGACAACCTGGTTCCCAAGATAAGGACTTTGATTCTTGGAATTTTAATCACTATCCATGAAGAATAAAAGATCCTCCTGGGCAAGGAAGATAATGGCAACATTCTAATCCCTCTAACGTGTTTGAAACCCTCCCACCGTCTGTCACTGTAGATAAGTATAGCAAGACTGACTCTGGGTGCATGTGATCAATAGAAAAGCATGTGGATGATGACATCATAGAAATGTAGTTTCTTTGCAAAGTTTTACTATGATTAGTAAATACTAGTGTGTGTTTGCTAAGCAGCAGTAAGTGAAATGTGCACCTGAATGCCTGCCCTGCTTTGAACAGGACACCTCATGTGCATGAATAACTACAGTTGCAATTCTATCTGCATCTTAGCTTGTCTCCTTATATGGCATGGTCCACTGCAAATTCAGTACAAAGGTCAACTACAGCAGATTGGCTGGGACTGCATGCACTTGGGTTTATAACAGCTCCAAGGATGGAAACTCCACCGCTGCTCTGGGCAGAAGTCTGTGACCACCTTGACAGTGTAAAAGGCTTTTCTTATATTATGAACATTGGTAACATCTCCCTGAGGCATTTCTTCTTCAGGTCCCAGCTCTCTCAACTCACCATTGTATGTCAGATGATCCTCATCATTGTTGTGGGTCTTTGCTGGATTGTTCTGGTGTGTCCATATCATTTACTGGAGAGCCCAGCACTGACAGGACTCAGCACTCCAGGTTTGGCTTCAGCAGTGCTGAGGGGAAGGGTCATCTCCCTCAGTCTGCTGGCAGCACTTCTCCTAATGATGCCAAGGATACTGCTCACCTTGCTCTTGCTGCAGTCTTAAAAGGACTGTGGAATATAGCCTGATGGCCTGTAAGAAGGGGTTTATATTTCAAAGCCATAATGAAGTGTGAGTTGGAGCATTCCCATACAAGCAGTGGTGAAAGCTGATATTCTTTAGTATTCTTATGAATTGCTTCTAAGATATGTAGTAAGAAAGACTAAATACTACAAACCACCTTCTGATATGGTACAAGTGCCTGAAGGTGCTGTGACTGCTGTTACTGTTCCTATACTTCAGACTTCCAGAGTTATGGCTTATCTTCCCTACTTTTGATCTCAAGTCCACAGCCTCACCTCATCAAAGAAAGCCATTATTGACCCTCATCAGCAGGCAAATGAAATAGCAAAAGCCTCCACCAAAAGGAATGGGGAAAAATTTGGAATAGATTTTGCATCAATAAATAAAAGCTTATCGATCTCTTTTGAATATGTGGTACCAATGAGAAGAGGCGAGAGTACAACATGCAGAGTTTTTTTTTGTCATCTATTAAGCTTCTGTGACATTTCAGAATAGTTTTTAATTTGTAGTTTGTTTTTATACCTCCACCAAATGGATTTCCCCACCAAAAGTAGCTCAATGCACTGTTCAAATTTTGGAATAACAGTAAAGAATGAGCACAGTTTGAATACAAATTTATGCCAGTGTATTTTTTGTTAACAGTCAGTAATACACAAGACATAATGAAACAAAAACAGATGAGAAGCAGAAGATGACTTCCCTGTGTTTTCCCTCTGTCTGTTTCAATAACATATTCCTATTTGCAGAGCTGGTTCTGCTGCCATAGCTAGAAGAATTATTTAAGACAGTTTTTCTTCTTGCTATAGTAAAATAAATTTCCCTTCCAGTTGAGTTTTTCTCCGTAAAATTTTGTTGTAAGTGGAGAGTAGGAATGTGGCAGCCATGATTTGCATACAGGGCCTCTAGGAGACATTTTACTTGCAACAGGCAGGTTTTTGTTTCTTATTTACAAACCTAATGATGGGTGTCCTTTCCAGTGAAAATGCATGGACCCATAGAACTATTAGGCATTATGTGATGGATAAACTAAATTGTTTTATTAAATTTACAGTTATTTTTACAGGTACTTCTCAGAAGTTCAAAAGACTGTTGAGGTGGACTTTTGTATTGGACTACTGCAGTCATCTCATGTTATTGACGAACGGCTTAATCCAAAATGTTTTGCTTGTCTATTATTGAGAGATGAGCACAGATTCTGAAACAAAATGTTTGGGACCTTTAAAATGCACTTAGGCATGGGCTTAAGTGAGCTTAAAAATATGTAGAATGGAACTGATATTGACCTGACTTGTGTTTTCTTTCCCCCACAAAAGCTTAAAAACTGTAAATGACTGGAAGTTTTAAATACAGAGTGTCCAGAGGTAAGGAAACTACTTTCTCCTTATTTATATGCATTTCCTGCCCTGTGGCCTGCAGTGACATCCAATGTGGTAAGATGGAATGGTCTCAAGCACCTCAGAAATCAGCACACTCCCCTTAGAGCATTTAAAATTATTGCTGCAACAAGAAGAGGAGAAAAGAGGGTGAAAATCAGGTTTTGCAAATCCCAAAGAGCTGTCCTGATTTGAAACACACATGAAGTCAGCTTTGACTGAACAATGGAGGAATTTATGGGGAACTCTCTAAGCTTGTCAGTCTTTCAGAGTTCTGCCCAAATGTTTCTACTTAGAGTCTATGCCTGATGCCTTCATGTTGGATGACTATTTCTTAGGGAACAAATCTGGTGACTATGTTATTTTTGAGATCATGTCAGTACTTCTTGCATATTTGGACTCCACGTGCTGCCTCTGTGAAATGCCAAATCCTATTTTCGTCACACACAATGGTGCAGTTGTTTTTTCTCCTTTTTTTCAAAGCCTCACAAGATCAGAATGCTCACTGAAAAACCATGCTAGTTTTCCTTCTCTTTGAAAGATGGAGACAGGAAGAATGTTTAGTAAATATGGATTAAGGAGGTATTTTAAATAAATGCAAACTATTTTTCATAATACAGAGTGCTTGAAATAATACCATACAGCCTGTCTTAAAGGGTGGACACACTGTATGCTTTCTCATTACTTGCTGTAATGATTTTCTGCACAATTAACTGTTCCTGAAGTAACTTTTTTTTCCCGTATAGATTAATTCCATTCATATTTCCTCTTTTTCCTGAGTGGAGCTAACAGACACCAACTAATAGCTGACCCTGTGGAAATAGTGAATTTTTCCTGCAGGATTCAGAAGCCAGCTAACAGAAGCTTCTAGAAGAGTATTCTTCTATTTACAAAGGGACTTGTAGCACACTGTTTAAACGGAGTAAGATTGGTTTAATTTGCACTTGATAATTATTTTAATGTACAATAGCCTGAACTTTCTGCAGATTTTGGAAATAACGTGAATATTACTTACTGTTCTAGTCAATGAGAAACGGGCTCTTCAGCAGCAAATAGAAAACCAGTTCAAATGCAAAGGAAATAGAATTTAATGAGAACACATTATTCTGAATAATATACATATGTACATTTTTGTAACTGCCTGAAATATCCATTTCTATGATTGAAAATTGTGTCACAATAAATGAATTAAAAGAATTACTTTATTTGAAACCCCAAATCTATTTTGCAATCTGACATACTGCATTTATTACTTTTCATGCTAGTATGGAGGTTTTCTCTTGAGAAAGTCAACCCAAATAAAAAAACCTTCTGTTTGCTATTTTTTGCTATATTTTTTAAATGAAATTAGCATGGATGGCATCTTGGGCCTGATTCCTTCTTGTACCTCGGCCAATTGTTTTTAAAAAAGGTTTTATAGTGCATTTTTTAAGCTATCCCTTTGTCTTTTGTATTCAAAAAATAACAAAAAATGTGTATTCCTTTTTCTATTTGTATTGATAAGAAAAAAAAAAAGAATTAAAGATATCCCTATTTTCCAAGGAATTATTACTTAAAAAAAGAAAAAAAGAATTAAGACATGGGCATCTTGGAGCACCCCAAGAAAAGGGATTGTCAGTCTGAAGTGAAATTTCTATTTTAAGACAAGGTGGCATAAGCCTTTGATACTCTTGGAGTTGTTGGCGTTTCCTTCAATATATTATAAGGAAGAAGAAATAACTTCAGTATTTTCAGATGCTTTGATTTCCTCTTTCTGTATTTTCATGTACATCTAGGAAAGAACATATACATAGATACATATGACACTTGTCCACAATTCTGTTTTTCTTTTCTTTAAAAGAACTGTTGCAAACACCTAAGCAAGCCAGCAGCTCTAAACACAATTCTTCAGCCTGAATAAGATTTCCAGGGACATATTTGCAACACACTGATTTTTGACTGAATTTTTAGCATGCATAGTATGTCTAGTTTTTAAAAGACAGCACAGGTTTGAGCCATAAAAAAAATAATGGCTAATATGGTAGCCTGCATTGCTGCTCTTTCCATACAGGTAATTCAAGCTGCTCATACTGTACAACAATAATGTACCTGCTAAAGGGTGGTGGCAACAATGGACTGAGCCAGTGCAGTCTACAGTACAACCCTGTGCTGAAATGCCTGTCAGCAAGGCTTTATATCCTTACTGCTCTTTAACAGCTGGCAGAGAGAAATTTGTTAAATGGTTAATGATTGATATGAAAGAAACAGTATGGATCAGAGGAGAGGAAGATGATGTAAAATTATCTTCATTTGGAGTGAAAATGAAACTTAAGTTACAAACGGTTTTTAGTGGAACAGTTATGAGCTGTTAGTGCTTATCTGTAAAAGCTGGCTAAACCTCTTGCTCATTAGCTTTGGCAGACATTTTTTATTTCTTCCATACGTGGAAGAACCTGTTCAGCTTGTCAAAGGATTTATATTTAGTTTAAAAAAGATGTCCAAGGGCGGGAAAAAAATCAAACAAAAATGGCTTAAAATAATCTGTTTAATGAAATACTGGAGTACGTGACAATCCTGTAACTCCCTGTGACTGTGGAGTCCAGAGATAGAGCAGAACAGTTCCCTCGAAATCTGATTTTGTGTTTTCCCTTTGATTCTTTGGAGGAGCAGAGGAGGTGAGTCTGCAAAAGATTGTTGTAAAAAGCAACTAATGGAAGCATATGATTGTAAAGTGCAAAGCCAGCTATCATCTCATCTCGTGTTTTGACTGCAATTAAGTTATGTCTGTCAGTCCAAACCCAAGAGATTTAAAGAATTCAATTATTTTCCAGTAGTATTTCTACCTTTTAAGAGCTGGTGCGCATCTAAAATTTTGTAATTATTTAGACTGTCAAAAGCATACATGCATTGTGGATGAAAGGATAAAAAGGCTGCTAAAAGCATGATGAAAAGTAGAGAAAGCTCCTCCCATGTGTTAGGCATTGGCTGGTCTGCAAATTTGCTGGTACTGTCACAGGGATTTCTAAGAGCAAGAAGGAGAACACCAGCTAATTCCGGTGAAGTTACATTCAAAGACAGGATTTGAAAGATTCTCAAACTGTAAATCTGAGAATTAAACATTGTTTTTGCGTGATTTAGCTTTATATATTTATTTTAATAAATTTGTGAAATCATAGCTGTTCCGTTTAGAAGCACCTGGAATAAGAATAAAGTAACCACGTAACTAACAAATCTGTTTGGCTCCTGTAATATCTGGTTTTTTTGCTTTGTACGTACAAAGAGAGTTTCCTGCCATAAACAGAGTGCAGTCAAGTTTTGTATAATTTTTCCTGTGAATATTGCTGATAATTTTACAGATGACTGCATACTGAGTCTGTGGGATTCATCCATAACTAATCATTACTTTGCACTACAGGAGTTTGCAATTACTTTCCCAGCTTTATTCTCTGTTCTGTGATTTGTTTCTCCCTTATACTGAAATTGAATCATCCTGCTATAAGCATCAGTATTGACTTAGTCATCCTTATTTATTTATCACTCAGAGTGCTCCTTCTCAGCAGGTCAGGAATTGGAAAATTCATGAATATGGTCCTTCTAATCTGAGTACTTTGACCAGTATCATGCTTAGGAGATTTTGTGCTATTAGTGAACAATTTTTCCTGTTTTCTTTTCAAAATATGAAATACGAAAAGAGCAGAAAAATTGTTTCATGCATATGAGTCCTTTACAACTACAGAATACGTTTTGCAAAGTTTAAGTTGAAATCTGAACTGTCACAAAGTTCAAGTTACCTTTTTGTTGCACTTATTCCTTTTTTTCAGAGGGGTCATGTATCAGGGAGAAAGTTGAGAAGGAAGACATGTAAGAGGAAGAGTAAGAAATATATACTTCATGAAAGGTATTTTTTACATCTGGCTTTAAAAATCTTAGGGTTCAAAGCGAAAAATTCCGAGCAGAACAAAAACATCATTAGCAATTCAGTGTTGCTGTCCCACTGATCAGCTTGCTTTGACAAGCATGGCTGCGTGTTTACATACAAAACTTGGACACACAGTTGAAGACATAAGATATAACAGAATTTTTTGTAGCATTAGACATGCTAATGCAGTCACATAAGCATCGTGATTACTCAGCCAACTGATTAGCATATTGTTAAGAGTGTGAATTTTTCTTTTCAACTATAAAAGAAAACGAACACATTAAAAAAAACATGGAAAATGAGATATAATAGGCTTGTTATCAAAAGAAGTCGTGTGTGCTGTTCTTAATTTGTAGGAAAGACTATATTCACAATAGATTTATGGCAGCTATACCACAATTACAAAATCTTTAGTGTATTCATCCTTCTTATGCTAGGAAGTGATATATAGTAGGTGATTTGAACAAAACCAGGTCTATGAGACGTAAGCAAAACATGCTGTAGCCTTTTCTTAATTCAGCAAAAGTGTTTTTGTAGAGTTCCCAGCCAGGGTACCACACAAGAATTCTTTTGCTATAGAGACTGCTTACTCAAGTACTAGTCTGTTAGTATTTCAGTGACTACTTTAACAAACATTGATTACTACTCAGCTGACCAGTCTCAACATTGCAAAACCTCCACCCTAACTCTAGCTGGCACATAACTGAGAGGTCTGGGGGCCATGCTACCAATAAAACTTCTTTGATTGAATATTTAACCTATTCAGTAGGAAGTGCTGATGTTTCAGTGTCCTATTAAATTAAGTGGGAATTTTCATTTGAAGCTGTGTTTGAAGATCTTACCTTTTGCTTTTTACATTTTAAGAAAACTGGTGTAATGACACAACAGACTGGAATCTTGAGGAAAAGTGGGGGATTGGAAATGGTAGAGGAATTTAGGCAGCCTTTATCTTTCCTTCCACAACCCTCTCAGCGGAAGCAAAAAACAGCTACCAAAATGTAAATTGTTCTGGATGCAAAAGTATTTGTCTTCAAGCTGCCACGTGAGTGAACACAGTCTGTAACTTACTGTTGGTGGTCTTGTTGCGGCTGCTCAGGAATGCGCTGAATAACTTCATAAACTGTACTTAGCATATCCTGGCCTGTGACAGAGTCAGGGCCAGGAACAGACTGAATTGAAACCTAAAACCAACAAAGTGTATTCCTACTGTCAGTACAAATATGAAAAGATTTAACAGAAATGAAACTGCTAATGTAACTTGTAATTTTTTAAACTTTTCATCAAAGTTTTGCTTGTGGATTGAGCAGGTAATCTCTGCTAGTTTACATTTCATTTTCGGTAAGTTCTTGTCACATTAATAGTAAGTAATACTTTTAAATTCATTTAGCCCCTTAAAAATTTAGGATGCAGCTTTTGCATTTAATACAGCAAATACTTTATATTAATGTATTAATATACAAGTCAAGAAAAGAACATTTAATAAAGAGAAAAGCAGAAGAACAGACAGTAAAAAAGAAGTAAATATTCAGGGCATGGTTTCAGCATAAAATTCCCACTAGTCTGTCAAAGAGAGAGAAATGCATGGAATTTCCATAAATCAAGTAATATTGATTAACATGCTCAACATGTTAAGTATATTAATTTCATCTTATGTCATGACAAGATTTACCTAGACTCTACATCCATAAAGAATTACCAGTCTTTCTGCTTATACCAAACCTCCAGTTCTTCACTGTCTCCACTTTCCTATTTTCCCCTTTCTCTGCTAACTAAAATGAATCAGTGGATCAAATGCTGACTTTATCTGCAATGCTATATATTTGAGTAGATGAACATAAACCTGTGGAGTTTATATTGTTCTGTGAAATTTTACTGGAAATTATAGTAGATTTCATTGCCTGTACATCCACCCTCTTTTTTCTTGTCACTGCTCTCTCCCTCTTGATCTACTAAGGCCCTGACCCTGCAAGAATGTGATATTGTGATAAGATCAGCTTAAGGGACATAGAATCATAGAAGGTTTGGGTTGGAAATCCCTAAAGATCATCCAGTTCCAACCCTTCTGCCATAGGCAGGGACATCTTTCACTAGACTAGGTTGCTCAAAGTCCAATCTGACTCTGAACACTTCCAGGGATGGGGCATCTGCAACTGAGGCAACATCCAGTTGCCTCACCATCCTCACAGTAAAGGATTTATTTAATCTAAATATACCCTCTTCAGTATAATGTCATAGTGTGCTTAAGGCTGTAATGATCTAGGGCCTGATCTCTAAACTTAACAAACCTCTTACTGGCACAAACTGTAACGGAAGCAGTTCAGCTGTTCTGTTTTCTACAAGTCTTTTATCTCTGGTGCTGTAAGTCTGTCCTCTCCACTAACATTTGCCATAGCACTTTAGTCCTATAAATGTATATTTCAAACATCTAACTCCATCAGGGAAGATAATAAATTAATCTATGACTGTTTTTTGACATCATGTATTATGAGTACTAATCATAAAAACAAATTAGGCGTGACAATGTGATCCCGTGACCACGCTTTAAGAACTTTCCCTTACCTCATCAGACCGATGCTCTCCAAACCTGCAAGATTACATTGCTGGCAATTTTCCCTAGCAAAGAGAAAGTCTTTCTTCTATTTCCTCCCAGTTTTATCATTGTCCCTAAATTTTGTGGCCCTGTTTCTGATTTTTTTTCTTTGTCCTTTTACACCATATCAGAATGATCTCCAACTGCTATGCAGTAATGTCAGGAAAGACACAAAGAGAGGAAGTAGAAAATATCACAGGATTTTTTTTCCAGTAACAAAATTCCTTTGCTCAACTCCTCCCCTGCAATACATGAATCCAACAAAATAATTTTTGTGAAATATAGCTGAGACTTACATTTACACTTTAAATTACCCCCTGAGACTTTTCTGCACTGCCAGGGCTGAATGTTGCATGAGCAGAAATATTAGGGTCAAGAGAGAAAATGTCATCACAATTGTATGCTTGCCTGTGTGACACAAGTGGTTCAGTGCTACCCAACTACCCAAAACTACTAATATTCTCTTAATGCAGTGTAGCCAACTGGAGATTTCTGTCTTTAGAGCTTTGTTGTTCCTTACTTCACTATATTGATTACAAACTAGTAACACAGGAAAGGAAGAGCAAGTACTGAGTAAACAATAGTCATGAATATGGTGTCATACAGACATCTGTAAAAAGCAACAGAAGCAAACCACAGAAGGATTCTGGTACAGATAGTTAGTATACCTAGAGAAATAAAAGAGAAACTTCTGTTTATGATGTAAAATCACATACCCTAGAACCACTGGTAAGATCTGGAAAAGTGATGAATTCATATATCCCAAAATCATCTGAAGCACTTTCATGTCCTAAAGTTAGAACAAAGATTAAAAAAGAGAGAGGTAATGTCAACCTGGAAAATAATGACTGGCAAGGTATTTTGCCCTAATTTTTAAAACACCTGAATACTGCTTATGTGATCTGCTTTAGACCATTTCCCTGCCAAGCTCCCAAACTGGTGTGGAGCAAGGCAGCACAGCTGCAGAGCAGGTGTGCACAGTACTTGGTGATTTCCCACACCTTGTACCAAGGGAGGAGCCTCTTGATAACCCCTGCAACAATTTTGGTAGAGACATTCATACTTTCTATTCTGGAAGGCTGAAATGACCAATTTACTTTCATTACCCATAGATAAGAAGCTGAATTAATAAACTGAGCACATCTACAGTGTAGTGAGGCAGCACCACCTGAATGTTCTAAATCATATTGGTGACAACAGTGGAAAACAGGTATTCCAATCCCAGAATACTGGGCTTAATAGTTAGAATTTGAGACAAAAGAACATACTGCTATGAGCTCCAGGCATGAGCTAAACCCATGTTACTTCTCATTTAGGTCTTATCTTAATTATCACAGAGCAACCCAACATAAAAACACACTTTTCTTCCTTTCCTTTTATTTTTTTTTCTGTATGTGGGGATGCTATTTTTTTTTTTCAGGAATGGACTTTGACCTTATGCTCACACTTACTTCATTACCATTACCTGAAAATGCCTGTGCCTTTCTGTAATCAGCCTCTGCCCTAGAAAACATAACATGTTTCTCAGTTTGACATCGTAAGCGAAGGAAAGAAAATTAATATGATAAAATGCAATTCTCTGGATGAAAAGTAGTTTTTGACCTAAGATGAATTATTTTTCTACCTGTTCTGTAGCTTCTGTTGTATCACTGAAAAGAAGAAAAAAAAAATAAAATTATTCCTTTTGCTCCAATGGTCCAAAAGAAGAGCTGGACTGTGCTTAACTTTTACATACCTTTATGTGGCTGATATCTTTTCCAGAGGAATAAAAAGGCCATAGTTAGGATCAAAAATAATGAAATTCCTGTTATTACTGCAAGAGAAGACAAAGATTTTCCTTTCTGGGCCAGTTTTTCCAACCCTGTGACAAAGAAGACGAATATTGTATTTAGTTCCTTGTTCTTTACAATGTGCTGCAATGACAGTGAAAAATGAACCTTTAAAAATTATTCTGAAGCTAATTAAGCTGCATAGAGATACAAAACAGATGTAAATCTTGGGTCTTATAAATGGGTAATATTTATTTTTACCCAAAGATCTCCTCAACTGAAAAAGCAATGATATGCATATCACAAAAGACTTCAAAGCAGGTTAGTGCCTAGAGCTAAATGAGTCAGTCAATGTAATCCACAAATTACAGCATCACAAAAAGAAGATGTATATTATAACTCAAGGTGTAGAGACACTGAACTACCAAAAAAGAGGGTGAGAGAGCAACTTGTGCTAGATTGGAGGGAAATCCTCCCAGTAGTAGGAGTTATGAAGTGGACAAAAGACCTGTTAGACTTTTTCTAAAGATTTTTAGATCACTGACAGTCTGCTTGTTTATCAAACCAGATCAGAAACCAATAAATTATCAGAGAATCACAGAATCAATTAGGCTGGAAAAACCCTCTGAGATCAAGTCCAACCTATGACCAAAGACCAACACGGCACTAAGTTCCATGTCCAGTCTTTCCTTAAACACCTCCAAGGATGGTGACTCAAACAAGTTTGTATTCTTATCTAAATATATTCAAATTATTTCTTTCCTTTGCTCAGGTCTTTTGCTAAGATATGCATTAGCAGGACTTTTTCAGCAGGATTTTCTGGTACAACACAAACACAAATTGCATATAATTACATACCTAAAAGCACATGGAAAACATTTGTAGTGAATTGGCAATGACAAGAATGTGAAAGTTAGGAAATGCCAGACATAGTTGCTTGCACACTCTTAATTTCCTCCTTTTGCTCTGAATTGTGCAGAAATCATATAATTAAAGGACATATCACAATGCATAGAGGTAAATTAATGTTGCATAGTTTCTAGTGTCAGATTTATTAGTACAATTAAAATGTATATTATTTAGCTGGATGTGTTTCCAGTAGTTGATGAATTCCTGTGCAGAGGGCTAGAACTGCTTACATCTACTTACACCATGTAATTCATTGCTTACATCTACTTACACCATGTAATTCACTGGCATTGTGCTGGGTACATGTGCAGTGGTTTTCATGAAGATTAAATATGAGGATTTCTAGCCAGATGTGTCCTACAGATACGAGAAAATGAGTCACTGCAATTTCACCATTTTTTTTAATAGCCCTTCGGTTTTACTGCTTTCCTTAGGAAGAAAACGCCCAAACAGTGGAGAATCAGATGAGTCCTTAAAGTTGTTCTTTAAAGTGAGTAATTTTAAATGTAGACTCAATAAATCACATCTCCATAGATATATCAGCGCAGAAAACAAAGACATGCTCTTTGCATGCATTTAACACACTCAAGCTGACTAACCTTGAAAACTGAGCAATGACTGGTATACATGAGATACCTCATCTTATTTTAGAATCTTGGCTAAAAATGGGTAACAACTTAGTGAAACTATTGATATAATTGTAACTTATTAAAATATTTGTTTTCTTTATAATTTTTAGGATTAATTAGGCAGCTGTCTATAGCACAATATAGGTGAGTTTCTGTTCCATGACGAAGTTGTGTAAGGTCTTCTGAAACATAAGAACTTCTGTTGCTACTGAAAATGGGGTTTCTGGTCGTTTGAATGGCATAGTCCATGCTCTGTATCTAGGATTATGGGGGTAAGGAAAAAGAAAATGGACAATTTTCATAGTCTTTGCTTAGTATGTTTATTCAGTTGCAATCAGAATTTAGGATGTGCAGTATCACTGAGAATGAATTGTGTGTGAATTCATACCTCTCTGACTCAGTCAGTGCTGCTCTGCAAAGTGTAGCCTTGACATCTCCATTTAGTGCTATTTGAATAAACACTCATCAAAAAGAAAATGGCTGCAGAGGGGAAAATAATTTTTTTATATTTTTAAACACACAAGATAAAATGTTTTAATAAGATTTATGTAAAATATTTGAAAATACGAAATCTATTCTTTTAAGTGCAGCTAAACATGAAGCTGTGGAGTCTCTCCATTTTGGCCTTTCAAAGGAAATCTCAGCTGAGTATCATATCTTACATGAACTTCCTGGAGAAATGTCATGTTTATTTCTATTGACATGTAGTTCTGGTTGCATTTTCTTTCACTACTAACCACAATATTTAGTTTTGGAGTGCAGTATTCTTACTATGAAATTGCAACCCATCTTTCTTCCAGCATACTCAAAGGCCTGTATTAATTCAGTAAATAGCCTGAACCATGGGCATCTCTCTTCTTGTTCACCAGACTAAAAAATTTGTTAGCTCTTTGCTGAGCACAAGTGAAATTCTTTGTTAAATTTTCTAACAGGCAATCTAGTCTATCTTGTTGAGCATTAATAGTATATGTTCCTTATCTGGAAATACTTGTATACATCTGTATTGAGAAGAGATATCAGACTTCCTTGATATCTTGTTCTTTGCTCTATGCTTCTAGAGATTTCTTGAAAAAATGCTTTGTTTCTATTGAACACAATCATACAGGAGCTGAGGTTACAGTATATGAGAAATAAAGGTATGTGTTCTTCAGAACCCAGCAATCAATCCAGAGATTCATAAATATGACAAGGAAATAATTTACTTGAACATTGTAATAAAATCCCACAAAACTGCAGAGTCTTAGTGGGTTGTGTTCCAAGATGTGTCATACCACAAGTGAAACCCTTATCCCACAGAATGTCCAAATAAAACTTGTATCCCACGGAATGTCCTTACTATATTCTTAGCAAGACCTATATTTTGATACATTTTCTAAGAATGACTTCCCATTTCTGAGGCTGATGCTCCACTTAGATGTTACACTTTACAGCAATAAAGTTACATTCTTACCTACAGACATAACAACAACTGTGAAGTGAGTTTCATCTCGTTTTCCAGTCACGTTGTTGAAAGCACGGCACATGTAATCTACTGTTTTCTGGGCCACTTTATCGGATACAACTTCCAGATGGGGTCCATATTTGATTACTTGAGTGGTATTGTCATCCCTTTGAATCCATGAGTAAGTATTTGGTGGATTTGAATCTGCTGAGCAGTCAAACAGTACGACTTCCCCCACGTCAACTGTGAACACTGCCCCTATATTCAGACCTTTGTCTGATTTGACTCTAAGTCCATAAGGTCCATCTGAATTGGAAAAAAAGGGAAATAAAGTGAGAAAATGAAAAACAAAGTATATAATTAAAATTTAATCAGAAGTGTATCTCTAAAAGCCTTTAGAATGGCTGGTATTCAGCCATTTCAATGAAAAGGCTTTCAGTTCAATAACTGGATCTGTGTTAGGCTTAGCTCATGCTACACCCACTAAATAATGGTCTAACTGTTGTTTAAGGAAAGAGCATGGGTCTGCATATTTCTCAGTATGATAAAAAGAATGAAAACTGAAATCAGTTGGATTTCTATGAAGTAAAGGAGAATGTCTTCTTCAGGAGCATATTTGATTTCTAGTTCAATGCAAAACTTACTGGCATAAGCAATTTTCCTACAAATTTAAAAGTGAATAAATTTGCCTTGTAATGCTACCTTCACTGCAATAATTTACAGTATAATAATTATTTAGGGAACTAACTTACAAGTATAATATTGAGTGGGGTGTGCCTTAGGTTCAGAAAAATTTTTCCATAAATGACTGCTAGAATAAACTGTAACTCTTTCTCCCATTTTAGTCAGTTTGTACTACTAAATAATACTTTAAATAATTAAATAATACTTTAATTAAATAATTAAAAATACTTAAACAATTACTACTGTAATTATGCTTTTTTCAGGAGCAAGTTTTTGTGCTGAAAGTTTGTTTTTCTGAATATAATTAGAAGAAGCATATGTTGTTCTATAGTCATGTGTTCATTACTCAAAAAATTGAGCAGATGAGTATATTTAGTTTTATCTGCATAGGAAAATAAGAAGGGAAACAATAAACTTAAATATTATAAGAATATTTATCATGCTGCTTTTACTAGAACATTTGAGATCACGGGGGCTTTACAAATTGAAATTACTTTTACAGTTATTTAAGTATAGAAATTTACGTAGAGAATATAGTAATTGAAGTGTTTCTTATTAAAAAATTTTCTAGTTAAAAAAATCGAAACAAACAAACCCTAAGCATTTTACTGTTGTTAATTCTCTGAGGACTTACATGAATGATCAAAAATGCACAGACCTAATACTGAGAGTCAAAGAAGAAAATATGCAGAATATCTTTTTGATAGGATCCCTGAAGATCAGTAAAGCTGCCTCATACAGAATGGTGTGACACAAAAGAGGCACAATACTGTGCCAATTGCAGACAGTGGAATCTAGTAATATTTTCATCTTCCTGTGGTTGTCTGGAAGAATGAAGATAATGTAGCTGGGTTTGAATGGGAAAATCCCTGCTACATGAAGCTGCACACTTGTATATTTCAGACTTTATTTCCCACCACGAAAAGGATGATGTTAGAACATTCTCTAATACACACTTCCATTTCCAGTTTGTCTTTTTTTATGAGACTCATTTATTCTTCAAGAACACCTAAGCCACCAGCATACAGCACAAACCAGTTCATTTTGTGTGTGCCTCTCTGTTTTTTCTGCTTGTTCAGGCTTTGACAAGAGACTATAGACCACCACATCTGGCCTCATTTTAGTCCACTTTTAGGTATATGTCCACATTTCACAACATAAACTTGTCAATCCTTTAAATTTCTTTACTTATTTCCTAGTGGTAAGCTTTTAGCAGTCTCATTTTAAGGAATGGCCAACATCATGCATAATATTTACTTGGGAAATGAAATACAAATTCACTTCAGCATGAATTAGTGCTCCCACCTACACTGCAGTGGCCACTCTGAAGAATCATGGCTTTTCTTTAAGTTCTAGATGCTGGACTACTTCCTCACGGGCTCTGCAGTTCCTGAGTCACTTACTTTTTTATTGTCTCCAAGAGCCAGCTGACCCTGTAATGACCATTTCTGTAGAGTACAGACCCATACACCACTGTTCTGGCTTGGGCCAAAACACTTGGGCTGCATGTTTCTGTGGAAGGGGAGCTTTTCACAGGGACTCACCTTTTATAGGTATTTACTTTCCTTTTCTTCAGAAAGTAGAAGGGATGTACTGGCCTTTGACATTTTTCATAAACTAAATAAAGCCCCTCACAAACTATTTATAGGAAGAAACATACTTTTTTTACTTTTCAGAGCAATTCAATGGTTCTTCAAATCCAATTCTCCCTTCTTAGGAGAATTAGCTTGTATTTTTATGGATAATATGACTCTGATATGTGTTAACAGAGCTTAATGGTAAGAATAGATAACTGGTTTCTATGCCACCCTCACTGTAGTGGGTGGTTTGCCACAGTCTGCAAAAGAATCAGAACAGAGTTCTACTTTTTTATCAGTATCATAACTGTGCAGCATAAAGAGATAACACTGAGAACTATATTTTAATGAAAGCTGCAAATTGAAAGAAATCATTATACAAACACTGACACACACTGGTTGGGGAAGTAAGTTCGAAAACAACGGGGAGGCTATCTTAAGAAATAGCCAAATTTTGCAAAATCTGAGAAGTGGCATTCCTTGCTGAAGTCAACTTGAGGATAGGGTAACCCTTCTGCTTTGCCCAGAGCAATATTTTGTCTCTCCTGGGCATCCTGTACATCACAGTCCCCAAACAATGGGTAACTGACAGGTATACACAGCTTCAAGATGACCCTGAAAAGCAGGTAATTAACCATTCCCTCACTAGTACTAAGTATATTCTATCTTTTGGAAGACTTGAGGAAGAAAATCCCACGTAGTGTGCTGAGTTCAACTCCATCAACACAGTACAACGGTGTCAGCTGCAGCCTACAGGACAATGGCTTCTTCCACTCTTGAAATAATTTGAGTCACATGACTGCAATAGCCATGTTCCAGGCTGCATTATCATCATAACTAATGGAAAAGCATGATAATATTAATAAGACATGAATTAAAAAACACTTTTCATACTCAGTAAAACCCCACAATGACAGCCTTCATGGATCCCTCAGCTCTATTTTCCCTTTCCAGCATTGTTCTCTACAGAAAACTGCCTCTTGTCTCAGTAAAACCAGTTAACTAAATGATGTGTAAAATAATAAATCAATCTTTCTGAGTAACAATTTACTGCTCCATGGGAATATTTCCAATTGCTCCTATCACTATGAGACTGTTACAGTTTCCAAGCAGATGGCAGGTATTTACCATGAGTGACCTTTTCTTTATCACCTCCAGTAACTCCCCCACAGCAATGACATATGGCAGAGAGAGATCCCGGGGCCTGTTCTGGATTGTTATTGACAACTGGGAGCTGGGAGACAAAGCACTTCTCCAGGCAGAGGTTGCACCAAATTAGGGGACTTCATATAGCTCAGCAAGTAAGACCCCAATTCCCATCACTGACTTGGATATAGAGAATACCATAGGTATTTGCAGTCTTTCAGCATTGCATTGTTTGCTTTTAATACTTTTTTTCAGATTTTTTATTATGCACAAAGCAAAACCTCAGTTCTGATGAAGGACATTCTGAAAATGCATATACAATAGTATTTACACACATGGAGAAAAAGTGAATCTCAAGGCTTTTGATAGAGCTGTGTATCACAACCACTTAAACAGCAAAAGATTTAAGAAATGTGGACACTTAAGTAACTTTGAGATTTTAAGATTCTGGTAAACAATTGGTCAAAACCAGGTTTCTAGTTTAGAACTGGGGAAGATTTTTCAAATTACCCGAAAAATGTGTATAATTGAGCAAGGAAGAAGGGAGGAAGGAGTATCAGAGCTGGGAGTAAAAGGTACACAGGTTGTCAGAGCAAGTGTCCCAGACACCTATCAGTGCTTTGGAGACAATCCTATTTGCAACTGGTTAGGAATTCAAATCTCACACGGGCCGCTCAACAAACAGAGCTGTCTGAAAGGCACCAAGAGCGGCAGATATTTTTCTAACCTAACCCGAATTTACTGCATGGGAAGAGGCCGTCAGGCTGGATACAGTGTGTCTCTGTAGGTATCCTTTGAAGACAGACCTGTATACGGCCAATTCACAGTTCATTAGAGTGAGAAATGCAATAGAGGAACTGTATTCATACACCTTCAGGTCTCATTCTTAGCCCTTAAAGCACGTAAGTGAGCTGAGATTTTGACTCTGCAAAAGCAGGCATATAAAAATGTGCTACCTTGAGGAAAGAATGTGACTGATCTTTTTTAAAAAAATTGCAGTAATGATTATTTAAACCTCTATCAGTACTGGTTATTTCCTTGTTTATCATGATTCCTCTGTCTAATGAGATGGAAGTTCAATTAATATTTGCCCTGTTTAGGACTCTTTGCAACTGATTCTTCATCTTCAAGTCTGCACTGTTGCCAATTTTATAAGCTACACATAAACTTATATCAGCTCATATCTAACAATGTCCTTATTAATCTTTTCTAATTTAGTCAGTCTTTTTCTCTTCTCGTGCAGTGTAAGAGACACCTTGCCCCATCATATTTCTGATGCAAGTAATCCCCTTATCTAATTCTTCCAAGTTATTAAAAAAACCCCCAAAAAAACTAGCAGAATAGATAATCAGAGATGAAAGGAGATGAGAGGAGGAGGAGGAGGTTCTGAATATGTTGGTAGTGCAATCATAACTAGTTGAGCATGGGCTGCCTACCAGCTGCCATCTGCCAGAGCCTGGAGAAAGCAGGAATGAGCACCAGCCCTTGGCTGGACAGGAATCCAATTCCAGTCCTTGCAGTGTCCCTTCCAGACTGGGCCACTGGGTAAACTGGCTATATCTGAATAGGACTGGTGGCAAAGTAGGTCCTGGCCTTTCAAATTTCAGCTCTCCTCTGAGAAGGATAATTTGATCCCCGAGGACATGAGGATTAGTAGATCACATATGCATAGCATGTGCTACTTGAAAATTGAGGAGGCACTGGGAATTCCTAACATGGACCAAAATGAGAAGGCCCTAAGATTTATTGTGTAATTGTTGAATAGTGATTAAACCAATCTTTTGTTTCCTCCAACTCAATTAGTTTCTCAGGTGCCTTCCTTTCCAGTCAAAATACCTGGCTACTTAAAGGTTTACTCTTCTGTAAAAAATGGTCTTTATGCAACTTTTCTTGCTTCCTCATGTTTCCCATTTGATGTGGAATGCAATCACTTCTTTCAGCTCTAATTTTGCTAAGCCTGACAGAGGTCTACACGTCTCTCCTCCATTCCTGTCTTTCCTTCCATTTCAAGATCAGCATTCTGGGATCTGCAGGGACTGCATGAAGTATTGTAAGTGTGGTGTTATCTTCTGTGTGCCATTAGCATTCCTCTAATTTCCTTGTTGGAAATCCATTGCCCATTCCCCTAGAATTAAATAAGTCTTTCTCATGCCCGAATCACAATGTCACTGTCTATCTTGTGATTGCTCAATCATCTAGGGTCACTGCCTTGATTATTTTCTAATCACCTTCGATCTTATCAGCAGAAGTTCATGCTTTTAATTCTCTGAAAGAGCATACCCATTTATATTTTTACTAGCAAATTTCATCCCAGCTCTATTACACTGTCAAAATAATTCAGTCCTATTTAATATCATAAATGAACTTTACTGAAATACTCCCTAGCTTCCTTCTGGTGCCATTAATGGAAGTATTAAAAAGGACTGGACTTGAAATCATCTTGAGGAAACCCACTAATACCAGTCCTTCAGCCTGGTACCTTCTGCACTTAGCTTTTTGATTCTATTTGATGTCTCCATTTATGACAACTTTTACATGTATAATAATCTCATTTTTTTTCCTTTGAGTCACATCTGAAGACATCTGTGGAAATCTTGAAGTTTCTATTTGAATTCTGCAGCTGAGACTGATCTTCACAATTACACAACACTGAGTAATTTTATTATCCCATTTTAAGTTAGAGTTATTACAAACAAGCTGATTTTGAAAGCAAGCTCATATACAATATTGACTCAATAGTTTTCTGCCTGTTTTCATATTTGGAGGCACTCCTTCCAGCAAAATCATTCACACAAAGATAATAATGAATATTTCATATACTCACAATATATGGTTGGTGCAATTATCTCACTTTCCATTGCACTGACAGGGTTAGATACCAGACAGCTGTAATTTCCAATGTCTTCTTTCACTACAGGAACAATTAGAAGTGTAGCATTGTTTGGTGAAAAGGTATAATTAGGGCCAGCATGAAGACGCTTCCCATTTTTCATCCACTGGTAAGCTACCCTTGTACCTCTATCCACAGTACATTTTAGGGTAATATTCCCTACATACTCCACTACTCCTGAAGAGGGTTCAGTACGCACAGTTGGCTTTGTGACTGGAACTGTAAAATAAAGAGATATGAAGAGCTGTTAGAGTGACAAGCCATTATATTACAGTCTTCATGGTCGAGATGATTCTAATAGCAATCACCATTCTCTCTGAGAATAACCGATATTTCAAATTTTATCTCTTAAATGTAGTTAAAGGTTATAAAAAGAAGGCCATATTCTCAGCTGGTGACTGTAAGAATTGTTATGGGACATAAACAAAACTAGACTTTTTATATTAATGGTAATAGGATAAAGGCTGCAGTCATGTGTACCATGGCCTCTTGCCTCATCATCAAATCACTGAGATCACAGAAATGAAGAGCACAAAGCATGACACTGCCCACTGCGTGTGACCTCTCAGCACAACTGCCCACAGCTCTGCTCATGCTGGGCACCACTGAAACCTGCGTGATCTGTCAGGAGGGTGTATGCAGACTGGGATGGGTTTGGGAGTTAAACAGCAGCTACAACTTTGTCACCTCAAGATGTCATACATCTCATTCCTTCCAAGCCCAACAGTTACATGGTTCCCTATGTATGATCCATAAATTTCAGAAGCCTCTTGTCATCCTTTTAGATAATTCTTTCCCATTTCTACTTGCTTTTTCTTTTAAGCCCCCATACAAAGAGCAGAGTCTAAAGAGGGAAATTCAGTACTTTATGAATTTATATCTGGTCTTGTTATACAGACACAGGGCTACAGTCACCTGCAAAAGTCAATGCATCCTCTTCGTTACAGAAGGTAAAGTTGTTCAGGGAAAAAGACTTTTTGAAATTCAATGCATCCTCATGATAGCACAGCAGAAATGGATTAAATCTTATTTTTTAGAAGTCTGTTTAATTTAATCTTAAATGTTTCTATACCTCTTAGGTTTTTTACTTATGATATAGAAACTTCAATCAATATATTGATTTTGCTTAAAGATGACATATTTTAGTAATCCTTCCAGCAGCAGCAGAAAAAAATCCAAAACTTGTTATCATTTATTCATGTATGGTTGCATTAAATGAGACACCATTTTAACTGGATACTACCAACCAGGACTTCAAAACTACTGTAATTTTATTTTCAAAATGAAGATACTATCTTTTACTAACTTACCATCAACAGCTACTTGAATCTTTTGACTTGCAGCTATGGTCCCATTTCCACGGACATTGACTTTTACAATGTAATTGCCCTCATCACTGAGATGCAATGGATTAATCCTCAAAGATGCATTCGGTGGTTTAAGGGTAAACTTGTGCTGGTATTCCAAGTCTGGAACTACTCTTTGATTTACAGAGCCAAGCAAGTATTTTGGATTACTCTGAGACCTCTCAAAAAGCCAAATTATCTGGATTTCAGAAGCTGTAGCATTGAAATTGTAGTCAACAGAAAGATGAAGTGGTTGCCCCTCAATACCATGGATGGTATGAGATGGTACTGTCAATTTCAAGGCAGAACAAATCCCTGCATAAAAATGAAAGCACAAACAAATAAACAAATCCAAAACACAAACAGAAACCCCAGAAAACTCAAATGAGAAATTTCATGGTGAAAAAAATCTCAAAGCTTACATTTTTTGAATGCTTATAACTCAGATTTTAAGTACGAATGAGGCAAGAGCTCATTGACCTTCGTGAAGCTGGATCTAGCTACAGAGCTTTAGCCTCAAATTATACAAAAAGCCAAAGGAAGGATCTTTTACTGTTGAAAGTTTGACAAAAATGAGATAATGTACATTTACCTTAATGTATAAAATGTCTTCCCTTTAAAATATTTTGTGTTTCTAGGTCTTACACTGTCTAACAGTCTTGGATTGTAAACTCAGTTTTTAGGATTTTTTTTTCTGGGTTGGTTCAGCTACAGAGGAGCTTCTTAGGTACTCTGCCAGTTCTACTGAGAAACTGATTGAAAATCTGAAAATCTGACAAGCAGCACTTTAATGAATTCTGACCAAAATTATATATAATTATTATTGCTGACCTGTAAGACTAAATTCAAGAAACAATACAAAGCTTGCAAAATTCAAGTATTCCAGTCTTAGGAAATTGGCAGAATTAAGCCTTGCTGTTGATATGCACAAAAGTGAAATTTTCAGCCATATGATTAATTCTGTTTTCCAAGAATTCTGTCTGTTATGGTGCAAATAGGCCACTCCTCAGTAAATTATTGTCTTTCCCATATATTTTTAAAAATAATTTTTCCTCGTGTTGGCCTAAGACACATTTATAGAACACTAAAAAACCCTAAAGCTTTAGTCTTTGAACAAAGTGATTGATGTTCACATTAACTTTTCCATAGCACTCATGTGAACAGAAATGATGGAAAGAATTGACATTAATGAATTGATCTCACAACGCCATTTTAACTGATAGGTCTTTAGAGATGAAGAATTTAAACCCAGAGAAAATTAACACAAAAATACAGACTCATTTTGGATGATCAATTTGAAATATTAAGGACAAAATTTTTCAAAATACATATTCAAACATTTTAGTATATTCAAGATGCAACTCCAATTGACTCTAGTTGCAGGTTTGATTGGTCAGATTTGTGTTCAATACTGCTGAAAAGCACACTGCATGTGTTAAAAAACCCTAGGAAAAAAGCAACTTCCTATAAGTAAGAAATGTAAAAACTGTGATTTAAGTAATCCATCTGCTACTGCATAAGAACACACTGGAGGATGAGAACACACTGTCCAGGACAGGCAATGCTTTCACCATGCACCATCTATTTTTTCCTGCTAATGATAATTTTTGGTTGGACTTGATGATCCTTGAGGTCCCTCAAACCTGAGATTCTGTGATTGTTGACATGCTTTCACATACTTGTAATGAAAATGTAACTTTCCAGCTGATGTACATGCAATGCATTGCTACCTGGAAAGAGCGAGGGGTGTAGCAAAGGGCAGAAAGAGCAATGTATGAAAAGTATGTGACTGTGCTCATCAATATAACGCAGAGTTAATTTTGTTTCTTAAATTTCCTACTTTCATATCATTATTCTTTATGACAGAAATTGTTAAATTTATGTTTAATAATTGTTCATTTATGTTTAATTTCCTGACAGGAAAAAAAATCAATCCAGTAGCATAATATGGTATCTGTACATGTCTTTTGAGTTAGAATCATCAAATTTCAGTGCACAGTTGTTTGCCATGAGGTAATGGCAAAGTAAACTTGCTGGGGATGAGGGTGGGGACACAAAGAAGGGGTAATGATTACAGATGAAGTAGTAATGCTAGTAATTAATGTCAGAGGTACTCTGGAAGGGCATGCAAAGTAGTAGAGCAGAGATGGAGTGTGAGTGGACTGGTTCATGGTAGCCAGCAGTGCTGTACAGAATCTACCCCAAAAAAGTAATTTTGTGGCTGGCTTCCCTTTTCATAAAGCTGAGCTAAAGAGAGCTCACAGCATTTCAGAGGGCATGACAGGGAAGCCAAAGGAAAATGCTGCAGAATACTAACGGGAAAATATACAAAAAGACAGTGAAGTCCTTTGACAAAAATTCTGGCAAGCCCCCATTAATGGGGGCTAAGAAGGAAGCAGGCAAAGAGCTTCGAGCTGCATGGACTTTGCTTTGCAAAGGACTGGCTGGGGTTCAGCTGAGATAGGCGGAGAACAGGGTAAATAAAAGAGGAAGAGTATAGAAAAAATGTGGAATGGCTTAAGTGGTGGATACAAAGGACAGAGATGTTTACATGCTTAACTTCCTAGATGAAAAACCTAAAATGGATGATACACATCATACTGGAGCCTGCTTCCCTACCCCTTTTTAACAGTATTTGTAGCCTTTTGCTCTTGCAGTTTTCTAACACTGCACAAGGCTTCTTCTAGGCTTGCTAGACTCTGGTTAACAGGTCATTAAGTGTTTTGTTGGCTGTTCTAACACTTCCCAGACGTTAATGTGCTCCCTGACAACATTACCGTACAGATCAGATTTAAACTGCTGTTGTCCACTTGAAAAAGAAAGGAAACAGAATTCCTCAGTAGAATCCCTCATGAAATATTTAATGCAGGAGATCTAGTTCATATAAACTACCAATTACATAATAATACCCATTTCAATTTTTAGATCAACTGGAATAAAGTCAAAAACATCTCTCCAACAAAGAGAGATCTGTAATTAAAACATCTGCCTATATAGTTAGTCATTCTTTATGTATGATGCTGTTCGATTTTTGGGTTTATTTAGCTATTTATTTAGTCAATAGGTGATTGTGCTGTCAGACATCATGCCAGTAACAGACGCAGTACAATCATAAAATATGGAAAACAAATAATATTTCTAACAGATCTGTTTGTGTAAAAACTTAGCATAACCTAAGCAGGACTTGTGAATACCAGGATAACTGGGGCCACCAGTATGGAAGGTCACAGCATAATAGAGCAATGAAAAGAGAAATGGGGTTAGAAAACTTACTTTCTTTGCAGCTAAAAACTGTTGGAATAGAAACTGCAAATTAACTTTGTTCCACTTGATTGAAAATTGGCTATGTGTAATGTCTTGGAAAGACATTTTGATCTGCAATTAAGGAAATTCTTTTAGCCAGTATCAGAGGTGGTGAGGGCAGAAACCCCATTTTCCCCTCAGCCCCTTCAGGGGGCTTTGGATAACTCCGGTTCTCATTGCTCTCTCTGGCTTTGCTGGGGTGACTTTGTGGAGTGCCAGCATCCCACAGGAGCTTCCCCATGGGTGGTAGGGCAAGGGAAATGGCAGGCTGAGACTGGGGCAAGTTATGAGATAGAGGTGTTCTGTCAAAGGCAAGAGTTTTACAGAACAGTGATGGAAATATTCTGGTCTTAGCAGTGACCATGTCTTCTGCAGTCGGGAATATTCTTTATTGAGGGGGTTATCCTCTTCACCAAAAGTGTCGTCAGGCACTGGAATGGGACACCCAGGGAAGTGACAGTCACCCTCCCTGGGGGTTCTTCAAAGATGTGTAGATGTGGCACTCGGGAACATGCTTTAATGGTGGAATGGGCAGTGTTAGGTTTAAGGCTGGGCTTGATGCTCTTTAGGATCTTCCCTAACCTAAACACTTCTATGATTCATTTGTATTTGGCTAATTTTAATTATTAATTTAAACTGGAGACTGTTATTATTAATCCTTGAATTAACAGCAAAATCAAGCCAATGTGTCAAACTAAACTCATATTTATCAGGCCCAAATTCCATAAAATTTAATTCTATCCCTATAGCTTTACAAATATAATACACTTTTTTTCCCACAATGATGGAATTCCCAAACCTAATTTTTGGATAATGATCGTAAGGGCTGTACCACAACGACCTCCATTTGGAGCTCAGTGATCTGTGCTTTGCTTCCATCTCACTTTGCTATCACCAGTATTAGCAAGCACAACAGAATTGTTGTTGACATAAAACAATGGCTACAGTTTCAGTTATAATAAAAAACTATGACAAAACTTGAGTTTATGGCATAAACTGAAACCTGCTTAGCGAGATTTTAGCATTCTCTGAATTTAATATGCACATCTCCTTGACAAAGTGAGTTTGGATTCTCAACTGCATTTCACCGGTGTTCATTTAACCCTTCAGCTCACCTGAACTCGGTGCAAAATGTCACTAGGTTAGTGCAACGTTTTCATTCCCTTTTTACAAGAATGTGCATTTATGGAAAAAACCCCCAAACCTAAACAATCCAGATTTAATGGTCCAGGAAAGCTGTAATTTCTATACCTCCATTTCTATAACGGAAAATTTGGCCATACTCTTCCCTGGATTGGGATTTTTGCCCAAGAAAAAGTTCATTGAGCTTTGTTACAGGACTTAATTTTATTTGCTGAGGCCAATGCCTTCAGTTGCCTCTGTGTCATGTCTCCAATGCACCTGATTCTCATCAAGATATGAAGCAGGAGCAGCACATTTCTCTTACTAAAAAATAAGTATATCTGGGTAAGAATGTAAGACTTCCTGGTGAATAACCCTGTACTCTGAAGCACTCTGCTTGCACGTCAATAACTCTTGTAGGATTTTAATGGAAAATATCCAATGAAGTGGTAAAGTAGATAAAGCACAAAGTCACTGTTTTTATCAACCAAATATTTTTCATTTTTAAAGAAGATATCTAATAATCATCGTATAAAACATCAATCATTATGAAGCCAAAAGTCTTGAAAAAATATTAAGCTCAAAATCAAGGAAACTGAGTGACTCTATAATAAGCTAGAACTTATTATAGAGGTTCACAGAGAAGATGAATAGCTGCTCCTACACATGGATAATTAGAGGATGTACATTTGTAATATTATATATTTCCTCTGTTGACATTTGCAAAAACAATTAAATATAGAAAAAGGTAATTACAGTATTTTGTAGAAATAAGCCTATCTAACATTTGATCACAGGAAATTTCTGTCAAAGTACATAGAACAGCGATTTTTTTATCCATTGCATGGACAAAAAAGGCAGACTTACAAAAAACTGCACCCAGACACCAAACAAGTGCACTATTAATGAGGATATATTCTTCAGTTGACTAAAAGCTTAATTTAGTTTCAATATAAATTACATTTTGATATTTCACATAAATTAATTAATCATAAAGAAGTGAAAAATAATGTATCAGTGCTGTCTCAATACATTTTTAAAGAAGTGTGTAACAGCTGTATAATCTTCGGTTTAGAACCTGTCCAGTCTTACTTGTTAAAAAGAATGCACAATGTATATGTTACTCAATAAAATGTAATAGTATGTATTTAATTAATACCCATATTTTTCATGTAGATCATGTATGTTTAATCAATGCCAAGTTTTATATAGGGATTATGTATAGCATTTGTTTTGTTCGCTTGCTAGAACTTTAGCTTCACTCATAAAACAAGGTGCTACTACCTGATGAAAAGCTTTTAGGCTGCCTTCCTGAAATCAAACATCTGACAATAACGAAAGAACTATTTTTAGATTTATAAAGATAAATCTTATAGAATTAATTCACATTTCCACAATGACAATAAAATATAAATCATACTGTATCTTACCTACAAGCAGAAAATATATTTTGCACTGTAAATCCCAAAAGAAGTTGGCTAAAGGGCTCCATGCAAGCATCCTGTCCCACACAAATGCCACCTTCTCAGCTCTAAGCCAGAGCTTGGACCTGCAGCTGCTGGTTTATTTGCTAGGGAAATCAGCAATGAGTTAACAGGTCCTATCCTGTCCCCTGCCTTATGTGATTTGAATATGTGTATACAAAGAACAAAGGGAGTGGAGCACCTGTTAGATGAGGACCCATCTTCATTGCCTCTGAGTTTATCATAATGCTACCCTGGGAGTCACAGCAAATATGACACAGAATGTAATAAATGGGTGACACAATACAAAGTACATTTAATTAATAAAAGTAAGTAAACGCACCAAGTGAACATGTTATACAGTTATTAACTTCCTTTAGTTAGTTTTTTAAAAAATACTGCAATGCTACATGCTTATTTCAAACTAAAATTAGTATTCGGAATATTTTTTCAGAACTTTTCTAATGACAGCCTCTCATTTTCTGTTACAAAAGACCCATTAAACAGCTGTTTAAGTGCCTTACTCATTTTTTTCTTAGTACTTACAAGCCCACAACTTTTCTGTATTTTTTTTCCCTAACATAAGTACAACTCAGCAAAGAATTAATTCCCTTTCTCTAAACAACATGTGATGTCAAGAGCCCCTAAGACATCTTTGAAATGAAAATCCTATGGCTAGAGTGGACAACTTACTACAGTTGTTAACTGCTGATTATTGTTTCTTCTCCATTAACTTACATCAGTTTAAATTAATATTAATGTAGGGTTTGGATTTTGTCCAAAGCTGTCACTCGCCATACAAACCAGCAGCAAACTGGACAAACCCTCCCAGAGCTGTGCAGTAACAGTTTGCAACAGCAAATATTAGCAGTGACAGAGATGGTTTACCCATACAAAACCACACAATATTTTTCACTAAACAGCACTTAGGCAGACTATTATGGATTAACAAATATTAGGCTAGACTGTATCCTGCTTTGTGCTGGAGCAACTGGTAGGAAGGAATTGCCTCCCCCTCACTGTGTGCTAGGAGCAGGGGGTCCAGCAAGGTGCTAAGCTCCCATCAGAAGGGCTGAACACTCTATTTTTACTTTAGTTAAAGAGAGGTAAAAACACCCAGATGCTTCCAGATCCAAATATAAGAAACACAAGGGTTATTCCAGGTTAATAAATCATAAGTACAGTGGTCCCACCAGAAATAATATCACCACCTGACATATGTCAGGAGATGAAGAGGATATTTCACATATTCCCAAAAGCTTTCTGGCCCCATTGTCCTGCCCACCTGAATGTTGTTGTTTATAACCTGCTTAATCCATCTAACCGTAGGCTCGATATATCAAATTGCAATCTTTTATAAAACCTAGGTTAGAAATTATTATCTACTTGATTTCACCATGTAATAAAATATTGGTCATTGGTCCTAACTAAGCTCTAACCAAAATGATGGGACCTTTAGCATTGGAATAAAACCCGTGTTGGCATTTTAAGTGCCCCATATGGGCAAAGAAAATAATAACAATAATAATAGTAATGAACATATTAGCACAGCTATGTTTTTCAATGGTGTCCTCTCATTTCCAGAATTTGAATACAATATTGACGTCATTAATATACTGCAAGTTTTTACACGAACTCACACAAATACTATGCATGTGAAAAGCATCTTTTTTTTTTCTGAAAAGCATCTTTTTTTTTCTGTAGAACTGTAGCTTGTGCTAGTTGTTAAATGGCATTTAGACAATACAAATCAAACCTCCCTCCTTTTGAACAGAAACAACTACTTTAAAGCAACACTATTTGCAGTACCAACATTCTGCAAATTTTATTATTAAATTTACTACTATTTTATTATAGAATTTATTTTTCTATGAATGAGAAGTAACTTTGTTATGCGCTAAACTCGTTAGAGGCTCTCCACAAAACGACTGCACGATATTCCCAGTGGAATCCAGATGCACTGAGCCCCTGCTAAGGAAAGCAGGGAGGGACCATGGTTCCCTGCCCTCCCTTTGTCAGTGTGCCGTTTCAGACACCTGCTCTTACCTGCCCTGCCCTGCCACAACCCTCCAGCAGCTGGGAGCCGAGTAACAGCAGATCAGGAAACACGCGGCTGACCTACGTGCACTCCAGAAGGGAAAAAACCCCCCTTTTTCTACAGGTACAGCCACGCCACAGTGGGTGTGCCCGTAGTCTCACCGTCGAACGCTGTCTCCACTTAAGCAAAGACTGTAGGATAAATTCTTTCTTTTCTTGTGTTGACATAAAGTAGATTTAAAAAGCTATCTGGTGGAGTTTGGCGTGTGCGTGTGTGGTTTTTTTAGTTTTTTTTTTTTTTTTTTTTTTTTTTTTTGTTTAAGTTGCTATCAATGCAACTAAATAGAATGTCACAAGCCTGTTTTGGCGACACAAAAGTGCGTCCAACACCCGTGAAGAGGCCACGCGCGCTCTTCTGCCTAACGCCCGACACGACCCGAGACAACCGGGAAATTCTCCTTGTCTACGTGTACGCTCTAACTTGTCTCCATAAACAGCGCCTCGTTTTCTCTTCTGAGCTAACCGCTTCCAAATCCACACAGGCGAACGTCAAGGCTCAGACACCCCACACGGAGCCACGGCCCAGTCCCAGCCCCAGTCCAGTCAGTCCAGTCCCAGTCCCAGTCCCAGTCCCAGTCCCAGTCCCAGTCCCAGTCCGTCATCCTAGTCCCAGTCCCGCCCCCGCCGTACCGCGGCTCCTGGGCCCGCCCCGCGGCCGCGCTGCCGGGACTTGTAGTCGGGCGGGCCGCCCGGAACTACGGCTCCCAGGGTGCCGCGGGCGGGCGCGGTCAGGTGGCGCCCAACATGGCTGCGCCGTGCCCCGGCGCCTTGCGCGGCCGCTGAGCGCAGTCGGGGCAGCGGCGGCGGGGCCATCATGCAGAAGATCAAGTCGCTGATGACCCGCCAGGTGAGCGGCTCCTCTCGGGAGGCGGCGCGGTACCTCCGCGGCCGTCCCGGGCTCTCCTCGGGGCCGCCGTGCCCCGGCACTCCGGAGAGCCGTCGGTGCGGGCATCGCCCTCTGCCCTGCGCGGGGAGGGGAGGCTTGGGGCGTGTGAGCTCTTGCTGCACACGCATCCACCTTGTTTTTCTCTTAAGCCGAGAAATGGAAGCCAACGCGTAGCTCGTCGTGTCACGACAGAGAATCGTTGTTGAAGATGACAGGGCAGGCCTGTGTCAGTTTGCTTTTTTGACATATAATTTTGAGCGCTGGGCTGTGGTTCTGTAACGTCTTTGTCTGGCAGCAGGTGCTTTTGGTCCCAAGGCAGGTGAGGCTGAGGAGGTGCCAGGGACATATTTGGGTGGGCACATAGTGAATGTGTGCTAGAACACTCGGTGGCTGTCTGTCAGCTCACTGCTGTGTGCCACTTGTACTGCTTGTCTCCAGGGTTACGTAGATCTAAGCCTATGTTTGGGCCAATATTTTTAAGTTGAGTGTGCTTTTAAGGAAGTCTATCAGAAAATTCCAGTTAGTCACATATATAAGATGCTACCCCTGAAAAGAAACCTGTTTATCTATATGTAATTGGAGGACTTAAAAAAAAATCACTTGTGTTGCCCACTCAGATATTCTAGATAGTTATAGAAAATCATGTGAAAGTCAAAAACTTTTTTTTTTTTCTAAAACTGTGCCCTCAGAGTTGTGATCCTTATGCAGGAGGCAGGGCTTAAAAATGAACGCTTGCGTGGAAGTGGAATTGCCAAAATAATGTTCTGATCTGCTTCAGTAGAGGGAGACATGATTCATTTTCAGCTTGGCTAGGAGGAGTGCTGGGAAGCCTGCCGAGTGTGGAGTTGATGTTTTCTGCAAATGACACAACTTAGGCAATTTTCAGTCATTTGGAAGGATTAGGTTCCATTTACCATTTGATAAGTGAAACCTTCTATTTCTTCTAGTGACTTATCTCTAGCACTGAATATTTTTGAAAGGATCTGGAGAAAATTTTGTGTGAAGTATGAGAAACTGCAGTAGTTGCTTTGCTTCTTTCTTACTTTGAATTTCTGATGTGTAGAGGTGAGACACCTTTGATGGTGGCAACTGCAGAGGGAGGATGTTTTGAAGTGATGTGCAACAAAATCTGAGAATCAAAACCAAAATGGAGAGGTTTTGTATCTTGGGAAGATGAAACAGTTGTAAAATGTAGTAGTTACCGCTGAAGTGATGTACAACACTTTGTCAGTTTTAAAGAATAAATACAAACTTTCTCACCGTAAACATAGTACTTGCATAGGTCCTTTTAGAAATATAGGTACCCAGGGCCAGAAAGGGGCTTGGAAAAAATATTGTTGACATCGGTCACAAGAGCAGGAAGGAAGTCTGCCTGAAACTTGTGACTCACGGGAACACCCTGAAGTCTCAAGGGAGGCTGGAGTCAGTTCCATATCTGAAACTTGAATGTGTAGATTAATTTCTGCCTAGGGAGCTTGCAGAAAATATGCTAAGCAGCCTGTTCTGTGGTATTGCTGCATGAAATGGTGAGATGCTGTTTCAGGTTGTCGGGAGAAGTTGTGGATGCCCCATCCCTGGAAGTGTTCAAGGCCAGGTTGGATGGGGCCCTGGGCAACCTGATCTAGTGGGAGGTGTCCCTGCCCATGGCAGGGCTTGGAGCTATGTGATCCTTAGATTACTTCGAACCCATACCTTTCTATGAAAATTGTGAATATGTTTGATATTGAACAAACATACGTGCTATTTATGTGGTTATATGTGCTTTAAGGAGTGATAATTTTATAATGTGTCTAATGTGGATTATTCAACCTTTTCAGTTCAGTTACATGTAGGGAAAGCCAGTCCTACTAGTGGAATATGGTAAGTAGAAAAATATGCCATCAAGCAGAAATAATCTTGCTATAGAGTAGTAGGCATCTAACTTGAACTCAGTTATTTGATTCCATTAAATCATTAAGTTAGTGGAAAAAAGTGTGCTATGTTTTTTGGACATATGCTCATTCTAAAATTTAAGATAACATCTGGACATTGACAGGAGGATATGAGTGAGTTTTATAAAGAAAATGTTAGTGAACTGTATTGAAAATGTATGTAATGCAGCATAAAACTGGAAATACTTAGATGTTTCAGGAGCATAATTTATATATCAATGGTCTTGCTTGAATGTTTCTAGAAAGTCTTAGCTTTCCAGCTACATGTCAGAATATTTATTAAGGAACCTCTAGATATCTATTCAGTATCAGGTAAGACTTGATTGCAAGATACATAAAGGAATCAAACTTAACTGATTATTAAAATTCTTTTAAAGGGTCTAAGAAGTCCTCAGGAGAGTGTTAATGACCTCAGTCCTATTGAAAGCTTTCGGATTCCTACTAAGGTATGATACAGCATCCCTCCCCTCCCATTCCCTTTGTTTTTAGTTTTTAATCTTATAGTTAAATGACACTTAGTTGTGTCTTTTTATTTTCCTTAACATCTTGGCTGGATTTCTATTTTGTAATGGTTCGCTGTTATATGTCTGGTAAGTCTACACTGTGTAGCATTAACTGTTTTTATTTATCTCTTGAATCATGAAAGTCTCAAACTGTTTTGATGACAGAATGTTTATGATGCTGCACTTTCATTGTCACACTTACACATTCAAATTGGTATCTCCAGACTGATTTAGGGCAAATGTTACTGAAAACTTCAAAAGCTGCATTAAGGCTATACAGAATGAAAGGCTGCAGGGTCAGCATGAATTAGGGCCATTATGAATTACTGGTAAAAGCACAAGCCATTGGTTAGCCAACCCTAGGTACAAACCCATGTTTTTTGAGATGACGGGCTATCACACTAGTTTGGAGGTCAAATAGGAAATATGGGGGACAGGAAGAAGAGTGTGCTGACATTCTATCCTCTGAGGGCAAAACCAGCAATATTCATTTGGGTCTTGATACCTGAAAGTTGTTGATTTGCTGACTGTTGCTGACTGGCCAGCATGGAGAAGTGATGACTCTATTATCAATTTTTTATTTTTAGGCAATTGAAATGTTATTTGGACATTTTAGTGAGTACCTGAGTGTATTCACTCATGTTAACTGGTACTCCCATAAGTTTTGCAACTATTTTGAAAAAATTCAATTTTTTATCATATGAAGGGAGATCACCAGCAAACTTGCTTTACTCGTTATTAATACAGACTCATGCAGCCAGCTCACTCACATAGGGAAGTATCTCTGTAGGAAGTAGGTGTATAATAGTTTCAGTCTGTGATAAAGTCTGTAGAGAAGCCAAATCTGAACTGCAAGGCTGGATATAGGTTGCCCAGAGAAGTCGTGGATGCCCCATCCCTGTCAGTGTTCAAGGCCAGCTTGGATGGAGCTCTGAGCAACCTGGTCTAGTGAAAGGTGTTCATCACAGGAGAGCTGGAACTAGATGATTTTCAAGATCCATTCCATCATTCTCTGATGATTCTATGATATCTAGAAGAGAAAGTAATCTGTAGAAGGACATAATAACTATTTTGACTGAGATACTTTACTTCATTGGCATACCCAGATTACCCAGGGAAACGAATTCTTTTTGAACCATTCTGTTACTGGTTTTTCCCAAGCTGGTAACAGTTTTGTTTAGCAGATTCTGTTGCAAAAGGCTGAGGTAGGTATTTTGCTTGAATTCAAATGTGTTTGATTAATTAACTTGACTTTGAATTAGGTTATGTTTATTTTTATGATCATCAGCTTATATGCAATATATGAATGTTATTTAACTTTGTAGTTTATCATGGTAAATAACACTGAGGCGTTTCTTTTTAATGTTTTTCCTATAGATATGTGGGTTTCTACTTCCCCAGCAGTAGCTGAGTGCTTTTCAGGAGTGCATTGAGTAGTAGCGTGGCTAAGATGTGTTCTAGAGATAATCTTTGTGTTTCTCTCCATCAGGAGAGTTGTTTTCAAAGTATAATGTTTGTTTTGGTAGAGTGAGAGCTTTTTAATAAGTGCTCTCTATACATATTGAACAAGGAAAGATCTAAGAGGTTCTGGGCGTTCTGTATGAAAGACAGAGAATATCACAAACTTCTCTGTGGTACAGCCTTCCCCAGCAGGGGAAGGGGGAGGAAGGGGTGGGAAAAGCAAAGTAGGTTTATAGATATAGCTATACATTTTATTTTATGATATTATAGACAGTAATTGTTATATAAAATACAGAGATATATTAGTTGTTATATAATATATGTATAGTTATGTATGTATATTGTTATATGAAATATATACTGTTAAATTATAATAGAGAATAATATAATATATACATTAGATTAGATACTGGATAAAGGTTCTTCACCCAAGGGTGATTGAGCACTGGAACTGCTCTAGAGAAGTGGTCACAGCACCAGGTCTGACAGAGTTCAAGAAGCATTTGGACAATGTTCTCAGGCACATGGTGTGACTTTTGGGGATGGTCCTGTGCAGGGCCAGGAGTTGGACTTGATGATCCTTGTGGGTCCCTTCAAACTCAGTGTGTTCTGTGTTTCTGTGATTATAAGACACATATAATCTCTAAGTATATCTTCGTAGATAGATAAAATTCAAAGATTGTGTTTGCATGTGTGTATACAGATACGTATGTAAATGCTTTAATACTTCTTTTATTTCACAGTGGTGCAGTGTTGCAGAATGCCTGCTGATTGAATCTGTTGAACACAGCCCTCATCCTGGTATTTAGGATTAGCTTTTAGCAGAGGTGCTATCCATGTTCCAAATGGAGGAATATAAATCAGCAGCATATTCAGTGGTGTGTTTTTGGCTTGGGACAGAAAGGGAGGCTATGTCTAAATGAGTATAGTGCAGACTTGGCCCCTGGTAATCTCTGGATAAAAGTGTATAGGCTGCTGCTGATCTTCAGCTTTTAACTAGATTACAAATTGTTTAGAATTTTTTTCTCTGAATAGTATCAGTTAACTTTTTTCAATATCTTCACTTCCCAGTCTTTTAGGTGATAATGACTGGAATGCAGAACATGTTTGCTACTGCTCCTTACCAGTAATGCTTCGTTCAACAGAGCAATATTGGTTTTGCTGCTACAGGCAACATAGGAGAGTGGGAGTGTGATGCACTGGGAAATAGCTGGGTAGACATCTAAAACTTGCTGAACTGCATTTCAGATGAGTCTGCAATGAGATGACTCTTCTGAAATACATTTCAAGGAATTGCTACAGGCTTCTAGACTGTAAACTCCTATTTCCACAGAACAGGAAGACAAAATGATGTGAGATGTGTGTGGATGCAAGCACAGTGTTTTATTTAGCAATGGCTTCTTTGAGTGCACAAAGCTGTCAGGCTTCTTTTTCCTTCTTTCTTTTCGTTCCCAGGTGCTGTCTTTCACTGATCTATGTAGGTGGCATAATGAGAGAGGCCTGGTGCTGAAGGTTGCACTAATGGTAACCTGGCAGGATAAATTGTTTTTCCATGAAAGTATGATCCGAAGTGTACTGGGGGAAAAAAAGTGCAATTCACAGCATAAGTTGTGGATGCTGGATTGACCAGAGAACATAAGTAGCTCTGCTTCCTCCATACAGGGCCTGAGCCATTCTCATGGGAAAGCAGAGAGAAAATATGTAAGCAGCTAGCACCCAGTGTTTTCCATGACCATGTAGTGTGTGGGAAACATGCTATTGTTTACCAAAAGGGCAGTGGCTTTCTCTACCAATCAGTGTCTAGACAGCAATATACATTATATACGATACAGTTCGCTTCCAATAAATCTTATTTTGCCTTCTGAGAACTCTCTGTGTTGTTTCTTTGCCACTCTACAGTGACAAGTGACACGAGTTTTAGGTAGGAGGTGAAGCCTCTTCCTGAGTAAAACTGGAAAAATGAGTAGAGTGCGAAACAGTATCTTACCAGGTTGTGTTGGCTCATTATTGATTGGAAAGTTCCTACTGCTGAATGTGCGTGTTAACCTGGACAGGTGGATTGAAGTGAATATTGTGGGGTCCACCTTGCCAATATGCTGCTCTTCCTGACCTCCTATGTATCTAATTGGTTCAGTTTAGCAATGGCAAAGTTCTCTGGAAGGGTATTATGAGACTCCCACTGTCACAATTTTTGACAGGTTTTTCTATTCAGAATAGTACTTGGAATTGCTGAATTAGATAAAATGTAAAATGTTGAATATGTTTTATTGTTGACTTTTTTTCTTTTTGAGAAAGATACTTACATGGCAACAGCTAGATGGATTTTGAGGTTGGAGAAATACCCCAGGGATTTAATAGAGCTTCTCTCTTTCCTTCTAAGTGTGTGAGTACCAAGTGTCCACAGAGCTAAACCAGCCCTTTGCCAAGGCCCCTGAAACTATGGGCTTATTTCTATGTAGTAAAATTGGTTTTGTGTATCTAATTGAAAGGATGAGGAAAATGGAATATTGTCAAATAAACTTTAGCTAGGGATGGTTGCCTCCTTTAGTGGTGAGTGAATGAATTTGCCTTCACTATGTTGGTTACTTCAGACTACTAGAGTGCGATGTGCTGAATGCTGCAGGTTATGGCAGAAAGTCTGGTGTCAGAGAATGTAATTTGTGTGGGAGCTAAAGTTTATACTGGAGAGTTGTTCTAGCTAGACTGCTTTTCTAGAAAAAATGAACATGGTAAAGAAAAACCTTGTCGTTTAATAAATATTTTCCTGAGTAGTGCTTTGGCAAGAAACACTCAGAGGAGTGATCTTTCTGAGACAGGATAAAATGGTTTCTTTGCAATTTTCCTAGGCACTCTAACATCAAATCCTGCATATGTATCCATAATGGCTTTCTTAATGCATCTTTAGCAGAAGTAAATTACCACTGACCTATGGCACTGAGCTATTTTTTCATCAACATGACAAGATATTAGTAGTCCAGAATTTCAAAAGATCCTAAGCATTTCTTCTTTGGTTAGATTTTTGTCTTTTTTTCTTTTAGGAAACAGTCATACAGGAACTTGTAGCAAATATCGTATGATAAATTCAGTTATTCCATTTGCACTGGTTCAGTGGGCCCTGTTGCCTGTCTTGGATACTCTCTGATTTTATTTTCATACAGCTAAAATGCAATGTACTGTAAGATGTGAACCTGATGTACAGTGGGCTGTACATTACAAAGCTACCATTACAGATACATAACGATATAACGATATTATTTCCTTGTATCTCTCGGTCTATCGGTGCAGTCCACGTCCTTTCTCTGGTTGGGCGTGGGTTGCTGCGTTCACCTGCGCTGGTGCCAGTGACTGCATCAGGCCTTTCAGACGGAGACCGGAGACACCTGGGGCCTCACGGGGCGGGAGAAGGTGTGTGGGGCTTTCCCCCCGTTCCCCGCTCCCCCTCGATGGCTTTCCCCCCGTTCCCCGCTCCCCCTCGATGGCTTTCCCCCCGTTCCCGCTCCCCCTCCATGGCTTTCCCCCCGTTCCCGCTGCCCCATCGCGGCTCGGAGCCTCCCGGCTGCGGCCTGGCCCGCGGCCCAGCGGGGGGCGCCCGAGCACCGCCGGCGGCAGCGCCTGGGGCTTCTCCCCGCTTGCGCCTCTCGGCGACACGAGATACGCTTGAAACCCGTTTTTCTCTATATCAGAGTAGTTGCTTTTTATTTCCCCACCGCCTCACCTTTTTCTTCTTTTTCTTCTTTTCCTTTTTTTCCACTCTTCTTTTCTTGTGAGAAGTATTTCAGAGGAGCAGCAGCTCCTCTGATGCTCTTCCCAACTGCCCACTTGTGACCCCTTGGCTGCCTCTTGTTGCATAGAGGACAGCACCTTGCTGTGTGTTGTAAGGGTCACTTGGCCTTGGAACGTATACACATTGACCTTATCCTAGCTGACATAAAAAATAAGCAAACTAGTGGTTGTTCAGTCGTTTAATCTGAAATTGTACACCACTAGCTGGTGAAATAAAGCTTTGAGCTCCTTGTGATGAAAATACCAGCACTTGCCCCACTGGATGAACTCAGCACTGCTGGGAGGCTCAGGGTCATTATGGGACTCTTCAGTCTTCTGGATTGCTCCAACAGAGTTTAATTTCATTATCAAGCAATTTGATCCATTTTATCTTTATTTTTGATGAAAGAATATTCTAACACTTCTCCCTTTTGAGAGTTTTTGGTAAAGTCCTTTTGATTAAGGGTTTTTCATTCTTTTTGAGGTAATGACGTCCAGGAGAGGGCCAATATTAGTTGCAATTTCCAGTGCAGCAGAGGAAGAGGTGATTCAGGCTGAGTCCTTGATTTGCTTCAGCCACTGGAAGCATCTAGGTTGTTGTGGAGACTTTCCAGAGGAGATCATGACAGCAAAGAGGGGATGCTTATCTCTGGAATATTAGCTTTCAGAAAGCTGACAGCACATCTCTGCTTAGACCACTGTGCTAAAATCTGAGAGCTGTTAATCTTTGTGCAAAGGAGGCATATCTGTTCTGGTTTTACCTGTAGAAATCAAGTGTTTAATAGCATGACTTTTATTTCAGTGAATGTGAGGGCTGAGCTGAAAAGTTATGCATTTGTAATGACACTATCTACCTTTCATTTATAAAGGGGGTTCTTCTGTTTTTAAAAATTGAGGTTTTATTTGTTTTGCTTTGTGTAATTTCTCTCTCCTTCTGGAGAAATAGTCTGCCAGTTTATTTTTTTGTTTATTATGAGAATTTCTGAAGTTAAGGAGGAAAAAACTGGAATAAATGTGCACTTGGTGCCATAAATGTATCAATGAAGAAGTGTTTAAGTGGGCTGCAACACTGAAGTCTACACTATGTGTTTTTGAAAAATTTTAAATGTCTTGCTCTCCGTAATGGGAAGTACAAGCCACAGTGCCCTGATCTTTCTGTATTTTGCCATTGCTTCTTGTGCTAATGTTGGAAGTGGCTTTTGAAAGAAGTTTTGTTAAAACTTTTTTCTTCCTAGGACTTGTTATTACATTATGGAAATTCTTTTTTGTTTTGTGCAGGAGGAGCTCAGAGAACTACATGAAGAAACAGTTGATCCTCAGGCACAACAGGAAATAATTAACAGCATTGAAGAAGTTTATTTTTCCGGTGACTCATTTGATATTGTGAAGTATGAGTTAGAGGTAAGCCGTCATCTTAAAAAAAAAAAAAAGGTAAAATAGCAAAAAGGGAAGACCAAAAGTATTCTTGTTTTAATAAGCTATTTTTTGTTTTTTAGATCTTGCATTAATGCAACACTGTATTCCCGTACATCATCTTGCAGCTGTGTATGATACATCATCTTCTAGCGTAGAGTATTGGTGCATTTAGATAGTATATAGTCTCTTCTTTAAATGTGGTGGAATGTGCTAACAGGCATTTCATAATTTAAACTGTAGTGAAACAAACTCTTTCACTCTGTAGTGAAATAGCTGAGGTAACAAATCTGTTCTATCTTGTGTGTACTTTTTTAGCAAACTGACTGAGATAATTTCTGTGAATGGGTGTTTGTGTGTATACATATGTGATGTAAAATAAAGTAACTTTGAGGTAATTATTATATGAGGCAATTTTGATCATATGTTGTATGATCATATGTATATCTTAACACTAATTGATTTCAGTATCCATCATTTGAAAAATGGATTTATTCTGCAGATGAGATTACAGAAGCATTAAGAATGTTTCTTTAATGAAACTGATTGCCTAGCTAATACTATGTGTGAGTTAACAACCCTTAATTTCTTGCTGATTTAATTTATTATTTAAATGCAGAGGCTTCCTCCAGTACTTAGTCTTCAAGAACTGGAAGAGTACAGAGACAAACTAAAACAACAGCAGGCTGCTGTAAGTAAAGTTTTTTCCTCTGTACCCTTACACAATTTGTTGTCTATAAGTCTAGCAAGAAGTGTAACTGAAAAAGGTTTATTTCTTAACACATTAGATACTAAGTATTTTTTTTAATATCATGTTGTGTGCCTTCATGGTGGAAAATCACCACTAAATCATATAATCATATGGAATCATGGAAGTAAATCTTAGTGTTAAGTATTGTAACAAAGAGCAAATGTGCTAACTATTTCTTCAGAACTTTTAGAAACTTTTTGAATGTTTATCTCCTAATGTTCAACACAGTGCTGAATAGTGGAGTAGTATCTCTGAGGGATTTCTGGCAGTGTAAGACATGAAATGTTTTAAAAGCTCTCTTTGAAGATGTTATTTTCTCTTACTTTTCATTTGCCAATATGTTAATTGCTCACAAGGATTTTTAGTGAACACTGATACAGAGTTATTATGTAATAAACCAAATGAAATGTAATGAGTAGTAACTATGAGGAATGAGGAGAAATTGTTCCTTGCTTGTTTCTTTCTCATCAAAATGTGTTTCTGGTATAGGAATGAATTAGTTCCTCCTTGGGTGTGTCTCAAGGTGCTAAAATTTCTTATATGCTGTATTTCATGTCTTTATGTCTCATTTTTAGGTAGAGAGTGAGAGACTTGCATATTTTCCTCTTGTGTCTCAGTTATTATCCAATTATCTTATGATGGTCATTTAGAGTACTGTCCGCCTTAAAGGACAGTAGTGTCTTTCATGGAAGACAAAACTGCAGAATGTTGTAAGTTGTTAGTTCAGTCCTAAAAATATTTTAATGGTGAATAGATTATTACATAGAGCACTCAAGAAGCCTGTTGACATATCGCAGGATACCTTTGCTTTTGCAAAGACCTAAATATTGCCTTTTTCACTTCAGTGTCTGTGCCTACAGCTGGCAGAGGAATTTACAATAGTAGTTTGTAGATAACAGCAACTTCTACATTTCTCTAATGCAAAGCACTTACATGAGCGTGAATTACAGGTACTAGAGCTCTGATCTTCCACTTCTCACTGACTGTTACTATCTGCTTTTGCACAGCCAATCTTGGTCATCCCGTTGTTTTCAGGGTCACTGTAGACTTATTTTCCATAGTTTGCTCATTAATTTTCCATTCCACTGGAAGGATCCCAATTTGCTCAAACATTTTTTAATGTATCTTAATAACTTTAATTTATAATCGTCTTGGTACAGACAATTTGGATTAGAAAGGCTTTTTAATTGTATGTCTGCTAGACTTCATTTTAATTAGTAGTCTAATATCCTTAGCTATGTTGTTTTTTCTTCAGGAGATGTAATATTTTTTACTGATGTGATTAGGAAAGAGAAAATTGTTTGTCCCTTCAGCAACATTGTTGGCAGGCATTGATAACCACAGTCACATTCAGTGGTAGCAGTTGCAATTCAGGATCCCAAGACTTAGCACAGCACAATTGTATGGAAGATCCCAAAAGGGGTGTGACAGTTTGGAAATAAATGAAGTAACTGGGGAAATATTGCTCATCTAAAAAATATCTGAGAGAATAGCTTGGAACCTCAGAAAAAAAAGTAGTGTCACTAAGTTCTGGGAAAGAAAAAAAAGTGCCTGTGACAGGTGCTTTTCAATATTGAGATTGTTATTAGTCAAGGGTAACTGAGGATTTACAAACAAAAAGATATAAAAACTGAAAAGAAATGTATATTTTTAATCACGTGTACTGCTTGAATATTGTTTAACAGTGAATAATAAAACTGTTAGGTTTGTACTACAGCATTGAATAACTAGCAGGTATATCCATGTCCTGAAATTTTTTTACAGGTGTGGGACTAGAATGAAGAATATGTTAAAAAAAGAAGGTGAATATTTCACAGTGCACAGACTGCAGAGTGAACAAAATTTCTTAAGAATCCAATGGTTATGTAGGCCTGTGTAGCATTTGGCTTGATAGTATCCTTTCCTGACCCCACATCGCTCTGGAGTGGTTCTTTGCTGTCCAGCAGAGGAAAGCTTTATTAATTATGGAACAACTCAAAGGTTAAGAACAAATGAAAAGTTTTAAAATTGCTTTGTGGTTCTGGCCTACTATTGATATGGAAGGAGGAAAGCAGAGCTGGGTATATGCCTCTTGTCCACATTGCTCCTTGATGACATTGGAATACTTCAAAGACCATTTATGTGCAAGTGCTCTTTCAGAGGATGGGAACTGAGCTGGTAGAGCCAATATAAGTTTGTTACAGGAATGGTGATGGAAGAGCTCAACTTTGTGCTGTTTGCCTAAACAGTGAAGTTTACAAAATCCTCTTAGTTTCTCTTTGCCAGTAGTGCATTGTGGGCTGGCTGTCATAGCCAGTTTTATTTTACTTCCATTTCTGTGAGTACTCTTCCCCTAAGAGAATATAGAGCAATACAATGATTTCATTGTCATATTTGAAACCATTTCTTAAATATTTTTAGTCCCTGATGAAAAACAAAATTAATACACTCTTCTCAAGCTGGCATTTATAAGACTCTTACTGTTGGATTTCTTTTCAGGCTTTTCTGTTTATGGACAAGAGATTGATTAAGGTAGCAATGCCCAGTTTTTAAATTCAATACAGATGGCAGCTCTCAGGAGCGTACTACTTAGAATTATACTCAGAGCAGTGGAGAAAATTTAAAAATATACATATTCTGTGTTCTAAAGGAAAGGTATAATGTGTAGAGGGTGCATATTCTTTTTGACGTAGTTTTAATTTAATGCAGTATCAATCTCAAAAGTTAACAAAAGGTCCTTTCGTTAAATGTGTTGTGATTTAACTCTAGATGGCAATGAAGTGTCATGCAGCCTCTCACTCCCTTCTCCACCTGTGGGGGTAGCGGGGAGAATGGGATGAGTAAAAGTGAAAAAACTCATGGGTTGAGATAAAGGTAGATAGTGCAGAATAAATAGCTAAAAAATAAGTAAAGCAAAAAGCAAGTGAAGAAAAACAAGGAATTAATTCACTGCTTTTCATGGACAGGCAGCTGTTCAGCCTTCTTCAGGAGAGCAGGGCTCTATCGTGTGTAGCACTTATTTGTGAAGACAAATGCCATCACTCCTTTCGTTCCTTCTTTCCACAGCTGTGTATGCTAATCATGACACCAAATGTATAGGCTATCCCATGGGTCAGCTGGGGTCAGCTGTCTCAGCTGTGTCCCCTCTCAAAGGTTTGTGTACCCTCAGCACACTTGCTGGTGAGGTGGTTGGACGTGTAGAAAGGCCTTGGTTCTCTGCAGGCGCTGCTCAACTGAAACACTTCTTAGTTATCAAAACGGTTTTCAGCCCAAGTCCAAAACAGCTCCATACCAGGTATTTTGGAGAAAATGGAATACTCCAGCCAAAGCCAGCACATCATGCTATATGGTTGACTTAAATTTGTACTCTAGCAATCGCATGAGCAAAATGTAAACACTTGCAGTGTCCCAAATGATTTATATTTGCTTTTCTAGCATGTTCCTTAACAAGCAGAGAGTTAAGCGAGTGGTCTAAAATGCCCACTAATTGCTAGATGGAATTGTAAATGTTTTTCTTATCTTGGTTCTAAGGAAAGATGACTGTCATTTTTACAATTTTTTATATGTTGTAGTAGAATATTTATTAATAAATTTGAAAAATACAGAACTTAATGGTAGAGAATCACAAACTTGTCAAACTTTAGAATGGGCTTGGCCTACTTGAGATTGCTGTGTATCCCATGGAGTGTTCTTCTTTTTAAGGTATCTAAGAAAGTTGCAGATTTAATCCTTGAAAAGCAGCCTGCATATGTTGAGGTAAGACAACTAACACTTTTCAATAATAAACTGCTCAATTTTGTGCTGTTATAGTGCTGCTGTTTTGTTGTTACAGTAATTTGTAATAGGGGTGCTAGTGCCTTGTTGAAAGCAGCTATTTTTGTATGCTAAAGCTCTGTCTCTAGGGAAAACCAATGGTGTATTGACTTGAAAGCCCTTAAGATGATAAAGGTTTTTGCATATTGTCATTTTACAAAAAATTTCTGAAGAATTTGGAATTCATGAATTCACAGGCTTGGCTAATATCTGTAATGGACTTGGAACAGGAGCTGCTTTAGTGCCCTTGTTTAGGAGTGGTGTCACATCTTATTCCATAAGGGAAAGTAGTAGTGATCTTTCTTAAGATCACTTAATGGCCAGTAATCTCAGGCAGTTGTGAGAATCACAGAGTCACAGAATATGTTGTATTGGAGGGACCCAGACGGATCATCAAGTCCAACTCCTGGCCCTGCTCAGAACTGTCCCCAAAAGTCACACCGTGTGCCTGGGAGTATTGTCCAAACAATTCTGCAAAGTGAAAATGGTGATTGTTATTGTTAGTCTGAGAATGATCCTATGGTGAATACTTCTGTTTGTGTACAGCACCTCACATCACCATTGTTATACTGGTGATTATGGTAATTCTTATTTTGGGAAAGAAGCTGGAGAGAGTGTGGAAGAACAAAGATGGCTTCCCGGCTTTTAATCTGTGGTAGATGTCATGGGGCTGCAGTTATTTTCCTCTTATCCAGAGGACACAACATGCTCTTGTTCGCTTGTTCTTATGCCCAGCGCATCCAGCCTTAGTGAGGTTGCCATCTGTGCTCTGGCATCATTGCCTGATGAAAGGAGTGCTGTTGTTTGAAGAACAGTGGAGGGAGGAGAAGTTACCACTGCTCGCATCATCTCCTGCAATAGCCGGTGGAAGAAAAACGCTGTAACAGTAAAGTTGTTTCAGTTTTAGTTAAAGGGGTGAGGTGGGAGGCTATTGCAGAAGGAGGCTGTTAAGTGCTCCTATGGTTGAGTTTTCACAAGATAGCTTAGAAGGGAGAGAAGGGTAATAGTATGGTATGAAAATCTTCTGGCATTATTTCACTGTTGTGCGGGTTTGAAATTGATGGTTTTGAGTGAGTGCTGCTTTTTCTGAATTCAGAAGCTTCACTTTGAGAACCTCTCACTTCATAATGAAACTGCAGCAAATGTTCTTGCATTTTGCTGTGTAATTTTAATGTTCTTATTGCAGACAACTTAGTGAGGTGCACCTATCTTAAACCTCTAAGTGCTTTCAGATGTTCCAAAGGGGCGGTTAAAAATCCACTGTGCCAATAAATATATTTTAAGAAACTTTTCTTAAGTGCATTTGTGCCTGATTTAAGATAATAATCGTTTAGTGTTACTTATGGGCGCAGGCCTGCACAGAGTTATTCTTGTCAGTAGACTTATTTGAGATCACTGGTGGGCATTGTAGGTCTCACTTTCTCACCATTCATGAAATGAACCTCCTGCTGTGCTGTGTGAACTTGTAATGGCAGCTCCAGTTCAGTGTTCAACTACAGTAACAGATCATTACAAGAACCAAAAATGCAATTGAACACGTCTCCGGGACACATTTTCACTGTGCAAAGTGTAGTTTAGGGATACCATAGTTTGAAGTCTGTGCCTAGTATGAAGTATACTGGTCTAACAGGCACTCCTGTGGCCACAAGAGGCATGGCACAGACGCAGGGTAAGGGATTTACAGTTTTCTGTTCTTGGAAGAAAGACATGCTTTAGGAGTAATCAGTGGGTGAAAGACTTTTTCAGAAGAGAAAAATTGTATTCAGCCCTAAATGCTGGGGAGAAGACTCCCTCTTTGGGAATATTTTGGGAGAGACTGCACTTTCGTCCTGTTTCTTTCCATCCAGAAGTGTTCAAAGGAGAGATGTTACAGTCTTTCCAAGAGGCAAGACTTGAATGGACTTGCTCTTTATTGTATGTGTTTCCTCATGAACAAGGGAACAATGGCTTTTTGACTAGCTCTGGTATTTCCAAAGTATGGTTTTAGAGAGAAGTAGGTATTGAGGAAAGCAATATTTGAATTTGGTTTCTTAACATATTTTGCATATCTGCAACTAGACTGTCATTTATACTAAAGCAACACACTGGTAGCATAAAGGAGCAGGTTTTGGTGGAATATGCAGCTTAGTGATTTGGAGGCTGACCAGGAGCTGATCTAAAACTGAAATGAACTTTGAACTCATTTTTCTTGTCATATTATTAGAATTAAATTAGTTTTCAAAGTGAGAATGTCCCTTCTCATGGAAAGCAATACATTTTGAAATGATAAGCAGAATTAAAAAATAAAATAAAAAAAAAATCTTTTTCTGTAGTCTTGGGAAAGAATGCACTTTTCTGCAAAAAAGAAATCCTGATAGTTATATTAAAACTTTTTTTTTTATTTTTTTCAAGGAGTTGAGATTATGCTAGGCACTTCACTAAGTCAAAATCAAGCTAAATTCAGGTCACCTTTGCTGAAGAGTTTTCAGCTGAAAGTCAATAGGATACAATTAACATTCATTATGATGTGACATCTATTAAATTGGTAGAACACGAGTGCTTCTAAACAAGAAAATGCTATGTGAAACAATTTTTTTTGTTTTGCTGCTCTCTTGCATATTAATGCAAATTAAGCCCTGTGCTTCTATCCTGAAGGTTTGATCATTCTGTTGTAATATATTAATGATATAGAAATTCCTAGGCCAAATGTGCTATATATCAATATAGAGGGTCCCGTTGCAATGAAAGCAGATTTCAACTATCTTATCTTCAAAAGAGAATTGTTTTTCAAAATATAGTTTATATTAATGTGACATTGCAGTGCTTAATGTGTATAAAATGATGAAAAAAAAATAAAATAACTTTACAGTTGTGATGTGTTTGTTTCAACTTCCTAGTTTTTTGTGATATTGCAGTGCTTAATGTGTATAAAATGATGAAAAAAAATATAAAATAACTTTACAGTTGTGATGTGTTTGTTTCAACTTCCTAGTTTTTATATTTGTATGTTATTTACAGTTTAATTGCCAATGGCTCATTCCAGTGTACCCCTGTGTTTCTCTTAAGTTGGTCAATCCCTACTGTTGTGCCCACCCCTGAAGTTTCCTTAAGTGGCAAACCCCACCCTATGTTCCAGCTCCTTCCCTGTCAGTCAGTGTTTCCCTGCCCAGCTCCTTCCCATCCATCACAGTGGTCCCATCCCCTGTTCCAGACCCTTCCATGTCAATCCTCCCTCCAGCCTAAACCCAAACCTCGATGCCCCATTGGCCCATGTGACCCTAGTCCTCCCTCATTAGTTCAGGATGTTGTCAATCCCACCTTGTACTCCTCCACTCTCCCTATGTTTATTGGTTGTAAGGTTGTGTCCACCCCTGGGACCTTCCCCCTATAACCCGACCCCTCCCCCCCCCTCCCCCAAGTTCTGTGTCTCTTCGTCCCTGACCCTGTCTGAGGAAATAAACCTTTGGGAATCATATGAAAGACCCCTCTGTGGTTTTTGCCCTAATCCTCGATGCCTTTCCTACCTTGGTGCTACAGAGAGCAGTCTTGCTGCCAGGGGATCTAGCAGCCACTGCCTTATCTCTACCTGGGTCTATTCCAGACCAGGAGAGACCACTCAGTACAGTCCGAGATCAGGGCTAGCTGGGGAACCCTCTTGAGCACTGTGTCACTCTACAGTCATTATAACATCTCGAGGAATCTATTAATAATTAGTCTTCACTGGTGTGTAACTTGTACATTCGTTTAACCTGTTGTCTCTCTATAGGAACTTGAACGTATTACATCATTGGAGACTGGCCTTCAGTCAGCAGCAGTTATTTGCACAAATGGAAGAAGGTATCTTCCTTGAGGAAATGCAGAGATTGAAAGTGGGGAAATATTTAACAGGAAATCTGTAAACCCAGGAAGTTTGCTTGTTGAGAATACTTCCTGTTTATGTGCTGAATGCTATTAGCACTCCTAGTTAGAGATACTGAAACAGTTGCAAACTCTTTCAGCTCTCTCTCACTTTTGCAATTGGGAGTTCTCTTTGAAAGAGAAAGCTTCGGAGTTACACCACTGATCCACAGAGAAGTGCAGAAGGGAGGATGCACCTTCTTAGTAGTCTGTTTGCTACAATCTCGTTTTCTGAGTTTTCCTAACAATGATGGCAATCTTAGTTTCTACTGTGTATTATGTTGGGCTTGTTAGAATTGAATAGAAGTAAGTTTTATGAACTGTGGAAGATTATGTTAATTTTTACCTTGCAGACACCTGAATATAGCAAAGGAAGGCTTCACACAAACCAGTTTGGGGCTCCTTGCAAATCAGAGGAAACGACAGTTGCTTATTGGACTGCTGAAGTCTCTGAGAACAATAAAAACACTGGTATATACAGTTGTTTCTGTTAAGTGACAAATATTTTTCTTCACTGCTGCATAGTAATGACTGGGATTTTTTTTGTTTCTTTTTAGCAAAGAACTGATGTGCGCTTGAGTGAGATGTTGGAGGTAGGTCCCTACAAGACTGGTATAATTTGAAGCTATTCTAAGTCTGCATTTGCAAGTCATCTTAATATTGTCCCTTCCTTTCCTCTTGAAAATAGGGTGCATGCATGGGATGAAATTATATTTTTTATTCCTCTTTTAAATTGAGAAAAGCCTCGTATCAAATGAGATAGCACCTCAGCCAGGGGAGAGTATTTTCTATTAAAAACTCATTCCTGCCTTTAGATCTGAGAGCCGAAGCTTGAGTTAGTTCAGTAAAAATGTTGTGGGGTCTACACTTATCCTGCTCTCAACTTAAACTGCCTTTCTTTAGCTTGATATTGGGGGAAAAAAAAAAAAAAAAAAAAAGAGATTTAGCTGATTGTTCATATGCTGTGTCTGGATAAAGAATTTCTATTGATATATTACTATACAAATTTATAGAGGGGCTCCCTACTTAGTATTTTATATGTAGATGTAGTAGCCTTCTGTCCTTATTCATTGGGTTGGCTTTTGAATTCAGTTGTAGAAAACGTTGCAGCATGTAGGCCTTGACACTGAGAATTTGATACTGTTATGTATACTGCTTAAAAATGCAATAGATACTGCCAGAACAAAATAAGATCTTGTCTTGAGGTGATGAATTGTATGAAAAAAAGCCTCAGGATTTTATTGACAACACTAGAACATGTAACATAGCAATTTCCACTTGTGAGTTTGCCAAATATTTACAGCTAATACTGGATGGAATGTCATGATGACAATCCCCAGTTATTAAATTTGGAAATTGAATCTTAATAGTTTCAACTTTCAAGATTCTGTGAATTTTATTCCATCTTGAGTGAGTTGCCTTGTGTCCGCAAACTTTCTTTTTACCAAGCAAAACTGCACAAATTTTCAGGTGGCAAAAATGCTGTCTGCTCAGTAAGCCCTGTGCAACGATTAGCTTTTAATTTTTGTGCTGTATTTTGCTATGCAGGAAATGAACTCTGTCTACTGGCAGGCGTTGTCCTGAGGAGGTGTGGATGTTGCGTTCACACACTGACCCTAATGGCTGATTGTCATAACTGGTCGGTGTTTTTCTAAGGGCTGGAACTGCTGTTTTTGGCAGGATGCTCAGTGTCTGCTCCCAATAAGTTTTCTGGGCTACTGGTGCATTCATTTTCTGTACTCTAAGAGTTAGTAGGTTGGAATATGCATGAGGGCTATTAGGAGCCACTCATAGAAGAGCGTTTTGAAAGGGTTCCCAATTAAAAAATACCTGGATTGAAGCTATGGTAGCTTAAAGGCTAAGCTCCTTCTGGAATATATTAGAAACATATCTTATGCAAGCAGCTTTCTGTTTTGAGCCCTGTTAGACTTAATGGAGCAGGTACCAGGTTTCCAATGCAGAAAGATGTCAAGAGTTCTAAGTGCAGCAGTCCTTTTAGACCAGCGTACTGTTCTGTTTTCATTTAATGGATAATGTATTTGGGGTTTTTTTGTGTTTTTTAGTTAAATTTGATCTGCTTTAGAACGTTGCTATTAAAACCAATTTCATTTCAGAAACTTCTCTATGATAATAGCCAAATATAAATTACCTTGTGTTTTTACTCCTCAATCAATGACTGAAATTCCAGTAACAGCTTTGCATTTGAGCTCTCTAAAGCAAGTAATAACAGATGTAATTATGACAAAAACCAGAAGCTCATAGCTATTAAAGAGAGTTTATCTTCTTCTGAGATTCTTTCTGGTCTCATGTCTAATAGAATACAAAAATAATAGGTATATCCGAGGCAATGTCTGTATCTTGTTGGTAGGATTCTTGGGTTTTACATTTTTATGTGTATGTTTTTGTTTTGTCCTGACATCCTCATAATACTTCCTGATTGAGCTGTCTACCTATTGGATATTCATATATATTAGGACAAAGCATCCATGGCATGTTCTTCATTTCCTGAGACCTTCTGTGAATCAGTTGTATTTAAGTTAATTTCTAATGAGCTAGATGTGTCCGTTTAAGTAGTGTTTATTTGGATGTAATGTTGAGAATATCTTCTTTGTCTCCTTTTATGTTTTTTAAACTATGGGAACAGCCTGCCAGTGCCTGAATTACCCTCTTTCCATGCTCATGATTAGATTACTGGGAAGATGTTAGTTGTTCTCTAATAAAAGCTTTGTGATGTATTTTTTATGTATGCATAAGGAAACCATAAAGTAAGTTGTTTGCATAAGGTAGTGTAATACATAGTGTTTTCAGATGTTGCTATTTCTAAACTTATGCATTAAATGCTGCAGTAGACCCTCACTCTCTAACTTTCCTGTATAGTCAGGAGAGGCAAAATATTTTATTCTTAATGTTTATACATAAGCATGCGAGCAAAAATGGGTATTGCACTGTTGCTTCAGATGAGCTTTCAATTGTATTTTATCCTAAGGAAGAGGATTATCCAGGAGCTATTCAGCTGTGCTTGGAATGCCAGAAAGCTGCCAGCACTTTCAAACACTACAGTTGTATAAGGTAGGATGACATTGAGCAGATGTCAGCTTCTGTATGATTTGTTTTGTAAATGGTATAAAATAGTGATCATTAATTCTCTTTCTCTAAAGAAAGTTTAATTGAAAAGTTATTTTCAGCTTAGAAAATTAAAATTGAGGCAGTTATAAAAGCGTAAGTATCCTCTGTAGTTTCCCACCTCCCCCTACCATGACTAACCAGTCTTCATAGTTGTAACAGCACATAATCAATGTTTAAACTATATATTGTTTTGTAACTGTTGTAATATGTTTGCAGGTTAAGTTTCAACTTAAAGTGAAATATAACTGTGCTACAACCTCCTGCCTAGAGTTATCTGAGCTGAGATTTTCATGAGAAGTTTTTATTTTGGAATTAATTTGCCTATAGCAAGATGGCTTCTGCAGGATAACTTACCTTGATTCTTGTCAATGAAATTAACAAGTGCAGAGTTTCATGCTGATATGAAGAAATTGCTTTCATAACTAGAACTAGTCCAAATATCTGCAGTATTGAACTTATAAAGACTCAATGTTTCCATTGCTTTAAATAAAAAAAGAAACAGCAGGGAATGCTCATATACTCCAGCAGGAGATGTAGTAACACTAGATTATTATGGAGGTCCTTCTGTTTGAAGGTTCATTGCATGTGGAGAAACAATAAAGAAATACTGACTACTCTCTTTGGTGTTTAATGACAGTTCTTTCGATGCCTTTTTTTCTGTTTAAACTTTTCCTGGGAGGGTGTTGTACCAAATTTATCTAATGGAAGCAAAAAAAGGAGGGTGATGAGTGTATCATTTAAACAGAGAACTAAGCAGAGATGATAGAATCCATTTGTTATTTTTATTTTATTGCTGCTGGTCCGAAATTTTTAAAGCTGATTGTTGCAAAGGTGCAATGGCACCTTTCTTTGTTCTAAATAGTTTCTCTTATGGTAGCTATATTTTGTTAATTTTTTAAACCAACTTTAAAATTTTTTCTGAGAAAGCTGAAGTTCTCATTTTTCCTTTAACATTTCTGTAAGAGGTTCCTGAGCAACAAATAAAGATTATTGTAGTTTGCAAAGACTGGACCAACCCTGACTCTTCTGGGTATGTTTCTGCTGTAGACCACAGTGCCAAACCAAAAGATGTAAAGCAAGTTTCTTGGGTTTGGGAATGTCTTTGAATTCTTGGTTAAATCCTAGTGGGATGGAGTCTTGTCTAGATCCTCTTAAACTATTGCGTTATAAACCTGGAATAATGTGCTTTTTCACATAGTAGTGGTGTGATGGTGCTAGTCTGACACAGCAACAGCAGCTTAATGGTTTATGATGAATTACTATGTTGTTGCTCAGTGGCAGGGATTTTGGAAATAAGAAATGTTTATATGTGTTGATATTATACCAGTAGTTTTATTCTTAACATTTTTTCTGTTCATCGATAGTGAGTTAAATTCAAAACTGCAAGACACCTTGGAACAAATAGAGGTAAGAATTAATACACTTATGTTTAGTATATGTTAATATTTAATCTAAGTACGTGCTCATATTTAATTTCTAAGTACTAGAGCTTTCTAGTAAAATGTTGTTAGCAGTTATAGAATGGGTGCATTTCTTTCAAGTACTCTCTTTGGATGCTGTAACCATTGCTGTTCATGTACGCTTTAGTGCTGTAATCAACCTAAATGCTCTGTAATATGTTATCATATTATGACCCAGTTCTCTAGTTGTGCTCACTGTAAGTGGTAAAACAGTCAAATTTAAAAAGTCACGTAACATTTGAAGTACTGAACATCTGAAGAGTTGTGAAAAGTAAACTAATAACAAGCCAGTAGGTTTGGATAAGCTGTACAAGAGATCCCAGTTTCACAGGAAATTTTAGAGGTAAGCAAACTGGAAACTGCTGGATAGGACCAGTGCTAAGCTGTAGGAAATAAGACTTGAATAGCTGTGAAGGATGAGACTAAGGTTGCTTTAAGTTGGTAGGTAGTATCACAAAAGCAAGGAAATAGAAAAATGTTAAGTGTCTTCCTGAAAACTGGTGGGAAAAAATGGGTTCTTTCAACTCCATTACTAGGTAATTTTGAGCTGGAACTTGGCATACTTTTTGTAAGAAGTCTAGCAATGTAGGTACGTATAATATATGTGTGATGCATGTAAAGCATACACATGTAATGTTTAGCAGGAACCTGAATTGGCTATTTAAGCCGCTGTCTTCACACCCGTTGTCACATGCTCTTCAGAAAGTCAGACTAGCACATTTTATCATACCTTGTGTTTTAATTCCCTGTAAAATTAAAACTTTGTTAATGTCTTTGTACTTCAGCTTTTAAGCAAAGCTTTTTTTGTTCCTTTATTCTTCTCTGATAGTGCTTTATTTAGAGCATGTCTGGTTCAAAAAGAGCTGAGGGAATGACTGTTTTCTTCCCACTCTAACACAAGCCCTATTAGAGTGAGCACTCATTTTTCCCTTGTGAGAAAATACTGATGTTGCATAAAAGGAGATATGCATCTTTACTTCCTTCCAGTAACAGCTTTTAAGAGCAAATTCTGGTCTTACCAGAATATGATAAAATGTGTAATATTGGTTGGTGGAAGCAATTCACAGCTAGCTAAATAATCACGGTCAAGATTTTTATTTATTACTTGTGAATTTATAAAAATAACTTTCTTTCTGTGAAAGTATCTTATTTTCTACTGGAGTTATGCCTGTGCATATGGAAGAAACATAAGCCAGCCTGGTGTCCATGGAGTATTGCTGAGAAATACATGGTCTAATTAATATAGAATAATATTCTGCTAGTTAGGATTTCGATAATGAGTCTTTTCAATAGTTGAGTGCCTCTACTTAAGTCCATTCCTTTTTCCTTTTTTTCTTGTTTTTAGGTTTAGGTTTTAATATAGATCCTTCATACTACGTTACAGATAAAATGCAAGATGGCTATACTGGAGGGAACTATTGAAAAATGTAACAGAAAAGACTAATGTTCTCTGTTCATAGACAGTTTGATATTCCAGTTTTCCTCTTTGTACAGCTGTTCTGGTAGAAACAAGAGAAGGAATTTTTTTAAATCAGTATGTGTCTGAAATTCAAATTTCTGAGTAATGTTTTAGAGAAATTCTGAAACTTGAGGTTACTTGCTCTTTTACCATTTGGCTTAGGGAAGAAAGTACAATGAGCAACCCCCACCAAATCTCTAGGATTAACACCAATAATATTTTGTGACTAATGATGTTATTCATGAAAATTTTCCAATGGATTAAGTAAAAGTACATAAAGACTAATCACCCATCTACTGTGGTTTCTATTTTTAAGAGCAAGGCTATATTGCAAGAGCATTAAATAGGAAGAATTGAAATGGCTTTAGTATCTAGCAGGGAAAGAAAATATTTGTTAACTGTACATGTTATTATATGTTATTGATTCATTCTGTTTATATTTTTTGCCTTGTTGAAAATAGCTAGAATTAGGTTGTATATTTGAATATATTACAGTGTCAACATGAGAATTGTTAAGCCACATAGTCAAATTCTTGAAATCTTTATTAGTCATTAAATACATGATCCTATTATAGGTTTTTTTCACTTAGTTTACGTAATAGGTGAGCTTGATTTGTTGCAGAGCTGTTCAGTATGCTCAGACACAGCTCTGCAATATCAGAACCCATATTTGTGTGTCTACTTCTTTCTCGACTCTCTCAGGTACTGATTGTTGTGCTGATGTAGTATTCTATAAATGGCTGTCTTGCCAATGAACTTTTAATTCAGATAGTGTTAGTTCCATTTCAGAGATGCAGTCAGAGGGTTAAGAAGTCTATTATTGAATTGATTGAGCTGAAACCCCCAGATTTGTTTTCTTTTTCTTAGGGGTGGAAGTAGACCAACCGGCCTTCTCAAAGTAAACATTACTTTAAATTTGACTTCATTGTTCTCATTTGTTCTTGGGAGTGTGGCATCTCTTTGGCTGATGCTGAAGTACTTACACTGCAAAAAGTAAAACTTAAGCACCTCAGAACAGTCCAGTCACACAGAGTCTTGGTTACTTTACAGTCATAATTATCACACTGTTTAAATAAACAACTTTCTCGCCTGCAGTTGTTTGAGTAATGTATTACTTGGCCTGTTTTTATTTAGTGTTTAACACATTTTTCTTTCATTTTTATAGGAACAATTGGATGTAGCGCTTTCCAAAATATGCAAGAATTTTGATATCAATCATTATACAAAGGTTCAGCAGGCTTACAGGCTGCTTGGGAAAACACAGGTTAGTACTTATCTTTTGAGGAAGTCACAAAGAATAGTCATGTCACAGCATGAAGCTTTGAGTACTGTGATGGAATGTATTTTCCTAATTGTTGTGGTTTAATCCAGGTGGCAGCTAAGCCCACACAGCTGCTCACTCTCTGCTCCTTGGTGCGATGGCAAAGGCAGAGGGCAGGCAGGTGTTCAGTCATCCCCAGGACAGCTGACTCTATCACGTCTAACAGTGACTTGTGAAGACAAACCTCATCACTCCACACATCCCCCTCTCCTGTCTTCTTGTCCCAGCTTTTATTACTAAACATGACACCACATGTTATAGAATATCCCTTTGGTCAGTTGGGGCCAGCTGTCCTGGCTGTGTCTCCTCCCAACTCCTTGTGCACCCCTATCCCACTCTGGAGTGTTGGGAGGAGAAGTAAAAAAGGCCTTGACCCTGTGTAAGCCCTTCTCAGCAATGGCAAAAACATCCTTGAATTATCAACACTGTTTCTGGCACAAATCAAAAACACAGCCCCATGGCCCATACCAGCTACTGTGAAGAAAATTAACTCTGTGCCAGCCAAAACCAGCACACTAATGCTGTTGGTCTTGCCAAATATAAGTATACGGAGGTTTTTATAATGGTCACGTAATTTAACAGTACTTGCTAAAGGTAAACTGTGTGTTATTTCAACATGTAGTTTTTTGGACAGGTTTTAACTGTAACAGTTGCATATTTCAGCTCGGTTTATACTGCTTTTTGCACTATTAATTCTGTTTGGTCCTGTGAATACTATTTTTTTATAGCTTGGTCTGTTTTTCTGGGTTGTGCACAACCTCTGCCTCAAGTATTTCTGTTTCATATTGTACTGTTAACATGATGGGAATGGAACATATGAAGAGATTTTTGCAGTAAAATACAACCCATGGCATGTCAAACACATATGGTGGACATGTCCTGAAAATTACATCTGTGTGTGCCTAGTGCATTTTCTGTGTATATAAGAGTAGACCTAAGTTTTCCCATAGGATGGAGTTCTCTTCTGTTTGGTGCACTGCCTTCATATTGGTTTGTTTCTCTGAGAGGGCAATTAACCAGTTTCCTTCAGAAAGTAGGAAGTATGAGAGCTACTATCAAGGTCCTGTGAAGTAAAGGGGTTTAGGAGACATGAAAGTCTTGGAGGCATGTTTTTGTCAGTGATCAGTGCTCATAATACAGGCTGAATGTGGTGGTGCCAGTGTAACAGGGATTGATTTACTTAGGGAGGAGATTCCCCCAGAAAGCTTTAGTTGCTAGAGATCAAGCCAAAGCACCTGTCCCCTGATGAAGACAAGACAAGAACCCCAAAAATTTTTTATTACGCTTGACTTTTTAAATGCTCTTTTCAGATTTTGGGAGCATATCTGATATAAAATTGCCTTTCTTTGGTTTGTTTTAAATTTTTCTTTGTCTGTTTTGCTTCTTTCTAATTAGAACCTTTCTAACAAAGCTGGGTTCTTTATTTCCTGGCTTGACTGTAATAACAGTGTAGCTCTGCCATTGGGTAAAATGGATTCTGATACTTTGTTTATGTGCAGAACTACTGGAATGCCTGAAGACTGCAACTTAAAATCAGGGGAGAAAATTAATTAGACTTTTTTTAGTGCCCTGTATTCAATTTCTTATTTACTGAATAGAAATAGATACAATGCACTCATGCATGTCAAGTGCATGACACATTGAGAAAGGCAGATATTTGTTGGAGAGGAATGAAGTTCCTGACAAAACAAAAATGTTATTCCATACCATGTGGTTTTGCTTGCTTTGTTCCGTTATAGAGTGATTTGGTTTTGACATTCTTTTTATTACTAGTAAAGTACGTATTTTGAACTTGTCCTGAAAATAATTTAGTTGCATTGTTATTCAAATCTCTCCCATACTGACTGCTTCTCAGTAAACAAAATGTCCAGATCCTTCAGTATCAGTACTTTTCATTATTTCATTTGTCTTTCTGTTTTCTTTGACTGCTTCAAGAAGATGGGCTATTTTCAATAGGATTTAAGTAGAATTGCTTCCTCATTTCTTATGGAGTGATTGAGTTCTCAGCTCTTGTCAGTAGCTAAAAATGTCAAATAGGAAGTAGTGAAAGTGAACGCTTTCAAATATGCTGATTACATGTATGTGAAAACAGAAAATTCAGTTTCTGAAATGGAATAATGTTACATACAATTTATTATAACAGGGGCACTTCGGAAACATCCTGACTGAAACTCAGATATGATTAAGGCAAAACTAATGTGTTACATAGTCACTAGTCCTTAGTCTGTGTTATTTTTTCTTGAAAAAGTTAGTATTTTTTTTTTTTTTTAAACAAATGTCTCTTTTTTTCTACCAAAAAGAGGAGTTTAGGAAATTTATTTATATTACGTTACATTATGTGCATGCCTTTCTGTCATGTTTAGTTGTACTTTGGTTTCTTTACTCTGGCAAGTGGATGAAGATTTTTTTAATCATGCTTTTAATTTTAATGATTGCAAAGGGAAATATTTTTTATTTAGTTGGCAATGTTTCCACTGAGAGAAAGAGCATGAATCTCAACTAATGTCTTTTTGACACATTATCAGTGGTTGGGAGGATAAATAAATTTGTAAATTCTAAAATCATCTATATTATATTAATATTTGCTAGTGACAATGTACAAAAAAAGGTAAATTACAGAGGGAAGATGGCAGAGGAAACTGATTTTACTTGCAATACCTGAACTCTTTTATGTGACCATATTGTAATATTGCCAAGGTCTTTGTTAGATATTTAGAGAGATATTTATTTATGGTAGACAGAGATTGGAGGACATGCTTATAAGTGTTCAGTACTGAAAAAGACGTGTGCAAAAAGGTGATGGCTAAAAGATGATGGCATATGACAAATTGAATTTTACTATTTGTTATGTTACTCCATTTCTTTCAGACAGCAATGGACCAGTTACATATGCACTTCACCCAAGCCATTCATAACACCGTGTTTCAAGTAGTCCTTGGATATGTGGAGCTGTGTGCAGGGAACACAGACACCAAGTTTCAGAAGTTACAGTACAAAGACCTCTGTACAGTATGTAATTCTTGCATATATGTAAGGTTTTTTAATCTCATTGTTATAGGTGAGAACCTTTGTTCTGTAGGGACTCAGTTGTTAACCCTGTAACTACTCTAGTTTCTCAATACAATTTATGATTATTTGAGATATTTGTTACCCATAACTTGATTTTGATTGCACTAAATGTTAACACCTTGGAGTTATTGTGCCATCTAACAAAGACTAACGTTTCAAAATGTGTGTGTCTTCAGTACCATATGCTAGTTAGTGGAATAACTATTATCTTTGGACTTTATTCCAGTGCATTTAGGTAGTGTTCACAATTTCTCTGATACTGCATTTCAGTAAGAATTCTTGTAAAGATTCTAATTTAATTGGAGTCTTCCCATTATTCCTGACTTTGTATCATTCATTTTTCATTCTTACATTTAATTTTGTACTTTTGATGACAGGATAAGGGACAGCTATAATATTGAGATACAAAAGTCTGATGATAGATCATGGGCTGGGAATATACATATATTTTAAGTGCAGTTTATTGCATATTTTGTAATGTTGTTAGAATGAATTACTGTAGTTTGAGTAGCATTCTTAGTTCACTCTTAGTTTTTTCACTTGGGATTTTACTGTTACAGCCTGAGAAAATTTCTAAAATGGGGAATAAAGTTCTGAAGTTGAGTTACAATTTGAAGTTATCTTTCTGTCTTGAATGTTCTTTAGGATGTATGTTTCACTCACAGACTAAGCTCTCATCATACTTCATCAACTTATGGACCCACCCAATCAGTTGCAATTTATTAAATTAAAATACAGTCACCAGGAGATTAAAGTTCATATTCTGATCCATTTTCTGTTCTTTCACTTCTCTTATCTCCTGGGTTCATGTAGCTGCCACTAGTAAACAACACATCTGCATTGTAAACCATTTCATTTTAAAGAGGTACCAGTTTGACTTAAAAAGCTTAGATAATCTGAGCCTTCATGTAAATAAAAGTGTAATAAGCAAAATAAATTTATTTGTAATAATTGACTTAAGTATTCATGAGCATAATTGAGCAAGTTTCTGGATAGTTGGTATTTCCACTTCACTGAGATGAGTTCTAGCTGCAGAAAGCCATCAAACCCTGATCTTTGTTCTCCAGACTGCATTCCTTTCGTTTTCTGCTATAGGCCTTCAGAGTATGCTTTTATTTTTCTTAGTTTCTAATGAACTTCCATCTTTTGTTTCTTTTTGCTTTATACTTCTGTATGTTCATTTTATTTTTCATTCCTTGCTAATACTAACGACACTAAACCCATTTATTTACACTTAAAAACTACTACTGAGCGCTTCTGACCAGCTTTAAAATACAGGTTGTGTGTTGCTATTTATCTTTATGCTTGAGTGTATGGAGGGATCTTTCAGGTACTTGGAAATACCACATTTTGTAATATGCAGAAAGAAGATGGCTTTAACTGCATGGTTACAAAATTATTACCTCATTATTTCTTTTAGGTTTTTTTAATGCAATGCCTTAATGAGATGATGCTTAAGTTAATGTGACCCTGCAATAGTTGGCATTCTGTAGAAAGGAAGGTACTCAGATTTTGGGACTTTATTGTACTATACATATTGCATTAATTGCATTGAAATTTACTCTTTTAGTTTTTCATGACTATCTTGGTTATTAGATATTTAGGGACAGGCTGAAGGTGGGAAATTTTGGTCCCTTACAGACCATGCTGTTTAGTGTTGGTTATTACCTGGTGATGCATTTGTGAAATCAGGGTGCTGAATAAGATGAACTATCATAGCAATTCAATTTCTGTCTTCCTGTAGAAAAAACACCATGTTTTCATCTCATACATTCAGTTGTTGGGGAATAAATTGTTTAAGACTGAAATATGAGCCCTCTTTCTCTTCATTTTTTTCAAGTGAGAGTCCTCTTCAGGCTGCCTGTGCAGTTAAGCCAGAATGCAAAGGTTAAGCCTTAATTCAAAGGGTTATGGAGTACTTACTCTAACTAAGCAACAGAAGTCATTTAAAGTTGAAGTATTCTTTTTGAGGCACGTATTCTGCTGTGTGTTTCTAAAAAATCTGTCAAAATGAACTCATCTAGCTTATTTCCATTTTATATCGGTAGAGGGGGACTATAGTGACGTTTTTCTTTGTTTCGTTTGCATCTTTTTGGAAGTCAGATACTGGATGTTATAATAATATGCATTTTTTAAAAGATAGTAATGGTTTTAGAAATTTTTAAGCACTTATGAAAGTTAGTGCCTGTGCACTCAGAGACATTGTTTCATTGTTGAATGTTTCTTTTCTTAGCCATATGCCAAGCTTTTACATATTTTTTACATATTTTCTCTTTTTGAATATTGCTTGAGCAGGGCAAAGCTTGGATACTTCAGTCTCAAGTTTTGATTTTCTTTATTCTAGTATAAGCTCAAAGAAATTCATTTGTTTCAAAGAAATTTAGTTGTTTTCTTAGTTTAAATTGAATTATCTTGGAATTTAATAAGTAATCCTTTCTTTCTGTCCATCTGAAAGTTGATATGTCTTCAATTATAGTGATTTGCTCAAGCAAACTTTGTATTTTAAATACTAGAAGCCCTAAAATACAGTAAGAGTGACATTTCCCGATAAGTTAGTAGAGAAAATTGTTGAATCAGCAAGTTTGTTTGTTTTTAAACTACTTCTTTAAAGCTCACTCAACCCAATGGGTTATTCGCCAGGGAGGCTTCTCTGTAACAATGAAGTCAAAAAGTCTGTGTTGGTGAACTGACACACAGGTGTGGCTGCATCCCTCTGAGAATAAGATGGCCTTACTTCTGTTTCTGCATCACTGTAAAATAAATGTAAGAGGTAGTGAACATACAGGCCAATTGAGAAAATTAAAAAAAGATGCTAACAAAAGCACCTTGTACTTTTGGCAGCATTAGATTAGCTGATGAAAATCAGGAACCTGTCACTTCTTAAAATACCTTTGAATATTAAGCTGATGTATGTCATCTCAACTGTATGAATTTGGAGAGTTTATGGTTTGTGTTGCTGCAGCAAAAAGTGAACACAATTTTCAAGTTGCACAATGCTGTTTTGTTGTTCTGTAGCATATTACATCAGACAGCTACATTCCATGCCTTGCTGATCTCTGCAAAGCCCTCTGGGAGGTCATGCTCAGTTACTACCGAACGATGCAGTGGCATGAGGACCATGACCAAGATGAGGCAGCAGTTGTGTCTTCTGGTAAGAAGCTTCTGGGAACAAAACTTCCGATATTGGGAAATAACTTTTCTTATGCTCAAGTTATTAATTTATGTGTTGGTATCTTCGTGGTCTTGATTCAGTCCCTTCAGCATTTTTGGTGGTAGTGTGCAGTAAGGACTAAAGCACTTGCTGGATTTTTTAACTCACCAGTATAAAGTTAATTTTTTAATGAATATTTGTATGTGCTGATCTTGCAGACATAAATGATTTTATTTCAAACAGTGCTTAGGGGAAATGTCCTTCCCCTATTGTGTGGAATCTTAAAAAAAAGATTATAAGAAAATTATTTTTTTAGTAAAAAAATTTATTTTAGATTGCTGGAGCTGTTTTTCGGGTTGAAGCCATTGCTTTAGATGGAAGTTTTTATAGCTATATCAGATGTAAAATTCAGAGTTGAAATCATTGCTTTTGTGATGCGCTATGTGAAGAAAGATTCTAAAGTGGTTAAATTGCCCATTCTCAATAATGTTTAAATAAGCTTAAATAAGATAGTTGCATTTTCTTCTCTTGTGTCCATTTTGCTGTTTTTTGCAGGTGTAAAATCGAGCGGGTACCATAAAGAACTTACTTCATGGAAAAATGATCGCATTAGACTCCTAATTCAGCCACATAGACACTTACAAAACACTTACAAAAAGTTCCCCTTAGTGTTGTTACTTGTGATATCCTGAGGAATGAAAATAATCTGCATTCTAAAGCCTTCTACAGGAATCATTAAGCCTAATGAAGTGATATATACAGTCAGATACATAATTTTAAATGCACTACTTTCAAATGCATGCCAGAGTGTTTTGGTATGTTTAATACTAACCTTCTGTCATTCAATTTTTAATTTTCTGGAGATATGGCTTCGCTATAATGTACAACTGAAACGTAGTGAATGAAATGTAGTCTAATGAATCAGGTTTTTCAAATACCTCGGCAATTATAAAGCACACAGAAGTACAGTTTAATTTTAGAGGGACTATAAATATCTACTGGTTTTTGTTTTTCTAAACATTGCTTATTCTACAGTAATTATTAAAACTGTACATGGAATTCTTATTTCATACTTAATGATTTAATGGCTGTGATACGTGGTAAAGTCAAAGAGTAAAATTCCTGTCAAATAGGCATGTATGTCTGAGGAAACCAGGAAGACAGTTCAGGAGATTATGCTGAAGTTGTTCCTCATATAAGCCCCATAGACTGGAGCAGTAGATTCAGCACTATGTCTGGCTTTCATAGTTTTGGGAACTCATGGCTATCCCAGTTTGTGCCAATTCATCTCAGTGCTTTTAGAAAGTACCTTAAATGTGTCAAGGGACTCCTGATCTTAGGACACAAGTAAAACTGTAGAAGTGAGAAGCTGGGCTTAAAAGATATTATTTCTGAAGCTCTTAGTATTTTAGTAGTGAAACTTATCCAAAAGAAGTCCTGGGAAAGACAGAATTAAGTATTTATATGTAAAACTTGTTTAATCAAACTGAAGTTAAAAGTGGTGAACTAGTGTTATCAAAATAATTTATGGAAATTAATTTTACGTCATACTAAATGAACTGCTGCTTAGTCTATTATTTTGTTGTTTATATGATAAACAGCAAATTGCTGTAATATGGGTTTTCATCCCTTAAAATAAACTACTTACTGGAAAATTTTCCATTACACTGTTTGTTGTGGTCAAAGCATTGTTTATGTTTTCAGTAAAGAATCAAAAAGCAAATGAGTTTTATAGGGAGCTATGCAGATAATTTTTGTCTTTCTTGCTCAAAGCAAAGTGAACTTTGAAGTCACACTGGGTTGTGTGAAGGCTTCCTTGGTTCAACTGATTTTGTACATACCATGAAACTTACTATGATGTTGATGTAATTTACATGCATTCATGAGACAATGATTAAACAGAAGACCTGGAAATGATCACTATAGCATGTAAACTACTGATTTCACAAGTGTAATCCTAGGGGTTAAAGTTGGTAACAGCTCTATTATCTGTAAAAGATTCAAAGAAAAGCAAGAAGAAAATGATGTAGGATGTAAATTCAATTTCAACCTTTTTTATTTTCAAAATGTTTTCTTTATAGTATTGTGTAAATTTTGTGCAAGACCTGCTTAGTATTCAAAGAGTAAAGCTAGAAGACAGAGATTTGAGTCTTTTTTTTTTGCTTTCCTCTACCATGCAAGGATTCAACAAGCCTTTTTGTTATGACTGAAAGCTGCCTTTTTAAATTCTGAGAAATACTGAAAAACCTGAAGAATTACTGTATTTAAATCAGGCATCTAGAATAATAACTCCTGGGTGGTTTTGATCCTTATGTGTAGTTATGAATATTTATGTGTTCTCTACCTGTTCCAAATTCCTCAATGCAAAATGTGTAAAAGCTTGTGCAGTCCTTGATTTTCAAGGAAGTTATCCTAAGTAATAATTAGGATAAAATGTGTTAGGATAAAGTTACTGTGTTTGCATGTGTGAAATTAGCTGCAGTGCAGTTCATTAAAAGACTGGAAACAAGAACCTCTTAGTGTGACTGGCCATAAACCAGGACCATTGGGAGACTGACAGAGAATTCCATTGATTTTTTTAGTGAACAATAACATCTATATTGCCGTGTCTGTCCAACCATTCCTTCATGAATTGCAGTTTGTACAGGGACTATGATCTTAATCTAGAGAACAGGTGAAACACTGACTTGTTTGTTTAGCACTGGCTTCAGTCTGCAGAAGTTTAAAAGACAGGAGGTTGCAGAAACACAAGAGTGTGCTGTGGCTAAGATTGCTGGGTTTGTTTCCTTGATAGTCTGGGAAAGATTAAATCCACTTAGAGATTTTCCGTTTACAGAAATTAGATTCTTAACTTCTTTCTGCTTATATTTCATTTAATCTTCCATGGAAGATCAGGAAAATGCATTTGTCAGAATTAGTACTTTCAGAGGAAGAGCATATTTAGGTACTAAATTATGATTTATGTAGGCAGTGGGTAATACTTGTTTTATGATTATTCTTTCATAAAGAAAAATTTTTGCATGCCCTGCAACAGAAGATATAGTATGGAATTGTGTTTATTGTTAGCACATAAAACAGCCTTTTATAATCTTATTTTGAATTATTCAGGTAAATTCTCAGCCTGCAAAAGCAATCTCAATGTCTTAACACAGGAAAAAGTTGAACATAGATTTGCAGCCTTGACAAATGAATATCCCTAATATAAACCCAAATTATGGACTGTATTTTATTATGTTTTTAATTTTGATGAGGAGTTACTCAATTCACAGGTCAGTGGAACTTTAACATTCTGGCTGGTTATTATGCTGGTTTTGTGTTCTTGAGTTCCAGCCTTGTGGGCAAACATTTTAACTCAGCTGGCTTGCCAGTTGTTCTTGGTAGTGTTTGTATATTCACTACTGTAATCCCTAGTTTACAGATAAAGCTTTCTCAGTGTTTGAAAAAGTTCATAATTTAATAACATGTCCAGCCACACCTTATGGCTCCACCTGAGAGAAATCAAGCAGGGCCAGAATCCTTCTCAATATTCATATTCCCCATGTCTGTTTTTTGAATTTAAATGGAGGTACAGATGTAGAAGATACCATATTTTTGTTGTTCCTGTTAAACTTACGTAAACATTCTTATAATAGGCAATAGTTCTTTTTCTGAGAAACATACTCTGGAAAGGTTCAAATCAGAAACCAGATGGCTGTTGAGGAGAAGGATGGTGTCTATGACACTCTACAACTTGCAAAGAGTCTAGCCTAGGTGTGGGAGAATGAGGCACTGCTCAGTGCTGTTTATAATTGGTGATTGTTACAGAAGGAAACTGCTCACTTGACAGTGGGCACTGGATGATCTGAAGAAGATGTAATCAAAACATGGTCAGACTGCTGTGCTCTGTTGTTATTTTGGTTTAATTGAATTGTCAGTGTTTTATACAGGTCAACAATTCCTGTTAGTGGATTTTTTTTCTTTCGTTCTCTTAAATATGTGGTAGTCTAGACAATGCTTCAGGGTCTGTTCTGCACACATCTGAAAAGGTAGATAAAAATCTTGTATCCTGTGTCCCATTCCTTACTGGCTTCTTTACTAAGGTACTCACAATATTTACGTGATATTCCTCTGGACAGCAAGGTCTGGATTTAGGGCAAGGCATGATAATGGAAGAGTACTTACTTTGTTGATAAAAATTTTCTTGATGCTGACAAATGGAGGACATATGGATGTTGTTTATGTTTCTGGACTCTCTTTCAGTAGACAACAAAATTAGACATGAAAAATTGCTCTTTTCTCTAAGGAAGGTGTAACTAAGCCAGGAGATTTTCTGGAAAAATCTGTGAAGCCTAGTAATGAAAAACTGCAAGGGTCAGTCAGGATTAGCTCTCACTGTGATCCTTGCAGACATTGCTACCTAAGGAATATTACTGGGACTGGTATTTGGTATGCAGGTGACGAAGCTCTCCTGGTCTTCGTTTGCATATAATGCTTATATGTGCATTATTAATTTCCATTCAGAAGTTTAGAGCAAAGTAGCTCTTCTGGAGTTTACATAATCAATAATATGGCAATAGCTAAGGTAATGTAATTCTGCATAGGATAACTTTCAAAGCTTTTGGAAATATTTACAATACCTTTAACCTGAAGTTTCAGATGGCAACAATGTGATTGGAACTGAAGAGAACAGTTTTGACCGCAGCTATGTGAAAAAGAAGCTGGAGCATGGGCTTTCGCGAATATGGCAGGTATGGGTTTTGAATTTTGTTTCCCCCTATGTATTATTCCCCCCTCTTTCACCTCTCTGATATTAATTATGGTTATATTTATACTAATGTTCTTAAATAAATATCTCCAGGGTGTTTTTTTTAAAGTGATTTGTTTTGATTTGAATGTATCAAGACCATGGAAATACAATTTCTGTGACTCAGTGGTTGCAATGCTGCCAAACTCAGTCAAGATACCAAAACCATAGTAATAGGACTTTTAGTCTGATCCCATTTCTTTCAACCAGGGTGCTGCCTCACAATCTATTTCCTTCTCATCTGCTTTTCTCTGTATACTTTATATGTCTGGTATAACCATAGCTATGGAGAACCTGGAGCCTTCTGAACTTGACTGGTGTCATGGTATTCCTGGTGTGATTGCTGATCAGTTTGGTGTGCAGTGTCACCCAAAATGATGGTGACATGATGAAAAAGCTGAATTCTGTTTTTGCCTTGACAATAAAATATTTAGGATTGACTCTATAAAGTGTTAAAAAGTGCTAAAGAAATTGATTATAAAATTATTTTAGAGAAATTACCCACATTACAGGAAAAGGAATTTTATTCTAAATCTCAAAAAAAAGAATTAATAAGTGCAAGCAACCAACAAGTGTTAATGAACCAGACATCCAAGCCTTCACTTTTGTCTTTATTGTATTAAGTGTACAAAAAATTGTTTGTGTTTTGTAGGATGTTCAATTGAAAGTGAAAACATACCTTCTGGGAACAGATCTGTCTAACTTCAAATATGATGACTTCATATTTGTACTTGATGTTATCAGCAGGTATGGTGGTGTGGTTGTAAGACCTTTTATTACATGTCCACAAATGAGCTCTGATAAGACAGCACTGTTGATTAAGGTTGATACTTGCATTTTGATGCCAATTTCATTCAAGTGTGCTGATAGCTTGAAGAGCAATTCTTCTACATGTGAGAGTTCATGGGGATGTGTTTAGGAAAGGTAGCATGAACTGCTGTGCTGCTCAGTGTGATATGATTTCAGTATTGTCTCCTTTTAAGATACGGGATGTGCAGGTCTAGCAACTTTTTTCCTAAGAGCTTTTAAAGGGAGTCTGAGTCAAGCAGAAAAATACTGTGGTACTGCCAACCTGTACAATATTATGTCCTTTTGTTTTGATAGTAAAATGACAAATTGAGAATTAATTGACAGCTTGCCCTGTGTAGCGGACTCCCGAAAATATGTTTATTTTTCTTATGGCTCCTTGTCTCTGTGTGTATGGCACACAATTTGAAGTAAAATGAGATACAGACTTCTGTGGAATGCATCCTTAACATTACAATGTAACATCTAAACTTTGTTTTACTACTCTAGGCTGATGCAGGTTGGAGAAGAATTTTGTGGCAGTAAGTCTGAAGTTTTGCAAGAATCTATCAGAAAACAAAGTGTTAACTATTTCAAAACATACCACAGGTGAGACTATTATATGTGCAGTGGATGATTCTAATGACATTTATTATTGTTGGGTAAATGCCTTCCAGAGGAATTCCACTGCATAATGTTCCTGTCTTGAGGTTGACAGAGTTTGTTCCCTGATGAGAATTAGGCTCTGAACCCTGGAGAAGGGGAGAGGATAGAGAAGCCTTTGCTTCCACTGTGTTTGTGGAAAATTGTAGTTCTGCAGCAGGCAAACCAGATAAAGATGAATAACTTTTTAATGTAGAATTTCAGTAGTTTTTTAGGTTACCAGTTGTCTCTTGGTGTCCGGAGGAGGAATGTCTCTGAAGTCCACACTTTGTAGCCAAGTTATGTCTTCTTCTTCTATGCTATTGCTTAAAAAGACTCATCATGTATGACTATGAAATGCTTTTTTTCCAATTTGCAATTTTCTTGTATCAAGTAAGATATTTAGAACTGATTCCATCCTTTTGAGTCGTGTTTTCACGGCTTGTTCATTGGCAGGATCTAGTTACGTTCCAGTCAGCTCTATTGTTATATCTGAGGCCTGTCATGGACGGGCATTCCTCTGGACTCAAATACAATATATAGCTATAACAGCATCAAGACTTACTTGTCTGTTTTAGTTGCCTTGATTTTACAAATGTTTTGATTTAGGTGATTGGAAACTTTTAAATTCTAGTTGTCTAGCATTACATTCTTTCTGGGTGTAAAAACTAGGAAGTTATGAGAAGAAATACAGCCTTCCATGCTCTAGGAAAAGCTTACTTTCCTAGTCCTGATTTGTTGTCCTCTTGTTTGTGAGCTGTCATACAACTTATACATCCAGAGCCATTTAAAAAGTGCGAGACTTTCTGCCTAAAATCAATGAAGTATGAAAATTAGGGCAGGAGAATACGAAACAGTGTCTAAATTCAGAAGATGAGAATGTGTTTTGGAATTTTTTCCAGCTCTGGTTGTTTGTAGCTAGGAATTCTTTCTGGACATTTGACAGAGACTTCCGTTCCAGTTGTCTGAAAAACTTGAGTCTTAATCAGATCCACATTGTCTTGTCAGGAGATGCCACCTATTTTTATTTCTTGAAATTTTTCTGGATCCTGAACTGAATTTCATGGACCAATTTTGGTCTACTTAACCCTCTTTTACTACACTGATTATCACATGATTTCTTGTTGGGTTAAGTAAGTATAATTTTGATTGTTACAGTTTTGCTTATTTTTGTCAGTTTAAGGAATCACAGATTAATTTTCTGAATTATCTTTGAATAAAATAAAGGTTAAGGAACATTGATGGAATAAGTATAGAAATAGTAATTTTTTTTAAATAACTTGCATTTTTTAAGATAATGTAATTCTTCTGAAAATAAAGTTAAATATTTATTGACATGAATTAAATTAAATGAAACCTTTTAATACTTTCTACATGTTTTATGCTGCATGGGTGTTGTCCCTGAAAATAAGCCTTCTGATTTGTTTTAGTATAGTGGTGTCAGTTCTCATCAATTGTAAGATAAACAAGAATCATGTTTGCATTCCTCTGTGAAAAGATATCACCTGATGGACTTCTCAAGTGACCAGTGAAGATGGAGAGGTGGTGACTTCTCTGTCCAATCTCTGATCACTGTCCAGAAACTTATATATACGAGGTCAACAATAAACGAGAGACTTCCTTTCTTCTTCTCTGCCTGAACACCTGTTGTGTGTGTTACTGTGTGTTTCTATCTGCATCACAGTGACACATGGGTATTGTGAAGATTAATTGGCTGATGTTTTCATCCTGAGAAGGAAAACGTAAAACACACATTTCAGAGCTATATCCCCTAGGGTGTTTTATATAAAAGCTTGAAGCATCTATCCTTTTCAGATCAAGCTAATGTGGCTTTCACTTCTCTTGGATATTTAATTGGAGGGGGAAAAAGAAAGCCAGAGTGCTTTTAAGGATTCATTTGTACATGAAAGCTACACAGAGCTGAAATGCTTTGAGTCCAGGAGTAATCAGTTCTTTGTGTAATTTGACGTACATGGCCTCCTGGGCAGTGTGGTGTTACAGAGAACATAGAGAAAATATTGAAAGGAATTGGCTGTGTGATTCAAAAAGATGTAGAAGAGAACATAGTACTAGAGTATACAGGAAGCCTTTTTTGGGTGCACGTTGACTGTTCTGATAAGTCAGAATGGGCTTTTGGCAAAGAGCATCAGTAAGATGATTTTTGAAATGCAATTTACTTTTTGTACTGATACACTTGTAAAAAGGCATGTCTGATCACTTAAGCTTTTCAGAGAATGAATGCATTAGGTCTTCGTACATTCCCCATTCCAGATGTATCTGCTGGTGAATATTAAGAGCATTTGTTCAAGTACTCTTTCAGAGCCTTGGTTTCAGATTTGAAATACACACCTGTTGTGTGGCTTTTAAATGTTTGGTTTTTTTATGACTCTTTCACCTTAGTCTCCATCACAAAGACTTTTAATCTCTGATTCTGGTTTTCACAGTGGCTCTATCTGTTGTTTCTGTTGGCTTTACTGTGAGAAGATCTGCAAGCTGTGGGAACTCAATGCCCTGAAAATAGCACTTGAAGTCTATTTGTATTTAACTGGTGAATTTAAATAGACACAGCAAACTGTAGTCACAATTCGACAGATTGCTTATCTCATTGTGGCAAGCAAATTTTAATTGTAGTTGTGGTTGTAGTTCATTATTGAAGTTGTGGTATTCCTAGAATATTTTCTTGCCTAATTAGAAACCCAGTGCATAATTTGCCAACTGTTACTTGTTAAAATAAAACAATATGCCCTATATTAGGAGAGAAAAATAGAGCAATGTGATTTCAAAAAGCATTCATTGGTGTCTTTTCCTATATATTCCATTTATGTGGCAAAATTTTTTTCTTTCTTAAAGATTTTTTCTGCTTATGACAGTGGAGGCTTTTCTAGCCATTAAAAACAACAGAAGAAACGCAGAAATGTAATGGCTTGATTACTTTTACTTATTACTGTATTGGTACCAAAGTAAAATGAAGATATGAAGAAAATTAGAGATTAATAGCCATTTAGGTTTTTTCTTTGAAAAGTTGAGATGTCTGCAGAATATTAGTTCTTTCCACTTCCCTTTGCTCTCTGTTGGCTTCAGTGTGTTTGAAAGAAGCATCTGTCGTATGTGGGTGCTGTTGTGCTGCTAGTAGAGTGTTTGTATATATTATATTGCTTTCTAAAGTTTACAGAGGAAAAAGATCTAGTATTTCTGCACAATTGTAGGTGTTCCTGTATAATTTGTACTTGTTTTGACTAAAAAAATTAGTTTACAAATTTTGGAGATAGTCGCAAAGAGTATCTTTCTCCAGAAGTGCCATAAATAATATGTTGTTTTGGTAGCCACAGCTTTTGAGTGGCTAGAAGAATTGCTTAAATACTTGTTTTAAAGTGTAACTTTTTGTACAGTTTTAGAAGGAGTTTTTCACTGCAGAAGTGAAATAATTGCCAACTTTGTGATTTACTTTTTCTGCGAATTAAGAGTATTCATTTGTGTTTCAGAACCCGTCTTGAAGAACTAAGGATGTTTTTGGAGAATGAGACCTGGGAGCTTTGTCCTGTTAAATCAAGCTTTAGTATTTTGCAGCTTCATGTATGTTATATGAATAAAATATACAAATGTATTAATACTTCAATAACTAAGAGTCACAGTGTTCTAAGAAGTAGTAAGATCCATGAACTACTGTACAAATGTTTTTAATGGCTTTTGAAAGCTCTTCCATTTTACTCCATGATATTCGAAACTTAGGAGTCAAATGGTATTAAAACACTAGTGCTTCTGTTTCAGGCAGGCAGAGGTTTTTATGGAAGATGCTGGAGTTTGTAAGCATAATGTTGGCCATTATTTTTCCTGTTTCAATGTACTGTTCATATGTCTGGTTTTCATTTCTAAGTTATTTATCTGACAGTGAGATGCTAAAACATAAGTGCCTAAAAGTAGTTTCATGAACACTCACTAGCTTGTACCAGTTTGGCATCTGTTTCTGGAAACAAAGGTCATATGGCCTTACTTGGACAGGAAAAAAATATTCTTCTGTGGTGTAGTCCAACTGAAAGCAAGTAATTACTGTATTCACCTTCTAATCATCTGAAGTGATTTGTTTGATTTTTAGCATGTGGTGGATGAAATTAACTTGTTTTGCCAAGTAAAGTATGGTGCCTGTGATTAAAGCTATAACTAAAGGTCAGAAATGTTTTAGCACAGCAACATTAAGCAAGATCATTTTGCAACTCTGTGGAATTAATTGTAGAAGTAAACAATAGGATACTGGATGACTACAAGTCATGGAGGGAAAGGGAGGGAGGACCCTCAGTAGCATCTAGTAGCAAAAGAAATAATATTTTAATAAAGAATTGGGATTAAAAACCTATACATACTGCTCAAGGGACTGGAGCAGGAGAAAAAAATGGCAGAAAGTTACTGATTTGTTAAGCAAACAGAAATCTAACATTGTAGTCCTTTTAGCTGCATGTGTTTTGATCTTTAAATCTTTAGTTAAATGAAAATGTAAATTTTGTAATTGTGAATATCAATAGCTAGAGTTTAATAGATTAAAAAATATGTCATCTGAGATAAGTTGTGATTTTTAGGGAAAAAAAGTAAAAAATCATACCTTTTGGGTCCTGCTTGGTCATACACTTGCAAGTTTGTGCACTCACCCAGTGATCAGAAAATGTGCAATGGCTTTGAGAAGTAAAAAGTTTTGACAACTTTTTAAAAATAAGGTATCAACAATAAAATTTCAGCTTTAGTAAATTACTAGGTAACTTGTGTAAAGAAAATCACATTTTTGGATAGAATTTAAGTCTTTTTTTATCTCTTTATTTCTGTGAAATAAAAAACGCAATTAGTTTTCACCTAGTTTTAGACAGTAAATACTTTCAGAATGCAGATGTATTGCATGTTGTAGCAAAAAACTCATTAAGATACAAAGACAAGCAGCATAAGGTTGCCACTTTCAAGGCTATCTTGAAAGTGAGCCAGTGTGAAAAGTATGTTTAAATAAGCAGCGAACTTTGGCTAAAAGTTAATTGTCTACAAGTTTGTCATTATCTTTTTTTTATGGAACTGAAGTCATAATAATATTGAGAATGCTTGATGAAAACTTAATTTATTTCTATTGGTAGGAGTTTAAGTTCATGGAGCAGTCGCGTTCCCCGTCCGTGTCGCCGAGTAAGCAGCCTGCCTCAGCAATTTCCTCAACAGTGACACTGTTTGAGCAGTATTGCAATGGAGGAAACCCCTTTGAAATTCAGGCTGACAGCAAAGATGACGAGACAGAAGACGTCTTAGCTTCCAACGGGGTATGAAGTGTGTCAGGAAAAAAAGCAAAAAAAAAAGCAAATAGTGCTTTCAATAAATGATGATTTATTTTGTGTGGCAATGGTGGCAAAGTGTCTTTGTACAATAATCTGTTGCCTGCAGTACTGTGCAGTTTTGCTTTTAAAAGTTCCAGGAAGCCAGGCATCCTGTTTAAAGTTCAGTTTGTTTTACACTGAATCAATACTTTTTTTCGTCTGAAGTCAAAGTGTTCTTGAAGGTTAGCAAGTCATGTTCAACCCGAATTAGTATTTTTCCAGTTAGTATTTAAATTAGCTTTCTTCGTGGAGGTAATTTTGTTGTTTTAGGACTTGCTTTCTGGCTTCATAGGAAAGAATTGTTATGGGTTGCTCCTTTTGTTGTATTTGTTCACACCTATGTGATTTGCTATGGATTTTCTGATGTTTGTTACGTCATTTTTAGTTGAAATTTAGATGCTCAGGGCACTCTCTTTGTTGTGGGTTCTATAAAACTGAACAATAACTGTATGGGATTTTTTTCAGAAGTCTGTCAAAATCTGGCAGTGATCAAATGTGTTTCAATGTACAACTTTGTACCATTCTCTTAAATGGTACATTAGCATGTTTTTGTTTAAGCTTTTGTTGTTGTTTATCCCTTTGATGAATGATGTTTTCTTGGGCTTGTGCAAATGAGACTGGATAACATCTGAAGAACAAAAAAGAATAATTGCTGGTTAGATATTTCGAACTCCTCTGATACCTTGCAGATTGCTGCTAGTGAATGAGAGCCTACATTGTTCCCATATTTTTTGTTTAGTGACTTTTAAGCAGCATGCTTACTCTTGTAGAAGGCTAGATTTGTCTTTATTTCTTGACAGTGGATATGTTGATGTTTTTATTTCTCTCTGCACATTTGTATGAGATATGAAAACCCTACAAACAAGTTAGGACAGACTTTCTTTGGTCTTTCCAGTTCTAACATTTTGCCCTTCAGAATCTGTTTCTCCTAGCTTGAAGAAAAGTTAAAAAGACATTATCTTACTCTGTGCTAAGCTTTTGCTTTTGCAAGCGTAAAATCATTTGATGAAAAACTAGGTAGAAAGTGCTGATGAACATGTTGGAGACACTGTTTGCTGGCTTTTGCCTGCATGAAGTGTCACACTGCTGCCTTCTGTCAGTAAGACAGAATCACTGAATTGTTAGTGTTTGACCTCTGGCACAGACACTGGGCTTATGAGAAGTAGTGGTCCTGCAGCTCTCACTGGCACTCTTTGAAACCTGCACGAGTTACAAAACATAGTGCAAAACAGACAGAAATTTATCTCTGTAAATGGAGGCACAGGACAGGTTAATGAACTTGTCAGCAGGTGTACAGGACATCTCCCAGGGCTGGTATTGGAACAAAGGTATTTTATGACTGAGGTGACTATAGACATGACCGTCCTACCTTCCATTTTGACATTTTTAATTTCCTCTCTGCATTACTGTCCCAGAGGCAGGGTAACTGAGGTTCTTGTTAGTAGATCCTTTGGGATGGATTAGAGTGAAACAGCACTGAATGATTGGGGTTTATACATACATATAAATGGCAGGTTTAATTTAGGACAGTTTGGTTTCAGTGGAAATGAGGTATGTAGCCATTTCATCTAGCATGTTATTATCTATAATAATATAACAATATGAAAGTATTAAGATATAACTTAAGAAAATAGACAAGGAGAAGAAAAAAAGGGTAAGAGTAGACAGTGGAAAGATAACACCACTTGTGGATCCAATCAGGACTTGGTTTTTGCAATTTCAGTGTCCGTTGGTCAAAGTGATGGCCACAGTCTTGTTCTGTTGAGGCTGAGGGAAAACCACCAAACATGAAAGTTCACTGGGTTAATAGACATTCATCTTCGGGGGGAGCAGCCAGGTGCCTCCCCTGGAGAGGTGTTTTTTGCTTTCTGCTGCAACACTGTGGATCACGTGCAGTCCTCTGGTGGAAGGCTGCAAAAATGAGTCTGGGGGCATTTTGGGCATCTGATGGTTTGTGGCCCCTTCTAAATAACTTCACTGCTGTTTGACCTAGCTTAGTTGAGCCAATTATGCACTATTTAAAAGGGTGAATATCTTAAAGCTTATAAGGAGGTGATACCTCCTCATGGCAAGGACATTGGCATGATAAAAAACATTAATTATCCTGTTTCGCAGGATCTGTTTATTATTAACCTATTTCCTTATCTGGGTCAAAAAGGGCTTGTTGCTAAACAAAGGCTGTTTTTTCATGGTCATCCTGTGGTGGAGGGTGTGCACCTTCTCTATCTTATGTAGATCAGAGGTTTTGCCAGCACAGTTGTCCTGTGCAAACCTGGCCTCAGCAGAGCACCTGCTGCTCTTGCAAATTGCTGATTGCTTGAGCCATTAATGTTTCAGTCTCTCACAGCTGTCTGTTCCAAAGTGCTGACACAGAAAGAACTCCTGTTTCAAAAGTAGAAGATATACCTATTTTGTTATTCTTTACATAGAAAGATAAATAGCCTGCTTATAAAATGCAAGATAAAATTTTTACAGAGGTTTTGTGTTTCAGTGTCTTGACTAACCATTTAAAGTGGAGGCACATTTTAGCACTGAAAATTGGACTTGTTTCAGATGGAGGTTGCAAAATTTTGTTTCCAGAAAATGCAGGCATGTTGCCAAATATAGAAAGAAGTAGCACAATAAGGACATAAACTGACAAGTAAATTAACTTGTTTATGTGTAGGGTGGGAAGAACTATCAGGATTTCTTTTGAGAATTTTAAAGTCTTTTTAAGTGCTTAGTTGTTGTAAAATAGAACCCCTAGACCAAATCACCTAAGCTCTGTATCTTGAGCTTTAGTGAGATGCTTTATGTCCCTTTTCTGTAGCTTCTTAAAATGTCTATGTTGTGATGCAGTTAACTTCAAGTACTGTAACATTCTTCAACTTTGATGAATCTTACCGATCCCTGTAGGTTGGTTTGAGTGGATTGCCTAAACTCTTGTAACTGATTATTGCTAGAAGATACCTGAATTCATTTTACCACTTTAAAATTTTACTGCAGACTGTGCATATTCTAAATAGATTTATAAGGTCTCTTCAGATTGAGGTCACTATTTATTAGTTGTGAGTTAATGCATACTTTAAAATACAAATGCATTTATCTCATGAATAGCTGTTCCAGATCATTAATAGCATTAGACTGGGGAGACTTAATAAAAATATTTTTCCATGTTAAAAAAATAATTCTCAAAATCCCTCTTATTCTATGATGTGTTAAGACAATTCATGACAACTGACAGATTCTTATATAAATAGGAGTTGTAGTTACCAGTTTGTAGTCAATTTGTCGTTTTACCCTCACTGGATTTTAATTGAATCAGCACATCATTTGTTATATATCAATGCATAATCAGCGATGGTAATTCTCTGTGGTAATGTTCCAGCCAAGTTACTTAAACTGTGGTTCTTTTTGTCGGTAGTCAAGGCTGACCTTGGCTCATGTTTGAAATAAACCAAGCTGCTTTCTTTACAACTTTCCTTTGTCTAAAATGTTCATGAGGCAGATGTTTTGCCTGGGAACCCTAGTAGTCTGAACTTTTCTTTCGAGTGTCTCTTACTACGTCCTTTTTTTCCCACTGAGCTGTTTTTGGTTTGAATTTGTTTGTACTGTGGGGTTCTTGCTTCTGTAGCACAGCGCTTTCATAATGCTAGGCTTTAAAACTCTCAGCAACTTGGGGCCAGGGCATGCATGAGTGAAAAAACACATGTCCTAGTGTATCTTGACTGCTATGTCTTAATGATCCTGTCACCAGAATGTGTTACTTGTGTCACTGTTGACTGTGTGTATAAAGTGGCAAGGCATGCCTTAAGGAAAAGTTTCTCTCTTCGAGTCTCTCTTCAAGTGCAGGTGTATTCTGCCTAACTGCAAGTTATTTTTTTGGTATTGGGTTATTTTCTTAATTAAATGTGTACAATGTAAAGAAGCATTTTTTTGAAGCAATAATTTAGTTCTTCTTGCAATAGGAATACTTAAGTATTATGCAGTGCCAGGGTTTTTTCATTTTTTTTACTGCCACTGTATGGATGAATTTTGATGATTTATTACTGTTATTTTTCGGATTATAAAGCAAATAATAAAAGCTCAAATATGTGGGTACTTTATACATCAACTAGAAAGCAACACGAATTATTGGAAGGTGAAATAGAATGATGCAAATATTTACTCAATCAACATAATATAATTTGCCTCTTGCATTTTTAAAGAACATTGTCAGCATCCTTTCAACCAGCAAAGTTATTTGTACCCCAATCAAGGTAAAAGCCAAAAAATGACCAAAGTGTAACATTAAATGAGGGATAATATTAGAAGAAAAATAACGTAGTCAATTTATTATTTTCATTTTTTGTTTAACAGTATGAATCAGATGAACAAGAAAAAAGTGCATATCAAGAGTATGATAGTGACAGTGATGTTCCTGAAGAGTTGAAAAGAGATTATGTAGATGAGCAGACAGGAGATGCCCCGATAAAAAGGTAAGTTGGCTGTGTGTGTCCTTGGTCTAATTCACATGCTTTTCATCTCAGTATTCTAATTAGTTCAGTTTCTATAATCTACAACAGTGGAATAATAATCAAATAAACATTATGCTGCTTGCACAGTTAGACAGCTCAGCACTTAGATATCGAGAATGGGGAGGAACATTAAACTGCTCATCATTATCTCAGACAAAACCTGAAGAAAGGAACGTTTTGAAAGCAGATAAAGGCTCTCTGAAGCAGGTAGTGAAAAACTGATTAGTAAGGACTAGATGTTAACTGAAGGTTCTTCTATAGCAGCTGTTGTGTGTATGTGTAATTTTTGTTGTGTCAGAAGCAGTTGTTTGCAGACAAATGCTTTGAGTTTTGGGCTTCTGCAGAACAGTAAACTTCCGGAGGTTAAGAAAATAAATTAGATACTAGATTCTTCCATAGCTTGAAAACAATACTTCTGAATTTTAAATCCTCTTTTCCTTTAATACACGCATAGATATATATATAAATAAATTTACATATTCTATTTTGATGTATATGAAAAGTATTTTACTTTTACAACTTTGTATCCTTTAAAAAGGATCTGAAAACAAGTTTCTGTCTAGGACACTGTAGAACTTAGCTGTACATTCAGACTTTGTGAAGCAGGCCAACATTTTATAATGTAGGGTTTGCAGGACAACTAGAATGCCATCACTTGGATCAAAGCAGAGTAGCAGATAACTTTTTTGGATAAAATATTGTTAGCACAATTCTTTCTACATCATGTAAATTGCCATCTTTTAAAGAAGGGGTGGAGATACAGTTAAAAATTCCTTAATTGGAACAAACAAGAGTTGCTGTCCATAGGTTTGTGCTGTGAAATTGAAATTTTTGAAAGAATATAATTTTGAGGTATGGCAGCTGGCAGAGGATTTCTCTTACAAAAACTTAAAATGTGCTTAGTTGGATAAATATCATTGAATCCAACTTCCTGCCTCTTTCAGGACTAAAATTTATGAAAAATTTAATGACTTTTAAAGTTTTGTCTTCCTCAAAATTGCTTCTATTTCTAGGTAGTAAATTTCAGCTGTAGCGGATAAATCTGCCTCTGTTTTCTTTTGATTTGTGTTGTTTTTATTCTCTTCATGAATTATGAATTTGAGTCAGAGTGATTAAAATGACTGTTGGGGCAAGACAGAGTCCTGCAGACCTCCAGCTTTAGAATAAAAGTAAAAAATTCCTTTCTGTAGCACAATTTTATGTAAATTAGGTCAGGCTTCTTTCTTAAATTTTAGAATCCTAGCCCAGTTGCTTTGGGATAAATAAAATTCTGCACTGGAAGACATACTGTCATGTGAAAGAAGTGGGGAGAAATAATATATTTTCCACTAAATTTCATTTATATGTCTGAATATTTTCACATTTGCTGTATTTTGTTTTGTTTTCTTTCAAGTGTTTCTCGAGAAACTCTGAGGAGCAGAAAGAGATCAGATTATAACCTCAATAAAGTGAATGCACCTATTCTAACCAACACTACACTGAATGTAATAAGGCTTGTTGGTATGTAGAATAATTGTAGTTTTTTATAAGTGTTTTTGATTTTTGCGCAAACTTACGGATTAGAGCAAATACGTTAAATTATATTTAAGGCCCTGAAAAGTATACCTAGTTGGGCTCTATTTCTACTCTTTGAAAATGTTAATAAAATAGAAATAAAGCTCTAAACAAATTCTTTAATTAGTATTCATATTTGCTTATCTCTTGCTAGTTATTTTTACCTGAAAATTAATCTGCATGCATATGTTGATTTTAACTTATAATGGTAGTTTATTTTTCTGAAATATTGAATGTGTTAGAAGAGTGGACATAGCAAGCAAAAAGATTAATGCTCTGTGTTGTGTTTTATGAAATGATTTATTTTAAAGTAGATTAGTTGCAAAAATAAGAAACTTCAAGGCTAGTTTTTTTCTCCATTTCATTATTAAAATTCTCACACAATAACTGTTTTTACTACATAATAATCAAATAAAAGAAAAGAGCTCTCTCATGCATTCATGCATCCTAGTAATCCCTAGTGAGTTTAGGGGATCCTTATCTCTGGAGATCATGAAGACAGGACTAGACAGGCTGCTGAACAGCCTCATGTCTTTAGACCTGCTCTGAGCAGGAGGTTGCACTAGGCCACTTCTTGAGATCTTTTCTTGCCAATTTTTTCTGTTAGAACATTGTCCTCCAATTCTAGATGTGATGGGAGTGATTTTTCATGATAATGCCTTCTGTGTGATGACCTGCGATTTTACGATAACAATTTTCTGCTACTGACTTCTGTTTTATTTATAGAGAAGGGGAAGTAACTGCCTAAATTTATCTGAGTAGGCAGAAAAGAGAGGAATTGTGTATGTGTTGCATTAATGAGGTTTGCCTTCAAAGTTTGAAAATTATTGTTGCGCTTCAGAGTAAGCCTTTTTAAAAAAAGTTACTTCAACGCCTGGTTAGCACCTTTTGCTGTCTTTGAGGGCAGCATGAAAATCAGGAATTAATTTTCTAAATATTTTTTTCAGGTTTGCTAAAACCGTTTTTTTCCTTAAGCATTTGCCATATAGACCTGAAATGAGAGTTCATTCTGTTGTGACTTTTCTGTGATTGATCTGTGACTTAGGTTGGAGGGGTTTGTTTGCTGCTTTCTGCTATAAGGTTTTGCTCTAAGAAAATTGAGAATTGAATCTAGAAAGCACTCATGGCGCTTTCATGCCAACTCCAGCCTCTGTCTCTGCCAAAAAACACTGTACCAGTAGGCGAAGCAGTAGTTCTGATTTTCCAATTTTACATAAGGAGTCCTATTTGTGGATTATGTTCATAACCCCAAAATTAAGCATTATTTTAAGAGCTCATATATATGCTGTTTTGTCTGTCTGGAATTATTATTAATTTTCAAAATTTCTTCTGTTTGGGTGTTCTATATTGTTTTGGTAATGAATGATAGTAGTGCTATTTGAAACATGGAATTGGAAAGGGACCTCCTTCAAGAGGAAGATATACTTTAGTACTGCCTGTAAATATGCTTGTTTTGAGCTCCAGCTTAAAAATACTTCTGTTCCCAACATTCATTCTAATATAAATTCTATTTCAGAAGCCTTGTCAGCTCCTAGAATAAATTAAAAAAAATCCTCATATTTTCTGCTGACTTGATCTTATAACAAATGAAATTTGGAGGTTTTACAGATTGTTTTGGTTTTGGAAGCATACTGCTCTGCTGTTTTTACAGGAATCGATCCTATTTCTTCTCAGTCTTTGATTTGCTAAACAATGTGCCAAGATTTCTAGTGTCCTCTGTATCTATCCACAAGAAACTTAAATTTTTCTTGTAATCTTACCAAAATCACGTACAGTACTTTGGATGAGATCTTCCTGTAGTGTCTAATTCTTATATCATTGCATCATGGTCCTAAGTTCCTTCCATTTTGGACCTCTTCTGATTTCTTACAACTTTCTTGTACTGGTAGTGTGTAATGACGTTGTACAGCTAGCAGATCCTTCACTTTCCCAGTTTTTTCCAAGAGATAAGCGGCTAGCTTATGGTACAAAGATGCATGCTTTTAAAATTAAATTTCCCCTAAATGCATGGATTTACAATTTGTGCTTCTGAATTTCATCCAATTCTTATTACAGCAATCATCAAGTACTCCTGTACATTGTCAGTCCTTTTCTGTTTTGATGATGTCTCCTTATTTTTTTCTATTATCACTCTTATTTTTGTGGCAGAGTGATTCATGAAAATGTTAAATAGATGGCCAATTGCTGGGAACTCTACAGGTAGCTTTTTTAGTTACTTCCCTTTTCAACACATCCTAGCTTCATTTATTTACTGTGCAATGTTGTTAAATTAATACTTTACCAAATCCCAGATAGTTGAAATGTACTGTATCTTTTCTGTAGAAAATCATGTACCTTAGTCTGGTACAGTTCACTTCTGTTAGACCCATGATTTATCTTAATTTTGTCTCCGTATTTCTCTGTCTGTCATTTCCATACTTGCTTCAAAATAATCTGAAATTCTGCATCCTAAAAATTAAAACAGTGGATCAGTAGTTATTTGATTTACTGTTTTCCCTCTAATACAATTTTCCTTGCTGTTTTTCAGTCATAGTGATGAAGATGCAGATTTAAGTTGCCCAATCAAGTAACAGAAATAATTACCTTACTCTTTAGGAAAGTAGTAGTGTGAAAGCCCATTGTGTCATACTGAATATGAGAGTGCTTGTTAACCATTTTGAACTATTTCTATGTGCTGTCTGCTTTGTATGGAGGCTGAATGAATTTTAAAAATGTAGCTTAATATTTATAAACTACATAAATGAGTTGCTAATGTATAATTGAAGTGGGAACTGCTTACAATTGTGTTTGAATTTCAAGTGAACCATTCAATTTATCAGATTTCTCTCATGTTAACTAACTAAAGTAATTAGTTCTCTTTCTAGTATAAAGTAGCTATTAAACTAATCTATAAGGTTAATTCTTCCTATCAAGCCATTGCATGTTGACTTAAAATATAAAGGAAAAATAAACCTATGTTAAATTTGTATGGAGTATTTTGACTAAGCACTCTGTATCAACAAGAATGATTAATGGCTATGTCATTGTATATATTGATTCAGTGATCTCTTAATTAATATCACTCTGACCTAAGAAATAGTTTAGTGTGTATTTCTTATATTGATGGATTTTCATGCTTTTTTGGCCTTATTTTTCCTTGTGTTAAGAATGGGTTTTGAGGACAAATTTTTAGATTTTGCTTGCTTTAAACCTCATTATCTTTCAAGAAAATAATAGTAGTGATGACACATGTCACAGCCGAAGTCATTAGCTGAAGTGAGTGATTGATCACATAACAGAACCTCATGCAACTTAAAATACCTTAAATCACACACTTTTTCAAAATTATTTAGTTACGATGGACTTTGCACTTTTTCCTTCAAAGTGGCACTTCAGCTCTTAATACATGTCTTCCTTCCACTATTCCTTTTTCCCAGTCACCTGGGTCAGGGATTCCTGAGGGATGGTCTTGTCAAAGAAGACTGATGCACAGGAGGCATTTGGTATATCAGCCTTTTCTGCATCCCCTCACCAGGGTTCCTTCTCCATTTAGTAGCAGGCCTTTTGTTATTGATGTATTTGAAGAAGCTCTTCTTGTTGTCCTTGACATTCTTGACCAGATTTAATTCCAGGTGGGCCTTGTCTTTTCTTGTTTTACTTCTACTCACTCCAGCATCTCTATATTTGTTCCAAGTGGCCTGTCCCTGCTTCTACCTCCTGTATATGTCCTGCTTTAGTGAGTTTTGACAGATGTTCCTTGTTTATCCATGCTGGACTCTTGCCCCCTTTGCCCAATTTCTTGCTCATTAGGATGCACCATTCTTGAACCTGGAGGAAGTGGTGCTTAAATATTGACCATCTCTCTTGGACCCTTTTCCCTGCAGAGCCTGTCCACATGGAATTCTTCCAAAAAGATCTCCAAAGAAGCTAAAGTTAGCTCTCCAGAAGTCCAGAGCTGCAATTTGGCTTGCTGCCCTGCTTCCTTCATGCAGGATACTGAACTACACAATCTCATGGTCACTGTAGCCAAGCCTGCCCCCAACCTTCTCACTCCAACAAGGCCTTCCTTGTTCAGTAGTATTAGGTTGAGCAACACACCATTCCTCATTGGTATCTTCCACCATCTTTGTCAGGAAATTGTCAATGCTTTACTGTGCTTTGCTGTTTTGTTCTTCTAGTAGATGTCAGGATGACTGAAGTCTCCTGTGAGAGCCTGGGCCTGTGACCATGAGGCTGTTTCTACTTGTCTGTTAAAAGACTTCATCCACTCCTTCTCCTCATCAGGTAGCCTGTACAAACACCCCTGGCAGTGTCACCCTTACTTAAGCTCTCGAATGACTCATTATCCACCCCAAGACAGAGCTCAGTGCATTCCAGGTGTTGCCCCACATACAGGTCAACTCCACCACTGTGCTTTCCAGGTCTGTCTTTCCTAAACAGCATGTAGCCCTTCATGACAATATTCCAGTCACACATGCTATCCCAACATGCCTCCATAACTGCAATGAGATCAAAGCCCTGTGACTGCATGCACATGTCTAGTTCTTCCTGTTTGTTCCCTACTCTGCATACGTTGGTGTACAGGCACTTCATTGAGGTATTTGAGTGTGTCAGTATCCCAGTGGGAGTGCAAGGGGATGTCCCATAATCCTGCCTTATAGTCATGTCTTTGGCTGCTCGTGTCTGCCAGAGGTATCCCCACTTAAACCTTATTTTGCTGCATGTGTGGTCACTGTAACTCCCCACTTACCCCATCTTTGGTTGGCCTGATAAAGATTTACCCCAGGTTGTCCTGGTAAAGATATACCGGCAAAAATTTGTGTGTGTGAATTTGTGAGGTGCATCAGTTTTGTATAGATTAGTCCTATAAAGAGTGGTCTCTACTTGCTGTCTTTAAGGACAGAAGTTCTGCAAGCAATACTTCAAAAGAAATACGGCAAATGTTTAGCAGTTTAAGCTATCTAGAGCCCCATGAAATTCAAGCTAATTTGAGCTGTTGAAACTTTAAGTGTTGTTTTCAAGTATTTCTGGAAGTTTCTATTTCGATATGGCATTGAACTGTGTTTGTGCTGTTTGGAAATGTCCTGATATATCCCTTTTTAGCCCAAAACAGTAACTTTAGTACACGTAGGTAACAATATGTAGACATTAAAAATTAGTGTCCTCTTAGAGCAACGAGGAGGAAATGTTCTGGGAACACTTGTTGTGTTGAGATGCTGAGTGATAGAGAAATGTTCTTGGCACTGGAAGATTTTTATAGGGATAGTACTTGGTGCGTAGCCCTTTGGAAAAGCATAAGATGCTGCCCAAGAGATTAACTTCACTGTTCATGCCAGCTGCACGGATACTTGGAAGTCTTAACTGTCCAGAATGTGACTCATCACTCATATTGTGTTTGGGTTGCAGCAACTTTAAAAATATGTTTATCGCAGTGTAAGTGGAAAAAGTCAGCCTGTTCTATACAGAATATTTGGATAGTATGGATGAAGGTGACACTTGCTTTAATTAGGATACCAGTACCATCCTTTCACAAACATCCAAAAATTTCAACGTTGGACTGTGCATTTGATTTTCTCTTTTCGAAGACAAATAGAATTTTTTAAGCCCACTTTTCAGTTTGTTCATAATGCTATGGGCCAAAACATTAATAGTTAAGTAATACAGAGTTAACAAATGGGCTAAAATGAGAGATATTATTACAGCCTGTGCCAAATCTCTATAAATAAGAAAATATATAGTTGCGTGTCTTAGCAAACAGGACCATAGTCACATAGTTTTCAATAAGGAATCTAAATTTGATAGAAACTTGGAAGCAATGTCAGGCTATTGCATGGTTCTTATTCTAGTACTCTACCATTTTATCAGCTATGTTGCTGTATCATGCATTTTTCAACTTAGTTATCTTTGCTGACCTACACAATTACTTGCTTGAAGAATTCAAGTAACTCCCCCATTATTAAAAGCTAGCTTTTATTTCTTTGTTACCCAGTTTCTGTGATTAAACCAGTGTTTTCTCTATCTATTAGTAAATTACTTTTCTGGGCACAGTATTAACTTGAAGATGAATGTTGTTGACTACTGGAAAAAGAAATTGCTTTGGCACCTTCCTGTAATTTTTCTAACTTGTCACATCTAAACATGTCTGGAATATGACAATTTGTGAAATGGCCTGCCGTGTCCTACGTGCTGGGGTAGACTGCATTCATGTTTTGCTTTAAAAATTGCTATCTGTCTCTTTCTGTAATAACCAAAAGTTTGTTATGTTTTTAGAACAATAAAAGGGCAAGCAGGATGTAGTTTTTGAGGTAGCCAGCAGGAAATGTGGGGTCTCTGCAATATCAGAGTTTTCATTAAGTGTGCTTCTTTTATGACCCAATGAAGAGCCATGTCCTGTGCTGGAAGACAAAAATAACTGAGAACTATAGGCTCTGTGAACTAGGTCTGTAGGGAAAAATCCCTTTTGGACTCCAAATCCTTTGAACAGTTTGATTCAGATAATATATAGAGGAAGATCCTGAGGCTGGGTATTTTTTATTATTAAAAAAACCCCTTATTTTCCCAAGTCTGATATGTTTCAATAGAGAATAGGAAGGAAGAGAAAGAATTAGTCTTTTCCCTGGATGTGCCAGGGTACTGATACCCTCCTTTACTCATAGTCTGTCCCCTGGAAACTTAAAACTGCTTGAGATTCTTACCACAGGATAGAAAGGGAGGACAGCAGAAAATTCTGTCTCACTGATGTGAAGCACATAATTCCTAGAGTTGTTGGGTAATAACCAATCTTGGACATACTATTTTTATACATTGCTTTTCTATTGCTTGAAAAATATTCATATGTGCATATATAAACACACTAATGCATAACATCTTCAGTGGCTCTATATAGCATATGCCAGAGAATGCTTTGGCAGATTAGTATTTTTTAGCTAAATGAAGCTGAAACTTGTAGACGATTCAGGCAGTTGTATGTTTTGAATTTGGTATCAAAAGGCCAAAAACGGTTGAAGACATTTAGATATGGATTAACATCTACATTTTGAGAGGTCTTGAAGCAATTGTGGTGTCTTAAGTCATCATTTTAGCTTTGTTTTTAAACCTTTCCAATCTGTGAACTATTATTAAGTTGTTGTTAATAAACGTTGAAGGCTATGTAATACTCTTGGTAAAGCTGGCTTTGAGTTTGTCTAAACTGTCGTTGTAGCACTTGTGCTGAGGAAACTGATCTTCTGTATTTAATTTTTAAGGAAAATACATGCAGATGATGAATATCCTGAAACCTATTGCATTTGATGTGATCCACTTCATGTCCCAGCTCTTTGATTACTATCTGTACGCAGTCTATACATTTTTTGGCCGAAATGACATGGTAGGTAGAAGCATTTTTCATTTTCAAGTATCACTATACACAGAGAATTAAAATACAGAGCTGTCTTTGCTTGAAGTACTACCTAATATGTAATTCCCAGAAAAATTAGCAGCAACAGAATGGATTTGAATGTAAGAGTAAGAAAAGTCTGATTAGATCAGCAATAAGGGAAAGAAACACTGAGAGCATTATTGTCAGTGAGACATTAATCATATTATGTTTTGAATAGACAGATTCTCTATTCTCTTTTCCAGCACTATTGAAAAGGAGGAAAGTCAATGTGAAATATCTAGAAGTAGTGGTAGAAAGTGGGTAGCAAAGGACACTGAAGAAGGAGGGTGGTTTGAGCCTAGACAGTATAAGGTGATTGAATTTTTCTATATGTATTTCTCTAGTTTACACTATAAGAAATGTAGGAAAAGGGGGACATGAAAGTTAAGTAGTAACTCAAGTTTAAGAAATTTCTACTTTTTTGTATCTAGTATTCTTCTGTCAAACTACTTGTGTTAATGAAATGTTTTTTTTTCAACTACAAGTTCACTCAAAAATGCTTGTTGGCAATGTCTTAACATAGATCAGCAGCCAATAGAATTGTCTTAATAGCTGCATGTAAAAACAACTTTCTCCCATCTTGGCCCCTAAATTTCTCCACAAATAACAATATTGAAGGGTTCCAAATCCATCATCATGTGTTGGCAAATTGTAATGAATTTTCAGACTCAACATATGGTTCTAAAAGATTTTGAACTGTTCTATTTGGCAGGACAAACGTATTTGCAATTTGTGTTTACAAGATGGGTGGAGGGTTTTTTTTTTGTTTCTTTGTGTTTGTTTTCTTTTTTTTTTTTTTTTTTGGTTTGTTTGTTTGCGGTTTGGGGCTTTTTGGTTTGTTTTGTTAAGATAATTGATTTCTATTGGCTTAGTCTGGTATTCATATTGTTGCATTTATTGGTTTTTTTTTGCATCTCCTGTTTTGTGTTTCTAAAGCCCATACCAGCTTTCTCACTCTGTGCTTCTAACAGAGAACAGCACAGTACTAGGCAGGTAAATGTTATAGCAGATGAGTTGTAAAATTGTGATGTTTTTGTAGTGTGCCTAGTATTTGTTTTGACAGATTGTTTTCCATGGGAAACACAATGCTTACAAGGGTTTATGATTCTAATAAACCCTCTTGTAATGCTGCTTAAATGTCCTCACTCCCCATAGTGTTTCTAAACCTTTAGAAATTAGAGATGGGTGATGGTATGTGATTTAGACCTCTCAGAGAGTTCCTGTTTTATTTTTGTTTAGAGAATAATGTCAAATGTGTTTCTTAGAGTATACTGGTATAACTTCCTTAAATGTTTAAAATTATTTATGAATGTTGTGGTATTTTTTATATGCTAGTCAGTACACACATAAGGAGAGTGATTGGTTATACAGAGTTCATTGCCAGCTCAGTGAAAACCAGGGATTTAAAATACACACGTTGAGTGCTATGTCCGTTCATGATGCTGTCATTGCTCTTTCCAGACCTCGTTGGAATCGTTATCCTATATAATCGGTATTTAGCTTTCTTCACTGCCAAAAATTCAACACCGTTTTAGCCAGAATTGCTTTCAAAACTCTTTTTATTTTGGGATGCAAATTAAGCCCGCCTTATCTCAAATTATGGAGCAAGAAAAAAATTAAAAGGATTGCCTGTATTTAATATTTACTCAATAAAATTTAAGACATTAATGAACATGCCTCAAAATAGTTTTCCTTAGCAGAAACAAATTGATTGCACTAATTTGTAAACTTATTTTTTTAATAACTATGGGAGGTCTTATAGTAATTACTATGAGGTTAATTATAAGAGGTAAAATTGTTGAATAGAATTACTCTGCAAATTGTTTAATGCTCTGCTTACTAGCCTATCAATTTATGGAATTTAAAAATCTATAGTTCTGCAAATAGCCATACCAAAAACTTGTATGAAGTGAGTCAAATGTACTGATGACTGAAATGTCATGGTGAAGCCATGAGGTTCTGTTCTTGTGGACAGGTCTCCTAGATCAGGTTTTAGATTTCGTCAGTGGGAAATTCACCTCAGATGTAAATTGTCATTTAATATATACAGGGATTTGGGCAGATGGACATTTTAAATCAGAAACTTTAGATGCAGTAAAGGAGTAGTTAAATTATACCTGTTTGTATTCAAAAAGAGGGGAGGAGGTCACATAAATGAAAACACTTCCTTCCCTGATGCGGCTACTGAAAGGAAGTCTAAGAATGCAGTGTACAACAGTGCCCTAAATATTGTTCAGCAAGTTGCCTTTTGGTGGGAATCACATACCAGAAGTATATTCAAATCCTTCCAGGTTGTTGACTTAAATGTGTGTTTCTTGCATGTCCCGCTTCCACCTTTTTTGTAGTGTTAGTTTGTTGGGGGTTTTTATTAACAGTAGAAGATAAGTTAAAATAATTATGCATGTCAAATCAGACCCTCAGCTGGTATAATCCATTGCACTTAGCAGGAAATTAGTGTAGCTATATGTATGTATATTTATATATAAATAAAATAAATATATATAAAGCATAGGTATATATGTTGCTGTATATCCCAGCTGAGCATCTGCCCCATACACTCCTGAGCCATGAACATGAAGATGGCACATTCCTGAGGTAGATCTTTGTAGGCACTAAGTAATAATGACTGTTTATAAAGATCAGTGGTTATATTTTTTACATATGCAAGATATATATTTGATAATTACAAGATATTTTATTGCTAGAAAGAGCAAAAACCATTTGACATGGGTGTGGTGTGATTGCAAGGCTTGGAGGTGATGGTGTGGGGCACCATTCTGGGCTTATCACCCAAATGAGAAAATCTAGAGTCCTGCAGTCAAATATAGAATTTTAACAATAAAAAATACTGGATGTTTTATTGGTATCAGTGATACACTGTCATCTTCATGAAAGATACTTAGGTCATTCTTCAGTGTTGAGTGCTGTAACCTCTGTTGATTTTCTTTTCATTTTGTATGGTTGTGATTCTGTGCTAAAATTTTAATGTAAGTTGTAGATAGTCTTTGCAAGCTCAAGTTTCGCTATATGACTTCGAAGCTTAAACCAATGAGATTTCCTTTCCCGACTTAAGTAGAATATATTTCTTCCAGTTTGAATCAACAGGACTGGGCCTCAGTAGCAGCAGATTACGTACCACACTGAACAGAATCCAGGAGAGTCTAATTGATCTGGTAAGTACCTAGATTTTGTTAATGCTCAATGGGATGGAAGTCTGTGTATGACATTCAGGAATTATATTTCATTGTGGCTTTTTGATTTTTTTTTTCTCTTTTCAGGTTCAGTGTCTAGTGACAAAAGCTTAGTTTCATGATGTAAAGGTCATTATTGTATGAAATCACTTGTTTCTAAAATACAGCAACACAAATTAAATAGATTTTGCTAGATATAACAGTGAAATTCTGTATTTAAATCTTCTATTATGGTTCATGTAATAAAGAGACATTCAGTATTATCCTTACTAAGAGACATTTTATAAAAAAGAAATAGATGTTTCATTTTTCTTCAGTAAAAGAGTAGTGAAACAGTAAGTTATCCTGAAGATTATTCACCTTTCAGGATAATAGAGGCTGTATACTAAGACCTTCCTTAATATTGGGGAACTTACCCTGATGTGTTTTTGGATTATATCCCATTGGTCATTTTGTGATTTATTTTCAAGGTGTGAAAAGTAAATATGATGCTTGTCTAATACTGGCAGTAGATTACTGTCTTGCACTGGAGGATGGTAAAGGAGACTGGAGGTAGTTTTTGTGGATTTAACTGAACAGCAGAGTTCATAAAGAAATATTGCTAAAAGCTCCACCACAAATGGAAGTGTGAAGTTCTCATATTCCACCTAAATGTAAAACCCTTGAAGCATTGTGAAGGAATTTCCTCAAGGTATCGTAAATGGTTTTGTGTAGTAATTAGTGCCATGGATGCTACAGGAAAGTTTTCTTTTCTGAGGCTTCCATCTTAGAAAGAAGAAAAAGATATTCTACTTTGACTTGTGCAAGGATTTGACACTCCACAGAAATGCACTTTATGCTTTTTTAATTCCTTGAAGCATTATATTGATTCCTAAACTGTTCTCTCAGAGAAGCATCTTAAAGTGCTTGGGGGCCATTTCTTATACAGTCAGTAGAGGGAGCATAACATAACTAATAACCCTAGGCCTCTGTAAAAGAGGAAGAGGCTTGGTATTCTTCTCAAAGGCAGTGTATGCAGAAAGAAAAATTAGTTCTAGGAAGTACTTACAAATGAATCAGTTGAAGATTATGGAAAAATGGCAAGTTACAGAATTAAGTTTTTAAATTTCTCTGTAGTGATGGTTCCTGACAGTGCTTTACAGACTTCATTTTTTTAGCAGTTAAAATAATGTAAAAAGAAATATTCTAGCAGTGAAATGGGAAAATAACAGCAGTTTGTTTCCTCAGTCATTAATAGTACTGTAACAGATAATGTTAGTGCCTGCCTTCATGTCTGCCTTCCCATCCCATTTTGTCTTTGACTCTTTTATCCTGTGGAACAGTACAATTCACACTAATACATTAGTCCCAGTGCTGGAAAGAAATTGTTTTTACTTAAAATGTCACATTAATATATGTCACATTAATAATGCCTGCATTATGTAGTATGAACAGGTGCCCTGTTATGTATGGTTTGGCAAAATACTAGTGTCAAGCTCTGGAGAGTCTTCGCTGTGGAATTGTTTACCTGACATAGCTGTGCCTAGCACAGGATGCAGCTCCTAAAGGGCATAGCTAAGGACCTTAGTGAAATGGTAGCTGTGATTCTTGGTGAAGTTTTATTTGGCTGAAGATACCTTGTGCAACATTTGTAATACATGCTTGGTCTCCTGCTGCTTAAAAGGAAAAAAGCCTGAAGAAAAAAAGAAAACACAGTTTGTGGGTTTTCTCTTTCCTCTCTTTGAAAGAGATTTCTAAGTGTACATAATGACAGTTTTTAAGATGTTATATGAATTGCTTGTCAAGGGAAGAGAACTCTGTGTATACAAAGTTCTGACATGACAAGCACTTTGAAATTATGCTAGGACTTGTGCAGGTGTTTTCCTTTCTCAAATTATTAATTTAGAGTTCTTCATACAGCTTTTGGTTTTTTTTGTGTATTTGACTGTATTACCAAGTAGAGAGGAATAATTTACTGAAGTTTTTGAGCTTGTTTAATTGGATACATTTTCTGGGTTTTGGCAATTGCTTGGTCTCTCCTTAAGTGGTCTCTGGGACATCTCATTTTTGTCACTTCAGACTCTTCTTGCTGGGCACTGAAAATGGGCTGTTTCCAGAGGAGTGCAGGTGTCCACAGAGTCACAGCTGAGCACCTGAGAACCAGCAGCAGCTCTTCCTGAGAAAATTTCTTTGTACAAGAAAGTGCTGCAGTAAAAATGTGTATGAGCAGACCAGACCAACTTACATGATTTTTTTGCAAGGTAGTGGTTCAGGTTCTAATGCTGCCTGTGCATGTGCTTTTCTGTGGAGTCTCATTTGACATTTGTTTTTTGAGGGCATAGTTAATGACTCATTTTCTCAGTTGTCTGTCAGCATGGAGTGATTCCTTTTAGAGGCATTTATTGCATTGGTAGAGAAGAGATAGTAAATGAACCTTCCAACCTCTTCTAATTTTGTGTGCAAAATGTCTGCCATTTAACTTGGAACACTAAAAAATACAAGAAATGCAAAGATTCCAGAAGTTTCGGTGCAAACTTTATTGAACTCTTCTAGTGAAGTCAGTGGGACTGACCCAGCTGAGGTTTGGGACATACTTGTTTTGTGACAAAGAGTGTGCAGGATCCACACTCTTGAAATCAGAACCTCATGCCTTCTGTGAGGCAATGCTGAGCAATTCAACCCTGGGGACAATGTGAAATGTGTGCACTGTAAGTGTTGGGAAGTTTGGGGATCCCTTTTATGTTTCTTCAATAATGGTATAAAGATATCATTTGCATGAAAAAGATTGTAAATAATAGAAAATTAATAGCATGGTTTCTCAAGATGGTTTGTAGTTTGGTTTTTAAAGATCTACTTTCTTAAAGCCTGTGGAGCGGTGATCATTGTAGTAGCTTACATTGTTTGTGTTTGATTTAATTTCTTGAGGGTTGAGGCAAGATTACCTTCTCGGTAAGTTTTGTGCCTCTCAGCAAGAAAATACTAATCTTGCAACTTAAAACCTAGCAGGAGTACTGTAAAATACCATTTTAAAACCTTAACGCTTCTACAACATATGCAAGAAGTACTTTTACCTTGAAAGCAATGTGCTTTTGCAATTTTTTTTTTTTTTTTTTTTTTTTTTTTTTTTGCTTTACCTATCATTTTCAGCATTCAGTTTCAAGAACAGTTAGGGTTGCGTATACTCAAAGGGGAGACAAAAAGCCTAATTGGTTGCTTTCAGTAAGTTTCTTGTGATAAAAAATTCTTGTATATTAAGCACTACTTGGAGTTAGTTGAACTATTTTCAGACAGATTTTGAATACAATAAGAAGTTATGCTTTCTTTGATCAGTTTTATTTTCTTGTAATTGATGCTTACAATGTTACAGAAACTATTAATTATGGTTTTATAAACAGAGATGATAGAGCTATCCTGTTTTATGTAAACATTTGTGGTTAGTCTGCTTTTCCTCGTCCATCACATCAAGTTTGGTAGAAGTGTTGTTATGTTGCAGCTGCTGTAGACTGTTCTATTGACAGCCTTTGCAGATAGTACAGTTCTGTCCGTGCTTTTAGAACACCACTTACTCCATTAAGATCAGGATTTCTTCAGTAACATTTAGAGTTATTGCAAAATCAAATGTAAAATTTTTTTTGTTATGTATATTTAAAACAATTTTGAAACTGAAACCTTGTGCAAAAAGTATTTGGCCGGAAGAAGAGCAGTTTTAAAAGGTTATTGGTTGAGTGTGATCTGCAGAACTTCGTGAGCTGGAGACAGGTCGTGGAGATTACTGGTTTTTGTTTAAAGTTAGTGGAAGTGGATGATTGTAATTCACCATCAACTATTTCACCATAATTGGCAGATGATTTGTTTCAGTCATAAGTTATTTTGGATAACAGAAATAAAAGTATTTTTGTTCTCACAATGAAATCAGCCCTGTAAAAATGTCTCTCTGGCAAATTGAATGTCAAATTTTTCACTTAGATAATTAGCTTATATAGTTTATACTTCTGATTTAGGTAATTAGTTTATAGTCTTCTCTTCCCATTGAGATGGAAAGCTTAACAGAAGCTTGCCACTGGGTTCAGCCAAACTTGATATGAAAATATTCTCTTGTTACAGATGACATCTTTAGAGGAAGAAGGAGAGGCTTGTTCTTTACACAGACAGATTTTTTTTTCTACCTATTCATTAAAAATTTTCTTGAGAGTAAACAAATTATAAAGTGAAATACCCTACAATTAAACAATTTCATGCTCCCATTCAGCTGAAACCTGTTATTTGCTAATACAAACCTTTTTGTTGTAAAAACACGCTCCAGATTAATTTTATTTCAACTGTAGATATCTTGCAAAGATACTTCCCAGAGTATACACTGTAGCTCATACTACTGTTTTTAGCAACCCTTAAATAGGCAAAGCAGTCATAAGCCTGCTTTAACACTTCATCCTGATATTTTCTGGTCTTTATAGCAAAGCAGCTTTTAAAAATAAATGCTAGTTGGGTATGCCTATCATGTATAGTATTAGAAAATACAGTTCTTTTCCTGTGACGGTATGAGGAAATTAAACTAAGACTGGAGAAAATTTAATAGGTAAGACCTGCTGTAAGGTGTCTGTAGGCAATACTGGTTAACCTGTCCTGCTGTGCCTGCTACAGTTCATTTGATTATTGTTCAGATAAGTCTGGTGCTTTTAATATATTTTTTAAGATTTTTTTAACACTTTTTTGTGGTTTTTTTTGTTTGTTTGTTTGCTTTTTTTGTTTGTTTGTTTTGTTTTTTTGACGAGGAAGGAGAGGAGCATCTTGTAGTTTGCATCAGTTCCACTATTTTATCAAATCTATTTTGTGCAGTTTTCTTACAAGGATGTTGTGTGGGCTGTGATATGTCTTACGTGACATATCCCAGTTCTGCTGGATCAGCAAGACCTGCTGCTCTGATGCAGGGAAGAACTAAGCAAGTTTATTCTGCTTTAGTATTGCTCTCTGCATGCTTAATGCTGGGTGCTACAATATGTTCTCAGAGTAACTTGACATTTCTTGAAATTAAACTTTGGCTGGCTGCTATTTAATTTTCTGGCTCTACTTCCCTCCTCTCCTCTTCCTCTTGAGACTGGCAGTGTTACAGGACTCTGCTTGTTTGCTGTGGTACACAAAAGGAATCTCTGGCAACAGACATTTTCTTGCAGATTTTCTTAATTACTGGAAGGGTTAACTTTAACAAGTCCCATACGCTGAAAAACATCCGATTTCTTTAAATAGTCTGTAGCCCTTTTCCCTGTTCCAGCCTGTGTGTTTTGCCCCTTTATTTTCTGCTTTCAGTCATTCGATCATTTCTGTTAATGAAGGCAGCAGGAAAAAACACATGCATCTCCGAGGCCATTTCAGAGTGATCCTGTGCTTCTGTGGGGTACTGGCACACTGGCTGTTTGCTTTTTGCTATCAACATGCTTTTGCAGTGCCTGCTTTTTTAGAACAAATTAGGAGAATGAAATGCTCATGCTGTTTGGCCATGATATTTGAAGCAGAGTTTGACTTCCTCATTGTAGGTAGCATTTCTTTGACTTAGCCAGTTCTCACGTACCTTTTGTGTTCTTCAGATGCAACACAATTTTGTCATTTAAAAGATGTTGCTTACCTTCCAGGGAAGCAAAAAGGAAGAAAAAAATGTTTAAAATGTGTCTGGAGTGGCAGGCAACTCTGAAGTGTGATAAATACAAAATGAAGTCTTCAAAATATTTGTTTTTTACGTGATTTGTAGTTAGTCTTTGAAAGAAAGAAAGCTTCTTAAATGTTTACTACTGATACTCTTCCCCCTGCTCTGTCACTCATTGTCTCTCCTAAGGATACAGCATTGCTTGGTGAGCTCTGGGTTTGGCTACTTTTGTCCTGTGTAAACACTGCAAGACTGATTTTTTTGTTTTGTTTTGGTTTTGTTTTGATCTGGATTTTTGAGAATGGAATGAGTTAAAAAAAGTAAAAGAGCAGGCAGATAAAGAGGGAATTTTGATAATTCATCAATATTGTCTATGCCTTAGTTAATGTTTTTAGAGAATGGATTGTTGTGGCTAGATGGTTAGATGTCATTGCCTATCTGCAGTAAACTTGTAGATGTGTTTAAGGAAGTACTTTAGAGCTCTGTGAAAGAGGTTACATGAGCTTTAGCAAATATCCAGGCCTTTTGGTTTGCTTATCCATTCTGACAAACTCAGCAGAATGCAAGCTTCATAGTATTGTAAAGCATCTGCTCAGTTTAATTCCACATTTATCTGGCTGAATGTGAACACAGATCAGTGCAAAGAAATTTAATTTTTCAAATAACATAACATTGTAGTTAGCCCTTATAATTTTTCCTACGCTCAGTGCAACTGTATTTGATCACATTTCCCATAAGCTTCTTTTAGAAGTTTTATCTTCTGCTCTTAGATGTATTTCTGTAAGATCTTTTACTGCAAATGATGTGTTGATGGAATTGTTCAGTAGCAATCCTTGTTTTTAATGTCAGAATTTCTGTGGGAGGCATCAAGGTTCCCTGCTTTATTGGCTTTTTATGTCTGTAACTTTATTACAATATTTTTTAATAAGTCTGAAGGTACTTCCTTACCCTTGTTAGTGAGAACTCTGCTTTCCCAGACTGTGCATTGTTCCATCTGCTATAGCCCATTTTTATGTTCGTGTTTGACATCTCTGGAGATGCAGATTTAGCAAATCCACCTCCTATTACCTTGGGCTGTCTCACCGTGGGAGGAAACTGACATATAACAATCTGAGAGAGTTAAAGTGGAGCTTGTGAATTTTTGTTCCCCCACACCTCAAACCTCTTTTAACAGCTTGGACGCTATTATCTTCTCAGTTGTCTTACATTCTTAATGTCACTTTTGCTTTGGCATTCATCCAAGCAGTAAACACATTCTGGTGCTGCTTTGTCTATAGCAGCAAAGTTTTGATCTTTCTACTTATCCTGTATCACTTTAATTCTCACCAGGACCTTACACATTTTGACATGATCAATTTTCACCTGCCCTACCTTTAATTGCTGCAGTGCTACCACAATGGTTCTGTCAAATATTTTGCTATCAGAATAACCACCCTGTTGGTTTTCCAGATTTCACCTGATCATATGTGCAATACTTTTTATCTTGGCATTTCAAGGTCTGCAATGAAATATTCCTCTTTGTCTCAATCCTGACATACAGAATGAGTGACACCACTACTAATTTCCACCAGTGTTTCAGGTGCTCACTGCTCTCCTGCTTAAGCAAAAGTGTCTGAACAAAAACTGTCTAAATAGCAATTACTCTATTTCAAGTCACTTCTCACAGTTGTTATCTGCTATGAAGCCCTGAAGAAATTCATGGCTACTGTTATGGTTAGCTTGAGTCTATTTTTCTCCCTTTGTTACTTCACTGCAGTTTCTTCTGTTTGTATTTCTATCTCTAGTTGAAACAGACAAAAAAACAATTCACAAACTTGAAAGCTGCTTTTTTTTATTATCTTGTTTTTGGCTTTATCTTTTTCCCCTTTTTAACTGCAATTTCAGAATTACACTAATTTGTTGAGTCCAAACATAAATGTTATGTTTAAGCATTATTGTTGTCATATTGGTTGGTTATTCCTACACTGTTTACAGCAGCTGTGTTGGGCCACTGATTTTACTTTTGTAAAAGTTATTTTTTCCACTACTTTGGCACTGTGTTACTGTTATTGTTTTCATTCCATCCATACAGGCTTATGTTGTAGCATCTGTGGACTGTAGACTCTGGCCAGGGTTTCTATCCCCAGTGTCTTGAAAGGCTCTTATAAAAATTAGTGCCATATTCTGCCTGTATTCTTACCTGTTCTGGGTGCTTTTACCTTTACTTTGTAGCATTTCTTATCTTCATATGGCCTGTGTATAAGCATGGTATGGATAATTAATCCAAACCAGCCAGAACTACCTTTATGTTTTTATGTTTTCATGCCCTGAAACCCTCTGAAACCTAGGAAATAGCCAGGCTTCAGAGGATGTCACTTTGTATACCTACTCTGGAAATTTCTTCCTTCTGTGGTTTCTCTTCCAGCTGTACCCTGTACTTAGGTTCCTTAAATGTGGGGGTAGATTTTTTTCCTCTATTATTTTCCTTTAATTTTGGAACAAGGCACTGGTATAACCTGTTTCTCACTATAGATTCTATTCCTTTGCTGTGAATATTTCTTTGTTTTCTAGCATCAAGATGTCTGCAGGATAGAAGTTTTCTTGAAATGGTTTAGTTGAGGTGTTAGGGCATTACTTGGGATTGATGATTTTAAAAATCTCTTCCAACCTAGTGATTCTGTGATTGAGAACATAGTTTTTTACCCAAGTTAGCCACAGCTCATATAAACAATAAAGCCCATGCAGAAGTAATATTCCTTTCATATGTCTCTTTATTTGGTTGCTGTCAGATTGAAGATAGTGTCTCTAAGGATGAGAAGTCCGTTTCCCAAAAGGCAATTGGTCTAAAGCCTGTTTGGGTGTTAATTTGTGGTGAGAAGATTCTTTGCTGCCTTTTTCTTTTAGTTTATTTTTCCCTTGGCTACTGATTTACATGATACGATTTTTTTCTACCCATTTCACTATACTGTTCTAATAGAAATAGGCTTGATTTAAATTACATCTTAGAATTTGAAGGATTCCTTCATCTTATCTGGAATCTGAAGCCGTTCAGCTGGAGCCATCCTTGCTAGTTTTGTGGGGTTTAATTTGTTTAATTCTTTGTTTCAGGAGGTGTCTGCTGATTCTTCAGGAACTCTTGCAGCTGCTGAAGAGAGAAAAGAGAAGGTGCCAAGCCCACATCTCAGTCATCTCGTAGTTTTGACATCTGGCAGTTCGCTGTATGGTTTGGCAGAGAGAGTGGTGGCCACAGAATCCTTGTAGGTTGTTTACTGTACACGCTTGTTCTTGTGATCACTGAAGCAATTGATTGTTAAAGAAATTGTGCTTACAGTCTAAAGCCTTAATGACAGGTCAAAAATTCCTGCCTTTCAATGGTGATTTTAAATATTAGCGATAAAGGTAATTTCTTTATTAAAGGTTTATACTGGAGTCCAATTCTTTGATCTAGCAACATGCAAACACAAGAAATGAAATTTTACTTCACATGATCCAGTAATTTATGACAATACATGGCCAAATCTAACAGGAAAAAAAGCTTAATTTCAAAGAGGCTAATGGGAATATTTAATCTGTACGGTTAATTTTTACCTTATATTAAATACTTGGCTCAGAACTGCTTATTCTATCAGTTTGGCTTGAATTATCATTTTCTTCGCAATGGGTAGAAGTTTTACCTATGTCATACCAAAGAAGAAGAGATTATAACCAATTAATGCAAATGTTATGAAGTGATTTTAATTTGATAAGAATAATAGTAAGAGTCAGATAGGAATTGTCTTTTCCTAACACAAGATGACACTTAAAGATTAGGAATTAATTTTAAAAATATTTTTTTCATTTATGCTTAGTTAGAAGTGTATTTCCTTATTATATTGTTATTAACAAATTCTACCACTGAGAAGGAATATGAGACAAAATTCTATTTTGTAAATTCACTAGTATAAAGTTAACTTGGAATGTTACTTTGAGGACTTACGAATATTGATGTTGACTGTCCTGCAGTGGAAATTATGTGACTCTTGCTCGCTGACTTTACTAGACCTTGGCTCAGAGTTTTGCAGCGTATGCTCAGTAAAATAGAAATGCAAATTTTTCATATTCAAGCCTTAGTCTCTTTATTCAAGTATTTTGTTGTTTGCAAATACATTTTAAAATTGTCAGAATTGAGAATGCTGGTTGATATGCTGGCACGCAACTGATACGGTTCTTCCCAGGACTAAATTTTCCAAGGTTGCATATTGTTATTGCCAGATATGTCAACTGTAAAGTGAAAATTGTAAAGAGACATAGTAAAGTGCCAAACATTGCACTTAGTTCACAGTAAATTTTCTTTGCTTTCAAAGGGTATTTCTGGCTGAGCAGTTTGAATTTCTTCAGCCTCATCTTGATGCAGTGATGCCAGCTGCCAAGAAGCCTTTTCTTCAGCAGTTCTATTCTCAGGTCAGAATTGTGTAATTCACAGCTGATTTTCATACAGAAGATTTGAAACTTGCACATTATGGTGCAAATACTTCTACATCATAGTTATATATTGCTCCTACTGATCAGATATTTACTGAAGTGAATTTTATTTATTTTCTCTTTCAGACAGTGTCAACTGCTAGTGAACTACGTAAACCAGTTTATTGGATTGTTGCTGCTAAAGCCATTGATTATGAACAAATGCTGCTTCTCATGGCTAATGTGAAATGGGATGTGAAGGAAATCATGTCACAGCACAACGTATATGTAGATGCTCTTTTAAAGGTGAATAGTTTATGGGAAATGGTGTGCTAGAGTTTATATAAAACACTAAATTGCTGTAATACTTCACTAAAACTGTTAAAGTGGTATGGCTAGGACAATACATCATCCTGACAAATGGGAAATTACTATGAGGTCTGTCCAGAAGTGTTATTATTCTTGCTTCTAAAGCATTCTTTTCAGTGAAGATTTTTTGACTTCCTGGTATGTGACAGTGACCAAAAAAGTTTAATGAATCTCACATCTAAGTTATGAATTGTAGAGAAATGTGTAGTAAACAGTAACACTGAGGGAAATTCAGTGGCCAGAGATAGTATTTTTTAAAAGAAACCTAAACACACTATTTGCTGTTCTGAATAATTTTGCTGATTGTCTTTGAGATGTACCATAGAAGCTATAGGTCAAATCAGCACCAATAATGATCCTGCAGTATCTAATTGAAGTTGCTATATTTAGAAGTTAACGTTTGAAAAGGAAGCTAAAGGGAAGTTATTAATTCAACTTGTCAGTTGCATTCAGTAGATGTCATTATACAATTGCCATGTCTTATGGTGTACAGAACTAGTTTTTATATATACCTAAATGTTTTGGAAGGTCTTCAGAGGGAAGTTCAGGCAGTGGTAGAATTATGCTTATTAGTTACACTATATTAATTACTAATTTTTTTCAGAGAAACTGAAAATTTTATTTTAAAGATGTGTGAATTGTGAATCACAGAAAAAGCTGCACGTCTGTGTGGAGTAACACCTTCATACTTTGTAGCTCTTCTCTCCTAAAAAAAAAATCAAGGAAGAATTTGACAGAGGATATATCATTGCACTGAATTTGATGGAATCTTTGTGATTATCCTTGTTTATGCTGCTGTGACTTTTTGATACCAGTTTGTACTTAAAATAGTTGATATCTGGAGCAGAACTTTTTTCCTTCTTTGAGTATGCAACTGCTGATGCATTTGCTTCAGGACAATCAGAGTTAATACCATTTAAACCATAATACCAATTACCAGTTTTAATCTCTCTACTCTGTATCTAGTACTAGTTGCTTCAAAAGCTTTTAAATAACTGCTAAGTAGTGAGTGATTTTCTGTGTACACTGGGACTCCAGGAACATCAGATGTGAGCGCAGTGTTTAAAGTAATAAACAACTAATTTCAGTCATGTGCACACATACACAAAGTTCTATATTCAGTCATAGTACGCTGGAAGCAGATAAGGTGGGGAAAGAGAATTGTTGAAGAAATAGATTATGGAGCATTAGGCATCTTCAGAAGAATTAGTTGTATGCCAGTTAAAGCATGACATTGTGGTACCCTGCATCTCATTGCCAGATTGATATTTCAGAAGATTTGTGTTAAATGGCAATAGGTTACTGAGATTCTCTTCTGATTTTCTTCACTTACTGAATTTTTGAGGGGGGCAGTGGAAGAAAAAAGGAAAAGAAAAATGAAAAAAACCTAAATTAACAGCCTTGAAAATAAAATTTCTGTTGGGCAAGTATACTTTTAAAGGACTGCACTGCAAATTACTTTTGCTGATTATTCAAAGGAGTTCATTACCAGTCTGCTTGATATTGTAGTAATTTGATACTTTTTTGTATTATAAAGGCTTTAGTCATTGGCTTCTGTTCACTTTTAAGTCACAAAGTCATTGTAGCAGTAATTGCATTCAGTTATGACTAGTTTCTCAAAGTATCAGCTGAAATCCATCTAGGCCATTGATGATTCATGTGGAAACAGGTGCCTTCCTTTATCCTGAACTGTTATCTAGTGCTGTAGTGTGGTCCTAAACTGTTAGATTTGGCCTCTTCAGTGCGTTCTCTCAGCTCCTTCTAAAGCACTGAGGGATTACCTAATGTGAAAGGTTGAAGAGTGAAAAGTGGTTACAGTATTTCTGAGCTTCTCTTTGAAAGCTGGTGGGGTGGGTATTTAGAGGGATAAAGAGATCATCACTGGATATTTTTCAGCATCTGTATTTTGACTTAAAAAAGTTAAATATGAGTTTAGGGACTGAGGCAATGAAAAGAGCATTTGAAGGATAAGCTACTTGTTTCATTTTCAGAGGTGTCAGTTTAACAGAGAACTACAGCTCTGAGGGACAGAGCAGCAGTTCCTTTAAAAAAATATCATTGAGATAATGTTGTGATTGATATAGTAGAAAGTGATATGTTTTCTGCTTTACACATCGAGTTGTCTACAGTTTGTGCCTTTTAAGCCTCTCTTCTTTGCTCTTACTTTTCAGTACTCTCTTTCATGTGCATTTCTAATTAGTTGTTGCTGTTGCTGGATGTATAGAGTATGATCCATTTTATCCTAATGGAATAAACATCTTTTATGTTTTATTAGGAATTTGAAGAATTTAACAGGAGGTTGAATGATGTGTCTAAAAGAGTCCGTATTCCATTGCCAGTCTCCAACATCCTTTGGGAACACTGCATACGCTTGGCCAATAGAACTCTTGTGGAAGGGTAAGTAGTTATAAAAGTCTTGCTTTTGGGTAAGTATGTCTGTAATGACAATGTTTATTTTATAGAGTTAAAAGTTCTAATTTTATAGTGTCCTTGTGAGTTCATGTGGTTTTGGGACCCTAAAAATCATCAGTGCTTAATGCACTCCTTTGTATTTGTTTCACAGTCTGGTGTAGCATTAAACCTAAAGAGGGTGGTCTTGTTTCTAGATGCTGCTGAAGAATGGCACTGAATTTTTTACTGAAGCATTTGAAAATACAGTACTCTTTTAAAGAAACTTCAATTTGAAAATTTTCATTTCCCAGCAGAGCAAAGAAGGAAGCTAAAATACAGTAGTCATTACTTCCATGGTGATGCCATTTATCTCTGCCAGGAAGAAAGATGGAGTTATCAACACTATCAGTTTTCTTAAAGTAGCCATGGAACTTGATTTTTCCAAATTCATCAAGAACAGAGAGATGTCTTAATTGGCTTGTTTGAGCACCTTAGTCAGGAACCTCCACCTTGGGCATCCCTCGTTCTTACAATCAGTGTCCCAGTCTTCTTGGATTCAATTTTGTAGCCTGAGTTTTGTAGACTTTTCATTGCCTGCATTTATTTTTATGGTTTTGTCCCCCTGCTACTTATGATTGGGCTCTTACTAGAACTTCTGCGTCATAGAATATGTGCTGTCTTCCACTCCTTCTACATATGTTTCCGTACTTTTTTCCTGGTTATCTTTACCCTATTCACTCCCTACTACCTATTTTACTTCTTTCCATCCCACTCTCCTGCTGTCTGCTCTAAATTAGGACCTCAACAAAACACCCTTCTTTTCCAAGTGTTAGCTGCCTATTGAAGATCATCAGCTTCCACAAAGCCATAATTTTTTTATCTCGTGCCCATTTTTTTTTTCATATCATCATCCTTTTGCAGTCTCTAGAGAGATCAGTTTCATGTTCAGGGTGTTGGAACCCAGGATGTCTCTCTGACAGTCCTGGATGATCTGAGCTCCAGCCAAGGGGCTTCAAAGCCCTGGCAGGGGTGTCAGAGACCCTGGCAGGCAGTGAGTGAGACAGGGTAACCAAATCCATCCATGACCTGTCTCTGGCTTCTCAATTCCTTCATATGACATATAGCCTAAACAACTAGCTTTCCTTTTTGAAATTTTATTTTCTACTTATCATGCCTCAAGTAAAAGGAAGTGAAACAAAGGCCTATTACTTCTCCTCCCTGTTCCCTTTCAAGTCGATTACACTGTCAGTCATTATCAACCTCCTCTACCTCAGCCTTTGTGTTTGTTTTCAACTTGTTTCCTTTTGTTATACCACATCTCATTCATCTTTTGTGGCTTCAGTGTTCATGAACCATTTAATCTTTATCTCTGAAGATCATCACTTGTATGTCTTGCTCCATGCTGCAGTTTAGATTCATGCTTGAGACTTACCATGAAACTTTCACCTTTACTTTCACCTAAGCAGGTTGAATATGTTGAGAATACTTTCCTGATACAATTTGTCCTATACAATTTCTGATAATATAAAAAGAACTCATTATCATCTCTTCCCATACATTTGCCTGTAATTTCTTATTCTTGGCCAGTTCTGCTATTTTTACATATCTTTTAGGTTCTTTTCCCACAGTGGAAAGGGAAGGAAGGTGTTCTGAATAACTTTGTAATTTCTTTTGTCTCTGAATTCAGTGAATGTATGGAGTTAAAAGCCATGAAGAAGATGTTTCTCATCCAGTCAACTGAAATTGCTTTCATCAGGCTCTTCACTGAATTTAGAATTGCCTCCACTGCAGCCAGCTATATCTTTCTTTAAATTTTGTCCTTCCTTATCTCCCAGTTCTATGTTCTCTCCTGTTTCCCAGCTGGCTTCTTGAGCCTATTGAAAATCATCTGCTAGTCTTCTATGAAGCTCCAGAGGACTTTTGCCTTGATCCTCTCTCTTTTTGCCTCTGTTATTTTTGCATTCTGCAAATTCTTTGTATGTACCAGCTCTAAGCGTGAAATTTCTTCATGTTCTTAACTTCACCTTGCTGTGTATCCAACTTCCAGCTGCATGTTTCTGCTGCCACTTTTGCATTAAGCCTAATAGTCTAGGAGGCATATAGTAATTAGGATCAACTTCATGAACCAGTGAAAAACTGAACTTGTTTTAGATTTGGTAGAGGGGAAGAGTGAGACAGGGAGCACCTGGTGGATGAGCTGGGTTAAGTCTCTCAAGTCACTGGCCCAGACCCTGTACGCACTTGAAACTGGCATTCTTAAGTGCACTGCAGTGTCATTTCCTTTGATCTTGACAAATGCAGTTCTTTATCCATTTAAAAACTGCAAAGATGATTTTCCTCATTTGTTGCCTATCACCCCACTGTGATCCTTGCTAGTATTACCCTGCCCTTAAACTCATCTACTGTCTTCTCTAAACTGTCACTAGTTTGCTGTCAATCTGTTCTCATTAAATCATCAACTTCTCACAGACATGAGTCATTGCTACCACCCTTCATCCTCTGTTTGCTGTGGCTGTTTTTGAACAAGTAGCTTTGTGTCTTTGATGCTCCCACTTGGTTCAGCAAGCTCCTGGTGACCATTCCTAAAGCTGCTGTGGTACCTTTCAGACTCCAGTGGTCATGATCACTTGAAGCCGCTGTCCAGTGTGCTAATTATCAGTGGTTTAATTTACTCTAACTTTCTTATACTAAGTTGTTCAATGTAGGATTTTTTGTGGCTTTTGGGAGAGGAGGGTGTGATTTTTCTAAGTATTACTGGGTACAGTGGGGTTCCATTTGATGACTGGGCTAAAATGTATTATACTAATGCAAATAAAGCTCTGCAGCAGACATCCTAAGAGAAGTTCTTGTCTGCTTTTGACTTAAAACCATAATTTTGCTCCTCCTTAAGGCTCAAAAGACTAAGTTAAGTTTGAGGAGAAAAATTAATTTTTGCCTTCTAAGTTTTGTTTTCCACTGTTTCTCTTTTTAGTTATGCCAATGTAAAGAAGTGCAGCAATGAAGGACGTGCCTTGATGCAACTGGATTTTCAACAGTTCTTAATGAAACTAGAAAAGTTAACAGACATTAGGCCTATTCCAGATAAAGAATTTGTGGAGACTTACATAAAAGCATACTATCTGACAGAAAATGACATGGAATCCTGGATAAAGGAGCATAGGGTAAGAGTTAAATTTGCATTCTTTTCCTCTCTATTGAGAAGACTCACCCTGATGATAAAAACATGCTAACAGCTATAAATAATCAGTCCTTCTAGGTGTTAAAAATGGATATATAGGCATATATATGTATATTTTCACTTAATATAATAAAATTTATTATAATAGGAATAAATAAAACTTAATAGGAAGAAGTATAAATATAAATGTATGTGTGCTTGTACATGTTCATTTTTATCATATGAAGTTAGTATGTGTTTGAACTGGTTCAACATCTAATGACTGGGGAGGATGACTAAGGGAGTCACATCTGCCTATTGTATCAAAAGGGGTAGAGAAGTAGAGCAAAGGGAAATTGAAAATATTTGTGAGCTGTTGAGAATATGCCGAAGTGCACACCTTGATCATCAAGAATTACGGTTTGGGATCACACCATTAGGTTTTGTGTTGCCTTTAGGAGTATCTTGCATAAACTAAATTGTAAGGCACAATGGAGAAGAGTCATTGCTTTTTATTTATTCATTTGATAATGGTTAATCAGCATTTCTTGCTGAGGTAAGTCTGTGTTTTGTGTTTTGAAAGCATTCAGATGCTTTCACTCTAGCATGAACTAACAGTGTACAGAACAGATCAGTGTAACTAATAGTCACATGTTATTGGAGATACTCATCTTTGAAATAAAAAGTCTTTTAAAGTGAAGCACTTGAAATCTGTATTTTAGGATTACTTGAAATCCCACAAGAAATGGAGAAAAGAAATATGTCTTTGATTGAATTTTCCTTGTATTGCCTGGAGCCCCAGGAGAGATTATAAACTTTGGGGTTTGATGACCTACAGGGTAAAAACTCTTTTTTTAAAACACATTGGTGGAAGCTGTGTTTTGGATAGTGTTAAGACATAAAGGTAGTACTGGCAAATACGGTGTTTTCACAGGTGTTAAGAATTCTTTTCTGTATATTTTTGACATTTTTTCCTCCTTTATCATGTACTCAAATCAAAATAATTTGGAAACTCTGCAGACTATTTTAGAAAATAATTAGGCATTTAGAAGCTTATTGGAAATGAGAAGTCAAAATAAAAAAGATCACCAGCATTTATCACTTTGTCACTCTTTATCACTTTGTTAAAAAATGTTTTTGTGTTGAAAGCTTAACCATTTGCATATGTATTTCCCACCAAGCCTCCCAAAGAATGGAAAATACATTAAAAATTGATTTATATACATGTTCAGAGTTACTTTCTGTGAACTCTGTCCAGTACTTTTAAAGTAATAAACATTTTCCATTATAAGCCACCATGTAGCAAAATATAGTTTAGTTCTCTGCCTCAACTATGAAAACTATCCAGACATGACTGAACTACAGCTTTAAATCTTCCTTGTGTACTGATGCTTCTATCAATTGTAAAATCCACACTGAGTATGTCAGCATATTTTAAAATGTTCTATCTTTGTCTGGTTTTTTATTCTGCCCTAACATGTTCTGCTTTTGTTTGCCAGGAATATTCCACTAAGCAGTTGACCAATCTGGTGAATATTTGTCTGGGCACCTACATCAACAAAAAGGCAAGACAGAAGCTGTTAGCTACCATTGATGACATAGACAGGCCTAAGAGATAACTGGAGAAAGCTTCTTTCTTTCTGACTTATACCTTTTTCTGTTCATGTGAAGCACGCAGACATTTCTCTCATGGACTAATGACAACATTAGAAATGTTGTGCATGACCTTTCTTAGCAACCTTGGAGGCACTCTGAAGTGACAGTGTTCTAAAATATGACTTTTCTAATCTGTAGAATTCCTTTTTGTTGTATTTCTTTTGTTGTTTTTTGGGGTTTTTTTTGTTGGTTACTTGCCCTTAGTAAAGGGCCACTGTGTATCATTGATGAGCTGTATGTTTTGCAAAAGTGTATACTGTAAGTAAAATCAAAATCAGAGAGAAATACATTAGCTTAATATATCATTGATGCTCTTTTTAAATAAAAGGGCTACTTGAAAATATGATTTCTTTCCTCCCTGCTTTCACTTTCAGAAATTGTGTAAAATGAAAGGATATGTATAATAATTTGATTGATGTATTCCGCATGTGGATTAAGAGTGCAGATCAACTCAGTACTCTGATGTTAAAGCCCATCATCTTCATATGTATTTAAAAATGTCTGTTTATTTCAGAATTAATTTAGTCATACCAAAATTATTGACTTCAGATTAATAGAAGGTAATAAACATTGTATGCTAATATGATTTGTTTGTGAGACTGTTTTTTCAGTTCAACAATGCGAAATGTCAGCAATAATGCCAGGGAATTGGAATAATGTTCTTCTGGCTGAAGTTTTGGATTGATACTAAGATAATCTTCCTGTTTCCTGCTCTGCTGTAGACATCCTGAGTGATCTTGAGCATAGTCAAATGGCTTGACTGCATATGTGCCCTAGAAATCAATTTGTCAGAGCATCACTGACTTCACTGAAATTTTCAGGTTTACCTTTAGTTTTCAATATGTTAAGTTTCAGGAATTTTATTTTTTAGTACACAACCAACCTTTTGGAGTGCTCTCAGATCATTTTAAAGGAAACTTTGAGTTAATAGGTAAAATAAATTACAAGGTTGCAATCCACTGGTGTGTACGACATGCTAAATTCTCAGTTTGGGATTCATACTTGCCATTGTACTTTAATTCAGACTTGAGGGAACCAGAGGTTAGTGAATGTCAGCAGCAATGTACTGATAGAAAATTGCCCCATGGAGTCATCATAATTGTTCTTTTCTGTGGTCTAATTTCCACCTCAGAGGTGTACTGAGCATCATTATGTGAGTTTAGAGAAAGCCTATATACAGTTTTAGAAGAATGATAGAATTCACATTTTAAATATTGACTCTGATGTTCTGCTTCCTTGTTTATCTGTATTTTAAAGGAAATAAGATTTAAAACAAAATTTAACTGCATTCTTTATTGACATTGCTGTCTTGCTTAGTTCCGTTTAAAACTTGCTTAGTGGTTTGTCACCATATATGCTGAAGCTGAATCACTTCTGTCCTCATTAGAAAGGTGGTACAAATGAAAGTGTGGACTTTTGCGTCAGCCCGTCTGCCCTGCAGACAAATGCTGAGCAAGTGCTCTTGGAAGAAACACAACCATAGTGGGGACTATTAGTGTAAAATATCTTTCCATTTTCTTCTCTTGAATAAAATAAGAAATTCAAATACCTTTACTAGAGCTTTAGTGAGCTGAACACATTTAATTTCTCCTGAACTGCTTAGGTCACTGTAATTTCAGTGCTTACCAAAAGGTAGAGGTATAATCATTGGATGCAAGGTCAAAGTGAGCAATTGCATGAACCACAATCAGGAGTGATTTTTTTTGTCGTATATCTGTAGTTGGGCTTGTTATTTTTAAGTAAGCCCCCAGATAAAATAATGTGCAAGAAGCAGTGTTAAACATATGCAACACTGTATGATCATCATTCATATATGCCTCAGAAATCATGTTTTCCTCAAGAGCCTTTCCTTGCTGCCCAGGATTGATGCCAAGCAGGAAGCCACAGATCTAAATGGCCTACATAAGCTCTTAGATAAATGTTTTTAGGCTACCCTGTGTGAAATCAGGTGTCGGACTCAGTGGTCCTTGTGGGTCCATTCTAATTCAGAATATTCTGTATTACTTGGTTCTGACTGACTAATGAAGCTAAGTTTTCACTGAGTGCTGAATTGTTATCTCACTAAGGATATATTTGGCATTTTCCATCCTCTGATATGAGAAATTTTTTATGAACCATTGACTTTTGAGCATCTCTGTGCATCTTTGTTCTCCTCTGCAGTAAGCCTCTTATACTGCTTTTTCTGCAGTAGAGAATATAGCTTAAATATCCTTTATGTTTTAGTGGAGTGTTTTGAAAAACTTTACTAGTAGAAGAAAATTTCCTCAGTCTTCAAGAAGACTGACCAGCAGTACAGAAGTGGGCATCTGTCAATTCTTTTTTAGTCTGATAAAGACTTTAAATCCTGGTGCCCAGAAACTAAGTACTATGGTATTTGTCAAACTCACCTGGAGCATAGATGAGCAGTTTTCAAGTCTCTGCTTAGGCAAAGCCTATACCTATAATGATCAGTACACAATTGGCTTTCCTACTGTGAGCTTCTCTCAGTTATATCTTGTGGTGACACTGTTCTTCCAAAAAAGCAGCTATTGGGACAAAAATAGCAGGAGACTGTAGTCTGGTTTTCTAGGCCTGATTTTTTTAAAAAAAAAAAAAAAAAAAAAAAAATTCAGGCCTAGAAAACCAGACTACAGGAGACCAGACGATTGTTTTGTGTGGCCCTGATGTACGATTGAGGTCCTTGCTTTGGTACAGGTTTAATTATCTTCAAAGTAGAAGGGCATCAATGGGAAAGACCATCTTGGATCAGCAGTGCTTCAGGTGATGGGATAGTACACAGAGCAGCCCCATGAGGTGTTAATTCAAATGCCTCATCTGAGTAGGCACGTGGATGTTCATGATTTCAGGCAAGTGGCTACATTTTCAGGTGATTGACTGTTCTGGGTTCCATTTTTCCCATGTGGCTATGAGTCTTCCCACATGTACAATAAAAACTTGACTTGCTTCTGATCTTGAGTGGGAAAAACTAGGCCCTGTCCAGATCTGCTTAGCAAGCCCTGGATGTGGGGTGTAGATTACAGCTTGTGTTCATGGAAGGAAAAGCCTCCCTTCTTTGCCCTTATCCCCTTAGGGGACAAAAGAGGATGAGTGATCAATGGCTTCCTCAAAGCTTCTGTGAAAGGTTCGCATTCCCTCTTAATTTTTTGCAGATGTGAATGATTAATGTATGTCATGTGATAGAAAATGCAAAGCTGTTTATGTGAGTTGTGCTCTTCACTTGTTATTGTGTCACAGAATGCACAAAACTTTAAGGATCCCCTCTTCTTACTATGAAAGTTATCTATTTGGGGTCTTTTACTGTTTAGGTCCTGCAGTATTGTAAGTGACACAAATAGAGATGGACAAAAAAGAGCAGATTTATTGTATTTTTGATGGTATCTATTTTATTTTTAACCACTGCTTGAAACAGCATAGCATAAAGGCTGAACATTGTACTGACAGTGGATTATGGTGCAAAGATGGAGATAATGCAGTTTACAAGCAGCAAGGTTTCTGTGCATGCTGGCTATTTAAGGACATTTGTGAGTGTGTTGTTTTTGCACTGCCAGAGCTGGTTTTCATCACAGCAGAGACTTGGTTTTTAAGGATCTCCTGTTCATCTGTGAGATCATGAAGTGTTATGTGGAACAGCATCTTTAAGTAATACTCAGGGCTTCACAAACATGTTTTAGTTTTTTAAAGTAGGTATAAATCAACAGCATGCCTTATGATAAAATACATGTCTGAGAAACAAATGATGACATGAGTAACTTTGGTTTCTGTGTTGTGGATCCAGTGCTTAATTTTGTGGAGTATTCTGTCCAGTCCCAGAGATTTTACATGTGTAAGGTAAATTAAAAATGGTTGTATGTGAACTTAACTTGAGTCTGCTTAGCTTTCTGCTAAACAAAATCTGTACAGTATACCTCAGCTGTGCTGGTTTGATCTGGAGCTCTGGATACATACATAGGGGAAAAAAAACTACTTTCAGAGCAGAGATGTACAGATCTGTGTTACATTTGTGGATTATCTTGCACAGATTTAAATATTGCCAGATTTACAGTTGTCAAATACCTCTCTAAATGTGTTGATCTTTGAAAAAAGAAGTATATGAGCAAGCTGAAGACTTAGGGGAAAAGATTCAGGGAGCACTAAGCACAAAATGAATGATCAGATGTACAAAATGACTGCAGGTATTTCTGGAGATCTTATTTACAAATAAATCCAAGGTTTGTACCTGTATGTATTTCCTGCTCTATATCACTGGTAATTTTTATTCATACATAGAAAGTCACTCCATTCATTGTATTTCAGTAAACAATAAAATAGAAACGTCACTTGAGCCTTAAAATAAAAGAATCCTTGTACAGGAAAAGTATCCTGGGGCTGCTATCTGAGAGCTGCAGGGATGGCATGTGGAATATGCAGCACAGATTTGTGTTCCTTGAAATTCATCCTTGTGTTATAGTGTAAATATACACACACAGAGAGCTTTGAGTGCAATGTAAGGGAATACAAAAAGAGAATGGTAAAATTGAACAAGATGCCACATGCTACTGGTTTCTCTGCTGTCATTGACATTGACCCTGAAGCCTGGGTAGGTAGTGCAGAGGTGTTTCTTTGTGGGAGTAACGGGTGTCCACTGAGGACAAGGTCATACTGTGAGTCTGAATTCTGAGCTTTGAGCACACCTGAGTCACTGTGCTGCTCCAGCTGGCACTGCCTGTGTGTGCTGCTGCTGTGCGGTCTGCAGGAAGCACCACACCTGAGCCTGCTGGAGAGGCACTCCAGCACAGCCCAAAACATTGAAAGCAGCGGGTTGGACTCTTGGTGGAGCATGTTCCTCTTGCCCCTAAGGGAAAGCTCATGGCTAGTCATGCTTGCTGTCCTGGCTGCTCAGGGAGGATGCCTGTTTCAGACACACAACACTCCTGGGTCAGGGCATGGGTGGATCGAGCTGAAATGCAGTGTAAGGGCAGCCTGGTGAAAATGTAGCTTGCTCTGGGAGAGCTTGCTGTCCTCTTGAAACTTCAGACACCAATAAATTCAGGAATTCTGATGCAGTTACTAGCTCAGTACCAAGCATCTGTGGGTTTTTTCAGACCATTTATTTCCAGAAGTGAAGGAAAATGTCATTTATGTAAATGAGTTTGACCTGGGGCTAATTCCTGGCTCTGAGCTGCTAGTTCAGCTGTCTCCTCCAGCACAGTTAGAATATTTAAGCAGCCAAATGTTCCAACCAGCTGAGTGGTCATGGATGATTTATAATGTGCTACACTTCACTAGAGAAAATATTTGCTGTGAATAGTAGTGGTGTGTCATGGCTACAGTGCCATTAGCCCTTCCTTCCCTCCTTGCAGTCACAGCCCAGTGCTGTGCTGGTGTCTCTGCTGTTTGAAAAGACATTTCCTTCTCAGACCTTCATGCTGAGTTCTGTTTATTTTTAGTGAGGTGTTTACTTCTGCCTTCGATTGCTCAAAATGTCCATGGTGAGGCGTAGGCCTCTGGGTGATGCCCGAGTGCTTTTGCCTTGTGTGCTAGGAGAGCTCTGGGTGTTTGTGGCTGCCCTGGCCAGGAGACAGGATGCCACTGTGGGTGGCACATCAGGGAACACCTTAGAACTCCTGCATACCACAGCATGCAGGTCACAGACTTGTCCTGAGCTTTGATTCAGCTTCTGCTCTGTCCCAGTGCCTGACGTAAAGGAGTTTGTTGTATTTTCCGGTTCTTTATTGCTCTAGGTATGAAAGAAATTACATTATCTATCATGTTTTGTGAGGTGCTGTTAGCCCATGGTTCCATAGGCACAAGCTGTACTTTTAGCAGCCATTGGTGACTTAACCCTGGGGAAGCTGAAACATGAACTGTTTCTTTTCACAGAGTAACCATAGGCAAACAGCCAAGGCGGATCACATTTTTATTTTCCTTTAAGCTCAAGTTGTGTTTCTTAAGGTACTGAGTTAAGACCTGAATACCAGAATTAATATGCAAAAAAAGCTAGACCAGGAGATCCAAGGAGAGCATAGATGAGATTTAAGATCTTGTTTGCTCACAAGAAAATTAGGACATATTATTCTTGGCCGTTTATTTTTTTTTACAAATAGTATTTTTGGTAAAGCTCATATCCAAGATTCTTATAAATTAAGTAATCAGGTAAAGAGATTGGGGAAATTTTTTTCAATGCCTATCCATGCTTTTTAAGATCTGTATTTTCAATAATGGGAAATGATGGGGTAATCTCTAGAGATATTTTTTTTTTTAGGCAGTAAATTGATTAGCTTCAGTTGCCCAGGTGAGCATGCAGACTCTAAGATTCTGTATGATTAGTTCCCATAAATTTGGGTGCTCTTATCTCATGTGTTTAGGTTGAGACTCACTTCTGTATTAAATTTCTGTTTTCTGCATTTGAAAGGAGGGAATTGTATGAATAATTAAAACACATTAATTAACCTCGAAGGAATAGTCATTAGAGCTGGCAATTGGACTGAGTGACATGCATGTGGGACATTTTGAGCTGTGCTCTTTATAGGAATAAGAAAAAAGTTTTGAAGTTGATAAATAATTTTCTGGGGGTCAGTATGTGCCTGTATCACAACCTGAAAAACAAAAGTAGAATATTCTCTGGGGTTATCTGGTATTTTGCGATGAACCTTTCTGCTCTCACTATTTCATGAGGTCAGTGAAGGATTTTCAGTCCGGGCTCTTCTATATTCTCACATGTTTTCCTGAAAATGGGATAGTGTTCATATTTGCCATTTTATAAACATTGATTTCTTAGGAAAAGAAAATTACAAAAAATGCAGAACACTGGATTTTAAAAAATATTAATATGTTTACCTTGCTTTGCTTATACGGCATGGAGGAAAAAAGAGACTAAAGCATTAGCTTCTTTTTTGCACATAACCTACAGGTTAATTTTTGGCTTTTTTTTCCTTATGCATTCTACTGTACCCTGCAAGACCAAAAAGAGCATCTTAATGGTCAGTGGCAGTCTGGAGGGGAGCCCTTTCCATGGGCATTACTTCCAACTTATATGAGTCTTGCCAGCAGCACTTGGGAGCTCTGGTCATGGACCCCATCATCACTCTGCTGGGGTTTCAGTTAAAATATGGAATTAATGATTTCTGTTGCCTCAGTAGAGCTTGAATCTAGGAATAACATAGGTTGCAGCAAAGTTTGGCTAATCTCCATTGGTTTGCGTATACCCACAGCACAAAATCCTCCTCATCCCTCTTCCCAAAGGGGTGCCAAGTCATCCAGTGGAGATGCCTCCCTCCCCTCTCCCAGAGACTAACCCTGAGAGCACCTTCTGTCGAGATAGCCAGGTTAGCACTGGTGTCAGTGAGGCCGAAGACATCAGCCCTGCAATTGTTGAGGTGTTGAGCCTTCATGGGAACTCTGTGACCTGCATTGTGTCCCCCATCCTGGCTGTGTGGATGTTCCAAGAAGAGGGCTGGAAGTGGTGGGGGCAGCTAGCCAAAGAAAGGTTGGGAGAAACTGTGGAACAACCCCCAGGCTGGATGACAAGGATCCAGAGGCTGGTGACCAGAGGAGACCTGACTGCCAAGAGAAAGTAATCTGGTTTGCTTTACTGCCTTCCACATGCTGTTGAAGCAGGGGAGCAGCCTGGGAGACCACAGAGAGGGCTGCCTCGCTCTCATGGGGTCAAAAGCTCTCTGTCACAGTGCCCAGGGAGGACATTCCTCTGAATGAAATCACCAGCCAGTCTCTGCTGGTTTGAATTAGGCCATCGCTCTGAAACACCAACCTTTCTTTGGTAGTGACAGATGAGGAGATGCAAACACAATCAAAGGAGGAAATTAATCTGATCTAGTTCATCTGATTCATCTAATCTTGGTTCTAATGGAATGCTCCAAGGAGGCAATAGGGAGGTGCCTTTCAGCATATACTGGATCTTGGGCTCTGGCTACAGAAGTATTTCCATGCCAGCCCTGGAGCAAGGCTGACCAAGATTATCCGCAGGGTCTAGGGTCTACTTCTTTTCTGAGAAGAGTAGCCAGGCTGCAGGCTGAACAGTCACCACCTCACAGAGACCATATTTCTAATATGTTTCTGGACTGAAGAAAGGAACAAATAGTAAAAATCCCACTACAAAACCGATGACTTTTTATATTGTGCGATCAGATTCAGGACTAAAGCAATGAGGGACCAGAGAAATGCAAAATGTTCTGCATGTTTGACAGAATCTCCTATTATCTACCCCAATATATGGAGAGGAGTAGGAGGGCAACTGAGCAAAGTGGCCTCTCTGTCACTGCTATAGAGAGGGAACAATAACTCTTCTCGTTCCTCCCATCTGATCTGTTAAGTCAGCCTAATAGCTAGTTTTTAATGTTCATCTCTAATCATTATTTTGTAGTCAAACTGATTGAAGGAAGAGGAAGACTTTTGAACAGTTTCTTCTAGAAGGTTTGGAAAACACTGTGTTTATATAAGTCATTCTTCATTGCACATTAAATACCTGCTGGGTATCAGTGAAAAGTCATTTGCAGACTTGGTGTTTGTATATTGTCTGTTGTTTAGAATGCCTGTTTTGTGAAAATTAGGCTGGTCCAAATAATTGGGTGTAATGAAGAGGAATATTTGTGAGCACAATATTTGTGCTATGAAAAGGCTGAATGAGCTTCGAAAGAAGAGTTAGAATTTCATTCCTCCTACTGCAGTCTCTAAGAGTAAAATAATCTGAAAAGGAAAGGAACTACTGACAAATTGCTTTTATTTTTGCTTGTCACAATAGCTCATGGACAAAAGACAGACCGTTTTTGTTTTTTTTTTTTTTGATGCATTTTGTCAGATCATTCTCTCTTATGACTCAGCCAACCTCCCCCACCCTTCATTTTACCCAAATATCAATTTGGTTGGACATGTATGCATCCCACCATCTTCCTAAATGTGGCCTCAAGGTTTACCTGAAGCACCATGGCCTGTATTTTCCCTGTAAAATTTAAAGGTCCCAAACAGCTCTATGTGTACAGGAGGAGAGGAGGTATCAAGTAGATGGTGTTATCCTTGCAACCAGCAGCCATCAGGCCATTGCCAGTGTCCCCTCATGGTTCAGTTGTGCTCTTAACTGGAAGACCTGAGGAAGAAACCTGAGCAACGTATAAAGTGTCTGAAAACTGGATGTTTCTAGAACATTGGGGCATTTAGTCCAATATAGAAGTACACAATGTCAGCTAGAAGCTAAATAATTTTGTGAGCCAGCTTAGAAGATAAATTCCCATTCCCAAGGGATAGGATGATCCACAAATGTGGAGGAGACCAGAGGAAAGAGTGAGGGTTCCTGTTTCCTGCAATCTTGCAAACAAGGTCATTAGGTTTTCTTCACAGCTTTCCTGTGAAATTAACCATCTGCTGTGATACAATATAGCCTCAGTGTCACTGTGCTGTTTTAGGCTAGAAAGGAATATGACTGAAGCTTTCACAATTTCTCAAAGGTAGGAAGGAATAAATCACAAAATACAGAGGATGCCATCATGGCTGAGATAAAGGGAAGAGGACTGAAGCAATGGAAGCCCAGAATTGTTCCTCCATAACACAAATGGATCACAGAAGGAGCAGGAAGGTGGAAGAGCCTGGTTTCACCAAAAAGGCAGGAAATTAAAAACTGACAGTGCAAGGCAAGAAACACCCTGAACAAAATGTTGGGATTGAAGCTTCCATAAAAATATGCTTTGAAATAGTAAATCAAACACTGAATTCCAATTAGATAAAAAAACCCTCTGAAGTAAGCTTTTGAGATGAAACCCATTAGTAAAGTGAGAAGGAAATGGTTTCTTCCATAGAAAGTCAAATGTACTTTTTATTCCATAGAGACACGTATGTGCTCAGGGCCATTGCTATATGTGAACTCTGTCAGAAAGACCTTTTCTCCATCATAATCCATTTGCAAATTGAGGCAGTGAAGTGCCAATTAACCTTAGGTCATTAATTTTAAATGCACTATCAAATTTCTTTCTTTTTTTCCCCTCGCTTTTTCAAACTTATGTAGAGGTCAGTGGGGAGTCTTGGGTCCTTAGCCTTAAACAGATCTTTTTTTAATGCACCAGTATCAGGGCTCAGATTACAATTATCCTGGCCTTAGAGCTGCTGAAGATGTTTCTATACCTTTAGTTTTAGTCTCCATCCTCTACTTCCCTGGATGGGGGGGTTATGTGAAGGGCAGGATTTAGTTCAGCACTTTTCTTGGTTAAGAATGTGAGTTTATTTTGGGTTTTTTGGGAGACAGAAGGAGCAAGAGTTCAGCATCTATAAAAAAGAATCCTGCTTTGTTTCTTTAGTTTCGTGATTTGATTTTTCTTATTATTAAGTTGCTTCCATATAGTCAGATTTTATATTTCACTTTTACTTTCGGATTTTTAAAAATTTTAATTTAAGGCTCAAAAATGTGTGCTGTCTTCTATAATTTGCCAAGAGATCCTCTGCTGAGAGCTTCTTAGGCAGGTTTGGAAGATGTGGCCATGGCTAAGTTTGCCCTATGAGGGGGTTCATGAGGCTGTCCTCATTGTTCTGCCTTTGTTAAGCCATACTTAGCAGTACTTTTAGTAGTGCTGGTAGAGGAATTTCTGAGAATTATGGGAAACTACACAATCCTTTGATTAGGCAGGAGGTCCATTTATTACCATTAGGAGACCCATCCAGTGGGTTTTTAACTGCTCAGCTCAGTCTTATGCGTGTCTAACACCATGAGGAGCTTCTCTATGCAGGTCCTGAGCACAGTCAAATATAGTCCCTATGACCAAAGAACTGCCCTGGAATGGATGCTTGTGAAAGAAGAATGCTGCTCACCTCATTTTACCCATTTTCTTATCAGCTATTTTAAAATTGTGTTTAATCTTAAAAATTGAAATACCAAAAACTGGAAAAATTCTAAAACCAGATAAAATAGGTAAAATCTGTGTATTAATTCTGAAATTTTACCTGCATTCAATTTAGTAAAATAAATCTCATTCACTGAACAATGTCATAGGAATCTAAACATATTAAGTCTAGAAACGTGGGGTTGAAATGATTAAATTGACTACACCAAGCGGGAGTTGGGGGTCCCAAGCTTCTGGAAGGTGCTGGACATAGCATGCACAAGATTTCTAATATATACATGTCTGCATGGGGGCTTTGGCAACCCTGTGCAAATCAAAATTACTCCCTGTGATCTAAGCTACATGTTAACCTTCACTGACTCTTCCATGACTGTGAAAGAGAGCTGGCTCAGACCTTGCATACAAATTTCCTGAAACTACCAGCAAAACTTCTGGATGAACAAGAATGTGCAGTTGTTTCAATGAGTTTATGTTAGCCGAGACAATATATGAAATGGAACTACCATTTGATTTAGGAACTTGCAAAGCTGTTTCTCAGAAATGTATCTTAGAACTGCTAGTGTCGTTCTTCACAATGCAGAATTACAGCTTGTATAATTCCAGACTTATATTGGGAGCAGTAGCATGTTGTCTCAGTTAAAAGTTGTTAAAACAGTTCTGAATAAAAATAGCCCATCAATACTTTGAAATAATCAGCACTTTAAAAAAAACACAAATCACTCCATTTATGCATATTTCTTTGCTTCATGTTTACAGTTCAAACCCCTAAGTTTTATGGTGGAGTTTTTGCATTTTTATTAATATTAATTCATATTACAGTTTCCAGTTGCTTGGTAACTGGTGACAGCCTTATGGTTGTCATATTCATGAAGAATGTAGGAGAATATATAATACAAAAATGAGTCAATTGTTCTGCCATCTACTCAAGACATGCTATCCAGGGCAATTCTTCAGACGGCTCTTCAGTTTATTTCTCTGTTGTCTTGAACCTACCCCCTTTTCTGGATTCTACTTTCATGCTCCTGCTCCTCTTATCTTTCCTCTCCACTTTGTTTACCAGGAATAAAACTCCTGAAATGGCCAATTGCACTCAGGTCCTGTGTGTGTAGTGAGTAATTCTTAACTCTGACTTTAACTGCACTGTGACAAAAGCTTCACTTGCCCAGCGGCTGCCAACGAGCACCTTTGGCTTTTTCAGACACATTTGCTATGCGGTGCAAATGAGTCATTCTCTGCAATACATTGGCATTTGAGAGTCTGAGACAACACAAAATTGATACAATAACAATCTAATAACAGATTACTATTTGTAAGACTTGCTGTGTAATTTGTCTGGATGGGAGATCAGCTGGTGAAGCAATTCTGTGGCCAGGACAGAAATATTTAGGATGATTTTACTCTTACACTCAAATGCCTTTTACAAGCAAAAAGGAGAACATACGCATATGAGAAAATAAGAATTTGTTGTTGCTTTAATGGAAAGTTTTTAGAGTCTAATCATAATAACATTATTAGTCTAGTTACAATATTATGTATTAGTATTCCATATATCTAATTCAAATTAATACTGGAAATCCTTGATAATAAACTTAAACCACGATTAAATAAAATTTCCTTCCTAGTATATTTCTTATGTTCACCCTTGCAGTGGTTCTCCAGTTCACAGGCTGTGAGTTTCAGTGTGTGCACCTGTGGGTGGAAGAGCTGTCAGTACCCTGAGCACTGACCAGGGAAGAAAAAGGTGTCCTGTCTCCCTTCTCCTTGCCAGGACAAACATAGTCGTAAGTTCTCATAAACTGTTCTCTTGGGTTCCACTTGGGTTTTTTCATTTGCTTTTTGTAGCAGTTTGTTTCTGTGCTGTTCACTGCTTTCCATTTTCTTAGTTTTCTATTCTTTTTCTTAATGCTAGAAAGGTTTTCCCAGAGCAATGAAAGGCTGCAGTCCTGTAGGGACTGCTGACTTTATCAGCATGATTTGTTTTATAGTCTGTGACCTCCAGTATGATCCTGCACCTACCACCTTGCACACCAATTTCATTCCAGGCAGTTCAGAGGCACTTTGGTCCACGTGACATTGGTGTTCATTAAACTGTAAACTATAGGTCAACCAAAATAAGCTTAAGCAACAAGTACCAGACATTGGACTATTGTCACAGTTAAACAGCTAAATTCAGGCCTGTCCAAGTAAGGGCCTCAGGTTATGCAATTTCAGGCCAATATAGAACCTGTAATGTCATAATGGAAAAAAAATTCATTTACTGCCCTATGTTATCCAGATCCTTGTTCGGTCTTAGACTAATACCTTGACTTTGTTAGAAGCTAGGTTGGAAGGCTTAGACAGATCCAACTTTCAGGCAGGCCATAATAAATAGGCTGAGTAGTTTTTATTGATGTTTGAGGAGATTTTTAATTGTGCATGATATATTGTGCAAGATAATTAGTTGTCAGATGAATAACAATGGCATGCTCTGGGATCCTGTGCAACATCCTCATACTCACACAACAGACACGACAAGCATTCTCTCTTACTAGAGAAAAAAATTAAGTGTTTTTGTATTTCAGACATTCTTCTCACAACAGCAGCAAGTTTTAATAGAGTATGGGCTCTGAATGTTTTGGTGACTCGGGCTGAGTGAAGAAAGGAGTCTTGAAATGTCCTGGTTCTCACATTTTGGTTGATTCCTCAGCATCGTTGGAAATCACAGAATCAATTAGATTGGAAAAGACCTCTGAGGTCATTGCATCCAACCTGTGGTTGAACACCACCATGCCAATTAGACCATGGCACTCAGTGCTACATCCAGGCTTTCCTTTAATGCTTCCAGGGACTGTGACTCCACCACTGACCTGGGCAGCCCATTCCGAAGCCTGGTCACCCTTTCTGTGAAGAAATTCTTCCTGATGTCCAAGTTAAACCTCCTGGCACAGCTTAAGACTGTGTCCTCTTTCCTCTCACTGTTGTCTGGGAGGTCAACCCTCACCTGGCTACACCCTCCTTTAATGCAGTTGTAGAGAGTGATAAGGTCTTCCCTGAGCCTCCTCCAGGCTAAGCACCCCCAGATCCTGCAGCTGCTCCTTACAAGACTTGTGCTCCAGACCCTTCACCATCTTCACTGCCCTTCTCCAGATATGTTCCAGTGCATTGGTGTCCTTCTTGAAGTGAGGGGTCCAGAACTGGACACAGGGCTTGAATTGCTTCACCAGTCCTGAGTACAGGGAGAATGACTTCCCTGGTCCTTCCTGCTGGCCTCACTATTGCTCATCCAGGCCAGGATGCCACTGGCTTTCTTGGCCACCTGGGCACACACTGGCTTGTGTTCAGCTGCTGTTGACCAGCACCCCCTGGTTCTTTCCCACTGGGACACTTTCCAGCCACTCTTCCCCCAGCCTGTAGCACTGCCTGGGGTTGTTATGACCCAAGGGCAGGACATGGCACTTGGCCCTTCTTGAACCTCACACCACTGGCCTTGGCCTATGGATCCAGCCTGCCCAGGTCCCTCTACAGAGCCTTCCTACTCTCCATCAGATCAACACTTCCACCCAACTTGGTGTTGTCCATGAATTTACTAAGAGTAAACTCGATCCCCTTATCCACATCACTGATAAAAATGTTGAGTAGTACTGGGCCCAGTGCTGATCCGTGGGGAACACCACTTATTACCAGATGCTAACTGGATGTAGCACTATTCACCACCACTCTCTAGACCTGGACATCCAGCCAAAGATGGAATTGAAGGAATTCAGGAAAGGAAAAAATAGTTGCAAAAATGTGGTGCCAGTGTCTCTGGAAGCTGGGATATTGTTATATTAAATTCATTAAGGGTCCATTTAGCTTCTGGCAGCAGGGGCCATTCAGGTCAGGAGAAGATTGGTACGAAGCAATTTGATAGGAGTGATCTTCAGTATAATGTGAGTTCTGCACCAGGCTGATTTTTGTCTGTTTCATGTATGGATATTTTATCTCTTCCAGGTACAGGCTGACAGCTTCCGTCCACTAGGGTCAGTCTAAGTCAGTCTGAAATTTGAGGGTGAATTTGTATGTGCATAGTGGATTGCATCATTCTATGGGCTAATGTTTCATTTCTTCCACAGATGGTTATTTTTGTGTGCAAGCTGAATGATAGCTGTTGAAATGGGCCTAGTCCCTTGAGCACATAATACCATGAATTCTTTGTGTTGGTTGTATTTTAGATAATCACTGCTAGGCTTCATCCAAAATGGAGTCAATGAACATCAAATCTTAACTTCTCAAAGTCTTTGCCTTTGCCTGTAGAAGTCAGGTTCTGTGCACTGTTTCACTTAGGGGAGTAATACAGACAGTCTATATGAAGGAAGAGTAGTACACCCAGAGCAAGCTCTTGTGAACACTGCTGTCTAGAGCTGATTCCTATTTCCCTTTCTGCAATCCCAATTGCTGCTGTTGAAGCAGATAGATTGATTCATTTCCTTCAGTAAAGGGATGCTTACTCTTCTGGGTCCATTTCCCTAGCAAGTTGTTTTGGTGTTTTGTGTGTTTACTGAGCGTAAACAAGTTGGGAGCAGACAGACCATAAGATGTTTTATGTTTCTGCTAGCGATGTGACTCTTGTTGGGTTTCAGACTGGAACCTCCTGTGGAGCCCCAAAGAGAGAAATTAACCCTGGGAGATCAGGCATGGCAAAGGCATCAAGCAAAAAAACCAAACTGCAAAGCAGCAGATTTGTGGGGAAAAGCCTTCCCCGAAACTTTCCTTATGTTAAAGTCAAGATATTGCTTATTTCTCAAATAAAAAATGGTTCTTTTTAAGACAACAATTAAAAAGTACAAGTTAGTTCCAAATTGTTTTTTGATGCTTTGTGGAAAAGTTCTTCAAGTACATACATTTGTATAAAATCTGAATGTTTAATGTCATACTATTTTCCTCATTATAGGAGTATATTTTATCTCTACTTCCAATTTATGGAAAGAAGGAGTAGCTCTGATGGCCACCCGCAGAATAGCGGCTTTTGCTATTCATTTACACAGCCACAAAGTACTGCAGTGTATGTTTCAAAATCTTCTGACTTTGTACTGAAAGAGATGGGACTATTCAAGCAATTAAATATTTCTTTAGATACTTAGCTCAGAGTATAGAATACATAGAATAAGAGTATAGTTTGAATGAGGAAATGCAATATAATGATTGATCTTCAGAACACTTCAGTGCAAAATATGTAGGCAATATAAAACTCTGCTATATTAAGCACAGGTAACCAGTGGCCTAGAGTGAATCAGGAGGTAAAACTGAGTGAGGGCAGTGGCAGAAGCTCAGGTCTTAGGCACTGCTAGGCAGAGCAGTTCCCTAGCCCTCTACTTTATCTGTATAATGCTACATGCATACAGGATGCCTTAGAGCCCCACAGGGCTAATCCAGGCAGCAGTAAAATGTCCTGGAAGATGACTGGACTCAGATGGTAAGCCCTGGTACCAATCTTTGCTGTCCTCTTTTTCTTATTGCTGTAATCCTCTCCTGGTTGTTATGCACCTAGTCCAAATTTTTCCATTTATGAAAGACAAATGCAGAGTGTATTGCATTAAAGGACTCAAATATCAATATGCATTGTAAAAGCCTACAGTAATTTATCAGAGAGCACCCTTTCAGAACAGAGAGCAGCTCCCTGTTCAGGTGAGAGCAGGTCTCTGTTCAACCTGCTTCAACCCAAAGACTTGAAGGTACTGTTGCTGGCACCTCCTGCCAGGCAGGATTTCTGATGCAGTTGTAGCAAGTAAGATACAGGAAAGGCCTGGCTGAAGTAATTGTGGATAAAAACTGGGTGTAGGTAGATCCTATGAAACACAATGAAAGCAAGTAGCACCAGAGTCCTCTAAGAGTGGCTCCCATTGGGATGTTTACCATGGGGAGGGACTCATGTGTTGCACTTTGAAAACAATTTTCTAAGGTCACTTCTCAGATATAGAAAAGTGACACTTCAATTTTGCTAGGAGTTAGAGAGAAGATTTCTGCAAAACATGGCCATTTTCCAACCCGACCTGCATATCGAGTGCATCCTTCCCGAACGTTGTTTGTTGTCGTTCACAGAGCCCATTAAAATGTTTTCATTTTATATCTGGAAGTTGTGGGTGTCTTAAAACTATCCTCATCTATTTTATCAGACAACAGGAGAAATGAGGCCCTGAGGTCTTGAGGTGCAATTATGGGAGAGATTAGCCCAGGAAACCAAGAACCTGTACATGCCCTCTGCAAACAGGCATTGCTTTTCTGTGGCAACTTGGATCACAATTTCAAAATGATCCTCCTGCCATCTAACTGGAGTTTGGTTTGCTGCATGGTGCATTTCATCTCTTTATTTTCAAGGAGATTTTAAAATGCTTGTTTGTTGGTGTCTCTAAAACCAAGTTTTCCGCTCAGTTTTGCTCAGTAGCAGCTGTTAAGGATGAAAATAAAGAGACTTCAACTACATTTAAAATATAACTTATTTCAGATATCAGTAAATGATATCTGAAATAAACGACTCTGAACGATGTAATTAATAGTAAAATCCATCAGGTTCTGAAGTACTAACACACTCACGAAAGTGAACTTGTCCAAAAGAGTCAGACACAGTTAACCCACAACCCATGTTCAGAAATTAGTGAAAGTGAAATGAATAAGGACCAAGTCCAAATCTTTTGAATAAGCCAACAGCAGTTTTCCTTGATGTGCTTCAAGGCTAGAATTCTTGATTTTCTTCTGATCCTCCTAAAACCTGCACCAGAAACCCTTCTTAGTCAGTGACTCAGAAACTGGTGGTAGAGGTCCTGTTCAAAAATTAAACACAAATTCTTGTCATTTAATTTGGAGTAAAATATCCAGAAGCAGATGGACAATGAGGATGTAAGATCACAACAACAGCCTTTAGCTTTTACCAGTTCTTCTCCTTTATTTAATTCACAGCCCTTAAGTGTTGGAAAGGTTTGCCGTTCTGGATCCTGGGTTACTGTGCACATAAATATTTGAAGAAATTTAAGCCTTTAAAGTCATTTACTGTCAATAATTCAGTGCGTAGTCATGACAAATCTTCAGGACAGACGGGTTTTCAGGTTCTTTACTTTGAACTTAGGTACGTAAAGAACTGTAGCAAGTTTTATAATTGATGTTTTCCTTTCTTACTAACAGTGATAATATATTTCTTAGTTATTTCATATTTTATTATGCCTGAAGAAATGCTGATGTATTATCATTCAAAGAATTACAGGATGTGTTTATGTAGAACACTACACTGCACAGTTTTGCACATCCTGAGATTCATATTGTAAATATAAATGCTTCTGTCTTTATATCAAACCCATTAAATTTTAAACCTACTGCAATAAAAATAATCACCAATTTTTATGAGTCATAACATCCATAGTTGCTACAAATGTTAATGAAAAAATGGAATGAAGAGACTGTATGAGTGATAAAATTCATAAATTTTACTGGATTTAATTTCTGCATTGACTATAAACTCAGCCTTTTATGGATCTACTGGTTCTGTCTGCTCTGTTCTTAAAAACTTTTTCAAATGTTGGCAGTATTGCAGTACTGCTGCTCCAAACACTGCTTTTGCCATTGTGGGGCCATTCTCTGTGGACACAAGTTAGTTTGGCTCAGACCTGAAGGTGTTAGTAACTGATTAACAACATTAGAAATCTAAGGGCTTATACTATTGGAACTGAGAATTCTCTGGGGATAAAAGCTGCCCAGAGATTTAAGTTTTGAGATTTCTGTGTTTTTGAAGACTGTCTTGTGCTATGATTCTGAAACATGAGCTAGTGGAGGCTGGAAGAAACATCTTGACAATTTAGCCAAATTTTGAATCAAATGACTGGTAAAGATCTTTGAGAACCCCATCAGATTTTTCTTGTCATAGAGCTGAGAATGAAGGAGACAACTAGGGACGCCTCTGGGTCAACCTACCAAAGGTGTGTCTGCTGTTTTCTGGAACACTTCCAGGGAAAATTCAAACTAGCTTTACACATCCAGAAGTCTTTAAAAGGAAAAACATCCCCAAATCAAGAAAAAATGTCACAGCATGTGAAGTAGAACAGAAATACAGGCAATGTTTTCATGATGTGGAATAAAAGGTGTTCATCCAGACTCATGAAGTAAAATTCACATATACCCTGTTTCTGAGAAGTGTGAGTCCCATATCCTCTCATGGAGGAAGAGAAGTGTCCCTATGTAAATGTGAAGTAACATTCACATATTTACTTTTAATTTGAAAAATACTTAACACTAACTACCAAATCTCTGATATTTTAGAATGATCATAATTTTTGGGATGCGCTGGGAGTCCATTGGTACCAGTTCAAAGAAAGTGTGGAGAACTTCTCTTTGCTACCTTGCCAGTCAAGGGAACATTTCATGCCAGACTTGTAACTTCAGTGGAAGGTCTAATATTTGTGATTATGAAACTTTATGATGTTCTCTGTATTTACAGGACTGTGTGTAACCTCATTAAGCTGTTAACCTCATTAACAGCTTAAGAACTATCCATTACCCACAACTCACAAAATTGCCCTTGAGGTACTAGATTTGAAAGTCTGATAGGTATTTAGCTACTCTAAGTGAAAATAACCAAAAAGGCTAAGTACTGTTTCCAGGACTTTTGAATACTTTTGAAACCTCCAGGCTACTTTATGATTAAGTATTAGGGAAAAATACTTCTAGAAAACTTCTCCATAAATCTGTGGTATGAGAGCTGGCAAGGACTGCTGGCTCTCAGGCATATTTCATGGCATCTCAGCAGTGAGCACCAGCCTCGTGTGAGAGCTGGTGCACGCAGAAATGTCCAAGAGAGTGCTTATCACTACACACAGCCTTACCACTGCACTGCCGGTGCAGTTGGTAGCCATGCTAATCTCTATCAAAACACATCAGCAGTGGCTTTTTATTTTAATGAGATCCCTTTATCTTTTCAGCAGTATCCTCACTTCAGAGTTCAGTGTAGCTGAACAGTCAGTGTAGCTGTGTGAGTCAGGACAGGGTATGTGCATATAATGAGATATATAATGTAATAAAATGAGACGCCCACAGCTCTGTCCTAGACTTTGACTCTGATATTTACATATTCAAAGGTCTGCAAGGAGGGTCTGCAGTGAGTGGGCAACTTCTCTCTCCCTCCATCCTTTGCTGTCCCCCAGTCCTCTAAAACATCAAATCTGAATTGTCTGTTTTTCGCTTTGAGCCCAAGAAGCTCACCCTGGCCACAATGCCATCTCTCCTACTCATATAGACTGAATTTCAAATGACAGTCATTGTGCTTTCTCCTGTTCTGTGCCTCATCTCTGGGGAAAAATGACTTGGCAATAATACCCTCCTGCTGACTATGTTTCTCATCTGCAAATCGCTCCTTAAAACTCTCTCTTTTGCTCTGACATTTTCAAAACATGAGAAACTTACCAAGTTCTTTATATTCCAAGAATAGTGCCTGTCATAGTGTCCAGCACTGTCCTCTGGTTTCCTGAACCCCTTGTCTGTCTGTATTTGCCTTTCTATAGTGTTGAGAAGAGTGAATTCTTGTGGCACCTACAAAACACAACAACACAGAAACAATAACAATTGTAAAATCTAGTAATTCACAACAACATTATAAATAATGGAAGAACAGTTAAGATAAAAACATCTATTTAGGAAGTTAAGGGGAAAAAATGGAAGAGCTTAGCCATTTGTCTTGATTAAATAGCAAGTGGGTAGTACAGAGGAGATGAAAAACATAACTTGGAAATACTTATGAAAGGATGACTGTGGGATGCAGATTGAAGGTATGTACTTTGCTGGGACAACTGTCATCACTCAGATTTTTCTGGAAGAAGACAGGTTCTTAAGAATATTGGGAGCCTTGTTGAGTAAGTTCCCTCTTTGTATACCATTGTTTTTGCTGCAGCTTAGTCACCATTTCTGACTGTAAGTCTCACACTTGAGCACCTTGTGGAAGCTCTTTTCTAGCTAGACACTGCTATAAGCCCACCTCTGTGCCATGAGTGCAATTGTGCCCTGTGGTCCCTTCACCATGGGGACAGGGTATAGAGGTAAAATGGGGGTGCTTCATGTCAAGCAGTGCAGTTGAAGGCTGAGTTCAATCTCAATTCAATTTGTGGTACCCCACCAAAACTGAGACATCTGACTGGGCGTGACAGGGGAAATGGAATCTACAGAAAATCTGTGCCTTTCTGAAGGAGCAGCTCCTGACCCCAGTCTTTAACTTAGTATCTAGGTGTGGTGTGTGCAATGAACAATAGATTCACTTTCTTTTTGCTAGGTCCCAGTTTTGGGTTTCAAGCAAACAGGAGGATTTACAGAAAAAACTCAAATCTTTCTGTGAAACTGCCTTAGTAGTAAGGTTTTCAATCCACCAATACCTGTATTGTCATCTTTGATGAATGCTGTCTTCATGCACCAGTCATTAAAAGGCAGTTTTAGGATTTTTTGCTGAACAGAATATGTATGGTACTGAACATAGCTTCTTATGTTTGTATGCCCTTTTGTTTCTGTCATTTTTTGCATCTTTCTGTATCCTCCTAGGGTTTGGGTTTTTTTTTAAATTTATTTAAAATATTGTTTTACTATCAGATAATTATTTAAACCACTTCACTGAAGCTGATGAATGTGATAAATGACTTCCAGGACAAATCATAGGACTGTTAAATGCCTAGCTTAGTAATAGCTGTAATAATGGGAAGTTGAGCTTCATGCAGGTTTAGGCAAGGGCTTAGGCAGCTGATGGAGTAGATTCCTCTAGGACCCTGACACAGAATATAAAGGCAATTTATATTTCAGTTTTTTACTCCATGTATCAGTGTGTACAGAAGGAGCAGAAAATGGGCAAGAAGACATACTGAGCACATGCATTGATGGCAACCTGGAAGTAGACAAAAGACTCAGAGAGAGTAAGTGATTAACTTTTTGTGATGTTTCTGAAGAAGACATAGAATTAGGCAGAAAGGATCTATCTTGCCATGTCCATAAAAAAAAGGGAATGAGAATGAATAGAAATTAAGAGAATGAATAGAAATTAAGAGAATGAATATAAATTCTTTCTAAACCACATAAGCTGAGGCTGGTCCTTGCTAAAGGGAGTGAGGGAATAATTTCTGATCTTCTGGTAATATAAGAAAAAAAAAAAAAAGAGCAAAGTCAATGTCCTCTAACTTTAGCCATGTGAAGTTAGGGGCCATGAGTAACCTGCAGTAACTTCTAGAAACCTCTCTTCACTCACTGGGAATGAGAGTTAGGTGGTTAATTTAGAGTAGGTACAAAATAAAGTGAACAGGGAGCTGATGTGAAGAAAGATCTCACATATGCCTCTTTATGCATGTCTGAAAGGAAGATGTAAATCAGTAAGATCCTCTGAGTAGAGGAGTTTTATTCTCTCCTGTGAAGACTGATGGATTATTTTTCTGTGTAAAGAAGCATTACTTTGAGTATTTTTTTTTTTCCTTTCAAGTTTCACTGTTGTGTTTGCAAGGTAAATGTATATATAATGAAGTCTATCAGTATAGGCCCTGCTTTCTCTGCATTGCCACACTTAGTTTGTTTCTGAGGGGAGAGAAAATTGAGTTATGATCCTAAGGCTGCCTTCAACATTTGTGAAAATGTGCTTATGAAAATGAATTTTAAAGAGCTAGTGACTATCAGACTATATACACTGCAACATGACACAATCAGACAACAACTTGCCAGTGTCTGTATGCCGTGTGTGATGCTCTGACAGCTGTGGTAAGTTCATCTGCAGAAAAGGGAGCAATGTGCCATGGGGGACTGACCAAGGTGGGCCGGAGACATGCACCGACTGCCACTTTTTCTGCCAGGATGAAAGACATCCCTGGGTTGCATATTGGTGAAGGTAGGGTCTGGCTTGAGGGACCTATCAAGTAAACATTTTTATTTGAATATACATTGAAATGCAGGTAAATTCCCAGTCATGTGGCCATATGAAAGGACATAATTCTGTGCGACACCAAAAACCACTTTTGCACACAGGAGTCACAACTGGTACAATCCATTTCTGAGAGGAAAGTACATTGTTTGCCCACGTTTTACAGCTATATGCTCAGCAGACTGTGTCCTGTGATGTGCTGCTTAATTGCACAGAGGAAGGTGACCAAATAAATGTCAGACCCTTGGCAAGGAGAATGCAGCACCTGCATGACCAAGTGGAGTCATACCTTGGTCCCAAACTGCTGCTGCCTTTGCAAATGGGACTGCTGCTGGGTCAGGCCTGGCTACTGTGAATAAGGGCACAAAACTTAATTTTATATTTGAGGCAGTCATGTAGTCAGGGTTTTCTCAATCAGCTTACCCTCTGAGGGGAAAGGAAGAGTTTACACATCTTCCTATTTTCCTCTGGGCATTTTCTGGACACAGAAATGGACTCACTGTATGAAGTAATTCCAAACTAGAGTGGCTCTCCTGTTGAATGGCAGCCCTCAGAAGGAAAGAGTTACAAGCAAATAATTATAAATTTTAGGATATTCCTGCCTTAAGTGATGGAACCAATGAGAGGGAGGCAGGTTTAATGGAAAATTAGAAAATGCATCATTTGTCTCTGAGATAGAAGGAATGGTAAAAGATTTCTCTTAACAAGCTAGAAACACCTGAGATTTCTTTCCTCCCACATTTAAAAATAATTATTCCTTTCAAGCCTTTCAACATATAGTGAAAAAATAAAATTAGTAAATATTGCTTTTCACATCAAATTTCTACCTTTCAACCTACTTTTATAGGTAAAATATTTGCTAGAGTAAGCAGTTCTGGAAGACAGTTGCATGATTTATATTTCCTTATTTTTATATGGCATTTCTCCTCTGCAGATATCAGAGAGATGAAGTGAAATTTTCTCTCATTTCAACAAATATCTTGTGACAATAGGATGATGAGGAAAAAAATTCACAAGAGTAATATCACTGCAAAAAAACTCCACAGTTTTAGTGGAGTCCCTGTAGATTTCCCAGGTGAGTCTTTGAACAATTTCGGAGGTGTTCACTCTGACTGTTTATTAAGTCTTGTTTTTCCATTAATTTTGGGAACATTTTTTGGAGCCATATGGGCTCAAAAGGCCATGCTCAAGGGCCACAAAGGCCACTTCTGAAGTCAAGGAAGACTTATTCCCTCTTTGAACTAAGTAAAGACTTCAGGATATGAATAACAGCAATTTCTTTCACTTGCCTCTAGGCAGGAAAAGTTAGCACATTTTACAGAACATCAGCACTATTTTGAAATGTAATAATTAGGGCCTCACTAAATTGAAGAATTTGAAAAGTTCTTAGCTAAGTTTTAAACAGAAAAAAAAAAAAAAAAAAAAAAAAAAAAAAAAAAAAAAAAGAGTTTAAGGGCCACTGCATTTTAAATCTGAGCCAAACTATCAAATGAGGACCTTTTTGAGTGGCAGGTTCAAACCTCTGGCTTCAGATATATTGAATGAAGAACCAAACAGCGTGGCTGTTTAAAGGAACAATTCAGATTATTGATGACTTTTTCATAAACTACCTACATTTTTAACTAAATAAGTATTATTTAGCTTAAGGATTGTAGGTCCATAATTTTTCCTTACAGTCTTGCTGCACCAAGGGAACAGCCTTCCCAGGGTTTAGCAACCCTGGAAGATCGAAGCTGTCCCCTTGTGCAGTTTTTTGCTTGAGCCATCAATCTTTGTCAGAGTTGGCAAACATACCACGTCTTTGTGCCACCGTCTGAAATATTCTGAACTGATTCTGTAACACAGCCATTAGGGAAAATTTCTTGGGGACAAAATCAACAGGTTTTTCTCCTCCCCCCATTAATTAATATTGTCACATTCTGCCTGTTAGGATGTTCTTTGAAGGCAATAGAAAAATGGAAAGCTGATTTTTGCCTAAGGATGTATTAGATCCAAAAGCAATGTCTTTCTGCACTTGTAGAATGTTCCAGTCCTAAGGGTCTGTCCACTTGGCTGATTGTAGAGTCAGGAAACTGGAACATTTTTCCTACACCTTGTCATTGAGTTTATCTATAAATGATCCAAAGACAGGAAACTTTCCCTATTCTTGGTAACTTTTGTGAAGCATATGAAATTTGAAAAGTTTCAGGGAAAGCCATAACTTGTCCTTAAAATGCCCTTCTGTTTTCATTTATCCTGCTGGTTATGGAATAGTTATTAAGGCTGTTTGTCCTGGTGTGATGTGTTTTTTACATAGGCACCAGAAGATGTATTATCCCCTCCTGCAAGCAATAAAATAAAAGCAATAAAATGGGCAATTGGATATAAAGCTGATGTAAAATAGGATTTTTTTTCCTTTTCACTGGTATCATTCCCACTTGGTGCTGCATCCCACTTCACTCTGGTGCCCGTGTTCCTGCACCCCTTTGCTTTAGGGAAACCTGTGGTCCTGACTACAGAAGAGGGTGAACATGGCTAATATTACCTTCAGGCAGATCACAGGGCAGAAGGAAACCGCAGGGGATGATCGCAAATGCAGCTGTAGCAGGGACGGGACTGCTCGTGTGTCTGGTGTTTTAGTTACAGTCACTGTTTTTGGAATGAATTGGCACAGCAAGAGCTTCACTGAACTATTTAGACAACTCTCGTTATCACTGTTTCTTTCCCTAACACTGATGAACACTAATATTTGGTGCTGAATCAAGTGCATTTTTGAAGACAGGTGTGTTACAATGAGCAGAGCTAATTCTGCATGGTAAGGCTCCTGTGTTTGCATCACTCTTCAGCCCTCCTAGTGTTTGGCCAAATAAAACCTCCAAAAGTGTATGTTTCTCTCTGCCTAGATATCTGCTTTCATTCCATCATTCTTGAGGGATAACATGTTAATTTCTCTTAAAGGAGGGGAAAGATTGTAAGATTTTCTGACGAACAATTTAGCTCTTGAAGTAGTGTTAAATGGCCTCAAGATTTTTTTTGCAGACACAAATGTTCTATTTCTCCTTGATAAAAGTAAAACCAAACAATTGTAAAAGAAGATTTAAACCTGTTCTGCTGAAAAAAGTGTAGTGTGGTTGTTCTTGCCATATCTGCAACAGAAATCTGCACTGACAGTTTGATCATCTCATCCATCTGGTTTTCTGCTCACACTGCTGCACCAAACTCCCTCAGTGTCTCTGGCTCCTGAAACCTTGTCAGGTTTATGAGAAGACATTTGCTCGAGGTGCATCCAATAGCTTTCTGGAGAGTTTGAGAAAAGCTGCTGGGATCCTGTGGGGATGTTACACTGAAGGGATGTCCCTTACCTGCTTTCAGACAACAGATGGAATGTGTTTCTCATCTTAAAGCTGCAAAGACCTGAAATAGCAGGGTGAGAGAGTGTAGCAAGAAATAAATAGTAAGAATAGCAAGAATTGTGAATCCAGAGAGTCTATTACTTTTATTACTTCTTGAAACCTTAGATGAAGGCACATTTGCTGAGGTGGCACAATGGGCTCCTGGACTTCACTAACTCCTGGGCAGGGACCTCTTCACTCTGGACAGATTTTCAGCCCGCTGGGTAAAAGATTAAATGATTTCTTACTCTTCTGTCAACGCCATTTGCAAAGCAGAAGATACCACTACTGCTTCTATGTGCTTGTGTGACACTGTGTGTCTCTCCTGTAGGAGTAAGGGCTCTGAGTCTCAGCAAAGAAAGCTTCCTGTCTTTTCTCTGCCTCTTCCTCTCTTTCCCACCAGATTTTAGAGGCCCTTACTTTTGCCATGGACTAGCCGGCACAATGTGTGTGGGTCAGCAGGGATGGGAACAAGTGCTGTCAGTCAAAGATGAACTGTCTTGTGTGTAAATCACAGTGAGCTGATTGGAGTGCCTTGTGACCATAGAACAGTTTTGGAGGGTTGTGCAGCATTGCACGCAAGCTGCTTTGCCAAGCTTTCCCCTGATGGGATGTGTTTCCAGCTCCATACCCAGCCCAGAGTCAGTCCAGCCATCCTCCAGCTAGCTGAGCTCCCTAGTCTTACAAACACTGGAATGAGTCAGGAATCTGCTGGCTCTACTTTGTTGTAATGAAGCTTTGAGCTCCTGTGAGACGTGACTTTCATCTCAGGTGCAGTGTTGCTACCCAAGTCTCTTTTGTTCCTCTCTTACTGAATTGAATGTGTTACAGTGCAGCTGTAGATATTGGATCCTAATCTAACAATCTCCTCTCAAACATGTGAAATATTCACACTCTCTCCTTTCTCAGGTTGTTGGACAGCAGAGCTCCAAGTGAAAGTTCATCTCCAAAGGCCTGGGTGGGTACAGCAAAGGGAAAGTCGCTTGGACACCACACTCCTCTTCATGTGTTTCGTGTGGATTTCTTTTCTCTGAGCAATTTATCCCAGATTATTTTGCAACACTTCTGCTTCCTGTTCTACTGACTCAACACTTTAAGGCCATGCCCATGAAATAAAATACTCTAATTTTTTTGTGTGTTTTCATTTCCCCATAATAACTGCAATACAGATTTACAGACTTTTTCCTCTCCAATCTCATTTGTGGCACTTTTCCCTGATAGTAGCCAGGAACCTTACATAAGGCAGTAAAAACCTCCAGGGTTCAACAACCAAGCAAAGTGCTGTTGCCTATTCCCACGTGCTCAGAAACAGCACAAAAATTCTTCATGGATGCACTTGTCCCACATGCAGCAAGGCAGGATTTGAGCAGGGATTTGCTGAGAATGTTGACAGCTTGCTGAGAGAGCTGCTTGGGCAATGAGGTTTGTGGCAAGGCTGGATGGGGCGCAGAGCAACCTGGTCTAGGGAAAAGTCAGTGGGAACTAGATGATCTTTAAAGTCCCTTCCCACCAACCTGAGTCACAATTCTGTGATTCTGTGATTCTGGAGGAAATCCTGATTCTCACTTTAATTGCAGCTGCTGTACCTCTCCCTTAGTAGCATGGCTGGCGAATTACTCTGCAGTTCTCTTCTTTACCTTAACCTATCTCTCTCTCTGAACATTCTTCTCCAAAGTGAAATTCTTGCTGGAATTTGATGAGCCCTTTTTTTCCACTGGATTTGCAAATGTTTGTTCAAAACTATAGCATATTGTACTGTATTGCAAATTATATTATTATAATACAGAATAACACTGTATTCATATATAGTATGCTGACAAATGATATTTTTCAATTGTATTTATATTTATATTTATATTTATATTTATATTTATATTTATATTTATATTTATATTTATATTTATATTTATATTTAATTATATTTATATTTATATTTATATTTAATCTTCCTTGTGACACCCTTCAAAACAGATTTACCCAACCTAGACTCTTTTGAGAATTTGACCTATGAAAACAGTCTCTTTTAAAGTAAATCCAAGCCTGGGAATTCTAGTTGCAGTAATCCAAAGTCATTAAAATCTTCTGGGAAAAATCCCTTCCTGTTCCTTCCTTTCTAAGACCTGCACAAATATTTTTCCTTTATTTACACAAGGGAATCATACAATAGTTTTCATTTGTTGTTTAGTTTCATGGTAAGCACATTTTTGTGGTGAATACTGTGTGTTTTGTTACCAAGGATAAAATACTGTTTATTGGCTTCCTTAGAAAGATTTCTGAATAAGAGTAGATGCCACTATTTATTTTCCAAATTTTAGAGATTTGGAGCATATAACCAAAATAATTATTGTATTAGCCTTCTGGCATAGGATTAAGAATTTTCCAGTTTGGTTAAAGGATTAAAAATACATTTGTAGAATATGATTCTCTTACAGCATATACTAAACAATGTATAGTTGATTTCTAAAATTACACATTCTGTTTATGTTATTTTTGCCTGCAGCAAAATGATTGAAAGAAAAATATAGCTATACATAGCTTCAGTTTTCTTGAACCTCATTTGGCAGAAAATTCATAGAATACACTTTTATCCCATGTATCACTTAGAGTGTTGACAATAATTTTCAGGCCTAAAGGGTGTTTGCAAGTTGCTCTTGCAACTTAGCCTGAGCCCTGAAATTGATAGTAGTTTGATTTAATGGTGATCAGGTAAAGGATGTATTGTTGTATCAGCTTTGGGGGCAGCCACATCTGGCAGAAGGAGGCATAGGCACCATGGGAATAATAATTTTTAGAGCTCTTCCAACAATATCCTTGGTTTCAGTGCTTGGAAGCTGAACTAATTTTGGTCGTACCAGTCTGCTCTGAATCTTCAGTGAATTTATAACATGGCTATTACAGGGAGACATGTTTCAGTTAACTCGGATGCCTGAAAATGGAGACAGTAGCAAACTGCAGACAGACAATCAAGCGGATAATTAAGAGGGTCATTCAGACTGTCTCAGCCTTTCAGTCTTGATAGATCCTCACTGTTTCAGTTGCCAGTTGCAGAGATGTAAAATTCTTGTGCATCACTTTTGTGGAAACCAATATTTTTTATCTCTGAGTCTTATTTTGCTGACAAACAATTTAGCTGTAATTGTTTGGAACCGCAAATTTGAAGGCAAAACTAAGAGATTTGTAACTAGAACAATTGTTGGAATTTTCATGTCAGTGAAATTCTGGAGAGCGAAGTCTTTCACCATAAAGTGTAGAACATTTGTTAGAAATCAACCTAGACAGCATCCAGACTTCATGCTAGTTGGAATTGGAGAATGAGTGGTTTGCTGCGGTTTTCAAGTGGGCAAAAATTTAAGAGAAGCTTAGACAAAGCAAGACATTTTATTTTCAGGAAGAAAATCTTGTTTCCAAGTCCTTAGTGCTAAATTTATAACCCTGTCTTTCAGATGACCTTGTAATGGGTGTTCCCTTCCTCTTTGCTACATGGGTTTTCAGTGCTGAGAGCCTGTAAAACTCCCTTTCTCTTCGTAGCCTGTATGATTAAGGTATGAAATATCTTCAAAAGCTGAGCTTGAGGACTAGAGTATTAAACGCCAAACAAAATGCCTTAACAGAAGCGGAAGTTTCAATTTACCATGCATTTTTCTCCATGCTCATCTTTTGTGGCCTCACCTTTGTTTTCACAGGTGGAATCAGCTCTTCTCTTGCTGCCATTCCCCTTGGGTCTATTGGTGTGAAGTGTGCTTTCCTCTTCCTGACCATAACTGATGAAAGATGTTCACCAGTTCATTGTTCAGTACAAAGGAAATCAAACACAAGAAGTAGATCTATTTTGCATTTTCTCTGGAAGCAAAGCTGATGGCAGGGTCCTCCTTTTCCCTCTCCTCTCCCACATTGCATTTTACCATCTCCTCACTGCACTGTCCTCAACCAAATCTATCAAATGGCTGAGATAGATAAAGGAAAAAAAATTTGGAGTGTGAAATTTATCTATTTATTTATTATTGTTAGAGAAAATAGTCAAATTCATGATTCAAACTGAGTGTGTAGAAATGCCTATCTAACATGCAGAGAGAGGAGAGGAAGCACATGAGGTACTTTCATCATTGCCTTTAAACTACATATTAACAAATTATGTTATTTCAAGGATAGATAAGAAATCTTGCCTAAGAGGAGGGTGGACTAGTTTAGCACAAACCTGAATTGAATATCCAATATATTTGGACCCCTAAGACAAAAATAAGATGTTTAATTCATTAAAGAGTATACTCCCATAGCTGAGGCACAGTGAAAAAAAAAGATGAGAAATTAATTAGTAAGTGAGAGATCTTAGATAATAAGAAAAATGCTTCTTAAAGAAGAGATGGAATATGTTAATGAAGTGTTAACCTCTGCTGGCACTTTTGTAAGACAAATCATGTCAGGTGGAAAAACACCAAGCTGCATGCTGGGTGGAAGTCTGCCAGTAAGGCTCTCCTCTTTCCACTGTAGGGGCTACAAGCTCTGTGATCCCAAGGTGCAGAACAAGTAAGAATGTCCCCTACAAAACCAACAGAAACAAATAAACAAACCTTTCAAAAAATACTTATTGTCAAAAAAAGCTTCATTACACTGAAATACCATTTTAGTCAACACACACCTTTTTGTTCATTCTGAGGATAGTTGGCTGGGTAGCAGCCTAATTGCCTCCTGGTTTCTTTGCCTGCTCCAAACACAGTAGGTTCCTGGCATCCATTACCATTGGGGTGAGAGGCACACGCATTTACAAGTAAATATACATATGTTTGTAACCAAACACATAATTTTTTTCACCTTGCATTATTCCTGCACTTTGCAGGCTGAATTTCTCAAAGTAGGAAGTACCCCATGCCAGGGCATCAGCACTTTTTGCCCCTGCCTTGTGTAATTTCAGCATATACTGTGGCCAGACTCTTGAGTTCTGTATAGAGCCTCCTCTTTGCCTTGCTGTACCCAGATAATGTCACTTCTAGCCATTGCTGAGGATCTTTTGGCAATGAGAATTAAGTAAGTAATAATCATAATAAAGACTATGATTGTCTAAATCACAGCTTAGACAGAACCTGAAAGATGGCTATGAGCAGTGAAGAACACTGTGAGCCTCGTGTTTGGGAGAAGTACAGCAAATTCCATAATTTTCCCTTCCTACTGGCCATCAGTAGAAAGACCAAAACCAAAGCAGTTAAGTTGAGAGTAAACCCAAATAATTCTGCTAAAACATTTGGATGCATAGAAGTATTTTCTGGATTCTTTAGAGACATTTCTAACTGAAACAAAACACAAATTTTGTCAGGGTAGTTTTCATGCAGCTGAATTGTCTATAAACAGCAATAATGCTAGTGAGATTTGAAAGATTTCTAGCCTGGATCTTTTTTTATATAGGAAACAGGCTCCATTTGGAGCCCATGTGCATTCAAAGGTAGATGAATTCAAATGTGCCTACTCCTATGTGTTCAGTTACAGTTGGATTGTCAGAAAAATTATAACTGTCTAAATCCCTCTGTATCTGGCTCACTGGGGTTTTCTCAGCTTTAGGGAGGTTACTTATGACTTCTGGTTGGGCTTTGATCCTCTTTTTATGAAACCCTTCCAAGCCTAACAAAGGAGATAACCTCATAACACTATATGCTGCCCAATAGCACACACTTTGGAACAAGAAAAACTGGAAAAGTTGTTTGCAATAGGGTTTCCTTCTTGTTTTGTGGTGCTGTAATTAAAGGGGCAAATGCTCTAGAGAAACTTGTAGCGTGCTGGGATTTAATATATACAGCCCCAACTTTTTTTTGTTTGTTTGTTTGTTTGGCCTAGTCACTCTAATCTCTGTTGTTTGGGTCTTGGAGGGAAACATTTTGCTTTTCACATTTTGCCCTGCAGCTGTGTAAGACCAGAACCATCACCAGCAAAGAAATAACAACAATCCCAACCCATCCCTTCCCTTAGGGCAGCAAGAACCTGAACCAAGAACCAAGTCAACAGGAAGACACATTTCCTCCACTATCATCACCTTCTTTCAAGGTCAGAAGAAAAATGAATCTAAGAGGGCATACTCTCAGCAAGAAATCTGAGGAATGAGGTGATCCTACTAATGTACCAGGCCTCTGGAAATCCCAACACTTTCAAACCACATTTTGACAGAGGCAGTTGTAGTAGAGAATTAGAACAAGAATGAAGGTTTTCTGAAAGATAGAAATGAAGGAAGGAAAAATTATTCTGTAACAAAAATGTCCAAAGTGTGATTCTGGTATGAATTTCGCATTTTGAATTCTGTGCAAAAAATGGAACTAGAATATTCGACCACCATAGTCCATTGTATTTCCTCTTTAATCCCAGTTTCTTCTTAGTATCAACTGTAATGTATTTTCTTATTGCTTATTGTAGTTTCCATCTTGGAAATTTATATTTAATATTTCAGCTGCTTCTAATTTGACCACACCAAACTTGGCTTTAATCAGATATGTTTCCTGAGGAATCCAATGAGCTGTGTTTTTTTGAAGTGCAACAAAAATAGCAGAACTCTGTTGATTTCAGATATATTTTCCAAGGTGCTACATTCAGGAAAATTTGGTTTTGAGAAAATAGGAAAATTGCTCTTATTCCATCTCTATTCTGCATCTCTCACAACACAAAAATGGTGAAGATGGTCTCCAAACCTAAAGACAGTTGATGGACATTAACCAAAACTTTTACTGCTGGGGTTCTTGCCAGTGAAGGAAAAACCCACACTTTCCATCAGAGATAGAATGTCCCATTCATTTCATGCTAAATTAGCTGGAGAATGGCAAAGGGAGGGAGGCTTTCCAGCATGAAACAGTGGGAATTTTTCAAGGCTTTAATGAAAAGGGATAATTTAGGATTTTAGGAGAAATAAATTGGCTTTTCTGGGGGCAGTGGGCAATGGCTGCAGTTACAATAGAGGTATGGATCTATTATGAATAAATCTTGTTATAGGAGATTATTGGGGGGGTTAAATTTAGACTTGCAGAAGTATTCACTGTCTTGATCCTACACTACTAGGACCAGAGTCTTGGTTTGGAGACTATTACTCTGGCATAAAGTTGATAATCTTTTCAAGCTGTGCCACTTGGCATTGTCAAATTGTGTGACACACATAACAACCAAGAGTACAGACATTTGACCTTCCAGAGACATAGGGAAAATTTTCTAAGATTGAGACCATCCTTAAATGAATTTTAGAAATCCATGATACTAAAACATGAATAGCTAGGCTTTCTCTGTTGTTGAAATTTGTTAAAGACTTCATGTCCATTCTGTCAGTGTCATACAGTCTGAACACAAACCATTCCTTACCTATGTCCTTGAAATTCGCAGGAGCGAAAATGTTTGGTTGGGATTTTTTTGTTATTACAAAATTCATTCACATTCAAGAGCCACGCAGAGAAGAATCTCAGAGCAATATCTGAAAACAGCAGAGAAATGTACAAAATTCTGTGTGAAGCAGAGTGGTTTTTTGATTTGTAAATGGAACAATAATTTTTGGCTGCTGCTTTTAAATTGCATCGACACACACCATTATTCTGCACTTCAGCTCAGAACTGCAAGAAACGTTATGGAAAAGTATCCATGGGGACTAAATCTGTTTTGATGGGCAATGAGTGCTTTGCTGCCAGAAGAAATAAGCACCCCTCCAGAGGTAAAGTAAGTGACTGAAGATTTGGAAGAGAGTTCTCACACCGAAAATGGAATATTGTTAAGAAGAAATTACTTTTTATCACAGTACTATCAAAGACAACAGTTTGGTACTTGACTATCAGACCTGACTTTTTTTGTCTAATGTCCTTAACACACCTCCCAAGATAGACATTCAGGTCTCTATTTGGGCCATTGTCCCTCACATGAGGAAGTTTTGCTATTTCTAAGGAAGATAACATGTCACTGCTAATGGAAGTCCTTTAATCTTGTAATTTGTCCAAGGAATATGAAAATAAAAAAGTTTCGCCACTATTTCCTTGCAGATGTTGTCTAGGTACAGAAGGTTCCATTAAGTAGATACTTGCTGCCAAGAAAGCATGTGTCTGTGAAATACATTTGCCAGTCCAGTGAATCTGATGGGTAACAATGGTCCAGACTCTCCTGAGCAGCTTTTTAATGCACTGAGCAAAATAACAAATGCAACTATACTTGGGAAGTGCCACTGAAAGGTTTTGTGCCTTGGCTGAATGAAAATATTTTTTTTGAACACCACAGTGTCCCATGCAAGTAGAATTGCCTAATGTTATTGACTATACTGCTAGCTGGTAGTGCTTCATCTAAAGTGAAACATTGCTTCAGAAGGAGCTCTTTCCTGGAAGACTGTCGAACACCTCTGCCCAAATTAAATTCTGCTGAAGAGCTGATATTTTTGATATTAGTGAACTAATCTGAGAAAGGCCTTTTGGGTTCCCTTTCTGAGGGCTGTCATTCACACACAGGGCAGGAATGCCTTGCCCTTGTACAAACAGAGGTGGGTTCATTGGGTCATCGTGACACAAAGGAGATTTTAACTTTCTCAGTAAATTTGCCACTGGTGTGATGATGCTGCGACATCACAGAGAGACGCAACAAAGATGACAAAGTCGGAGCGAGAGGAGAAAGAGCAATTTATTTTTTTGATTTTACCTTATATACCTTTCACAGAAAGGGACCACATTGGAAGATAGAGGTTCAACCTCTTCAATTCCACTGGTCTTAGAAAATGTCCATCAACTGTCCCTCCTAACTGGAAGGAATGTCAACAATAATATTGTTTCTAGAAAATCATGAGAAACTGACTCCCAAATATGTAAACAATCAGAAGGCTAGAAGGAAACAACAAAAGAACAAAGCAACAGTGGTAGGCACAGGAGAAATTGCCTTGTTGAACAGAAAGAGGCAACTTTACAGTAGAAACTGAGAAAAAGAACATCAAAAGGTTTATAGGAAAGCCTGCATATCATACTGTGTATGTTACATGCATTGGATATGCTCTTTTAATTTTTCTTTTTTTAACCTTTGTATGGAGATTGACGTTATTCATGGAGAATGGTTCAGCTCTCTCAACTACATGGACATTTAAAAATATGTGCAATATATCAAGGCTACATATCTGCAATTTATCAGCTATGCCTCAGCCCAGTAGCCGCCTTTCAGCAAATGAGTTGCTTGAGCGCTTCATCAGCTATAGGAGCTGAATCACCTCTGTCATGTGTTTGGCCCTAAGGGGCCAGTTTCTGATACTGACACAAGATTTGACCAATGAAAAGAGTGGACATGCCTTTGCAAATGCACCTTTAAGGACAGGGAGACTCGGGAGTAGCTCTTTATCTTCGGACCTGTGGGGAAGGTGGCAGCGGGCCGGGATTCTCTGTTCCTGGAGGGGCGGGAGCAGATACCGAGCCCTCCCCGAGGAGCTGGCAGGGCCTGGCAGTCTTTTTTTCCAGCAAAGCCAACAAGCCACGCCGACCAGGAGCTTTATCGATACCAGGAGGAGCTGTGCATGGGCACCAGCACCTGTATGGGCACCAAAGGAGCTGAGCATGGGGACAGCACCTGTATGGGCACCAAAGGAGCTGAGCATGGGGACAGCACCTGGATGGGCACCAAAGGAGCTGAGCATGGGCACCAGCACCTGTACGGGCACCAAAGGAGCTGAGCATGGGCACCAGCACCTGGATGGGCACCAAAGGAGCTGAGCATGGGGACAGCACCTGGATGGGCACCAAAGGAGCTGAGCATGGGCACCAGCACCTGTACGGGCACCAAAGGAGCTGAGCATGGGGACAGCACCTGTATGGGCACCAGAGGAGCTGAGCATGGGGACAGCACCTGTACGGGCACCAAAGGAGCTGAGCATGGGGACAGCACCTGGATGGGCACCAAAGGAGCTGAGCATGGGGACAGCACCTGGATGGGCACCAAAGGAGCTGAGCATGGGCACCAGCACCGGTGGCCCCCATGGTTCGTGCTAAAGGCGGCCCCGAAGCCAGGAGCAGCCCTGACCCCCGTTCCAGACTGAGAGCAGCTAGCACAGCTCACATGGCACCGTTAAAGAGCACGTGGCCAGCAAAGAGAAGCAGAGAGATCTTGTTTCTGATACAGGACTTGGACTAAGCTAACTTTTTTCAGCGTTACAAGATGTTGCACTCAATGAACACTAATTCTCTCTTGAGCTAAGAAGGAAAAAGGTGAAATTTTTTAGGAACAACCATGTGAAATTGAAGTCAGTAAGAAAAGAGTTAGATTTTAGATCAAAGGAATTTTTCAAAAGTTTGTCCTAAGCTTAGGCTGTAAAATTCTTTTGTGAAGCTATGGTAAAGATATACTTGCTATATCAGACTTTGGTTTTTCCCAGTGATTTCATGGAATGCTTTGGGGGGGTGGTAGCGTTCTAGCCACAATCACGAGCAGAGGCACCAGGGTTAGAAGTTTGATGAGAAACCTCGGCCCCGGGGATAAAAAAGGAAGACCTCTGTTCCCAGAGATGGGTGAAAGGAACTTTTATTTTATGCTAGAAGGGCTCATCCTTAAAATAGTACCCCAGTAAGTTGACATGGACCAAATGCACAGTTGTGAGAAAAAACAGTGAGAGATGGGAAAAACCTCATACATATAGATTTCTGTGTGACTGTTATTTGTGAAAATTTTAAACTACAAGAACTTCTTTTATTTTAGAGAGTTTTTTTCCATAGTATTAGCAAAGAATACTTTTCTCTAAATGAACAAGACTATTTTTAGAGGTGAAGAGCTGACTGAGATGTCTGAGCGTTGTTTTATGTACACTGTTTGTTGGAAAGAAAGAAATTGTGGGGAGGGAAGGAAAAAGTGTTCTAATTTCTTGTTTTTCCTTTTTTTGTTCTGTTGATAAAGTCGTTCTTTGTATCCTTTCAAGTTTAAGCTTGCTTTTTTCTCCTAATCCTAACTCGCAGCAGAAACAGACCCACCACATCTTTGGCGAGCCAGCCAGGAGGAGTCTAAATTTGGCAAACCTAGATCACTATAAGTAATTGGTATTTCTGCTTAGTTTCAAACTGGAACTATGACACCTCCCTGCCCAGCAGCACTTGAAATTGCATCACTAAAACACCAGTCAGATGACTGGAACGAGGGGTATAGAGTCTATGCAGTTATTTTGCATTATATGTGAATGTATAAATACATGCATATGTGTGGTTTGTACATCAGGACATGCTAGAGAGTTCTCTTACGACAGGCCTCTTTCAGAAGAAATTGTTGAATTTATTTCCTTCTAAGTCTTTAAAATGTTTTCAATATTTAAAAAAAATTCACTAGCCAGAGAGAAGGAACTAATTGGTGCTCATGAGTGAGCACTATTGCAAAGGAGGATATTTCGGTACAAAATTCCTGTCAGAAGGTAGAAACCCAGGTCAGCCAGGAATATGTTGTTTGCAGGGATGAAGGGACAGCTTTTCCTCACTGACCTTTATAGGAACATTGGTTAGGACTTAGAGACAGTTTAGATGCATCTACAATAAAATGGTCTGACCAGTTGGGAATTTTCACCAATGAAAACATGCTTGGAGGAGAAGTCTCAAATTTGAGTACAGGCCCCTAAATCTTTCAGTGGAAGTTTCAGTGGATTCAGAATCTGGCACCTGGTTTGCAATCATTTTCTCAGGACCACACAGTAAGTTTGTGGCAGGGACATGACCCAAACATAAGTCTGCTGAGTCCATGCAGTCCAGTGCCTTAACCACAGGTTTTTGCTTGATTTTAGTAGGTATTTCTTTAATGCTATTATTCTACTAGCTCATAACTGTCAGAGATTTTAAGAAAGCTTTTGAAGGAGTGAGGGTTATCCAACTGTTTAAGAACTAGTGGTTTGGTATTCATTTGTATCAAAATATCTTAAGAGTAGAAGACATTCCAAGAATTTTAAAATGAGTCTGACTTTATTTGCAAAAAGGAAGCCTCCCACAAAGACAAAATTTCTGAAAGGTTCAGTTCTACACCAAAGAAACTGCATCTAAACCACTTCTGTGCAACATGTAAAATAAACTAAGAAAGAGTGATTCCCTGGAGTTTGGCTTGACAGGGATCCCACCAGGCACTGCCTGACCCAATGGCTGGAGCAGACCAGGATTTCCAGTCTCTGAAAACCCCTACCAGAACTACATCTTCCTGTGTCTACTGTGAAAGGAAATGTCAGAGCAGGGCTCAACTTCTGCATTGTTCCCTCCAGCCTTGCTCTATGATCAACCTCCACAGCTCTTTGGGGGAATGACCTGAAAAGACAACAGCATCCTCCACATATTTGCACATATATGCACTCACCCCTGTGGGTGACATGGCTGTTACAGATGCAGTACCAAGCACCCCTTTCCCTGATCCATCCACAGCCTTTAACACTGGGCAAACAAGATCCATAAAGAATGAAATCCTTGTTACTGCAGAACTCAATCAGATGATGCTTTTGATTTCAGTAAGGGTGAGATTTCATTCATGTCTTTGCTGTAATTCACCATGTGTAGAAAACCTTCTTACAAAGAAATACTGACCAAAGTGCAGCTTATGTACAGCACACAAGGCAACAGAACAACTGGTTTGCAATCAAAAATATACATCTCCTGGTGTGGATAATAATAAAAACACATTATGCAGCAAATACTAAAGCAGACAATGAATTTCTTGGCTTGTATACAAAGAAAGGCATAATTAAATTATAACTGTCTTTTCATTCATATCAATCATGAACAATGAATTTATGACTTATGAATATGCCTCAGATTTGCCAGCATTGGAAGTTTTCCTTCATTTTCAAACTTAATTTTGTGAACCATTCATTTCAAGCATCATCCAAAAATGCAAAAATTAATTACATAAAACTTTCCTGCCATGAACATACAGTAATATTCTATGTAGACGCATATTACAAAAAAAAAAAAAAAAAAAAAAAAAAAAAAGGGAAAACTTATGTGTCCACGGAGTTTAAGTTATATCCAGATTTTATTGTATGTGTTTTGATTACTGAAGGTATAGTGCTAATTTGCGATGACTGCATATGCTATATGCTGAGCATCAAATATATTTATTTTATTTCTTAGTGCTGATTGCATTCACTTCTTTTGCCAAAGTGCATTCTTGGTAACTGATGCACCATTCTGCACTGAAGAGTGTTAGTAGTTGTGTTATGTAAAACGAATGTCCGAAAACCAGAGCTCTTTGCTCATGGCATCCTGATGCATAAAACATGTTGATACCAAGTTACTTCTACATGGGCTACAGCTAGAAAGGAGAAACATAATCTTTTTTTTTTTCCTTTACCAAAACCTGACAAGTTGTGACAAACTATTCATCGTGTATGTGGCAGTACCTGTGTAGGCGATGGCATATCTGGAGTGACCCATCGTCCTTCCATTTCCTTTCTAACTCTGACTTCCCAAGAAGTCTCCCATAGGAAAGAAATTTTACAGAAGAGGATTAAAATGAAAAGTGTCTGTAGTCTCTTCTTTCAAAATTGAAGGCTATTTTGTGTTGGATATGCTCTTACCATAATTCTGATGAAGACTCTAAACTGCTGCCAGTTTCATGAACACTGTGGCTGGGTCCTTGGGAGTTAAATATTTGCTATATGCCAAAAAATAGAGGAAAAAAGCCTATAGGATAATATAATAAGAAAAACCTTTTCTTAAGCTATCTCCTCTTCATATGTTGTGGGCCTGAACTTGTTAAGCTTGCCTGCACTGTCTGCAGCAGGCAGAATATGGGCTCTGACCATTTGTAAAGTGGCACTCATTAAAGGCAGTTATTTTATGTAAATTCCTTTCATGTGGAAGCCTATACTGATGATGCTGTCTCTGAACCTGAGATACAGTGCCTTTCCTAGGGAATCTTACTTCATAAGCTGTTTAAATTCTGCAGAACTCCCTCCCACCCCTTCTTAGCAGGTGTGGGAACCAGGACATCCTTCTGACTGTCCTGGGAAAATTTATAAGCCACAAGAATTTAGATAGAATGATAATTAGTATGTCACAGGGTGAAAAAGTAGAATTTTGGGATTTTAGAATGTGAGATCAGGGGACAAAGATGGAGGAAATGGGGTGTGCCCATGAGCTTCTTCTTCGTCCTCTTGTTCTCCATTTTCTGTGGTGATGTAGCACATTTTGGTTGGTCTAGAACAAAAGTACACTGTACAACATAGTGGATAGATATTGGAGAATTGTTATAAATAAAGCATACATAATTTTTCAGTATAAAAGATAGTGCCCTCCCAAGGGCCTGAGGAGAGAGAACAGCACAACCTAGCCAGGAGAGACCATGGCCTGGGGAGAGAGCACAGCCTGGCCTGGAGAGAAGACTGTGGCAGATGAGGGAACAAATATGAGATGAGCAAAGAATAAACAAATTCCTGAACACAAGAAAGCGGATGACTCGACCTCTTCTTCAGACTCAGGGCTGGGGGAAAACAAAAAGCCTTCACAAGAGACAGAGACAAGTTAAGTTAGGTGGAAGTCAAGCTCACAGAGCTCTCAAAAACCCCAGGAAGGCACAGACAAGAAAAACAAAACAAAAAGAAGGAAAACATATTTATTTTTATATTTAAAAAAACCTAACAAAACAGGGATGTTAAATGTGATGGTACATGTACCTAAAGGTACCTTGATTGCATCTGCGTGCACATGGGGAGAAGTTCATGTCCTTGCAATGATCAGTAGGAAAAGCTGTGCATCTCCTTGTGTACCTCCCAGAAATGCCTATCCATACAATCTAGTGCTGATCAGCCTTGTGCTGCCATCTGGATTGTTGTATGTTGGCCCTCTTTGCTCTAAACTAAAGAAATAACTGGAAATAAGAGAGGAGAGTAGGATACAAGGGATTTCCACCTCTCAGGTTGTTCTATGTGGTCAGCATGGACTGGGAGGGCCTTTTACATTCTTTTAATTTTGATCTTCTGGAAGATGTTATATGCCAAAGCTTTCATATAGGCAACTACAACTATAAATGTAACAAGTAAAATACATGTTAGTAGCCAAGTAATCTGTGAAGTTTGTTAAATACATGTAACACATATAAACGTGGTGCTAATAGAGATAAAATATTTTATAGAAAATCCCAGGCAAATATAAAAATAGTATCTTGTAACCTTAAGGAGTCTATATGTAGCATAATAGAGATGAACCAGGATATTTGAATATGCAGGTGATACTGCATTACACCAAGTATTTTCAGTGTTTCCTTGATGTTTAGATAACCTCTAAAATAAGAGAGGGAGAAGTCCTGCCTTTAGCCACACTGCTGAAGTCAGTGAGATTTACTGCTGTGTTACCCAGGGTGAAGTGAAATGAAAAAGTTTTCCATACCAAGGAGCTGCCTGGTCTAAGGTCAGCCTTTTCCACAACAGTGGGTCTTATGCTAGCAAGATAACCCAGCATTACCATGTGGCTGGGAAGGAGATTGCTCCTGCTCATGTCCCAGCCAGCTCCTTTCATCAGCTCAGTGCTGTTTGATTTAGCTGAGAAATGCAGTGTAGTCAATGTCTCTGGTCCCAGTCATTCCCATCATGAACACATCTGGGTTGGGAGTGGGATGATGGATGACCTTGGTTGTTTGTGTTCCATAGGGATTCCCCACAAAGCATAAAGGCAGTAAATGGAGGCTACAAATCTTCTCTGACCTGCAGTGTCTCCCACTCATGACTTAGATTTTGTGAATTTTGGGTGATGGGTCACTTTCTACCTGAACACAGCTCTTAATTACTGTACATACATTTATATATATGCATGCTATCTAGGCTTTCCAGATGGTTGAGTTATTGGTGCCTTTTATATAACTTTCAACTTCTCAAGGTCTATTTAGATTTTTTCTATTTTTAACAATGTTTTTAAAAACAGGATTTTATTCTGTCAAAAGTAAAAAAGATAATATTACTCTGTTTCTAAAAATACTTGATTTGTATGCTCAGACTTTTATCCTTAATTTAGTTTTAAGCCTGCACCTACTATTTCCATAATTCCAGTGAGTAGCTTTTAAAAAACAGTGTGGGCCAAGAACCTAAATTCTATAATCTAGTTTGGATCAAAATGCACACTTTCCAGTCTGATTTTAGTGAGTACATTTTGGACCAAGAGCAAGTCAACATAAGTTGCAAACTGTAAAGGAAAAATGTTTCTCCTGAAAATGCATAGAAAGCACAGATTAGGAAATAAACACGTCTCATGTTAGTGATACTGAGGGGGAGAGAAATGCAAAGCATGTAAGTACATATACAGCATATAAGCTGTGTTTCTTTGACCACATTAAGAAAACCAACATCACCAGCACCTGGACGTGGGGGGATTGCATGTAGTCACACATGGGCACACATTGCACTTTACACAAAGTGACCTCCTGTACTGTGGTCACTTCCCAAAACTGCTTTTGCTTACAGTGAGAAAAGTGAGAGAGTCTCAAAATCAGTGCTGATGTCCTTTAAAAATTGGCTGAAGATAATTGTTTCTTTTAAAGATAGGCTTGTGAGGTCCTCAAATTGGATTATAAAGAAAATCTTGAATGGCATATAAGGAGAGTTAACTACATTCCTGCCCCAGCAGAGCACAGTGCCCATCTTTGCTGCTATGAAATCATAAAAAATAAATTTTGACTGGGATTCAGCAGGTCATCTAAATGGTCCCTATGCCGAGGCAGGTGAGCCAGGCCTAAATCATCCCCAGTGCTGACTGCTGATTTGTGTTTCGTGAGACTCACAATAACACAATCTGGTTAATCGTTATACTCAAATGCTTCCTTTTCCTGCAACATTACCATGTGCTTGGTAATGGCAATGGGAGCCTTCTCAGCACTTGATTTTACTGGTTAAAACAGCTGTCCTTTACTAGGATGAGGGCAACCTCCTGGTCTGTAATTGTGATGCTGAGATTTACTTTATTTTCTCATTTATGGTCCAAATGCTCAGTAATCTTAAATAAAGATTTGGGATCCATCTGCAAGTACAAAAAAAGTTGTGTAGAGGGCAGAGAGGGCATGTTCACACTGCAGATTCTCATTGGCTTGGGATCAATAACTGTTTCAATGCAAATGACTTTTAGCTTACAAATCCTCGCCTTTTTGGCAGTATTTAGCTTCATAAAGAAACAGCAAACTTTTGAAATTCCTAGCAGTGGGCATGTAGGTATCTTCAAATTTTCAGTGTTTCAGATTTCCATCGTAGTAAGTCTGCTCATGTTTTGTTTATTGAGCCTGGCAAAGAGTGGGAGAACAGAAATTCACCACATTTGCAGGGTTGTTCTTATCCCAAAGCAGAGTTATTTTGCTATGTGGGCACTCAGTGATGTTTTAATTAAGGTTGCATTATTGCTAATTTAATGCAGAGAAAATTGTCTGTTCTACTTTTGTTCATATTTTATTTCAGATAAAATATATTTATTAAGTAAATAAAACAAAAATCAAGTCTTACTTTCAACATCCCATGCCACAACAAGTATTTTCATTTGTGCTGTGTTTCTATACCTTGTAAAGAATAACAACCAGCATCTGTCTAAATCTATCTTCCTGATAGATTTGGTTGCTCAGAGCAACCACACAAAACCTTCTGCCAGAGCAAATGATCACTAAACTGGGTTTTCATGTGTTGGGTGCGGTGTTTGAGAGGAAGGAGATACTGCTGAAGTGATAAATGTGAGGTTGCTTTCTCTTAAAATATACTTTGAATCCACTGATTCAAGTGTCAACACCTTCTGTACTTTTTGATAAACTGATACATTAATTATGTGTTTCTGCTGTTCTTGTGAAGTTCATTAGAGTCAAACCACCCTACTGTCATAACTGGAATTGTTGAGGTTGTATCAGCATTCTCAATATTACTGTCACTAGTGTATGGTTCTATTTATAAAGCAGAGAATAAAATGTACCTTATGTGTGCAATGATGACATTTTAAACCACCTTAAGATGAAGAAAAATAACATTTCCCTTTGGAAAATATTTTGATTAGAAATTACTCAGTAAGTACCTTTAAAACTCAGCCTTTCCTACAAAACCCAAGTGTCATGACAGCCTTAAACTCAGTGTGTATGTTATACTAAATTTTTTGTGGCTGGAAATCATCATCCCTTGACTGAAACCAAAGCCTCCATAAAGACTGACACAAGCACCCTGAAGCTGCAAACAAAATCCTAAACTTCAGTTCCTGACTTTTCAGAGCACTGTACTAAACAGAGCAAGAAAATATCATTAATGAAAAAGAAAACAGTCAATATAATGGTAAAGCATTTCCATTTTGTACATCCAGATGAATGCAACTGACTGTGAAACGATTTGCACTTACATGTTGTAAACATGTACATTATTAAAACCAACATGTTTATTATTAAACTCTCTATATTATGGACATTTCTTTTACAATCAGCTCATTTATGTCTTTAGAAAGCAGGAATGCCTTCTACAGCCCTCCTGGGAAGTGCAGTGTGCCCCAAAGCTATTCAGAACACTACAGATTCATAGCAGAGCTGCTTTATTGTCTTTAACAACTGACTCCTCCATTTCCTATTGTTCACTGGTGAAAGTAGAAATAGAAATATGAGAAATACTGTTGTTTGAAAAAATAACTGTCTTTGTATTCCTTGAAGTCTGAAAAATAGGTATGTGGCTTGAACAAACACACACAATGGTATTTTCTTGTAAGTGTTCCGCTGGATTGACCATGTGATGATCTGCACCACCAGCAGACAATTCCTTCTTGTTCCCCAGATCTTCTTTTGTTCTACAGTGGCAGAGCCAGCAGCTTCCTCCTCACTTTGGGGACAATGTGTGGTGGTGCACAGCTGGTGCGTGCTGGTGGTGAAAACAGAGCAGCCCCCTTCCCTGTAAGGCATTGCCTTGTGCATGGATTGGGAGAATCTGGTCCCTTCTCATAGTGCTGGCTTTACAGCTCTTCCTCATGAACTCATTCCTGGAAGGGACTTTTCCAGTGAGATGGTGACTCATGTAGCTAGACACGTACATTTATCCTCCATTTAAAATATACAGACTGAGGGTAAATCTTAGGATCTGGTTGTGTCAGGGAAGGAAAATCAGCCTGGCTTGATACAATATTTAAAAATGGTTTCAAACTACTGTGGTGGAAATGGCCTCATGTTTTTGAAGTATACACTGAACTGTATTGCATAACTCATTCCTGAACACTGAAAAGAGTTGTTGCTCATCCAAGTTAACATGGATTTGTCTGCTAATTTCAATAGTGTCAGAAATAGATTATAAAGGTTTTTGGCAAGACCATCTAATGATTAGGAACTCAGGAGAGCAACCAGATTCTGAAAGTAGCTGCTTCCTGTGCTAAGATACTGGTTTCTGATTTATTTCATGGGAACATTTACTGATATGATCACAAATTTATAACAGAGACAAGCATTCATCTAGCACTCAATTCAGAAGGCCTATTAAATAAAACCATAGTTCCCAAACAAATTTCACATTTTATTCAGAGTGAGAGAATTGTGTCTTAATGATGAGTTTCTGGACAGAGTAATAGGGTGACAATTTTTCCTATAAATAAATATTCTTGAACTACCAGTATTGTTAAACGAAATCTATTTTTAGATGCCTTCAGGACTTGTGTCATTAAGCCTGAAGAACTGATCTGTTTCTCTAAGGGTGTTTGAGATCTTAGTATGCAATGACTATTTTTCCTTAATTTGCTTTATGCTCCTGCTAATGGGATGATAATATTTTGAGGTATCATTTGGGGATGGTAATAATTGGTGATGTTCTTTGGAAAGCATCAAGATTTCAATACTTTGGAATGACTTTCGACAGTTCATATGTTTGATTTGTCTTGCAATGTAAGAAATCTTTTAAGCAGTTGTCAAGCTCATTAAAAGGGAAAAAAATAAAGGACTCCAAGTCAGTTAGACTTTGTGAAAGTTGATGGTTTAAAATCTAGTGTTAAGGAAAAGTACCAAAAGCAAAAAGTGCTGAAAGTTTCCAATTGCCAAATACTGGTTCTTTCTTTCCTATTTGCTATTGGCTACCTGGAATTGTTACAGATGTAAGATGGTCACTCCATACAGCTGGTATCAGGAGATGTGGAGATTATGCAGCCTGGTGGGCAGGTCCATGTTCACTCCTTGCTGCGGTGCACAGGAAGAAATGCTATTCCAGGTTTGCATCACACTCCCTCTACATCACTGCTGTCAGAGGTTGATGTGGTTTGAACAGGATGTGTCCTCCTGCCTGGGCCAGCACTCTGACACAGCATCTTGGATTTCCACACTCCCACCCTTCTCCCCAGTTTTTTTCACAAGCAGAACATGAAACGATGTGTTTGCAGTGGCCGGCGCTGAGCTAGGCAGATGTCTCTCCAGATTTTAATGCAACGAGTTCAGAGTCCTCTATGTATCTTCCATTTAACTGTTCGTTGTTGGCATCATGATGGTAGAGGTAAGCAGGGACCTCTGTGATTGATGTGGCAGTGTAGGAGGTAGATCGTGTGGAACAGTGCTCCCGGCGCCTTTGGCCCCACTGGGCTTTGTACTGGGTCCACTGCCTCTTCAGAGCTCCCTGCACCTGTTAGGGAAACACACAGCCAGGGTGAGGCAGGATATAAACCCCTGGGAGAGGGAAGGGAAAGGGAAAGGGAAAGGGAAAGGGAAAGGGAAAGGGAAAGGGAAAGGGAAAGGGAAAGGGAAAGGGAGAATAGAAGCAGTTTGCCACAATAATCTGATGTAAATGACCGTCTCTTCCAGAGGAAGGTAGGTGCAAGTGAGGCACTGTGATGACAGGAGTCTACAAGTTGCTGTGTTCCTGCTGAGGTGGGCACTGTTTGTCGTTTGGAGAATGTATCACTATTCACTCTCTCCTAACACATTAAAAAAAAAAAAAAAAGTGGCTATGTGGAAGTTAATTAGATATCGAGTGCAGGAAGAGCATATGGTTACAATGGAACTTTAATTACTTAGGCAGTGAGCAAGGTTTACTATGCCAATATTGAGAATTGAAGTGAAATAGCTGCATGTGGGGTGTTTTTATCACACTGTCACCCAAGTTTATTACTAAGAAAAAATTACTGGGTCAAAGAGTAATGCAGTGGCAGCACTTGATACAGGAATATTTCATGAGTTAAACTTTGTAAAGATTTTAGTCGCTTTAAAATTGCCTTTTGATGTTGCAGTATGAATATTGTAGCTTTGTCACCTCAGAAGCTTTTGGAGGGACTGGAAGAAGAACTCTTCAGAAGTACTAGTACAGTGATTTTCCCCATATATCACTGGGGTGGTGGCATCTAGGGCAGACACAGTGAGGATAATGCAGGAACCCTGTCTGTGCACAGCAGCTCTGCCTGCCTGCAGCCACCTCTCCCCCTCACACACCACGGTCACCAGCCACTGTGCACTTCTGACCTTCACCTCTGCCTCAGGTTGACCATGTTTACATTTCACAGCAGTTCATCCACTGGGATTCCTGTCAGCAGCTTTAGTGAAGGCAGCAAGAGCCTGCTCTTAGAGTCTTTCTGCTCCTCTCCTAGCCCTCTCCTTCCCCTTCCCCCTACACAGACCCCAAGGCTTTGATTGCTCTTGCATGGGGAGAAGAGCTGAAGGTGAGAATCTCCTGATAAAATTCCCAACTGCTCTCAGCTGAACTGGAGTCTGACAGTCCACCAGGGCAGCCACAGTTCTGGAGATGATAGTGTGGTTAACTGGAAAGGGAAAAGCAATGTCCCTGAGCCTTACAGAGCTGGTCATGAGGAGCTTATAATTTTATTCTTCAAAGGGAGTGATGCTGACAGTGTAAATATGGTGGGTAGACATCAGACACATCCCTTCCAGTTCAGCCCACGATCAGAAGTGACATTATACAGGACTAAAAGGCCCCACAGAGCAGTGAGAGCACAAGGCCATAGAGTCTTTTTTTGTTCTCTGCTGAACTGCTCGTTTGTACAAGGATCTGGCCACAAATGGATAATGGATTGTACAAATTATTGCATTGGAGTAAAACTTGCTAATCTAGTTTTCTGCCACAATTCCAAGTATTTCAGAGGATCATAGCTCAGTGCCAAGTAAAATCATTCAGGGATGGGTTTTAAATATGTAAGCAGCATTACTGAAAATCTCATGCACAGCCATGACATACTAATGACTGAGGAGGCACTTGGGGACCAGGAGGCGCAGGGTGGTTTCTGCCATGCTTTCCACTTGATGGCAGATAAAAGAAAGCAGACTGAAGCAATGAAGAGCCTAAGTTTATTTTACTCTGGTCTTCAAGACTTTAAAGATTTTTCTGTTCTCTATTAGCCATTCACACCTCCTTGGCACATAAGATACATGGCTGTTTTTTCCCCAAATAGACTTTCCATTCTGTTGTCCAGCCTTGCAGTCTAGAAGCAATCCCAGGCTTGAAAATGTGGTCTGGTGAGGAGACTATTGCAGAGACCTTGTATCATCTGTACAAAACTGTTGCTATTGGACAGAGAAACTACAGTGCTTCTGGACATCAAGATTTTATATGAAAACATACAAGAGGATTTTTCATTTAAAAAGTAAAAAAATCCCACATTGTTTATGTGTTCTTCCAGATGAATACAGACATTGGTACAGCTTTTTATTATTGTTTTTAGATTTCTTTCTATGATGGGCTCATGGTACTAAAGTGAGATTAGTGTGGCAGTAGTGATGAATGCACTATAAAACACAGTAAGGTGGTTCTGCATTTAGCATTGTTTGTCCTGGCTAAGCTTCATATATTTCAGTCTTGAAGTTAAATGTTCTGGTAGGAAAAAGTAAATCCCAGATTAGCCAAGCTTCTGCAGTACTAAAATTAATCTCCTTGCCCTACACTGAATTTTCTCATGAGAAATAATTTTAGCCTCTATGGCAGCAGATGTATGCAGCAGCTTGGAAAAAATGTTATGTCATGACTGAAGACCAGACTGTGTCTTTGCTCTATGTACTTCTGCATTCAGTGAGACTAGGGGATGTTAGCTCAATTTTCTTGGTCAAACTCAGATTAGTGTTCCCTTTGGAAGGCCCTAATACTAGCTTGGCATTAGTCTGCTGCTGTTTTTCTACAGGTTTTGTGCCTTATGTATCTACACATTGTGTAACTGCCGAAATAAATGAGAGGAAGGGGTCACAATCCTTTCATCCTCACCTGGCCCTGTCTGGTCCAGCCCAGCTACTCCAGTGCATAAACTTGGCTGGGTGTTTATGGATAATGTGCGTTGCAAGTAGCACCAAACTGTCTTGAGTCTGTATTAGAGAGGTGTCACCTTCGACACTGCTCACCTTAATGAGAAATTCTAAAATAACCTCCCTAAATAACATTTCCTAGAAGAAAATAATAAGAGGGTTTTTCAGCACTCTTGCCACTGAAAGTCTGCAAGTCTGAAGCAGATGCAATGATTTTGAAAATGGGTGTAATGGTGAAAAGTACCCAAGCACCAATAAAGTCACTCTCAACTGTTTGAGAACCCTGCATCCTCACAGTCATTTGTTTTTACTGCCTGACATTGATCCGTGTTTTTGATCAGCTGCTCCACCAAGGAGTCATCAATCACAAATTGGCAAGCAGATGCTTCAGATGTATTCTTTAGTGCATACCTTGAGAATGGTGTTCCTGGGGTTGTAAAGGCGGACATGCTCTTCTGACCTTGTAGCATTTCCAGAAGTACTTTGGAATTACAGCTAGTTTGTGAAACTAAGAAACTAATATACTTGAAGATACTTTATGTCTTCAGTGCATTTTACTGTGGCCTTTCCTCATTTTTAACATTACTACAAACTTTAATCTGGACAAATCTGGGTGTTCTTATTAGACATGGAGAATCATCCTTTTGCACTAAAGCTATGAAATATTAAGGGAATTTGTTTTGAAAAATCTAATCTGAAAAAATGGAGGTGACACTGGGGAGAGTGAAGAAGGCAATGGTCAAGACCAGGATTTTGGGATAACACATTGTTTGGAGGCCAGTGAGGAGGCACTGGAGTACTGCTCATACACAGCAATGCAGTCACTCAAGGCAGAGGATGCTTCAGAAACTCCCTGACTGGTCTCTACTTTCTTCACAAGAGGTCTTCCATACTAGGGAGTATCAGAAGTTTTTCTTTGTTTCCAGGGTGTGGATATTCAGCTGTGTCAGAGTGATGACAGTAAGGCAGAAGAAGAAAGGTGATATTAGCCTGCAGATACTGGGGTCAGAAATGTTTTAGGAAAAGAGTTGTACATGTCTTCAACTTTGTTTAGTTGGATGCATGAAACAGTGAACTTCTGTAGCATGATCTTTACAGCCCTCATTTCATGTTAGGTTCTGATGCTGTTCACATTTTGCCATTCTCTTTCATACCTCCTGAACAGCCATGCTACAAGAACAACAGCTGAGGCCTCTCATCTTTTTTTATTCTTCAGTTTCTCTGTACATTTACATAGGGACCCAGCCAGAGGCAAATGTACAGAGATGTCAACAAGTGGTGGCAGAATTTAATAATCTCTGCTATCCTGAATGTTATAAAATCAGCCAGTAACACCTTATCAATAAGGTAACTTGCTTGCAGTCTATCAAAACAACAGTGTGATTGCATCGTTACATGGAATTTGCTGGTTTCTAATAATAAACGGGTAAAGAGCACAAATATCTCTCTAGGCTGACTTAGTGAGTGTTAACATCACAAAGTTTGTTCTGTATCTAATTCATCTACTCTGGATTGAAAAGGAGCTTTTTAATGGACTTCCTAGCTTTGCTAAGATACACAGTGTTTTATTTCGCTGCAATTGAACGTTCTTGATGTGTTGAAAAATCTTTTTTCTGCCAACCATCTTTGGAAAATAGCTTGCTACAGGAATTTAAATGCTTTTTGACATATTTTAACCTGCTATTTTTTGTTAAAAAAAAAAAAAAAGTAGTAAAGTGAATCTAAAACCCACTGTAGGTATATATACATATATATGATCCAGCTATAAGAGATTGGGAGAGATCTTTGCCTCAAGGGTTTTTATTTCTCAGTTGCTACACAAGAAACATTGACTGTAAGAAGGTCAGTGCTAATCCTCACATGAGCACAAGTAATTGCACTCCTCCATCTCTGGCAATGCTATCAGGGATGGATTTGCCATGGCTCTGGCCTGAGCTCATCACTGCATTCTTCAGACAGATCCCTGAATGTCTTCTCTGTTTCTTATCAGTATTGTGGACCTTCCTGCTGTCCTGGGGCAGGAAGAAGAGTAAAGCATTTTTCTTCTTTACTTAGACCTCCCTCTCAAACTTAGAGATAGTAGGGCAAGAGTGTCATGCCTGTACCTCACTAGGTGCCATCTGCTTTGTAATGGTAAGACTCCTGATTAGTCTGCTCAGAGATATTCCAGTCACACCCTGCACAGAGCTGTCAGAAATGCACATCACTGCTTGTGTGTAGGGAGTAAAAGCAACTTGGTGTGGTTTCAAAATATGTAGTGTGACATGTTTCACATCTACATTAATGAACAGCAGGATGACTATTTTACAAGTTCTGCTCATTTTCTGCTTTTCTTGTACTTACCTCACCATTGAAGAAGCAGAATATGGTAGCCACAAGTAAGCCCTAAGAAAAGGAAAAGAAAAGAGTTTAGGCATCAGAATATATAGACTCATCATATTTTGGAAATTTGGACTTGATGGGTGCAAGATAAAAACATTAATCCACTTTCTCTGCATCACAGACACTCCCTGTCTTTCACAGGTATGCAATTAAATGGATTTTTCATCTTTTCACAATGTTTTACCATCCTCCCTCTCCCCATATCACTAGGTTTAGTAGAGTATCTGTTATGGCTATGAAGTTATTTATATATAAGAGATGTAGAGAAGAAAAATAAATGTAGGTATATATTTTGCTTATGGAGGAGAACCACACTGCCACTGACTTTGCTGAAGAAGTTGTAGAGAAATTTTTGTCCTGTATGTTGCCACTCAATCATCAGAGTGTAGCTATCCAGTCAAAAGTGTCAGACAAAGAGAATCCAGCTGTCCTGGGAAGGCTTTGTATTGAACTGTATGCCGGAAAAAGTGAATTGGTATGTTGGGCATCACAATGGGTGGAGAGGATATTAGAGGAGGTGTAAGTGGCCAGTAAAAGGAAAAAGCCCACCACAGCACACAAGTCAGAAAGTAGGGAGGAAGTAAAAAAGAGACACTGCACATCATAGCTTGGTCGTAATGGCTTTAATTCAATTTCATCATCACCACAGTTGTTCAGACAGCATTTCACTACTGCTGTAAGATTACACAGGGCCAAGGCAGGAATATGAGATGGGAAAGTGTGAAATTAATACGTGAGGAAATTCTTGCACAGAGAGCCTGCCATTCAGGGTTATGTGGTTACACTGGTCCATGTCCTAACTGTACTCGCTCTTATTAAAATAGCATTATATAGCATCACTGGGAGCCAAACGCCTTCATTTTAAATTACTTAAAGCAGTTATTATGAACTAAACGTATGGCAGTTTGTGAAATTGAGGGAAAACTGCAATGCAGCTTATGTTCCCAAGGGCTGCTTTGAAGAGCTTTACAGATGTATCTTTTCTATAAAACCTTCATTTAAATTATTACCAGTTGAATTGTAGATAATGCTTTGCAAAATGTCTTGGACTCTCAGATGTATACTTTGCACCACAAATAGGATAAGCAATAACTTTTTAACAAAATGCTTATATAGATATACTCAGGCTGGTTTGGACAAGAGCTGATCAATACTGACAATTATTTTTTTCTAATAGATATGCTCTGATGCAGAATTTGTAATTTGACATAAATTCAAATATCAACATGAAACAGCATGTAGGAAGAGGATGAAGGGTAGACATAGTGAGGAAAAAAAGGTATCATATTTTGGCAGAGCAGTGAGTATTCTCAAAAAACTCAAATCCTAGCATACAGCAAGCAATACGCAATAGCTTGTCCATAAGTTTTGGGTTGAGAAGCTCCACAAATTAAAACGAAACCTTACAACTCTAAAGCAGGAGTTTGCCAGACCAGACACTCCTAAGTTAAAATTTTTGCAAGGGTAGAAAATGTCCCAGTTCCTCGCAACCTGTACCAGTGTTGTTTGTGCTGTGCATCCTGCAGAAATGTGCACAGTTGGGCAAAACCTCTGCTCTTGAACTGCACTGTGCACCCCTGCAGCAGGGGTCTGCTGCTGAGATAAACGTGGTTCCACTAACAGCAGTCAGCCATAATAGCAAACCAGAGGGATCTTGATCTCCTCTGGGAGCAGGGATGCTCGATGGGCAGTCCACATGAGGCATGAAAAATCAGAAGACAGTGGGAGAGAAAGAAGCAGGGGGAGAGAAAGAAGCAGAGAAATTTTTTATTTTCAAGTTTGCTCTTCAGTGAGTGTTTATGGGGAATATGGGAATCTCAGTACACCTAAAGACAGAAATTGAACCTGAACTATTGAAATACTTTTCCATTTCAGTTCCTGTATGGTACTGGAATTCTTCTGTTACATCCTGTAATTGCTACAATTTTCTGCTATTCAAGAGTGCAGTTCCCTTAACTAATGTTTTCTCCTGACAGCTTCTTACAGAAAAGCTGAGGAGAGAGGTGGAGTGATGCCTCATATACCTTTCAGTTTCTCTTCTAGGGTGAGCTGAAAGCACACCTGGCTTCTTGTTATTTTGAGAACATGCATGTTGCACATGTTTTGGCTGAAGAAATTATTTTCTGTAGCCTGTTCTATGTATATATATCCCATTGCTCTTCTTCCACCTGCCATGGCCCTCTGGACTCTGCCATCTGTATTTCTATTATTTCTATTATTTCTATATCTATTAGTTTCTCTATTTCTTCTTTTATACATAAAGTTTTGCCCATAGTTTAGAGGGCTATTGTTATCTTCAGCTGTAAAGCTACAGAGATATCCATAGCAGACACCAGCTTTGTCTGTCTGGAGCCAGGAGGTCTTAGGATGACCATAATTCCACAGTGGAGCTACTAAAACATGTTACAGACTACATGTAGGTTAATTATTTAATTTATGGCCTATGGGTTATTTCTCATATCTCTTTGAATCTTCCAAATTCTATCTGCTACTGGGTTTTGCTCAGGATACAATCCTTGCTGAGGATGAGATGTCTAAGTCAATTATATCTCTCTGCCACTGTGTGGAGTTGTTAAATTAACCTGTGATATAATGTCTGCTCCCAGCAAGATAATATTGGCTGTGGTGTTGAAGAAATGAAGAATATATTTACTTTAAAATGAGGGCCTTTAATGACTTCTTCTGAAATTCCTTATTTCTGAAACTATGTGAAGAACAAATGAATGTAGCTTTCAGCTGAATGATGCCGTAGGGATTGTCCAGAGACAGCAGCTCTCAGACGTTCACATACCTTATTAACACTGTAGTGAGGTTTTTCCAGTGTTTAAGTGACTATACTGATATGAGTATATTTTTTGCTTGACAGGTATTTAATTTGTATCTCACTCTCCCAGAAGACATGAGCATCTTGAAGAGAAGTTTGAGTAATTTGGTCAGGTTACCAAAGGAAACAAAAATACCTATGCAGATACTGCAAACTTACATAGGTTTCTCATATCTCTTTTTATTTTTTTATACAAGCTTATGTCTCCATTAAACCAAGAAAGCATACAAAGATATACTTATTCCTGCTTTTCCTGACCATGTCCAGGGGCCTAGTTTCTGCCTTAATCTACTATACACTGTGTTGCTGCTAAGATTTTAGTGGGGTTATACATTCATTATTGATGATAGAAGATAATGCACAGGTGATCATAATATAAAAATCATTTTTTGATTATCTATGTGGACTTTGTTCCATGTCCATTCACTTCTCACTTCTGGAGCTGAATGGACAGCAAAAAAAATAATAAAAGTTAAAACATGGCTGAGGTTGTTCATAGAAATACATCCCATTCCCACCTTTCTGATTTTGGCAAAGATAAAAAGCTTTGAGAAGAACAGCAGTGCATTTCTCCCCACTTTCATTCACAGCACACTTGTACAGCATCTCTGAGGTAAATGACTGGGTTATGAATTATTAATTTATGTTACATGAAAAAAAATAAGCAAAGCAAAGAGCATGTCTGTGCAGTTTCTTCTGCCACTGAGGTGGGGAGACTGTCATGAGAGGGCTGAAGACAGCAGCCCACCTACTACAAAATGACTGAGATATCCCATCAACCAAAGCTCATGCTTTGCTTCTTCTACTGCTCTCTATGGGGGTTTCATTACTGTCATTTTTTTGCATGAAATTTTCATATAAAAGTGCCACTTTATTATATCCAGCTTACAAAAAAATATTTTCCCTAACCTTAATTGGCTCAAAATATTAAAAAGTTTTTAAACTACTAATAATTCAAAGAGAAAAACAAAGAAGAGAAGATAAAGAAAAAATGTATGTTATCAAAAGCAGTCCTATAACTTTAAGTTTGAACAGAAGGAGAAAATATTTCTGCCTGGTTTGGCATTACAGGGGATATTTATTTCCTTTTAAACTGAGAAACAGATGGAATGAATACCTTCTAGAATCCATTGAAATATCTCTCTATTTTTAACAGGCTACTTTTAAATGGGTTAATTTTGTTCTGGATAAGGCTGCAGAGAAAGCTGAATTTAAAACTTGAAGGCAGTGTGAATATATATATGCAGTCCAAACCCAGGCCTAAAAGATTCAAAATATTCTTGTACCAAACCAGGCACCCCTGAGCTGCGTCCTCCTGCCTGGCAGGATGGGTGCTGCAGTCCTGTGGCTGCTGCTTGGAAGCTGCTGAGTGGCACACAAGGGATCTCACTTGTGCAGAAAAAGGCAGTGATTATTCTCTGCTCAGCAAAAAAAAACCCTTTCATTTGCCAATAAAACTCAAGGCCCGTATGATGAATAGCATTTTAATTTCTCTTTAGAGGTAGACTTCTACATCTAGAGCCTCAGTCACCAAGGTATTGAGAGGAGTAGCTTTAGCGGCTTGTGTATTCCTGTTGATCCAGGGGCTGTTCCTCTACCCCTCCCTCATAGACCTCCACAGCTCTCTCTTCTTTGGCACAGTGACAGGGCCATTTTATGTAACCTGACAGTCTCTAAAAACCTGGCTTGAAGGTGCTGGAGACAGAATGGGACAGTTGGTGTAGGGAGCTTGTAAGCTGAGGTTAATTCATCCCTGGGCTGGTTTGAGAGCTCTGGGAGGACTGTGCCTATGTGTGGGACTCACTGATGCATCATACAGTTAATTTCCTTTTTTCTTGTGAGGTGTTTGCTATGGACCAATGTCAGAAATCAGAATCTGGGGTAGCAATCCTCGGTAGCAGAAACTCTGAAGAAACACAATACCCCAATCTCTTTACAGCCTGGGACTTCTCAAAAGATTTTCAGTGGATGGAGGAAGCATAAGCTCCAGCCCCAGCAGAGGTGCTGAAGGCTCTGCCAGGTCATCAGGCACAAGCCACGTCTCTCTTGCTCTATCTCAGAATGGAGACCTGAATGTAGCTACATGCAGGACCGAGGGCTGTTGCTGCTCCACTCCTTCACAGGAGACATTCCTTTTGCCCAGGTGTACCATTTTGTCTTCACTGGGCAGCATGATGAGGTTTTCAGGCTTTTCAGATGTGTTTTCATGCTGGAAAACACATACATCTTTCATGTGATTTCAGAATCATCTACCAGGTTTTGAAAATGAGGTCCTTAAGGTAGATCTGCAACTCACTGGCTCATTTGGAGTGCAAATGTTTGCTTTGTGGTGCCTAATTTAGGAGCTCTGTGAAATAAGATAGCTCTGTGTGTTCATCAATGCATCTACAGCTTCCCAATCCATGCACATCATTCCAATTAAGGTGCGGTGGTTTTGTGTAGCGTAGAGTTAATTTTCTTCATAGTAGCTAATATGGGGCTCTGCTGTGGATGTGGGCTGGATACATGTTGATAATGGAGGGATATTTTAGCTATGGCTGAGCAGAGCCTCCAAAATTTAAAGGTTTTGCTGCTTTTCTTCTCACATCACCTTGAGAGGGCTGGGAGAGCACAAGGAGTTGGGAGGGGACACAGTCAGGACAACAGAACCCAGCTGATCCAAGGAATATCCCAGATCAGATGGCATCATGAACAGCATATAAAGTGGAGAAGAAGAAAAAGGGGGATGTTTCGAGTGCTGTTTTTTTTTTGTTTTTTTTTTTTTTTTTTTTTTTTTTTTTGTTTTTTTGTTTTTTGTCCCAGGTAATTTTTATGTGTGATGGAGCCCTACCTCCCTGAAGATGGCTGAACAACTGCCTGGCCATGAGAAGGTGAGAATGAATTCTGTATTTGCTTTGCTTGTGTATGTGGCTTTTGCTTTATCTACTATTCTGTCTTTATCTCAGCCCATGAGTTTTCCCTGTTTTCACTTTCACCCTTCCAGTTCTCTCCTCCTTGCCAGAGCAGGGAGCAAGTGAGAGGCTCTGCAGGGGCTGTCTCCAGCTGGGGTTAAACCACAACAAACGCTTGAAATGTCTTTCTCTTGCCTGGTGTTCTTTTCATTTCAACATTTTGAAGACTAAAGAGCTGGTATTGGTGATGGTGAGAAGAGATATGAATCTCTACATTTAGAAGATTAATGGGAAGGTGGCTAGCTGGTCTGGAAAAGTATATGCATTCCCATTTGCAGCACAAAAGACAGGCTTCTATTTTTTTATAATTTATATGTCTGTTCTTCAAATCTGTTAAGAAGAATCTGGTCTGTGGTGTGAAAGACACATGCAATAGACATTCAGTGTTTGTGAATTGTTCATAGAGCCATATTTGAAAAACCACTCTGCTTAAAATGGTGAGCATTGATGATACCATCACAAAAAGAGTGGGACAGATCAAAACTAGACTTCTGCTGTTATTTAGAAGTGACTTCAGCAGATGAAACCTAGCTTGTTAATAAATAAAATATGATACAATACAATAAAACACAATACAATACAACAGAATATAATGTAATACAATACAATACAATACAATACAATAAAATAAATAAAATAAAATAAATAAAATAAAATAAAATAAAATAAACCTAACCTAAACTAAGCTACTGGTATGTTATTTTTCAACTGGAAAAACAATTCTTTGAAAGAAATAGCATTACATGGGTTTCTTTTTTTAAACAAATTCTTTCTTGCCTTCAATCCTCTGAGTTTTACAATAAACTGCAGTGCTTGTTTGCACCATTTCTATGTACATGAATTATATAACTAACACATCAATCCTTCATGTTCACTTAAAGAAGTCAAGTACTGTGAAAACCTCTCTTTCTGTTCTAGAAAAGGCATAAAATTTTCTCATTTAACCAGTGAGGAAATGAAGAATGTATAACATTTTCCACCAAAAATAAAAAGACTGGTAATTTTCCCCAGGATGGCTGCTTGTATGCAACTGACTTGCCATGAGCTGCAAGACCCCACAGACTCTTGCTGGGTCTGCCTAGGCTGGTGGTGCTGTGGGCCATGGGAGTGCAATAGCTATCAGGGAAACACAGCCATTGAAGAGGCTGGTACAGTGCCTGCTAATTACACACCCAGCCCGAGAAGAAAATGAGCACCAGAGGAGTGATCCTACAGCTGGCAATTGATCTTAAATATGCATACAAGAATGGTTAGGGAAAGGAATAAGACTTTAATTTAGGCTACAATTGAAAATTCCGTCTAAGTGGAAAAGGGAGAATTGCAGTCGACTGCAGCCAGCAGGACAACTGCATAGCCCTTCCAAAAGGCCAAGTTCTAGCAGGAAGCACATTGAGATTATACCACAGAGGTGTCAAGAGTTCTTCTGTGTGAGCAGGAGGAGCCCATCGGGGATGAAACTTTCCTGCCTTGGATCCCTCTCTCACCCAACCCCCTTCATCAGTACAGCCTCCATTTTAACCTGTTTGGTGACTTTTTATTGCATAATGATCACAATTAGCGTTTTTAATTAAGACAGTTAAAATTGGTTTTACAGTTCTCCAACAACTGTATAGGATTTAAAAGATATTTTAAGAGTAAAGTGATTTTTGTAACACTCTGTCTTATCCTAACTTGTTAGAACTGTAATGAAATAAATTGTCACCAAAAAACTAATTTGGATATATTCCTTTATAGCTCTTGTAAATGAAAAAGTAACAATACAGGCAACACTAGAAGAAACAAGGCTGTCATTACTTTTAAGCAGAACTATAATATAAGATGTCATGCACTCCACAAGGAGACAAATAACTTCAGTTATTCTATCCATGCAGGAACAGCAATACCCACAGTTTTGAAGGGATAAGGATTATAAGCAGGATATATAATCTGAAAAATGCACAGATTTTGGTAGCCTTATTTATTATTTCATCTAAGGAAAAAGCACTACTGATTTTTTAAGCTGTTTTCTTATTAAGACATTAAAATAATTTCTTCACTTGCCTTCCATATGAATGGAAGCAAGAAGTAGGTCACCATATTCACTCATGTTGACCAGTAGTAACAAATGCTTTGAAAAACTGCTTTTCCTAGTCAACATAGGACTGGATATATTCCAATCAGTCAACCAGATAACCCAGAATTTAAATTCATTTTGGTTTGGCTTGTTTTGTTTTCAAAAGAAAAGAAACTAGACTTACTGAATGATGTTGTATTTTCAGAGTGTTTTTGAAGTCAAAATGTCAGTCCGATAGTTTAAAACTGCCTAATAATGGAATTACGACTCCCAAATGAAGCTTAACTGTCTGTGGTTTTTCTTTTTGTGTTGCCATTCCCTCTGAACAACAGTTTGCAAACTGTTTTTTTTCAATATTAAGGTCACAGCATTAGTTGTAGTCAATTTGAGCACTTCAACAGAAGTTGTGATATAACATAAAAGCCCTCTGTGAACTCAGTTTTCTTTCCATAGTTTAGAAACTGTGTAAATTGATAATTTTGGTGACATATTACATGTTTACCCTATCTTGTCTCTCTTTTTTTTACAGTGGTGCTGCTTGTGTCGATGCAGATAATCCAATTCTGCGAAATGCTTGGAAAAGAACTGAAAACCCAGTTTTCAAGGGCAAGACCCTTTTCAACAGTATCTTTGAGTAAATTAGCTTAACATCAAACAATTCAACTACCCTGAAGCTGCTACATACCTGGTAATGCATTAGTATATGCATGATGTAATCATATATTTCTCCAGCAAGTCGGTTTTCTGGTCTCCAGGGAATAATAACAAATTGAATTCCCAGTAAGGGCACCAGGATTAAAGTGGCTCTGACAGCTTTCATATACATATTGGACTCAGCACGGTGGGTATCTCTCAGTTTTGTAACCAAAACTCGGACAATGTTAAGCAAAAAGAAAAAATTGACCTGCAAAAACAAAGCTATTGTAGTGAAAGCATTCAAATTTAACAGGCATTCAAAATAAAAATGCAAAGCATATAAATGGCAGTAAAGTTTAGCTTTCTAACTTTATTGTATCTCATAATGGACAGATCCTTGGCAGTCAGGTCTTGGAAAATGTCTTGAATATTTTCAGGAAGGTCTGTTAAGCAGCTCTACATTCTTTGGAGCCTGCATGGATCCCTCAGGCAGGCAGGGGTCAGTTCTAGGATGCACTGGATGTTTTGACACTGATGTGGGCAAATTCAGGGTTTCCAGGGAACACAAAATATTATTTTTTTATTGGAAGTTTAAATGGAGTGGACAAATTTTCTCCTAGAAATAACCATATCTCTATCCTGAGTCTGACAGTTGCCAAGCTATCTTTCCAGGTGAGATAAACTCCAGCATGTCTCTGGGCACATGGGACCTATGGGAGCACACAATTTCCCTAAGGAATATGCTCCATGGACTAATATTTCAGGCTTGTGTGTGAGCAGGGATGTAAGGCTGTTCTTGAGGAAATCCTAGGCCACCCCTTGCCTCCACCAGACTGCAGAGACCCCGTGGTACTCTATCCACAGGGACCAGTTAACAGTTGCTGTCTCAGGACAGAAATGCCAGACACCAGAAAATTTTGCCCCTGATCCTTATGATCAGTGATATCAAGTAGTTCAGCAGCTCCTTTCCTCAGTTATTTCTGGAAATGTGATGTCAGCATAGAGTAACCTGTCCTTGACCCTGGCTTCACAGAGAGCTCCTTGTGGGATGTGCTGAGAGCCTGCAGGAAGAGGGAAGGCAGGCTGGCACTGAGCTCAGTGGTTACCTGTTACTGTGATGTAGATAGAAACACACAGTAACACACACAACAGGTGTTCAGGTAGAGAAGAAGAAAGGAAGAAGATTCTAGTTTATTGTTGACCTCGTATATATAAGTTTCTGGACAGTGATCAGAGATTGGACAGAGAAGTTACCACCTCTCTCTTCACTGGTCACTTGAGAAGTCCATCAGGTGATATCTTTTACAAAGGAATGCAAACATGATTCTTGTTTATCTTACAATTTGTGAGAACTGACTCCACTATACTAAAACAGATCAGAATGCTTATTTTCAGAGACAACAGTTACCCTGTGGACATCCCTGGCATCACAGACCCATCAGCCCCCAGTGTACTCAGCTCACTGTACTCCTCCACAGGAAAATCAGGCACTGTCACTTTGGAACTTTAATAGACTTTCTTTTCCCTGTTAATTTTTTGAAGTAAGTAAGTAAGTTGTATGATTTCCATAGATATTTCAGGACCTCAAATCACAGCTATATACCAGAAATTTCAGTTGATTATTTTCAGAACAGTGAATCAGCAAACTCTGGTAAAATATTTCATTGCTTCTAAACTTCACTGGGAGACCTTTCAACTGTTTTGCATTTGTGCTATACTAGAAAAGAGGAATAAAAATTACTTCTGAGGTCCCATTCGACATTAAATCTAAATCTTATTCTCCATCCTATTCTGACTTCACTCACTCTGCTTAACCTTCACTTTTAGATTTTCTGAAAGTAACTGTGAAAAGTCAAAGAAAGACTTCACAAAGTTAAAAACCTTCAGCTCTTCTGAATCAGTCTGCCACTATGGGTTTTTTTTTTTGTAGCAAATCAAGCAGAACATTCTGTAGACATTGATATCTACATAAGAAAAATAAGACTGGAAATGACATAAGCACATTATAGAAATTATAATGTATTATTATGAAAAGAGCTGAGGATTAACCTTTTTCCATAGTAGTTGCTTCTTTTTTCTTTGTGGCCTAAATGTAAAGACTGGGACCACAATGACAAAAATAAAGTTGGCAATTTTCATTACAATAGCTGATACAGTCAAGATTGAACCAATAAACACACAATAAATGTGATTCTGTGGAACCAACAGACTTCCTATAAGGCAAGGAAGGATGGGCTGTTTCACAGAGCTGATGTTAAAGACTGCTTCTCCAGAAAGGGTAGAAACTTTTGGGTTTTTAAGCTAAGAAAAAGGGAAAGTTGTTTATTCAAAGGTATTTCTAGTACTCACTGTGCCATTGCTTGATCTCTGGGGCAATTGCAGATACATCCATGCAGGTGTTTGCAAGTAAGAGGCAGATAAAAAGATGAAAATGCATCTTGGGTGACACAATGAGATGAGCTTGGGGCTTGTGTTGAATGAAACCCTTTCTGCACCTGTCAGGAAGGTTGCAGCTGCATGACTGGCTTACCAGATGCTGTATGAATGCACCTTGCCAAGCTGCACTTTGAATCTTGTCCTATTCAGACAGGCCAGTCCAATTCTTTCTCTGGACTCTTTCAGCTGCCTACCTTTGGATCATACTGTCTCAGCGACTAGCAAAACCCATGCTGAGCAACCAGCTCACCCCAGCTAAGGCACAATTAAATGATTGATGTCACATAAATGCAGTGTATTTGTCTCAAGTCCCACTGGAAAAAAGTGTTGTGAACCTGTCCTTCTAAACTGAGTAGAGAAAACTTCTAATTACTTCTGAGTTTTGACCAAATACTTATAGTACAGAAGCTTCTATTTTGTTCAGGTTAGCAGCATTTCTAAAATAATTATTATACTGTTGATAGCAAAAAATATTCTTACCAATAAAGCTGCCATTACAGGTCCATGAACAATATAAAGCAAATGTGTGTCCACACTCATCCAGCAGCTGGAGGAGAAATACAACATTAGCATTTGTTATTAGCTTGAATAAAATTTGCTGCATGGTTAAAAAATGCTAAATCCCTTCAAAGACAGACATACTACTCACTTGTCATTGAAGTATCTGGCTCTTGCAACTGCATGAATGGATGCTGGCACTAAAGGGAACCCTGTAATGATTAAAGTTATAGATCAGTCTTGGTATTTGTTTAGCTTGAATTTTATGTGTGTCACACACTAATAAGTCTCTTGTTCACAAAGCATATGGACATGAAATCACATCTTTCAGGAAAGAACTTATTCCATCACACCCAGATCTTGGCAACAGCTCAGTGGTGAGACGGGATTAACACTCAAGGCAGGCCAAGAGGAGAAGCAAAACCTTCAGACCATGCTCTCCTGCAGTGTCTCAAAGCTGCTGCCAGACTCCCCTGCACTGCTGTTGCTTTTGCAGGGAAGGGTGTGAGCAGGCAGTGTGGGAAGGATGTAGGGATCATTCTGTTCTCAGAGGAGTCTTCCCTCAGGAAACCAGGGACACTTGTTAAAATCATGTAAATAACTATTGAGCAAGAGAGAGGCACATTGACTTGCATGCCAGATTATGGAGCAATAATAAACAGAGTGAAGAACTTCTCTTTTGAAGACAATGGCATGAGAAAGTGTTTGGAGACAGGAGGTTTTTGGGGGATGGGAGTTTGTGATATCTTCTGTAGTTTCTCAGCGTCTGTTTAGCCAAATTCACTCTATGCAGCTTTATCTAAACAGGGAGAAGAGCTGTGAATGCCATAAATCCACACATCCTGACTTATTTGTGACACCTCAGAGGAAGCTTTGACGGGGAGTTGAGGGGAGCAGATTTGCACTGGGCTTGGCAACACGCCATGCTTAACAAAGCATGCCATGCTCAAGATCTTATTTCCAGCCTGACACTGACAGTGACAGTCTGGTCCACTCTTTTTCATTTCCCTTCAGCTTGCTTAAATATCATATCCCTCCCCAGTAGGCTAGAAACCTGGAACTGAGGAGCCTGCACTGCAGTGCTCACCCCAGTTTGTACAGCCTTGCTCGTACAGACAGTTGGACATGATCTGCTGCCGTGTCTGTCCTTGCAGAGAGCTTGGCACACACCTTTGGTGCTACTGCTGCCTGTTCTCTATGAACCACAGACCTTTCTACTGGGCTTTGGATATTCTATAATTATAAATGAAAATGTGTGAAAATATTTATTGATACCATGGTTAATCAGAGAGGGATTAAAAGAACATAGCTCCTGTTTTTTGCACATGTTAGTGGTTTCATGAAAATATTTAGAAGAGATGGAGGATCCTTAGCAATATTGTGGGGAGTGAGAATAAGGTCCAAGGATACATAAATAGGACACTTATGCTTCCAGGTTTCTTTAAGCAGTAACTATTTACTCTACTACCAAAAAAAAGAACAGTTCTCATTGCAATTTACCTTGGAAGGACAATGCAATGGTGGAAGAACAAACTGGATTGTCTTCTCTTTATATGTTTTTAGAAAATGATGCCTTCGCTTCTGGATGCAGAATTCCCTTTTTGGGTGATGATACACAGCAAAACAACAAAAAGCTCAGAATAAAATGAAAGGAGCTTATGACCTCAGGGTGAGCTCATGGGTTTGACAGCTTGAGAAAATAGTTTTGATGGGGAAATGGAGCAAGCCTGGGCCAGTTTTTTTTACAGGTTGAAAAGAAATTTTAAGGGCCCTTCTGTAATAGCAAAACTTCTTCAGCTGAGAACTGTGGCCTGGAGTATTGCAAGCAGAACACACCACATGATATAAAAAGAGCTTTTTTCTTCTGCTTAATGCATTAGCCTAGGATATTTGGCTCAACAAGCTGAAAAGCAAATCTCAAGAATGCAGTGGAAAGTCTTCATTGACTAGTTACAGGCTAAGAAGCTCATGACTCCCTAAAGCTCAGATTTCCAGCTGCAGGCTGGATAGGCTCTTCTAGGGCTAAATGCTGCTCTTGTAAAGGGCCAAAAAACAGAGAGTTATGGAGAAGAGCATCAAAGACTGTGGGGTTGTGGTTACATGTATCACTCCGAGTCCCACCTACACGTGGTGAGCAGTGGATAATGTAGAGAAGGCCCCCAGCCATCCCAGGGACAGATATGACATATTCCTGTAGGTCACACCACATCCTTTACTGCACAAACTGGCAATTAGGTCAGCATTCCCAGCACAATTTGTAAGGCACTCAGCTTCAGCACTGTCTAAATAAGTGATTCCCTTTTCACTTTTATGTGTGTGAAGCTGCCTAAAGCAGCCAGAGTGAACTGTACTGTTGCATGCAGTTGATACTGTTTTCTTGTCCTGCCTAATGGTGATTTCCTGATGAGGCGAAACGAAAACAAAAAAGAAATTATATTCCCAGCTGCAGTTCCAAGAGGAACAGGTCAACTGATGGCATCAGCCTTGAAATACATCTGCTCATGCTAGATTCCATTCAATCACCTCAAACCATTTGTAGATGTTTTTAAATTTTCTCAAATTTTTATTTTTCTTATAAAGCTATTTTACAAATGTCATTAGATGTTTTTCCAAATAAAGTAGGCCAGATCTTCTTGCATAGGGATTAGCACTAGCAATGAATAATGAGTAACTTCATCCTGGACATTTGCCTTGATCTCTTGAATTGTAATTCAGAGCATAGCCTGCTTTGATTCCTCTGTATTGCCCTTTGAAGAAACCTATGTCTCTCCATTGATTAACATAGATGGATGTTTAAAGTTAGGCTGTGTTGCTACTTCTTTTGGAATCAGAATACAATGATTGAATAACAATGATTCATGCAAACTTAAGGGGTCACCAGATTGTCATAATCAGACCATTTTGTTACTGATTATATTTCTACTTTAGTTAAGAGGTGCTAATCAGTACCTTTTTTTTTTTTTTTTTTTTTTTTTTTTTTTTTTTTTTGTAGAAGTATTCATCTAGTTTCATAAAAAAGTCTGCAGACACCATTGTCAAGAGTTATGTCCATGTTTAATAACTTTTTCCTTCTCAATACATCAGCACCCTATTACCACAACCACTAGCCTCTTTATTTTTTGGGCAGCTCTGCAGCTACTGATACTGATGCGTGTCCCATCAGGCAACTTCACTGAATTCCCCACCGTGCTGCTGGTGCCATTCTCAGTGCTACTACAGCTGGCTCATTAGCTTTCACTGCAGGCTGGGTGTCACAGGTGCATTCAATTGCACTGCCAAAATTGAATGTCACCAGAAAAGAAAAATGTCTATGACCATATTCCTCTTGCATAACTGGATATGGAGTGACGCTATTCTGGGAAGCCTTGTTCTGCAAGACATGAAAGAGCTTTGTCTGGAAGCGAATGTTAAAATGACTCGCCACATTCGGTTGCTGTTTCACAGCCCTATGAGACTTTTTATATTCAAATATTCTGAGCTATGAGATTTTTGTGGTAGCAGAGCTGCTTGCACCAAGAGGACTCAGTTATTCGGATTGGCGAAGTCCAGAAACTCTAACTTGATTTAGGGTTATTCAGGAAAATTGTCTTGATTTAAGAGCCAATAATGTTTCACATACTTTTAATTCCAAAAGCATTACAAGTGCCTCTCTTCTTAGAAAAGATGCCATTCTTGTAAAAAAAAAGAGTGCATGCTGGAGTTTTCACTACGAAAAACCCCAAAAATGAGCAAAAATTTTGCACCACAGACAAATTATTACATGCCTGGGATGCTATCTGGCACTGCAAACTAAATAACCTAGAAAATCATATGAATTTTCCTGGTATCTAATGTAGGTATCCAGAGAGCATTAAGCCTTTTATCATAAAATGGAAGTAAATGACCAGACTTTGAAATGAAAATCCAGATAGGTGATAACTTTATTGTTTCTGCCTATTAAGGGTCAAATATTGGATGCCTAACTTGTGTTTGAAGATAGTGTTTTAAATTTATTCAGAACATATAGAACTGGGCCATTTTCCTCTGATCTAATTATCAAGTAATCTAATTATCCATTAATCTAATCTAAAAATTACTAATTTTTATTGGCTTAAGCAATAGGGCTAATTTTTTATTTTCCTGCTGTAAATGAAATAATCTTGAAAAAGTACAACTTTGCCAAAGACAACGGGAAATACAGAATAAATTGTATCTGCTTCAGACAGGGATTGCAGGAACATCCCTGTGTGGAGTGGGAAAATGAATAAAGGTCTATTATTTGCTGCTTTGCTGCACCAGTGGTTTCAAGATATGGGAGCTGCCTTACCAGAAATTGTATTGAGGACAGAGATTCATGGTTGTCAAATTGGAAAAAGCTCTTTATATTGATTTTCTGTCAATGCTGATGTGGACTGGATTTAAAATAGTGAATCAAATGTAAAAGATACTTCATTGTAATATACTGATGGTGTTTATATGGTCTTTTATTGGACCAAATAGTCCAAAGGAAAAATATCTGTTGCTATCCATTAAAAAGGCAAAGGGGTCCCTTAGTGAAAACAGAAGAGATTGCATATTTGGAGAGGAAGAACCAGACCTAGTCATGGTTCCTGGGACAATATGCATGTGGCCATATGCTGTTGGACAGAACCAGCCCTGACTGCAAAGCCATTATCTACTTAGTAGGTAAAATCAACTTTTTTCCTTTACAACAACATATGCCAAAATATATCTGATACTGGATTCACTTCCAGAGAAATTCTGGTTCCTCTTTCTGTATGCTGTATTTGCTTCACTTTGTGAGACGCATACTGAACTTTCCCCTTGATTCCAGGAAAATTATACTTTATATTGGATCTGTAATTTTTTCTTATATTTACATAAATAGCTTTTCTATTTCCCAAAATAGGTACTGTCACACTTTCATGCTTTTGCATGTATGTGACAAAAATAAATGGCTTTTTTTTTTTTTTGAAAAGTGATACACTTGAATAGAAATATATAAATATATTTTATCCCATAGCTTTTCTTAACAGAGCTTAGGCATTTCTTTCTGCAAATCCCAAGATGCAGCAAATAAAAAGAAAAAAACAGACATTTTTGTGCTGTTTTTTCAAGTTTCTAAGCCCATGTAATTATATGCACTCAAATTTAAGGTCCAAGAACTCAGTCCTAAGATGTGATGGTATAAACTAGATCATAAGTGGTGCATAAGTGCTAGAGGAATCAAAGAAACTGAACGTACTGACCATCTTACATTAGTACAAATGGTAACATACGTACCCCAGCCCAGGAGGTAATACCAGTGCAGGCGCTGCTCTTCGGCAAACACCGCCACCACGATCAGCGTGTGGAGATAAATGCCTTCACAGAGCATCCAGAAGTAGTTGCAGCCCAGCATGTACTGATGAAAGAATTGCAGCACTTTGCAGCTTACCTGTCAGATAAATGAGAGAAAGTCACACGCTTCACCAGCACTCTTCATTTAAGTAGGCAAAGACAAATGCTACCACTAAGAGAGGAAAAGGGAACAAAATTTCCCAGCTCTTTCTGGTTTTTGGGGTGTTTTCTAGCACCTACCAGTGAGAGGGATTTTAATTTTTTGTAAATGAAACAAACTAAAGGAAATAAATAAATTAAATTAAATTAAAATAAATTAAAGCCTTCACAATGTAGAACTAAACAACACTCCAAGAAGTACTGCAAAATAAATTAAAAAACCCCTTCAAAACTCAGTAATCTGATGTGTTTTTTCAGAACTGAAACAAACAACTTGTTCTAGAAGTCAAAGGAGGGCTGTGAAAAAGACAGTAACATCTAGCTGCAATTTGGGTGACTTCCTTTTGATCAAACTTTTCTAAGTTCTTTTCAGGTCTCTCTTCTAAGCCCCCAGCTCTGAAGGAATTCCTTTGGAAAGTGCAAGTTTTGGTGGCAGCAGATTCTTTTTGTAAGGTACCATTGATACTGTCTTTGCTGCTTTACGAGGTGACAGCTTTACTCTATTTTGAAGAAATAACAAATTGACACGTGGAGCTAAGTGGAGCTGGTGAAGCGGTTCCTGAGCATGGTTCAGACGAGGCTGCTGACATAGACCTTGACAAAGGGATTGTGGCTACAAATTTCTGGGACACAGTGGGCAGGTGGTGGAGGGAACCATGTTGTGCCCACTACCGGTGTGCAGCTGGTGAGGCATAATGCTGCTCCTCTCTGAATGGGTCTCATGTCTATTTGCTTTCTTAGGGAGGGCAGTGAGGTTCTCCTCCACTTGGACTTCCTTGTTACCACAACCCAGGAGGGCCAGGAGGAATGGGCAGGCATTTCTGTGCTGACAGAGACCCACTGCTTCTGGGGAGCACCACATGCTACCTGGAAATCTGAGGTAATAGCAGTGGTAGCAAACTAACAGCCACCAACTGTGGCCACAGGAGAATACTTCTTTTCCTTAACTTCTGCAGATGTTTTCCAAGCTGGCTACCTGGGCTGTACAAGATGTCATTAGGATTCACTTGTCTCATTCAAGAGACACTTTTGCAGTTCAGCAGATAGCAGACTGAATGTTTTGCATTTGTCTGGACTGCCCCTCTGGATCAGAAAATCTTCTCAGTCATCCAGTCCACCACCTTCTGCTGCTGAAGAACATTCCCAGTTGACCAAATGTGTATTTAGTTCTGTTTCAATATTTGCAGTGCAGGTTGGTGTTCATGAAAATACAGGTTTATTGATAGGTTAGGATATAGGATTCTGACAAGATTAGTGTGAAGAACTGATTTTTATTTTCTGGTAATACATGTTTTCTTACCACACAGGACGGAACAGACAATTATGTCTTTTTTCCACACTGTGGCTGAACGGTTCTTAAAAGTGTGTCCAAAAAGGGTTGTATACTGAACCCAGCCCAACCCAACCAACCACCACTACCACCACCACCAAAACAAATTATAAGGAAATATGTATTTTCTCTTTCTCTTTTTTTTTTTTTTTTTTTTTTTTTTGTGGACAAAAGAGTTCATTAAGGCTCTTATGTCATTCCTGGACTGCTTTTCACAGGTCTGGGTCATGTATTTATTGCCTTGTTTCCAAGACCATCCTCAATGCAGCCTCCTAGCTGGTGGCTTACCTTTCTCCCTTCTCCCCTCATTGATTACCCACTCATCCCTACAAGGACTGCCTTGCCTGACAGTCACTTCCCTTAGTCTGCACACAGATTTAGGCGGCACACTCCTTGGCATCAACCAGCCACCCTGGCCTCTAAAACATAAGCAAACTTCCTGAGCCATCACAGCAGTTTTCTGTGTCTGAGGTTTGGGCTGGACCAGCACTGTGTCTCCTCCAAAGAGGAGCTGCAGGTCAGGGGGGTCACCTAGGGCTCAGTGAATCATTTTCCTGATGTCTTTAGTGGGAACAATTCAGGGTGCCTGAATGCTGCACACAGACTGGTCCTGTTCTTGCCAGGGCCAAATTGTCCCAGCGTTCCATCCAGCCACCTGGGCTCTAGGAGCAACTTTGCCTTCAGCTTGGCAGGTGGAGGGGAGCTGAGCACAGATGGTGAGTTCTGCAATAAAATCCATGGTACTTTTCAAATCTGTCATTTTGACTTAATCCTTTCCCTGTTTCATACTGCCCAGCTGAAAGGAATGTGACTGTGGAGGATCCTTGCTTCTCTCTGCCAGCTGTATGCACTGCTCACCAACCTTCTGAGCAGAGACTGACTGAAAACACCTTCCACTAGAAGCAAGTCAGGCTTTGCTGGAACTTGTATCTGTAGCTCAAACAAAGGCACACATAAAAAAAAACATTCCCTGACAGCCACAGAGCTAAGCTCCATTTGCTTCCTTTCTCAGCATTTCTTCTTTCATGTACCCTCCATCTGAACTATGACTTGTGGCTTCAAAAATGAAATCTTTTACTTATCCTTTAGAGCACTGAACAATGCAGACAGCACTTGACTCTTGAGGAACGCCATTGCTTCTGACATAATAAGTTAGAAAACCCATGGCAGAGAATAAAGGATTGGTATGACAAGTACTTTCATATGCATCACATTAATTTGAGAATTTATCTGAAAAACTTATTATAAGGGGTTTAAGCACAACAGTACATTGAGATAAGATGTTAAATTCATATTATTCAAAGGGAAACAAAAATAAGTCTGCTTTGGATGAGGTAACAAATGCAGTGTGTTTCAGCTGTGGCTAAGTAATGCAATGGAAATATTTTCCTACAATAAAGAAACTGTTTTACTTTGGTCAGAGCAAGTAAAAGAGATTTTTTTTTTCGGTAAAAGAGAACCTTTTACTGACAAAAATTGGATCGGTAAAAAAAAAAACATGACAAATGTAATCAGCACCTTGGAGTATATCAATCTTAACTGAAAAAATTGCAAAAATAGTAAGTTTCATGTAGTATTTATTCTTACAGAAACAAGTAAAATAAAACTGCAAGATGATTTGCAAGAAGCAAATCTACCTGTTCAATGCTTGATAGCTGATTGTTTTCTTTACTGTAATTTATAAATCTTTACTATAATCTATAAAGACTGATAATTTAAAAGGACTGAAATTTTTACTATAAGGGGGGTGAGACACTGGAACAGGCTGCCCAGAGAGGGCGTAGGCTCCCTATACCTGGAAGCGTTCAAGACCACGTTGGGTGGGGCTCTGAGTAAACTGGTATAAGGGAAGGTGTCTCTGCCCACAGCAGGGCTGTCGGAATTAAATGATCTTTAAGATGCCCTCCAACCAAACCATTCCAAACCATTCCAACCAAACCAAACAGTTTATGACCGTTAACAGTGAGATAAAAAACATGTGTAGGGAGTTTATTTTCTGCTAAAGACAAAAGTTTTGTTGTAAGTTCTTTGAGGCAGAGGCCCTGTCCTTGTTGTGCCTTGTACAACATACAGCACAGTGAAATCCAGGAAAGGATTATTTCAGCATCATCCTTCACTCTCTGAAGGGGAGTTAAAAGTCATGAGCTTTTCAGTCTGCAGGTGTGCAGGTGACTGAAGCTAGTGGGTTTCAATTCATGAGATGCACAAGCTGAGAGGAAATAGCAGGTCCTTTCTAGTGCAGCCCCATAACTGTTGCTCAGGTTGGTGTGCCTGTCTCCTGAACAGAGGAATAAACAAATGCACCAATTTTTGAAAGCCCAGAAACTGATAGCACTGTCCTGCACTGTTCTGAACTGTCCTGTTGATGACTATAGCAAGGGGAAGTGTGAAAAAATTATTAGGAAAAAATTACCAGCCCTCAAAATCAGGAAAGCACCTAAAAAAGCAGCTCCTCTTTTTCTTCTGGAAGGATGTCCAAGAATGAATCTCTTTTGGCAGAATGCCATGTGGAAAGAAACTCAATCTGTGAGCAAGGAAGCTGCTTCTGGCCATGTGTTTGCATTGCACTGATGGGCACAGAAACTGAGAAAAGTTCTTTACAGATCTGCATGACAGCATCCAAGAAAAAAAGGTCCATTATTGCTAATTATCCTTCCTCATAAAAGCAACCTGCAATGACTTTAAATTGTGACCTAATTATTCAGGGGCAATAGGAAAAGAAAGGGGTCAACAGGAATACAGTCATTCATATTCTCACTTGCAAATCTTGTGGAGAGTTACGGAGCACTTGTAAACATCACAGCTGCAGTATGCAAGAAAAACACTTCAAAAGGATTCTGGAACATTTCCCAGAGGATAAATAAAACAATTTACTCTTCTTTTATGAGAAAGAGATAGAAACGGTATCTATGATGTTTTGCAGGGCATATTGGCATGTCATAAACACTGTTAATGTTCCAATCCTGCCAAAGGAGTCCCAAAGGTCTATCTCTCTATGCAGGACCCTGACATTGCACAATAATGTAATTGGCAAAGTGCTCTCCTCAGCTAATCCAGCAGCTTCTCATCGCATGTGCTAGTCATTTCTCTGTTAAGGCTCTCCTTGGTTATTGGTTAATGACTTATGGACAGAGAACTGCACCACTAATTACCATCACTACTCATTGGGGCAAGTCTAGACAAAACTGTCAAACTACATAAACCCCAGAACTCCACTTTCAATGATAATAGCAACATTTAATATGAAATAAATCTGCTAATTGTTTGAGGAGGTTGTCCTGGTAATTCAGACAGAGCAAAAGTCTTGACTCTGTTTTGGCACAGTGATGTTTTACAGATTCCCTTATGTGCCTATTCCTGCAGTGCTTTTCCAGGTAAAGGAACTCAGGTTGGCAGGTTGGGAGCTCTGTGTTTTACATCAGTCCTTGTCAACTCCAGAGACCCTGCCCTATGAAAACAAGTGTGGGAAAGCCCTTCAGCGTGCATAATGAAATGTCTCTTCTTCAACGCTCACTATCCATTGAAATTCCCCCACTGACATTTCAAATAAATTGCTGAGAACAGGCCAGCCAATGTCATTGATTTTAAACCAGGTATATGACCCATCACTATATCTGTACACTTCTTTGTTTAAAGGGAAATAAACATATTTGACCTTACTATTCTATTCCCTCTTCACCTCTGGGAAACCTCCCCAGTGCATGGCAGCAAAGGACCCTCCTCAAAGAGATTACATCTTGCCATGGAGGCCAGATATGATTTATTCAAATTCAGTTTGAAGGCAATATAATATATTCTTAGACATTCTAAATTATTTTAAAGGAGTAGCTTCAAGTTTGATTACTGCTCTGCCTTAAAAAATCATGGTTTTTTCCTGACTATTAGAACACTATCCTATGAAAATATTCTTAAATTCCACGTATCCATATGTTACACAAATAAGCAATAAAAGGATTTTCCAAAGTAAGATTGTTCTATGTATTGTAGCTGTAAATCACTGGCTATCAGAACATCACACCATTATATCATATATCTGCAATGAATCACCCATTAAACTGTGTTCCAGTTAGAAACTTGGCATACTGGGGCTTGGAAGAAGATTAATGTTTTAATATACTTTAAAACCATTTACAGAATGAAATGTACACAGTTTCTCAGAGGGCTGCTAGGTTTTGTATTACGAGACAGCAAAATATGAAATTAAACAGCAGGGAATATTCTTAACAGCATGTGTGTCCATGTTTATGCTATAGCAAAGCAGCCAACCCAGTTTTACACACTCTGGACAGGAATTAATGAGGCTACATCTGCACATACCTGAGTCCTGGCTTCTGTAGCAATAGTTCTCCCTGGACTACAGCTTTGAGCTCTGCAGGGCCAGAGTGGTTCTCACAGCACATCTGTCAGTCTCAGTGTGCAGTGGCTGCTGGCTCCTCACCTGCAGGATGCACCGTGGCAAGTGTGACGCAGGGTGTAAGGCAAAGCAAAACACCTCACCATTCCTGAGGGGTTTATCAGCTTGGTTTCTGAGTGGTGTTGCCAGAGAGGGCAGCTTTTCAAGGAACTATTTTAGATATGAGCCTGACTGATGGAGAAGGGCAGAGAGGCCAGCAAAGAGGGAGAGAAAACAAGGGCAGGGCTGCATTAAAAACATAGCATAAGACAGTGCAACCTGCTGTTCATTTGGACAGGATCTGCTGCCACCTTCTCCTAGTGGAGGTAGGCAATCACTGATAAAAAGGATTAAGAGCTCCAGCTATTCAGGCACCTGTCCTCTACCATGACACCTGAGTGAGAGCCACCAGGCACAGGAGGATAGGACAAGGCAGAGGTTATTCAGGTCTGTATCCAGGCATAGCTGAGCTCTGGGCTTAGAGCCCTGAGCCAGGGTAGTTCAAGTTTGCATGGAGTGTATCTAACAGGCAAGTGCACCTACCTTATATTTGAGGTGTAACATCTAGACCTGCAAAAATATTTCCTGGGGACTAGGTACACATATAGCTTTGGTGGCATGGATATATCCACTCACGATTCAGTTAAATGCTCCGAGAGTTTTTTAATGATACCACTGGGATTTGTGATACTAAATATAGACACCCAATCTGTCTCTCCTGTAATCAAAAGATAATGATAGAGATGATGGAGATTATAGTAAAAACTACCTAATTATAAAGGTTATATCTAAAATAAGCCAGATGGATAGTACTCTGAATGTAAGTTTGTCTGTCTTCAGCATGGGGTGACAAGGACAGCTGTACATGTCTACAAAACAGGTGTCCAAATGCAAGACATGTCTGACCTTAAATGCTTGTGAGTGTTTTAATGCTCTAGATGTACTCAGATGCTGCTCCAGTGTCTTTCCTGGGGTAACCTGCTGCTAGGTAGAGCCGCCAACCCTTCAAAGGATGTTGGGCCAAGGGGATGTCAGAACATTCCAAAGTCAGTCAATTGGGCGTGCGTAAGCATAAGTCACTCAGAGGTGATATGGTGAGCAAGGAGCTCAATTATCCAAACAACTGAACTATTATTGGCCAATAACTCATTCTGCCAACTAAATTTAAAGGTCATGTACATAACTAGCCCAAGTCTCTTGATGTTTAACTCTGCTGAAAGTCATTACTGTTTCTTTTTCCATACTCTTATTCCATATGTTTGGCTGTCATCTGTAAAGGCACTTTGATGTTCTTTCATTTCTTTTTCTCTTCTGATTTAGACTACTTCTCTTTGGTCTTAGTTGCCTTCAAGAAACACAGGGTAGCAGAGCCATGACTGAAAATGGGAAATACTGCTGATCCGCACAGCAGTCGTTGAAGGGCATGTCTGACTTCATGGTATAGATGTGCAAGATGATGCAGTCCCTGGAGGGAGAGGAGTGAGCACTCTGCATTTAATTCACCTGACCTGCTTTAGCCACCTGCTTTTGAGTGAGGTACATTGTCTTTGATTGAGACACAACTGCCTATACATGAAGCACTGCTGTTTAGTCAGACAAATCCCAGGGAGGAAAATAGATCTGGCAATATGGTATCAGAGAGAGTATTATGTTTTGGAAAAATTATGGTGTTGTCCTTCTAAGGGAAATTCTTTTTCAAAGAATCCATGTTTTGAAGGATTTTGAAAAATCTTTTTGTGCAATTCATACTCAAGTTTCTCACATTTCAGGTAGACTCTTTCACACAAAGAATCACTACTTTGGAAGAGACCTTCAAGATCATCGAGTCCAACCCATGCCCTAACACTCAACCAAACTATGGCACCGAGTGCCATATTCAGTCTTTTTTTAAACACATCCAAGGATGATGACTCCACCACCTCCCCAGGCAGACAATTTCAGTATTTGATCACTCTTTCCATAAAAATCTTTTTCCTAATATTCAACCTATTGGACCAACCTATCCAACCCTTGGCACTGCTTAGGACTGTGTTCTCTCATTCTGTTAGTTGCTGCCTGGAGAAAGAGACCAACCCCCACCTGAGTACCACCACCTTTCAGGGAGTTGTAGATAGTGGTAAGGTCACCTCTGTGTCTCCTTTTCTCCAGGCTAAACAACCCCATCTTCCTCAGTCATTCCTCATAGGGCTTGAGTTCCTTTTTAAAGGCATATTGTGTGGAAAACTTGGAGAGATGCCTTGAATGTTTCTAGACATAATTGCTTTATATACACAGAGAACTATCAACAACTGAGCTGCTTAAATGTTCTATGAATGTGGGAGGCCTTGTGAAAAACAGAAGTTCATTAGGGTGTGACATATTTACACAGCGTAACACTGAATCCACAAAAAGGCAACTGTTAGCATCTGCATTTATTTATCTGACATTTAAGGAGTGGTTACTTGACATTTTTCTAAGCCTGTGTTTTTAGGGGTCTTATGACATAATATCATCTCTTTAACTTTCAGTCTCTCAGATGCATTGGAGACAGCACAATTGACAGAAACTTGTGGTTGCCCAGGTACTATCCCAAATTTTTACATCATCTTCACTTTGTCATCTCTCTCATCTCTTAGGAAGACCAAAAGGAAAAATGAAAAAAGCCTCAGTAAGGCATCTAAGCCAAACACAGTTCCTACTATGGAAGACAAATAGCCTTTTGGAGACTGCTACAGCTCAGATCTGAGAGGTAAAGTAAGCACACCTTTCCTGAGCAGCAGTTCTGGAGACACATCATGAATTTTAGCAAATCTGGAATGGCTTCACTCATTTTGCATAAAGCCTGTGTGTGCTTTGCTTCAACAGCCTCAATTTGGCTGCAAATGACCACTGTAGCTAATCAAGAGAACCACAGCTGATGACAGCAAGAACCAGGATGGTGAGATTCTCCTCATTTTGGGAACACCTATGCTGGGAGTGCTCACTTCTCACTGCCACAACGGCAGAGCTTCAGGGTCCAGAGATGGTGCAGATGCATAATGACTAGGCAGAATTACAGGTTAAATCTGACTTATTACAGACATTTTCATCTGAAGTTTGGACTTGAAGTGGGTATTTGAGTGCAGGTCTATCTCACCCGAGCAGAAAAGATGTGGACAGAAAACCTGGGAATGAGCTCTGGGATTTGATACCTTCAGCTTCTGGGCAACAATGTGTTTTGCATTACAAGGTCCTTTCTGGAAGCACATTTCTGGGGGAAATGGCACACAAGCTCCTAAATAAGAGGCCATCCACAGGATTTGATAGAGTCTGAGTTATTTTGGTATGTATGAAAAGCTTTCGACTGGGCTACATGAAAGCTATCATCCCTCCCTTCTTTGTAGACGAGGGCACAGATAGATAGTGGGAATTTCCTTCCCCTGTCACCTCCTGTAATCACCCCTCTGCAGACACATGAACACCAGGAACTGTGCTTGCTTGTACCTCGTGGGCTCAGCCACCGCAACCGTGAATCTCAGCAATGTGATATGGTGCTTTGTTCAATTCAGAAATTCTTCTTAGTGGGGACAACTTCTCTCTAACTTTCAACATTAGTGCCAAATCTTCCTGTTCTTACTCTCATTCTATTGATTTTACAATTGCCCAGGCTGTGTGTTACCTCTTGGTGACTAAACTGGCTGCTGAGGCTCCTATGGAAGCAGGATGGAGAAACAGATGTACTAAGATATAAGGCTTCAGAGATGCTTTGAGAGTGACAGAAAAGTTTTAGAAATAGTCACATTAAAAAAGAATCAAATTATTTAACAAGAATGGCACCTCCTGAAGCTCTACCCCAAGTACAATACATGAAACAACTCAGAAGATTTCAATGCCCCTTTGTGGATATATACCTTTGCTGTTTCCAGGGAGGTCTGTTCCAAGAGGGGACTGCTGGGGCAACTAAGGAAACTAAGTCACATGGAGCAGTAGTTTTGCCATTTATTTTCAGTGGTATAATTGATGAGAACCACATTTGATAAAAATATGTTTTAAAACCCCCATGCTCTGCCAGGCTAGATCAGCAGGAAATAAAAGCAAGAAGAGGTGAGAAGATAACATTTGTATGGTAAAAAAATACCCAAATTGACACTCTTTCTGAAATACTGCAAATCTCCTTTGCTTTCTTGTCTAACACTGCCTCTCTATTACTTTGGGGACAGGTGAATACCGATATTGGGGCCCCATAAATCACAGTTAACTATTCTTTTACACTTATCATCTGTCCACACAGATCAGGGTTTTATTTCTAGTGTTTTGCTGTAACAGTGTTAGGGAGGAAAACATAACATGACTGGGCAGTCATGGTTTTCACTTTAATTTGTTAATGGAGAGATTATTTATAGTGTTGTAGTGTCCATGAGAAAGCTAGAATTTTTAGTGTTGCTGCTAACAAGGCCTTGCTTTAAAAAATTTAATGTTAGTGGACACCAGCCTTTGTGCTCTCTTGGTCTAACTAATAATGTTGAATGGAAGCATCTTACTGGTTAGAAGGCTTGCTTTTTCCAGGAGATGGGTTTTGGGCAGTACACGTAACCAAGTGCTCCTTGTCATCCCACCTCATGCCCACAGTGTCAGCAAGCTTAGTGAAATGCTTGCAAAGGCAAAGGGATGACACGCTCCTGCCAGAGACATAGAATGCATGTTGCACCATCAGCTAGAGTGATAAACGAGCTCAAGGTCTTTAAAATATATCTACATCTACACATGGAGGGAAAAACAACCTCTATCCTCTCACCCCCCATGTTCGAAGGATGAGTTAGTTGTAGTTGCTGCCAGGAGGAAATGAAATCATGCAGCGTGTAATTAAACAGGGATTGCTTTGGGTTCTTCCAGTCTGCTACTGAACCCATATAAGAGGGTGTACAGATTTTTTATAAATTAAGGCCTAAAGAAGCTGTGTGGCAATGAGATGGCTCTTGAGAGTGAGATTGGAGTGTGCTTGAATGGATGCTGTGTCCTTACTCTCTGACATAACATGGCCAAGCGTGAGACCCCATACAGGGCTCCTAGGAACTACTGGTGAAGCACTAGCCCTTGCTATGGCCTCTACAAAATGCAATCGAAATATAAATTTTCACACCATACAATGACAGGAACAAGGGTGGAAATACCACAGAAAAGGTGAAGAGGCCATTGAAGAACCTGCAGAAAGAAAAGAACAAGTATCTCTACTAGAACGCAAAAGAGAAAAAAAGTACAGTAAGGTGTCTAAAAGCTTTTGTGAAAGAGGTTCTAATTACTGAGACATTACTAATTTGTGACCAAATTTAGCCCCACCTAAAAGTATATTTATGTGATGCCCATGGAGCTGATGAATTGCTCAGTTTCTCATTGACAGAGGTGCCCTCCAAGCATGAGCTGTAGCTTCCTTTTACTCCCATCAGTACTGAGTATTAAAATTACTACTCTTGTGGAATACAGAAAATGAAAAATACAGATCTGTTGTGTAAGACTATATTGAGAGATTTGGCAGCAAGAGTTTTATTTATATTTCTGGAGGTTTTAATGGAGAACATGATGTGCTGTCCACAGATCACCCTTCTACAGTTGGTCAGTCTCATTTAGGAAGGTGATGGATGATACCTCTTCCTATAAATGCAGTTCCAGTAATAGCATAACTAGGAACTAGCAGTTCCTAGTTCAGAGACAACAGTCAAAATTTTCAGCATATGTAAATAAGTGTTCATACATTGTGTCCTTTATATTTTTGTTTAAATATCTTTGAACCTTATCCATTGCTCCTTCATTTCTTCTATGGCCGCCTGGACTCAGTTCTTTCTTTTCCATGGTTTCAGATCCAGACAAATTCAACAGAAAGAGAGACAGAGAGAGAGAAAATTGTATAACCAGAAAACATGTAGTAAATAAGCAAATTGATATTATTATAAAAGTGGCTTGACTTACCATTTTACAGGAGCAGAATGATCATCAGAGGATTTAACTCTTAGCAGCAATGTGAATAAGGATGTGGTACAGACTCTCCTCATGTAAATGATGCTTTGGATTGTCTCATGTCGTTTCTCCCTGGGTCACAGGGACAATGGGGGTGTCTTGGTGTTAGGAAGGAATTTCCTCTCTTGCTCCTCCTGACTTTTTTCTTTGTTATTTACAAGATCATTCTTTCTTCTTTCAAATTATATGGATTTGTTGATATCCTCATAAATTATGAATCACTGAAAACATTTTCCCATGACATTTCAAATTTAAAAACTATTGTGAAACTTTAGGTAGGAAAAAACCCCCAGGAACTATTGGAGTGGAAACAGATTTATTACTGTGCAGAATAAATACCAGCAACTTCATCTCTGTATATGGCTGTTACATGAATGGTATCTGTGATTGCTTGAAATTCAATCTACACATTTCAGTATTTCTGTATATACTGAAGTTGAGAGCCATGGATGCACAAGCCTGTGAATTTCCAAAGATGCATACGTAGAAAGTAGATAAATGCAGCAAACTAGAGGAAGTCAGAAGCAGTATCCTTCAAATGGACTTATTAAAACAGAATGCAGTAGGAGTAGGAAAAAAAAACAAGCTGTAAAGCCTTCATTTTCTCTGTTTATAGACATCAGCATAAAAATATTATGGGAATTTTTGTATATTTTTTAGCACTTTAAACATAAATTCTCTAAGTCTTCATATGCTCATACAGAGATTTTCTGTAATTTAAACATACGTTAAAAATGTGCTCCTGTCTGTTAATCTTCTTTTCCCAATCATAAACTTACTATTTTATTATGTTACTAATATAACAGGACACACTTTCCAGTAACGTTGGAGACTTCGAACATATTAGCAGGTCACCTCACCTCCTTTTTATTATTTTTTGTGGTTTTTTGGGAGGGAAATCTAGAATGTGAGGTAAGATCAAGCAGTAAATGTATCCGTATCTTGTACTTCATGGTGGGACAAAAATGAGAGACCCCGGATCTTCTGACGACAAGTTTTGCACCTTGTCTGTAGACAGCCTTTCATTGCTGAGTCAAAAGCATGCAGATTTGGTTTGGAAGAAGATATTGCAAAACAAGGGCTTTGCTCATCAGATCATCTACTTAGCCAATAGCTGCAGCCAGTTTTGTTGACAGGACACCACTTGGGTCATTCCCATGGCTATATTGAGCATTTAGGCTCCTCTTCATATCCTGAGTAGAGACCTGAGAGCTGAGTGTGGTACATGAACCTCTGCACAGCTCTGGGGCTCCACGGCCTCCAGAGGTAACCACTGGTGTCACTTTTACACTGCTTTTGCCATAGTAATGGAGGTTGGGGATTTCATCAGGTGATGCTCAGTGGGCTGGAGCCTGTTCTGTGGCTACGTGACTCTGTGGGAGGCTCTGAGAGCTTTGTCATTGACTTCACTGGTGTCAAGATTTCACTTCCAATAAAGATCAGGCCAAAAGGCACTAGTACAGTTTTTAAATGAAATCTTAAAATGCAAGACTCCTTCCTATGCCCTCAATTTTTTTTAAAACCATTTCAGATAATTTATTTGTGCTGTCAGAAAGTATCATTCTTAACCCTGAGGTAATGATTTTACTTCAATTTAGGTGCCCAGTATAATCTAGTATAATCTGCCAGCTTTTCATCTTCAAATATCAAGTGTATTTTCATTGCATCTCTTGCACAGGCTAGCTACGCATGATGCTATGCAATGAGGAGAAACAAAATGTGTGATTTTTAAATTATTCTTCTACTCTTCTGTTTTTTAATCTCCAGATGGTCTCTGAGACTGGTGATGTTTTATTTAGGCTATATATTTTCTGCTTTAATTAACTTTCTTAATCAACACACATTTCAGAGACACATATGTGATCAGATAATATCAGGTGCTAATTAATTATTTTCATGAAATTAGAGGCAGATAAATGGTTGAATCCTAATTGAATGATCTTATTAAACTACAAGCTGATCGGTGTTAAAATGAACCTTGAGATTGCCGCGTTTGCATTAATTTCACATTGGCTGGGGCTGCTGTAAGGACTGAGCACAATGTGATTGCTGGGTTAGGGAGCAAGATGACTGGATGACTGACATCTGCCAAACATGTTCAACAGCTGAGGGGATGGCACAATTTGTATCACTACCTAAGAGCAGTGAAGGTAACTAATGCTTTGATCTACCACCTCCCAAATTAAAAATGCAGCAAATAGACCTTTTTGTGTGTTATATTGAAATGAGCCATCTCTCTTTCTGTCCTGTGCCTCCCTCCCCAGTGTGTGTGTGCTTGTGAAGAAGGACAGGCAGTCACCAAAGGCATCTCTCTCCTCAGGGGCTTTGCTGGGGATCATCAGGTAATTATGGCTGGGAGCAGAGGAGGTCTGACATATACATGTATGGATGGGCTGGCTGGAGCAAGTGGGGTTTGTTCAAGATCTGAGCAAGTTTGAGTGAAATTCTCAGAATCTGCACCCTCTCTATGTGTTTTCCCAGATGGCTATCATTAGCTGAGGAATGGGAATTCTTGCTTTTGGCATGGCCATAGTGATTTTACTTGAGTGTTAGGATGGAGAGGAGTCATGCAGTACTTACAGGATCCCTTTTCACAAGGCCTGGGTTAGGTACAACAGCAATGAGGTGGGCAATTGTAAACATGGAGTTCAGCACATAGGAAAAAAACAAATTCTTATGCAGTGTTATCCTTTGACAGCTGAGGCTCCTGAAAAATATGTAACACATGTCGTAAATTAGTATTTTTCCTCTGATGTCACTTTAACAAGCTTTTTCTGGCAACAGTCTCTCAAGAATGTCTTTTGGCAAGGCATAATTGGAAAATGCATGCCTTGCATTGCAGTCATAACCTCTGAAACATTTTTGGGTTTGTTTTTACACCTGTTTAGCACCACATGCTTTTTAGGCTGTGTTGTAAAGACCTATCCAGCTACATTCTTAGCTCTTGATGCCTTTCTTTAATTCATGGTAATCGAGATATTAAGTGGTGAAGCAGAACCCTGAGAATTTTTGGATGCGCATGATACAAGTAATGAATATCAGAAATACTGCTTTATAAGTAACTGTTCCCTAGAGACTCAATTTCTCAAAAACTCAGATGAAAATTATTTTCTTCTTCAGGAATTAGTAGTGAGACAGGATGGGAATTTGGTCAGGAATCTCCTTAAATTACAGGGGGATTTGGGTTGGTATCCTGCATATTTTTAACTCCAGCTGAGATCCCAAACCAGAGGAGGTTGTTTTTCTGCTCAGAAGGAGAAAAAATATCTTGAAATCACTGGTTTTGGGGAGGGTAGGATTTATGCTATTGTGGGTAGCAGAGTTTCACAAGATAAGATTTCAGAATTCTTGTGAAACCCAATCACGATCGCAGTTTCAGACCTGAACCACCTCCCATTTCTAATTCATACCTAAATCCTCATGTGACCTCCTCATAGATCCCTGAGGCAGAGAAAAAGGCCCCTGCAGCTCTCCATGCCCCAGAGCATAGTTCCAGGCTGACAGAGGGTGATTGCAGAAAGGCAGTCATGGAGCTGATTGATAATGCTGTGTTGTCCAGTGATCCCTGAGAGCAAGAAGGCAAAACTGCTAGGTAAAGAACAGCTAAGAAATACTGTCTTTCTGGGGTAAGCTCAGCCCTAGGAGTCTTTTGCAGTCTGGAATGGGGGACAGGCTCTGGCTTTCTTCTTTTCTCCTCTGCATGAGAAGGCTAATGCAGAATGCATTCTCTTCAAGAAGAGAGAGCTAATTTAGCCAGTTGAACTCTTTTCTGCTTATTTTGCTTGCTTTCTTGATTTATTTCCCTTCTTTAGCCCTTGGTCACCTGCCATTTATCCTTCTGTTCTTTTCCTTACACCTACTTTCCAAGTCATTGCATGGAATGTTTCCTTTAGCTTGAGCTCATCTATCTAGCTATGGTTATCAGCATCCAGCAGTGCTTATCACCTCTTCTGATGGCCTTATTTATCCAGTCACCATTTTTTGTTCAGGATGTCCATGAGACGCAGATCTTGGTGGCTAGGAATGAGAGTATCTCTGTACACTTGGCCCTGATTTTACAGCCTTTGTTTAGCATCAGCTATTGGCAAATATTGAGCACCAGATACAGGGCTGGGTTCACAAACTTTCAGTTTGATTCACTGTACGACATGGTATTGGAAGAACTGGACCATTCTTCGCAGCTATTTTTGCTACACAATATTCATGTACTTACTCCACCTGTATTGGTCCCTATCACAAACCTAGTCTGATGTTCCTTTTCTGCTCCTAAGCTCTGGTGATATTTATTCAGACCTGAGTCTTCCTTTCTCCCCATACTCCAACACAATAATTCACCTATGCCATTTAACCCCACTTTTTTTGGGGACACTATGACATGCTTATAACTGTCTCTCTTTCTTTCGCAGCCCTGGGAAAAGAACTGGTGTAACATCAGTTCTGTTCCCAAAAAATAAAAATTTCATTATTACTGTGAACAATGTCTTCAGCTCCTGGACTCAGAAATGAAGACTCCAGGTGTCTCTCCAGGTGCCTTTCTATGTGGTTCCTGGTACAGAGCATTTTGTGATAATCTCAGCCAGGCAGATGTGTCTCAACTCCCATTCCTGTCCTTCCTCATTCCTCTACTTGACTTTTGGCAGTCTTATTCATATTTTAAATTGGACTGTCATTCAGTACATGTCTTTGTGTGCTGCCCAGCCTCCTTTCCCTGCCTGCCTTCCTCTCTTAGTTTTACTTTCTCCTCCTTTTCCCTCAGTTTTCCCCTTTGTCATTGATTACGGCTTCCATGTTAAAGATTCACCTGTAACGTTAGTGTTTATTTCCATACCCTTACTTTCTAATTTGACCTTCAGTGTTTGTTGTCACAATGGCATCAATACCTGCCTGACTTGGTCCACACCAAACCCTTACTTGACTCATACTTTCTGCTGGTTTTGACAATCATTTGCAATCTTCTCCTTCTCTGATCTGTTTTAGCTCTCCCTGGCCCTTTTTGTGTTATTAATCATTCCTTCATGACGTTTTTGGAGGCTCCTTGACATTGTCCCCACCATCTTTCTGTATTCTCCTACTCTGCTTCACTCTTGGGCACATGGTGCAACTTGGGGATGGTGCAATGCAGGGCCAGGAGTTCGACTCGATGATCCTTGAGGGTCCCTTCCACTCCAACTTATTCTATGATTCTGTGTGATTCTGATAAATGAGTATGCAAGAAGGCATAATTAATCCCATTATCCATGTCTAAAATTTCTGAGCTTTTTGTGTCTCCAAGCCTCTATCCCTTGTCTAGTTTCAGTCTCCTAGGTTTTCTGTGGCTCCCATGTGTTTCACATTGATTGTCTCACACATTTCCCTTTTCAGAGATAGGTTCTCTTATCAACTCACAGTTATTCTTACTCTACAGTTCCTATCTCTACTTCTCTATTACAATTAGAATATTTTCCTCATAGAACTGCACTGTGGATCTGTCATTTTTCTCATGTATGAATACTGAGCATACCGTTTTTCATGCCTAGACACTTACTTTCTCTCCTCCCCCATTGTTTAATTATCAAATTACTTTCATGCCTTGTACCATGTTCTCCCTTGCCCCTGGGGAAAACTCCACAAAAATTTCACAAAATGTTCTTCCATCCATTACCCTTCAACTCCTTTTAAAAGCCTTAGCAGCAATTAGACTGCAGGTGCATTCATAACACACCATCTATTTTTCTGGCAAATATAGATTTGTTGTACTCCCCATCTGTCTTTATACAAATGTATTTGTTTTAATAATTCAATTGGGAGTGATTTGGAGCTAGGAGTACCTATTTTCTTTTGTGTTTTATTAAATAAGATAATGGGGTCATGCTGCAATTATAGAAATCATGCAATTAATGTGACAATGCAGGAAGCTGTTAGACACTCTATTAATACTTTCTCCTGTTATGAGTTAGCATTGCTTAGTGATGCTCATCACTACTGATTTGTTATTCCCTTCTGAAAGTATTGCTACATCTGTGATGCCAGATCATTATGAATCTTGATACCTAAAAGTTAACTGAAAGTAAATCTCTGCCAGCAAAAACTTATATGTGGGAAACTGCAATCCCTGCAAGCTGCCTCCAAAGTCAAAGGCTATTATACAGTCCTGAAATAATCTTTTGCTATCTGATGGACTGTCTTGATTGACAGCTTCCCTTCAGCTGAAGGTCAAATAATCTATTGCTGTCATAGCTGATGATGGAAAACAGTTGAAGGTTACAGTAGCCCTGTTCCCACATAGCTTCATTTTCACTTTTCTATGACAGTAGTTTGGTTTCCTCTTTGTCCTCCCATTATGAAACACTTTGGTTTAAATCCCTTCTCTCTTTTCCCTGTAACCTTTGTGTCATGGCTTAGTCATGGAAGGGGAAGGAGGAGAAGAGGAGGAAAGATAGGAGGAGGTGTGTTACTGTCTGGAAGGATGCTGCAAAGACTGGTCTTTCAGTGCAGCCTGGGACCAGTCAAGATCCTGTGTTGTTCATGACTCAGAGCTCAGAGTGAGTCAGACAGGCTGACCCTGCCTTGCTTGCTGCAAGGAGTCACCTTGCTGGTCCATTTAGCATACCTAATTTGATCAGATCCTGTCTTTACCATCTCAAAGAACTCAAACCTGGGAATAGAGTTCCAAATCAGATACTCTGTGCTCTTTCCAGTTTTCTCGAAGCATTACTTGGCTATGGTTTTGTGCTATTTATCTGCTTAGATGGGAAGGGAATTCATCAGTTCATTTGGCAGAGTTTCTAGTTATCTCTGTGTCTGATTAAGATGTGTTATCACAGGCAGTCATCAAATTCCCTCTGGAAATTACCAGAATTCACAGCCTATATTTTGGATCCACCTATTTGGAGTTTGCAATCTTACCAAATCTTGTAATCTATGAAGTCCAAACATTTAATTTTCCTATGTTTCCTAGTCTTATTCTTGGTGGTGCTGATGTTGGGGGCTTGATCTTTTACTACTCTTCCTGTTTGACAGTTGAGGCAGAGGCATTTAATTGACAGTAGACAGGTTCACTAAATAACAAGATTGAAATGCTCTAATTAAGCTGCCATGCAGTAGCTGTAGTGCTTTCAGTGAATATCAATCTGGTCTCCTTGAAAATTCTGATACAGCACATATCTGTTTTTCTTTTTAATGAGGATAACAGGCTGCACACTAGTGCCAGACTCAATCTTAGGGCTGAGTCCTGTAAGCACCTACTCAGGTCAATAGCTTGGTCCTTCAGCCTCAGATGCAGGTAGTCCTGTTCATCAGGAGCTTGGAGCTCCCAGTCACTGCCCCATGCAGTCACAGCACTTGGCAAGCTCTGGACATGCTCTTCAAGAAACCTAAGGCAATAGGTAGATGAAAGGCCTTAATGCATTTCCAGCTGCACCACTTCCCCAAGGGCTGCACTTTCACACCAGTCCTGACAAATACAACAACACGGTCTTGGCTACACTTCACTGGGAGAAGTCCCATTGGTGAGAAAAGCCTATGGTCAGACTTCATTATCAGGATTATTTAAAAAGACACTCAGAAGAGCTGCTTCTCATTGCCATGATGCCTTCCAAGACTTCCTGTGGTTGAGATGCCTCAGGAAAGAATGTAGAATGTCTGTAAGAAACACTTACTTGAAATAGAAGAAAATTGCCAAGGAAATCAACAGGGATGTTATAGACATAGCATGGCCAACGATTGCCATATAATACAGTATGAATGCCATCTGCAATTTAACAAAAAGAAAAGGCAAGCATGAACAATTTGCAAGCACTTGGTTTGTTTTCTCGTTAAGGAAGAATCAACAAAATCAACCTCTCATTTTGTATTTTTTCTTTTTTCAAACATTCTTTTTCTCTTTATTTTTAATATCAGCAATCTATTAAATAGCATGACTCATGATCTAAAAATAAGTGTTTCTCTACATATGTAGATCTATTCCTGATATATTGAAGTAACTGGTGAGATCCCTGCTCATACTATGTCACTAACTTTCCCAAGCTCTTGGAGAGTGCAGCAGACATATACATTCAGATTTTCAATACCCATGACAAGTTTTCACACACATGCAAAAAAATATTATTGAATATAATAGGTTGCTGAATTATTGGTAGAAAATTTCTATGGGTAGAAAGCAGCTTAAACACCAAGGATCAAAGGCTCAATGGTCACTTTTGGATATGAGTCAGTAGTTAACTGCCCTCAGGATTCATATTAGGGCTGAGTTTTTGTTCAATGTATTCATCAAGGACCTGATGCAGAAAAACTGCAGAGACACTTCTAAATTTCCAGGTAATTCTTAGGTCTTCCAGATAATAGTGAGTGACTCACAAAGAGTCTCATTTAACTGAGGGGACCGTATGAAGAAGATGCCATAAGAGCTTTAATACAGAACAAAAGTGGGCTGATAGACCTAGGACAAGTGATCTAAATCCTATCTACACAGTGTTTAACTTAGGACTGGAAACCAAACTCAGGAAGGAGATCTTGGAGTCACCCAGGCCAATTCTTCGAATCATTGGCTTACTGTGTAATGATAGCCAAAAATCCAGCAAAATATCAATTATGATAAAAAAGGTGCTGAGGGTAGAACAACAGCATATGTTTGAAATTTACAGCATGTGTCTTTCTAGTTTCTATACTCCATGAACATAGAAGATCAAGGAAAGGTGAAAAAGGCAACTAAGTAGCTGAGGATGAGTTTCTGTGGGTGCAAAGTCTGGGTTTCTGCTTTTGGGAGAGGATAAGTCAGAGGGTCTTATGACCAAAGCCTTCAGAGTCATGAAAGCAGCAGATGAAATGAACATTATCCTCAATGCACACCACACAAGAACAGGACATCTTGAGACAAATTCTGGTTCCCATCAGTGTGAACCTTGGTGCTGGGCAACTCAGTGATCTGACAGTGCTGTGAATCCAGTACCCATGGACAGATAATTGGGCTTTCACTGTAACTCATGGCAGTGAAATCTAAGAGGCTGATCTGTATTTTTTATGTCTGTTGTAAAATAAATTGCAGGACAGAACTTGGGCTTCAGAATGTTGAGGTATTTAAATGTCACACTTTGGTCTCAGCCAAGCTCTTTAGCATCAGCCATCTGTCAAAGGAATGAGTGAAGGAGGCTAAATGTCATGCCAGGCTTCACCACTGCCTCCTTTCTGAAAGCAAGGACGTAGTAGCAGCCTACAAAAAAAGACTGGGAGTCTTAGTTCCTCTGCTGGGTATATTTTCTCTTCATCTCTACTTCATTCATTTTTCTCTTGCTATGCATGAGAAATTTTCCTCTTCTCAGTGATTAGATGAATCGCTTTTTGTAGCCTGAAGTTTTGACACACATCTTTTTGGTGTTTCCAAGTAATTTTAAACTTTCCCTTGAGAACAAATATGAACACAATTCAGAAAGCAAAGCCATCTCTCTTAATAAGGTGCATATCTTATATAATTTGATCTTGAGACATTTTACAACTTTCAAAAAAGCTTCTGCATTCATTAGCCTAGGTGGTGGTGGCCTGATTTGGATTTAAACCAGAATCACATTTACACTGCTCTGACCAGGTAGAATAGATATGATCTGAGTGTAAATGCCATTCACCAAGTTATGGAAAATTATGCATATTTACTGAAAATACTCTAGGTTTCCTAGTTCTCATTCACAAAGACCAACCACTGCATTGTTAGTGAGCATGAATGCTTGGTAACCTGTTCTGAATGCACCAGCAATCCCAGAGAGGACAGACCTGACTGTGGAGAAGATGAGACAAATTTCTCCAATACAGAGTAGTGGTAGAATACCAATACACAGGTAGTTACCTGTGTATGTGTGACGTTTGTTCCACTCTATATATGATTGCTGTATTTTTTCATGGCATTAAATCGATATATTCTTGAAGTCTGAATTTAATTTACAAATGACTAATTTACAAATTTACAAATGACATTCAAAATTTTTTTCTACCTATATTTTATACAACCTATAGCCTGAAATAGCTAGAAGTAGAAAAGATCTCCAGATAGCTACATGCAAATTTATGTACACCCTGGAGGATTCTTGGTTATTCAATCTATTTAACTTTCTGCTCTTAAGTGCTAAAGTAACTGTATATTTGGGACTCAGCAACTGCTTTTTTGATTGCATCCAGCAAATTTACTATGCCAAATGCTTAAAAAATCCTTTCAAGTATAACAATGATGACAGATTAAAATGGACTGAAATGTAAGCTAATAAAGCATATGGTCTATCATAACATTTTCAAGAACTGGCTATGATTTTTTTTTCAATGGTCTCTGTCAAAAGTATAGCATATTGGTATTTTCAGTTAACTTCAAAAAAATAATGAGCACTTTTACTAATTTCTGTATTCCTTGAACTGGCCACCTGTCATGTCCTTCTGACACATAGGACTTATATAACATGCTGACTCATTACATTTTTTGTCTGTTCAGATTTTTTTTTATCCTGTATTTAGAAAACTTAAATGTTCTTCCTTGTTCCTCTAGAATTCTTCACTTGAGGAAAGAGAATTCTCTAAGAGTAATGCCTTTGACTCAATTATATTATGTGTAGGTAAGTGCAAATAGTCTACAAATGAAGCACGTCTCTGTTTACTGAAGACTTGGTTTAAAAATCATAATCTAATTTAGTATTTCTGTAAAGACAGATTCTTTCTGCATTTTCCATAACTTTTTGTTTCAGAAAAATCATGACATACATATAATTTTCCTTTGTATTCAATCTGTTCTCTGTGTGAATTATGTTCAAAATTCTTCTTCTGGAAGGCATGGATAATAGGTAACAGAACCACATTTTTTGCCTCCTTATATGTGCCAACATCTGGAAAAATTATATATTTATGGTGCTTCCACAAAATGCCTTTGTCAGTTCATATTGTTACTATTATTCTTGCCTTGTCACATAGGTGAATCTCATTTTACCATGATGGTTTGTCATGCTGCAAAAACCCTTCGAATTCACCCCCTGCTTAGTCCAACAGACTTTTCCAAGGCCCTTTGGGCTGAGTTCCTATTAAATATACCTGCAAACTGCTTTTTGGCTGCACAAGAAAAGGTCCTCCAACACAAACCCCAAATCAAATCGCTTCTTGAATATTTTCCTTCCACTATTCCAAATAGTCACAAATTATTCAGTCACAAATCTGTAATCAGATTTTCCTGGAGTTCCACTTGCATTTGAGAAATATATATATTTTTATGACCTTCCCTAACTTAATTTTTTAAAGCTTTTCTCAGATTTCTTTCTCCTTATTTCTTTTAGTTTTTCTTTTATATCTAATTCTATATCTATATCTATATCTATATCTATATCTATATCTATATAAAATTTTCTTTTATATCTAATTCTTCTTTTTCACTTTACCACCTTGATTTTGGAAATATTGATGCAAATGTGTAATTCATTATTGTAACCAGTCTCAATTTCTTCAATAAAAGGCAAATGTGTTCATGTTTGTAAGATTTTCTGGATTAATGGTCCCTTCTTTAATATTTAATTTCAAAGAGTGTGAGTACAGGGTAATACTCTTTGCTTAAGAAAAATTATTTTGACTTACATTAGTATTACTAGCCCCACAGAGAAGACATCAATATCTTGGAATATTACTGTTACAGAAAACAAAATTGAGACTCCAAAAGGTTATTTTATAATGGTTGGTCAATCAGGGAAAATCGTAAGAATTGAAAATGCATCTGAAAGATACTTCAAAACTTGTCACAGGAATTACCTCTATATTATCCACCCCATAGCAAACCAATATTGAGGTTTGAGCACTCATTAAATAACTTTGATAAGCTTAAACCACAAGAACAATGTTATTTAAGTCTTGTGTGACAAATAAAGCTGAAAGATAGGGATATTCTGACCTGTCTCACATGTATTATTGCTAGCCCAGCCCAAAACACTGCCAACCACTGCCTCTTTAACTTCAGCCTACCTTCAATTTTTCAGAGGTGAAAGAGTTGCACAGGGTGTAGTTGGACCAAGTTCGGTTGCTCTCAGGATGGCGGAACCAATTTCCAGTTTCATCACAATATTTTGAGGCCCTCTCTGATGACAAATTGCAATAATAGTTATATTAACATAAGCATATTAAGAATTTAAAAACCCACCTAAAAGAATTTCTTTGTTTGGGAATAAAATATCTGTGTAATAAAATCCAAATGATTTTCAACCTGTGCAATTAACATACATCTCTCTGTTTTGTTGTTTTCATTTTTTTCTGAGACTTATCTGGTGGTAAACTTGTTTAGCTATCTCCTTTTTCACTGCACCCACTAGGCTGTATATCTCAGCCTTCATTCAGATGCAATATTTAGCTGATAATCATCCATTTAAAGAGGCTGTTGACAGCAGCTTATGGAAGCAACAATAACCAGAGGTGCTGATGCCAGACCTGAAGGAAGCATGCAGGGTTTCAAGTATCAGGGTTGAACGAGTTAATAATACTGTGTAGAAACAGGGCAGTCAGTTGTGTGTTAACCAGAGCCTGAGTTCTGGAGATGCTCACAGCCCCGGGCCAGTGCTCTCTGTGTGCAGAGGGGTGGAAAGACTCGCCCAGCCTCCCCATGGGTGGAATCCTGACACGGAGAGTGGGAGCATTGCTCATTCTCCTCAGGGTCTGCACAGCATGCAGGCACAGAGACAAGCAGCCTCACAAACATTTTGGCACTGGTCCCACGTATCCAGTTTAGTTTAAGATGGCTGCAGAGTTCTCTGTTTAAGTAATCTGATATGTCTTTGGCCTCTGCACAGGTGTCTCTGGTCATGGCTCCTTTGCCACAGGTGGCTCTGGCGTCCTTCCCAGAAGCCCTGCCACATGGATCCTGCTCCAGGCTCATGCTCCTCTGCACGTCCTTTGGCTGTGGTGGGGACAGCAGGGCTTCAGCAGCCCACAGCTCTGCAGGAGCCTGGAGCTGCAGGTGTGGGCTGTGTCTGTGTCCCCCTGGCAGGCTCACACTCCTGCTGGGGACACCCTGCATGCTGACGTGCAGACGGTTGTTCCTAATCACCAGTCAAGTTTTGGACCAGTTCATTTGGCCTTCCCTCAAGCATCAGCCACATGGGAGTTACTGGAATGTTTGCCCAAGTAACAAAGACAGGATAAGATCATAAACTTATAAAATAATAAACAAGTGTTCGATATTTTCTTAGATAGTGATACAGAGACTTATGAAAAACATGTTTTTTAAGTCTGACTTTTAAAATAATCTGAAAAGTCTATCATGGTTTTCCTTTGCCTTTTGTAGCTCTATAATTTGATTTGCTTTATTCTTAGATTATCAGCATTTCCAGTCAATACACTTTTACAGAGCCCATAGACATTTGAACATACATATTTTAATTTTTTGTGGTTAACATTCCCACTTTACTTCATCTGATGAGTAATGGTTTTATTAATATGTAAGATTCATATTCCTAAAGCCTAAAGAAAGGAACTGATCATATGGGTAAAGTAAGGATAGTTTAGACTGAGTTATTTTACTCGGACTAGAAATACACTTTATATAGTGCCCTTGCAGGAAAAAAAAAAAATAATCCTCCAGAAAACAGCATATTTTTGAAATTATTGTGGATTTCAAATCATTGTCATGGGAACTCTTTAAAAATCAAAACGTGCATCAACAATACCAAGAGGAATGGTACATGTTATTTGAGCCTTCCATAGCTGCATCTTGGAGATAATCTCAGACTGCCCATGTAGCAACGTTTCCTTTTACTCAATGCCAGATGCTATCAGAAGCTGGAAAAAGTTTTCAGTCACTAATGAAAGATTAATGGTTATGCTACCACAGAACACAGTGTGCAAGCATTGCAATGATTATCCCATGCACTCTGCAAAGTGCACGGCTTTTGTTAATCTGCTACAGAGTACGTATGGCAATGTCATCCATCATCTCTGTACTTCAGTGCCTAGGTAGGCACTCTGCCAGGGTATAATGTGGCCTCTGTAAGTTAGAGACAAACCTTTCACCTCATACTTTTCCTTAAAGCCAGACAAACACTGATCTTACTAAAACTGATCCTACTCTGAAAGTGCCAATGTCCCATGGATTTCTTGCTGTGATGTGAGAATACACAATGGGGAATATGGACTCTTTACTGTCCATCCCAGTGACTCAAACAGGTCAAACATCTCTTCAAAACCTATGTTTTTATACAGAAACAAAGCTGCAATCCAGCTACAGTTCTGCTACAAGTTATTCTAGAGTGGCCTAGTAGCAGGTGGGGGATATTAAACCTGGGTGTGTGCTGGTCCTTTGTGCTACCCAGAAGAATATGGTAAAGTCTGAAAAAATACACTTGCGCAAGGATGGGTAAGACAACACCAGCAAGGCAAAATGGAAGTTTGGGCTTTGTGATCATTAAAATACTGTGTTAACACTAATCTTTTAGGCTCTGTCTGTACCCTATCAGCTTGGATGGGTCACTACTTGGTCATTGCATTATTCAAAGTATAAGAACAGTGACATTACATTGGACTGATTCCACTTGACTGTAGGAACCTTAAAGTTACATAATTCATAGGCAGTTGTGCAGAATCTCTGCAGTTGACTGAGAGAGATAGACACTTCAAGAGCTGTCTGGGTAAAATGGATGAGAGTAATCTCATCCACAAGGGAAGTTTTGTGAGAGCAGTGAGTGTCTTGAAATATTAACCAGTAGCAATTATTTGTAAGTGTATTGTTTGTGCCAGTAATAGTGCTTTTACAAATCATATGCACATTAAAAACCCCTCAGTCATCTATATTTTAAAGACAAATATCTTAATGTCTCTGGAACAACATGATAGCTCTACCAATCAGGCTTGTCACAATTGGACCAGAGCTATAGTTAGCACATGTTAAAGGAGCCAACATCAGTTTTTCGTTTATTGCTGAGTCATAAGATGGAAGAAGAAAGAAGTTATCCCCTGTTGCAGTCATGTTCAGCACATACCAGATACTGGATTATTTGCCATTGTTTGGATAGACCTGTGCAGTGCTTAGTTTTGCAGATGAAGGAAGAGTTGAGGTTCCACATCTGATTTACTTACATCTTCAGTAAAATATTCTTGAAGAAACTTTTTCAAAAATGAAAAAAATAATCTCATATGATGCAATGGAGATCCTAGAAAACTTCCATTCCAGTGTCCTAGTAAATGAAGGATTATCACTGTCTTCAGAGTGTGTTAGTCAGCAGAACTAGAATCTGTACGAGAGTCACATTGGGCAGTATGTGGATAGGAATTGATTATAAAAACACAACTGTCAAACTTGCTAAGGAGGAGGACAGAAATACACAGAAGGGTAAGGAGAAAAGAAGCAGCTTGACAAAGAGTTCAGATTTGTCTCTTTTATAATTGTCTAAATTATGTCCCTTATAGACAAGAAAATAGAACCATCAGAGCTGTTTTACTTAAATCCAGCCAAAAATTGGATTTTGTGACAACAAGATAAGGGGTCTCCCAGTGTCAGAGCAGGAAGGCAAGAACTGGCATGTTCTTCAGTTGTAAGAGGCAACAACACAATAATCATAATCTGATTAATCATCATCTAATTGCTCATGGATGCCTATGGATTTGGTTCTAAATTGCACTTCTAGAAACTCTGCTCCTGGAGCTACATGAAGAGTTATGAGCTTACAGATAGCAAACAAAAGGGAACTAAGGACAGAAACCCAACAAAACAGAGAACTGAGGGGAGTTTTGCTAAACGCACCTTAGGTTCAAAAAGTGAGGTGGATATTGCTCTTAAACTTAAACTGCTTTCTGCCAAAAAGTAAAGAGAGTGAAACTGAGATGAAAAGGGGTGTCTGCCATGAAAACACTTTCACATTCAGCTCCCTTGCTATATGACTGCACCAAAATAATCCTGACTAAATGCACTGTACAGGGACCGTGAGGTGGGCAATATAAAACTCCCCTGCCACAAACCCAACAGCCCACAGGTGGCACAAGGGCAAGGCTCAGGTCCTCCTGTTGCCCTCAGCAAACCTGCCTTGCTAGAAGGCCATTACATCCAAAATATATTTTCTTTTCTTCCTTTAGTAAGAATATTTCCAGCATGAATTATATACTGCATTCCTCAAAAACTACACTCCTACCAATTTCAGTGTGACCTGGAACCATTTCAGAGGGATTATACCTAAGATTAACCTGTCTAAAATATGAAAATAAAATACAATTCAAGAGAAATGCATGTTGCCTGAATAGGAGCATATAAAATAGCCCTGCTCAGACCTTCACAGCCAGAAGTGGATGAGACAATGAATTTCCTGCTGTCACTTGCATTAAAGCAGTAGGTCTTGTTATGTTTTCCAGACAAATTGATTTGTTTTTATGCATTATCACATTGTGCATGATGTGCACTGTGAGAAAGAGATTGTTTCTTTCAGAACACACGTTCCTGTCTAGTAGGAACTGATCTAAGTTCGGTGAAATAAGTGGGACTACACTTGGTAGTTTACTGTGAAGCTGTCAGACAGAAAATGAACAGAGCACTGAACCTGTTCTCCTTCACTTTGTTTCTGTGTTCTTTTCGTCAGAATACAATTTCACCTTTTTTACTTTCTAACATACTCTATCAATTTCTTCTTGGCATCAGGGCTGAAAGTTGTTGGGGATCAGATACAGAGGGCTGGTTTCCACAGATACAGATGGGAAGAGGATTTGATACTATGCTGATGATAATGTTTCACCTTTCCAATTATGAGTGATGTAAGTATCATAGCAAAAAATATAGAGGAAAGACATTTTATTATGGGTCTCAAAGCTGTACATGGCCTCTGAATGAAGTGACATAGCTATCAATTAGCTGATACAGAGTGGTTCTGCTGATCTTGGTGCAGCCCAAAACAACACAGCATGAAATACTTGTTTCAGAAATCCATGAGGTTACTTGCCTACCTAAAATACATACTGAGGCACTTGGATATCAGAGACTCAATGAGGAGGAAATGTGACAGTCACTACAGTTTTCATTGTGGAAAATAGCTATTTTTTAGGACAAAGTTCCTGTTTCTCAGCAGAAAACCTGGCTGTATTTTGTTTAACATGAATAAGGTACCAAAGGAAATAATGGCTTGTGACACAAAACCTGACAGACTTCTCAGGACAGTTCAGTCTGTGCTTTTGGCCACTTGTTAGTGGCAGCCACTTTCATTAGCAGACTTGTAGACACCTGTCTTATTTCTTGTCTCCCTCCTACTTTATTAAAGTCTCTGTGTGACAACCAGCCACCTGTAAAGCAAAGGCTGACTACCCACTGGTTTGGTGCCACATCTGTAACACATGCTGGTTTATTCAACAGCTATTCTAGGAAAGCAGCTCTGGCTCAACGAGGAGATGTTGAGTTGCTGCTAAAACTGGGAAACAGGGTTGACTGACCAGGATGCAGGCAAAGAGGCTGACAGAAGAGCTGACAAGAAGACAAATGTTCTAGAGGAAAATACCGGGTCCAGAAGGCCACAGGTATTGTTCCTAAAGAGGACAAAAGAGAGAACAGTAGGATTTAATTAATAGAGGAGGCTTTTCTTCCTATGGCTGTGTACAGAGAACAGGAACACTAAAAAAATTCCCAAACTTCAACTTTTAAATCTTGCCAGAAAGAGTTACTGCAGTATGCACACTCAGTGGACCAGACTTCATGACAAGAATTTGTGCTTTAGGAGGGATTTTCAATCAGTGTACAAGCCACAGGCCTTGGTGTTAAAAAGCATTAGCAAGTGGAGTGAGATGCTTCTCCATGGATGGTTTCAAGTGTTACTTTGAAGAGTGCTGTTGTAACAGAACAAGTAGTTCAGAACAAGTCACTGGAGACAGACAAGAGGAAAAGCTGAGAATAGGTGGGTGGGGAGGAAGTAGGAGAGTGGCTCTGAAATCACCCCCATCTGTGAAGTATGAGGACCTTTAGCCATGGGGAAATTTCTGTGATACAAGGCTGCCCAACACCCACCTTTGCAGGTACAAGCTGAGCAGTGCATGGAGTATACATACACTTAGACTGTTAGTGTCACATATTTTTTTGCTTCCTCAAAAACCATGGAAGCAGGGAAAGGAAAAGTCATGTAGTAAGTCTTACTACTCATAGAGTGCTGTTGCTGTGTAGGAAGGATGTAATGAGTAAAATGGGGTCTGAAGCAGAAATTAGAGACCATATCCCAGAGGCATTCTAACATGCATGAAGGAAAAAGCTTGTGCAACCTCAGGATTCAGAGTCTCAGGCTCTCTCCTGAATGTGGGCACTTCTGTCTGGGAACTGAAGCAAGTTTGGCCAATTCTTGTAAAATGCTCTTTTGGAATCTTTTGTGAAAATAGTCTAACGGTTGAAGCTCTGGTCCACAGAGAGAGAGACCTGAGTGAAAGGCAGTCCTGCAGTTGGGGGTCTCAGTTTCTCAGTCTGTTGTCCCCAGGTACTCCAATGATGAACCATGAGCATGACCCTGTTCCAAGACTCCTTCTTGAAAGCTATGACACTGTAAAGAAAAGAGGTCAAGTCTTGTGAAGAAAGGGCACAAAAGACACGACCTTATGATTTGGGGCCCATTGTCTGTGTCAGGGGTGTAAATTGCTGTAAAGATTTTTTGGGTTGGTCTCAAGGTGTTTCCATTGGAAGTGGATAGTGACCTTGCCACATGAGCTCATGTTCCAAGCACAAGATTCCTGAGCAAAAAGATTTCCTTCAATCCCTCCTGTCCAATGCCTACTTCCACTAGAAAGGGGGGTGTTCCCTCACCAAAGATTGATAGAGGTCAGATTGGGTCTGACACTGGAAATTTGCAACTTGCTGCGTAAATTCTGTAATTATAGACAGCTTGATTTATGAAGAATAGAAATAACAATCAATCTGGCTGCTATTGTAAATGGGATTCAGCAAAATGTATTGATCCAACCTGGAAATGCCTCAGCTTCTAAATAAGCAATAAGCTCAAAAAAATTAACTATTTTAGCTAATGGTGCTGGATAATTAACTCATAGCTATGCAATGGTCTGTTTCCTCTATTTCCAGTTGGGCACTTGCATTTTGGGTTAAGCTTGTTGAAAATTTTCAGATTTATGCACCCTCCCTCCCAAATGTTTAATTTCACAGATTTTAACTGCAATCGGTGCATTGTGACTATGTGGGATTTAGCACACTGTGGCATCAAGCACCACCTATAAGCAACATGTCCTGAGCATGGAACAGACAATTGTGTCTCTCTTCAAACTGTACTCTTTGCAGAGTTAAACTTGTGTCTAATATTTCCTCACGTCTATTTAGAAATACTTCCATTGATTTTTCATTTTTCCTTAAAAACATTCTTCAGTCACTTCACTCAGTCTGCTTCTAGTATTTCTATGAAGAATTCAGCAAAGAACTGAAACTCAGAGACTGAAAGAACATTATTTCTGCTCATATTCTTTCATAAAATTATATTTTACAATAAAAACTGAACAAAATACTGTACATATTTCAAGCATATGAGCATCTTGTCTTCATAACAAAATCTTAGAATGAGGTGCTAAGGATATTTTGATGTTGTAGTTTAGAAGCTGACATTTTCATAAACTAGGTTCTGTAAATCCATGAGTTATATTTACATGAATATAAATGCACATAAAATATTTTAAAAATGAAAATATGTAAATTACAGAACCCAAAATCTTGATGTGTTTTAATTTCAACTAAACCTTCTGAGATTTCACAGTGCTGTGAAAACGCCACTGGATTGAGCACATCCACTCAATGGCACAAATGTTCTGAAGACATCCTTTGGAAGATAAAATGATAAAAAGAAATACTGTACCAGTTGGATCAAAGTCTGGAAAATAATCTGGACAATTCTGAGCAGTAAGCCTTCCAGCAGGTGTGTCATCCCAGCACAACCAGCCATCCCATGTTCGGTTGCAGAACAGACCTGGACATTTAAGAGGATTGCAAGAGTTAATTCCACAAACAAGTCCCTCCTGAGCAACTCTGTTCTAGCCTCTTGAGGAATATTGCTGCCTGCAGACAAAAAAGTTTTCTTTTTGTAATATATCCTTTTGTTATTGTTAAAGCATATTAAACTGAATACAATCAGTTAAACTGATTGTAGGGTCCAATCCTACAAATTTATCTTCTTAATCTCCTTTCTGTCAGCTCTAAGCATGTACACTTGTGGTACCCAAAGACCTGTGAGACATCCACTTTTCATTTCACCTTTTGCTGCTCAGTACTTCTGAAAATCAGGCATTTGAAATGTAAAGGTGGGAAGCCCTTGTGGAGACATCCCAGCTAAAAGCAATGTTTGCAGAGAGAGGTCCCTGTGGGGCTGTTGCCTTGTTCAACACCAGAGATGGTGATGTAACTACAAAGCCAGTGAAGCAGGTGCAAGCCTGATCTGAAGAGGCAGATTCTGCCTGCTGATGGTGTCTAGGCAGGCATGCTGTGATCCTGTCCGTGATGCCCCTCCTGGGAAGGTGGTGCTGTTGAGACTGTGGGATGTTCCCAGCCCCAAACAGCAGCAATGCTGGGAGGCAGAACACAGCTCATTGCTGATCCCTGCTACAGAGATAGTACATGCCATGTAATTGTGCTCTAAGACTGCTTGCTGTAAGGTGCAACATGACTTGTTGTGGATTTATACAAGAAACCCATTAACCTCCCCCCCTACACTTCCTGGTTATTTTCCATTTAAAACCAGTCTGTGTTGGAGAAAAAAGTATTTATCACCAAGACCACCAAGATAAAGTGAAATAGGATGAGAAGATACATCTTTGCTTTTTATTACTCTGGGCCTGATGTAGTATTAAAATGGAGGTTGTTTTTGAAAGAATGGTAATAGAAGGCACCTACTAACCATAGAAAGTTATTCTGTGGGTAGTTTATTGCTTCTAGCATTTTTGAAACTATCCACAGATGAACTTTCTTACTGAAGCAATAAAACTGTAAAAAGGCATCTGAATCATTCCAATTTGCACCAATAACTGTTTGTAATTCAAGTAGTTGTTGATTAAAAATAAAAAGCATAAAAATTTCAAAATTAATATTTTACAGATTAGATCTTGTTCAGAAAAGAAATTTTTATGTATGCTTTTTGTTCATTAGCACGGATTTTATGTACATATATTTTTCAGTTATCAAGTTAAATGTGCTAATGTTACTTTTCACTTAATTAACCAATCATCATATCAGCAGTTTGTTATCTTTCCTTCAGGCATTGTCATGTTCTTCTATATCTTTGAAATGTATTGGGAAAACTTTCAGGAATATTTTTGTAATATCGAAGAAAAAGAAGAGTAGAAAATTATTTCAAATTGAGCATATTTTTGAAAAGTAGCGCCAAATGGATTTGGACGGAATATCTAGTTTCAAAACATTAAATCCTTTGCCTTGCCTGACAAAGAAAAATAATCATCTAGGTCAATCTAGGCATCATGGGCTCGTCTTCCAGGGTAATTATCGGGATATATAATATATGTACACATTTGTTATCTGTCTATCTATCTATGTATGCATATACACACACACATATACACACACATACACTGTGCTGTTCTGGAGGGGTGGTCATTTGTTTCCATGTGCCTGAGCTCCTCATTTTATTATGTCTTCAGTTCAGAACACAACTTCACCTGGCACCATCCTATAGTCCTGTTATCTTCATTCTGAGTTATAGACAAATTAAGTGCATGCTGCTATGAACTAACAGCCCCCAATGGCATCACTTAAATCTAGCTGCCAGCTGAAGGAATGAAGGCACCTCCCTGCTGTCCTCCTGCAACCACACTGCCCTTGAGAACACTACTAGGAATTCGTGTCTTGATACACATGAATTCCCAACTTATACTAGAAAATCTGCCCTTTGCAACTTATCACACAAGCAAACTGCAAAAGAAAGGTGAATCCAGTGGTTATTGTCAATGGATGCAAAAAATTTGGTGTTTATAGAGCTGGAGACTAAAAGAGTAATTTAAGAAGAAACAGTAAGTTAGTAAGTTATTTCCCCTGCAAGTCCAGCAACGGAAAGGCTTATTTATGCCAGAAACATCATTCCTTCTATCCAACGACCCTGTTTAACTGCTTGTGGGTATTCCTCATTATTCATTTTAATTAAAGTCTATTTTAAGCAGTGTGAATCTCTGTATTCATTCCCAAATATTGCTGCATCAGGACCTGATTATCTTATCATCTAACTTTTATTTGAGTCTTACAGAGCCCAGTAAAATTTTGAAGATAAAGAGCTGTAGAAATGTCTTCATTCTTCTGTTAGAAAAGATCCTTCATTGTCTCCAACACTGCTATTAGGTTGGGTGTTTTTTAAAATTGTTTAAAATATATTTGCCCTTTAAATGTGTCCTCAGTATCTGTTGCTTACTTGCATAAGTCTCATTCTACCTGTGATATTTTTTTTCTCTAGTTCCTCTTACCTTCATATCTTCTGCGCGAAAAAGTGACCAGGATTCTCAGTCCCAAACAGAAATGCTGCTTTATATTATGCAATTGCATAATATAAATAATAAATAATATAAATAATTTGCACCACTATTATTTGTTATTTCCATTTTTATTAATCTTCATATATGCTTTGTATTCAATAAAGATGTTTTATTTTATAAACCTTAGTGTTTTATAAATCTCTTTTTCCTATCATTGCTGCTGAATATAGAATCCATGGAACTTGTTCTGGTACAGAGCATGACACCCAGCAGTCAATATGTAATTGTTAAAAAATTGAAACAGTGAGTGGAGCAAACAGAACAACATTTAAATTTAAGATTCACAATCAGGTGTGACCTTGCTGAGAGGTTCAGGAAAATGCTATTTCCCAAGCAAGAACAAGAGAGTTTCAAGCAGAAAAGCATTGAACCAGAAATGTAGGTGACAGAGGAAGGAAGAGCTGTTCATTCCCTGGGCTCCTTCCAGGCTTTTTCCTTTCCTTGCACTTAGGAGGATGCTAAGTAGGTGTGAATTTGATTAGTGCATGTGGAAAGCAAGCTGCACCCTGAGGAAGACTATGGGTTAGTATAGAGAAGAAAATATTTATAGTTATATAACCACACATGACAAAATAAAGATTTTTTAAAACCCCTTTTTACCTTTTTTCTTGTATGGAGGAGCTCTGTTCATCCTCTCATAACATTTGAACTGTGAATCTATTATCTTCTGCCGTATCACTGAATTTTCAGTTACTACAGGCTCTAATGTAGGATCAGTATAATTTACAGTAGAAGAAAGACTTGGAACAATTCTCTGTATGGAAAGGAAAACCTGTTAGTACAACTGAATAAACAAAGATCAAATTAAAAAAAAAAAAAGTGAGGACCAGAAATTTCTGTTATGCATTCTTGAAAGGTCTTTTATTTGCACATATGTTTATCATTATGATGGGCCTCGTACTACTTACAAAGTAAATGCTGAATTTTTTTAGTTTACCTCATGAAAACATAAGATTTTAACCAAGCCATTCTTCTTGGTGATGAGACGATCATTAAATAATCAATAGTCTTCAAAATAATCTTCATTTAATTTAGTGTCTGCAAGAGAATTTTCTATCTTCACAGTTACACCCATGTATTTCTGCTCACTTATGATGATTTATCCCTAGACAGTGCAGGCAAAATACCTCAGTGCCACAGCCTTTGCTTTGAACTGATTAATTCATGCTATATGTCACCTGCTTTGAGCTTCTGCAACTGTTAAGGTCATAGAAACACAGTGGGAGTTTAAACCTCGATACCTGACCTTAACTTCTATTTAAGTACCTATAGCAGAATTCCTAAATTTGATAGTCTAAATAGCAAGGTCCTCTTTGATCTAGTGGCATCTTCTGAATTATTCCATTCTGAGCTACCTGCCAGTTAAAGGAAAGGATCATTGCCTCTGGAATGCAAAGATCTCAGCTGCAGACATCAGCTATGCTCTTTTGCCTGCCTGTCATCCATCCATCCATCCATCCATCCATCCATCCATCCATCCATCCATCCATCCATCCATCCATCCATCCATCCATCCATCCATCCATCCATCCATCCCTCCATCCCTCTTCCCTCCCTCCATCCCTCTTTCCCTCCCCCTCTTGTACAGCCTGTGAGGTCTGTGAGCAGAAATGAAATTGTGGAGCTATAGTGTGTTCTCTGTTCTGCCTGAATCCTGTTCACGACTTCTCTGCTTGAAGGTGATAGTAAAAGATGAGTTCTTCTGCTTTGCCCCTCGAAAGCAACATTGCTGTAGCACTTTCCTAGCATCACCCTCTGTTTTCCGCTATGCTAAATGGTACTAAAGCCATCACAAACACATTCAGATTCATTTGCAGAATACTTCAAAATCTAGGACTCTCATAAACACACAAACGTGACCTTTTTAACAGCACATGCTAATACAGAGATCTTTAGGCATGCATCTGTAGTTGTTTGAACTGAAAACATGGCAGGTTTGAAAGTTCAAATATTGGCTTGCTTCTTGCATTTTTATGCCCCTGTAATATCTCGCATCACAGGCAATTATAGTCCATCAATGAGTTATTTTTCCCCCATTTGCACAATAAAGCACCTTGGTAAAATACACGGCAAAACCACAGCATGTTTGACTTCATTGAAAAAATTCCATTACTTTTATCCTGATACTTCTGTGCCAAACCATGTCAATTTAATCTTTTTATAGTCTTATATAAAATCAATTATGTTTTTCTAATCTCATCTCATCTCATCTCATCTCATCTCATCTCATCTCATCTCATCATCTCTTTTGACACAGACATTTTCAACTGTATACACTTGCTAGGTGGAGAACATGGAGGCAGTAAATCTTGTTGTACTTAAGTAGGTGCTTGAAATAAAATAGGAGGAATAAGAATGAAAATATTTTCTGTCAGAGATAATTTTATATAAATTTTAGATGTATGCATACATCACTCCCCTTTCCTCCCCTCCAAGATATACTTGGACAAGGAAGCTATTTGGAACATTTCATCTGTCCATCCAAGTGAAAAATTAAGTAACTAGCATATCAGAACAGGAAATACAGACACAAAGCCAAACATCGCAGATCCCTTAGTCTTAAAAAGACTAAGGGGAGCAGCTAGAGTCCCCAAGAACCATTTAAAAACCAGCCAAGCAAAATCCTAAATCTAGCACAGGAGATGCAGATGAGGTTCTCCAGACAACCTCAGCTTTCTCTCAGCCCTTCGTGTCCCTGTCCATGACACACGCTCTGGTGCTTCTCTGAAGTGAATAGTAGGTACTGCATGCTAATTTTTGCCATTCTTATTTTGAATAATACCTCAGTTCCATGCTGTTTGTATTCAAGACAGAAATAACAGTTTTGTCATGGGAAGTTAGGAGGACTTCTGTGGCAATTCCTTTCTGCTTGATAATTTCTCTGTGATTCTGGGCCAGTTTGGGAACAACCATATGTGCAATGATGGTTTTGAGGGGTGAAATACAATTTGGACATAAAGTCATCTTACTCTTATAGATAGTTTCATTACTTGTAGTGTATAATTCCTGAAGAAGTCAGCTCTTATTTGGTATGATTACTTGGATAATACTTGGAGGCAGAGAGTACCTGTGTTGGTGGATAGATCGAATGTCTTGGATTGTGTATAAAATTATGTATGAGTGCTCAGCCATGTAACCAGGAGGCCCATTCTACTGTCTCTGCACAAGGTAATGGTGGAGCAGCTGAAATTGCCAGCAAAGTTTCTACTGCCCACATTTAGGCCAGAAATTCACTCAGACAGATTAAAAATATAGATGAGTTGTATCTCTAAAACTCACCAGTGGAAATCACTCAATGTCCTCCAGTAAAACGAAAACAAGTTTGGATAAAAATTGGAATAATAACACTAGATTTGTAATTGTCTCTTAAATGATCTTTTAAAATTATTATTATTCTAATTTTTTTCTTATTTTTCTCTTTCTTTCTACTAAACACAATGACTCAGATTTTCAAAGTTAATTGCCCAAAAGTCTTTCAAACACTTTTTATGTAACTGAATAGCTTGTGTGTGAAATCAAATTAAGGGGTAATACATACATATGTCACTGGGATTGTTCATCTGTAATGTGCCCTTTAAATCTGCTCTTTCCTTTGATTGCTATTTCTTATTCTTGTTTGCCTAGATTTGAAAGCTGGCCTTGGAAGCTTGAACACAATTTTCTTCTGCCTTAAAATCAGATTTCAACATCAAATTAATGAAATATTAATTTTGTGCCTTGCTGGAGGTGGAGAAGTCATATCCCTGTTTAAAATACTGTGTTTTTTATCGTGCATGAGAATCCCATGTCCACCACCCAGAATTTGAAGCCTGACCTCCAAAGGTCAGTCCAGTGGGCTGATGATCCAGCCTTTGTATACCTGTAGTTCAGTCAGACAAGAATTTTGATGCAGTTTGTGATGCCAGATGTTATTATTTGTTTTAGTCTTCTTCACTCCTTAATGTAGGTGTCAGAAAAAGGCATATGGGGCAAGGAGACATCTCTGGGTCATTATTCTCTTTTCAGAAATAGCAGGAGCTTGGGTATGGCTATACGGGATGGAAAGCTTAGTCTGTATCATGTTAATTGGAGAAGCTGGGAATGTCCCATGAACATCTGCATATGTTTGTATAAGCTGTCATGGAACTAATGATTTTTGACTCACCTCTGCTACTATATTTTAATTGTTATGTCAATGTATTTTAGAAATTAAGACTTAAAAGACACATTTGTACCACAAAAAAGCCAAGGTAAATTAATCTTCACCAGGCAACTACCTAAAAATATTGAACCTACAAAATATGGAACAAATTTTAAATGTTCAGAATCCACTACTGCACATTATAAAGCCTTCCCATCCATTCTTCAGATACTTCAGATGGAAATATAGATGATGTTTTAACAATAAAGGAATGCCTCATTCATTTATAAACATTCTTTATTAGGGAGAAATTAATAATTCACAATAATCAATATGATCATTGCTTGAAAATGCACTGAATTCTTCGGAAGAAAACAGTTTAAGTGATGTCCCATGCAGCAGTTTAGCAGCCGTACATATGATGTCACTCCTAAAAGTCCAAGTAAATGACGTCATACATACGACCACCAAGCCACCACGTGACAAATGACTGATATAAGAAAGTGAATTATCATTACAAAAAGAAATAACAGGCTGCTGGGAATGCTGAAGATCACTTTATACCTGGAATGAATAAAGGATTCTGAGAAAGCAGTTTGGATTCATTATTAAACTATACAGGAATGAACAAACAGTGCCCTGGTTTCTCTAAGAGAAACTGCTGTTAGCTTGTGCAAGACTGTGCCCATTTCTGCAAGGGAGAATCCAGATAAAGTAAGCAGAAAATTCTTTCACTGTTTTTCCCACAAAATATTGGACATGAGGAACAAACACCCCTAAATATTTTTCTTCGGCCATCAAGGAGCTTGCAGAACACTAACAGTAACTATACATGACATTTAGGAAAAGAAGGCATTTGTAGCTTTTTTTCCCCCTCCTTCCACTAAATATAGTACTTTTGCAACAATTATTGCTGAGCTCAGACTAGTAGAAATTCTGGATGCTTTAACTGCTTGTTATTGATTTCAACAGCTCAAACATTCACTTGGTATAATTCTTTTAAAACTGCAGTGTGCAGTCATCTCTTTGTGGATCACTAAACTTCTGCTCCTCAATACATCACATTTTAGAGCAAGAGCTCAGCATGATTTAGATGAGTTGCAGAGCCCCTCTCATACTTTGATTATGTTTGAACTACTTTTCAAAACTGCTAGTGTTGGGACAGATAAGCAAACAACTGTGATACCTTAGGAAGGCCATTAGCATACGGTATTCAGTAAACATAATCATTTCTATCCATCACAAGTGTGCTAGGAAGCAGCAGGAAATTTCTTTGGGGAAATACTACAACATGACATGTTTTACTTAATCACTGAATGCTAGAATTTTCCCATACTCTACCGCTGTTGGAGCAGGATGGTAATTATCTCAGTGAGATCCCATATGACTAACATGGCAGATTTTGGCAGCTGTTTAAACAAGCATGAGATTATCAGGCGCAGTAAATGAAGACAAGGTTGTTATAATGAAAAGGGAGTCACAAACCTTACAGTCCTTTTCCATTTTTACAAGATTTGCCTACATGAAGAAGCTTTGCTTTCATTTTAGCCTGATGAAAACTGTGGGCTAATCCTGAACACTTCATGGATATTTTCTTGCAGCCCTGATTATACTCTTGTGAGAGGGCTCTTTACTGCAATCAGCTGCATAGCAACAGCCTTGTTTTTTTAAAAAAGAAAGCATGTAGTCAAAATGCCCTGATTATTCCTGAAACTGGGTGAATAGAAGAGAATACAACATTCCTATTTCTTGGGAAATGATGAGCAGCCTGGCTCTCAAATTCTCACACTGATTCTTACCACCTTAAAATATCAGCAGTTTGCTTTCCAGAGTGTGAGAACAGGTTCAGAGCTTGTGAGTGCACATACTTACAGCATAAAGTAACCCATAAATAGTTACACAGGGAAGTGCGCATGCAGAACAACAGCCTCCAAAGGCATGGTCTGAGATGATGAGACCCAGGGGGATCTCACCATCCAAGGCTGGGGAAGACCCTGGACTCCCAGAAGGCTCAGAAGAAGCAAGACAAAGGTGACTGTGACAGACCTTCAGCAGCTCTTGCAGCCCTTGGGAGTTTTGCTCTGGACCAGATGCTGGAAGAGATGCTGTCTAGGCAGGAAAAGGCTTGTTCTCACCATACCAGCCCAGGCATGGGTTTCATAGGTGCACAATGAGAGCCACTGAGCTGAGCAGGAGTTTTGGCCACACCCCACACCACTCCACCAGTGCATGTTCCCTCCCAGCTGAGAGGATCAAACAGGTGCACCATGGGCAGCTCCCCCATCACGGTGGCAAGTGCTTGACTAATGGGTCCTGGAGGTCTGAACCTACGCTACCACAACTGTATTCCAAAACACACCAGCTTGTGCAGCTACTGAAAATTACATTTAGGTTTCCATATAATTAATTTCCAATGTTTTGTGAACAGGAATTATTCACAAGTCCTTCAGGACAGGAGCTTGAAAAAAGTAGCAGACTCTGCAAATCTTTGTGACTGAGGCTTGGTAACAATTTAACAGATCTGGACTTAGTGAACGTGCACAATTTTTTTTTTTCTTTTTTTTTTTTCCTCAGAATGAATTTATTTTAAAATACAATATTGGTCTAGTATGCCTAATTGAAAATAGTGTGGCCTTCAACTGCAGCATCCACTTAGTCCTTATTATGCATGTTGTGGTTTGCTCAGGACACAAAATTGGAGTATGTGGGAAAAATTACTTACATCAATCCTCATTTTCAGGGCCATTTGTAGACACAGTTCTTACTTGACAAAATAAAGCAGAGAATGCAAATCTCTTCCGTCAATGTCCTGAAAAATTGATTAGTCACACAGGAAAGGGACCCAAACCTTCTTCTTCCTCATTCTCAGCAGTTTGATGCTGCTGGTCACACTGTGCTGATGATCCATCTTTCTCGTGAAGAAATGTGCACTGAGGACATGAACTAATTGCTCCAGCATACCAGGGCTCATGTACTTGAGGAAACAAATCTCAGCCACATTCAGTGGCTCTCAATAATTGCAAAAAGCTAGAGAGCATCAGTGTAAAGTGAATTATGACATAATGAACAATAAAATTTTCTAATGGAATTCTGTTTGTATGGTAGAGAACTATCGTGCATCCAAAAGCCAGGGAATCCATCAAAGAAGAAGACAATAAGTAGTTGTTTTTATTACTAAATTAGGTTTAGGAACAACTGACACTTTCAGGGTTTTTTGGCAAAGATGAGTTATTATGAATCTGTACATGGATGTGCTATTTATTCTATGTGAAAAATTATATGCATAAAAGAGATGGTTTCTATCAGAAAGTACCAAAACCTCTTGATGAAAAGTATAAAGAAGGTGGTGGGAAGGGAATGTCTGTGCACACCAAGTAAGTAGGGTCTGTGACAAAAAAATTGAAGGAGAGATACAAGAAGAATCTGAGAAAGTCTTATGCAAGCAGTAACACAAGCAGTAACGGGGTGTGCTCCAGCTCTGAGATTGTGTTAGGGAATCACAGCTACTCTAAGAAAAGAGATTTCAGGTAAAAGTCTCCCCTACTCAATAAGGGTGATCGCCACAGGGGAACCACCAACACCTACAGTGGGCCAAACAGCACAAACAGAGAGCCTGGAGCCCAGAGGACAAAAAAAGGATCTCAAAGGGTTGTGTTGCTTTGCAACAGCTTGCAGTGACCATGGGAGTGCAGGTCACAAATGAGGGCACGACAGAAAACCATCGAAGTCATAAAAGAAGGGAGATCTAGAGGGTGGGTAGAGGAGAGGGATGGGAGATCACTCCTGGCTGTGTCACAAACCACCTTAGTTACCGTATTTTCCCCAACCACAGTGGCTGACATGTCTCACAGTTCCTAGAACAAAGGAGTCATTTGAAGGACCAATAGATTGGGAACATCCTTTTTGAAAAAGAGACTCCTTTTACTCATTACAAACCATAAATGAAATGTAAAAAATGAATGGCTTCTATCATCTACATATGGGAAAAAATGACCGAGGCAAAATATTTTTCATATTTGATCTAACAGCAGTATTCTGGATAAGTTCTATGAAGGAAACAAACATTGCTTGTGGTCTACTTCTGTGACCTTGGTTTCTTCTCTACTGAAAGGGGAATAACCCTAAGAGACGTCAAGTTAGAGCTCAGTGTGCCCACTGCAGTGGGGAAAGAAGGCACATAGAGATTTGAAGCATGAAAATGTTAAGTTAAATTATCCATTGAGGTCAGAATATGAAGTGTCATTTGGTGCAGAGATATTTAAAATGAATGCAGATGCAGATCTCACTGAAGTTTTCAAAAGAAATCCTAGTGCTGGAGTGCTGCAGGAATAAGCACAGAAGTAACATTGCACACATGCTCTCATGGGTAAGAGATTTAAAAGGTCTGGGGACAACAGGGCAAGGATCAGTCCTTCAGGGCTGACCTACAAATCCGTTCTGTAGGTCAAAGCACCTCAAGTGCTCAGAAGTGCTGTTGACAATTTTAATTATCAGAATATTTAAAGTCCTGTCACTTGACTGGGAGCAAAAAAAGCTGGATCTATTTCTTCATTTGCATTGGCTTTTTATAGGGAGAATTGCTGTTCTTTGTCAAGACACCTATCAAGCTTTGCAGATCAGATGGGATTCAAACCAGAAGGAAGCTGGTGTCTCTCAGGCTCTTTGTTACAAACATTTCTGACCATGGGTGATTTCATAGCCAGTGTCTTGTCACATGCACCCTTGTAGGATAGGTAGAACAGCCAACCCAAATAGTCACAAATAACAGAATATTCTAGTATAACTCAGGGTAGAAGAATTCTCTGAAGCAAAGAGAGGATTCCTCAAATTATCAACTAATTCTGGACAAATTCTTTTGGGACAAAAAATTAGCAGAAATATATTAACTCTCTTCAATTCTTTCTCTGTCTCTTCAGCTCCTCTTTGACAGAGGGTCCTAATCCTGAATCCTGAATTCAATATTTTACCAAACTAATGTGTTCTTTGCTGTTCCCCTGGATTCTCCATAATCTCATTGAATTGTTTTCTCTTTACCTCCTTCTATCCATCATTCTCTTACTGTTCTCTACTTCACTTTCCTTTTTTATCTATATAAATTTAAATGGCAAACAGCACTGTGGGCAAGCTCTGCTAAGCTGAGAGAAGTACAACCCAATGAATAAACCAGGTAGAGCAGCTGATTATGGTCTCAAACATATTTTCTACAACATGGAATTTGACGAGGAGATGCACAGAGATATTTCACATCCAGATGTTAAAGGAGAAGATGAGAAGCGGGGGGGCAGGAGGATAAAACCAACAAAGCACATGAAGAAAGCTTTCTTCAGGAACACAGAGCTAGAGTTAGATGGGGAATAAGGTGGCAGATACCATGCAAATTATTTGTATCACACCAGGGTAGTGAGTGCTTGTTCCTTGTAGCATCATTCAGACATGATTCAGATCATTCTGTAACTTAGGCTCTGGGCACTATTCTCAATTTTCACTGCCTGTAATGTCTATGATTTTATGATGATCACTAATTTGAGGTTTTGCAAGGAGAGATCAACAAAAAAGTTCAATTTATGTGAGAGGTATTTAGTCAGGCAGAAATGAATTTGCTACATGTTTAGAATCACAATTACTCAACTACGTTACATACATTAAAATAAATGTAATGTTGATATGAAACAGTTTAAAATAACATTTGAACTAATAAATAGATTTATATGATTATTTTTCTTTTTGGTGGCTTTTCTAATAGCAGATCAACTATAAACAGTGAAAATCCATCACTACTTAAGTCAGTTTGTCTCACAGAATAACATTAAGGGCAGTTTTCAAACACATGTTCCCATGAGATGTTGTAGCCTGTAAAACACAGAAATGGAAAGTCATATGTATAATCTGCTTCGGACTTGCAGTTCTGTCTCACCAAGAAACAGTGCTTTCAAGTTCAAACTTTTATTAGACGATCTTACTAATCTTCTTTTGAAATTTATTAGTAAGGAAACTCCTTCACCTGTAGAGTATAACAAATACAACTTGGTGCTCATTTTGCTCAACATCACCACAAGTTTAAATAAGACAGGCATCATGAGCAGTTCAGTTTTTTTGTACTTACAGTTAGAAGGATGATGAGTAAGAGGCAACTCTGGGTTGTTTTTTTCATTGTGGATTTTTCTTGGAGAGACACGTTGTAGATGACCCTTCTGGGAATTAAACAACAAAAACGAAATCATTATTGGACTTTTCATGTTGCTATAAATTCATTGTCTTTGTGTATGAGCATATTTTCAGACTTACACGGGACTCTGTGTGTGTGGTTGTTTGAGCAGCCCTGGCATTACATGTGCTCAGGTTTGATCTAATTGGAGGTTGATACACTTTAAATTTAGTCTCCTCTTTGAATCTCTGATGGCAAATGTAGATGACGTGGGTGCAGCTCCACGTTATGGGGTCACCAGCAGCAGATATGGGTTAAGCCCTGTGTTCTTGCCAGCTGAGGCTTCCTTGATTGTCCTTTTTCAGCTGCTTCTAGCCTAATATAGTGCTGCAGACGTATGAACAATCTGTATATATTAAACCGGACTTGCAAAACCCAGAAAGATCCAGTTTGCAAATAAGTATAATAAGAGCTCAAAAGACATGTTTATGGGGCTAGGGAAAGCCAGAGCTTGAGTAATCTCTAGCTAGGTGAACAAGCACATGTGGCAGGGAAAGAGAAACTGGGAACAGTGCCGTGGGATATCACGCTCTGCAGTGCAGCTGGGTGGCTGGGCTGTGGAGAGACACACAGCAGTGCAAGCCTCAGGCCATCGAGCATGACTGCTTCAGCACAAAGTACTGGGGAGTCAGAGCATGGACACGACTCCACAGGTTTGAAGGGAACTGGATCACCAGCTTTTTGGTTTTCTGGGTTTTTCCTGCATCAAGACTTATATGACCTATTTGGAAAACATATCCAAGGGCCACCAGGTATAATCTTACTGCTTCATGGTTGTGGGAGTTCAAGAAAGCAAAGATCTTTGCATTAACACACCATTTAAAGTTTTATAAAAATGTAAGTGCTGCATTAAAGTGAGAAATATAGCTTTTGTCAAAACACAAAGCGCCTTCTGATGTCTCACAGACCACTTGTGGTGTATGTGCTGAGCAGCGTAGGATATGTGGCTGTGACCACCTTCAGTCACAGTGAACATTCACACACCTTCATTTTTCAGACAGCTTAAAAACTAGAAGTTTGGTGTTTTCTACCTGGACAAACAGTCCTGTGAGCACCCTACACATTTGAAACCCATGGAAATGGAAAAAGGCCAGGGACTTGGATGCTTAGTCTAGTTGACATGCAGTGAATAATACAACTACTTGTGTAACATTTGTGTCATCACCAGCATTGTAACAGCTTTTCTCATCTTTAAATGGTCTGGAAGGGCACCCATTTTCAGAGGGGGAATGAAATATTGTCCTCACCTAAAGCTGAAATATGTAATGTCAAAAAGTAATAAAGGTGTGGTACTTCCACTTCAATGTAACACGTGATCCAGTGGGATTGCTGCAGTTGTGTGTCACTTTTACATTAAACATAAAGTGATGACAAAGAGGGCTCAGAGGATTTGTCTCTAATAGGAAGTAGTCTTATTACTGTCAGAATTGTTCCAGAACCATTCTGCTGTGACAGAGGTAATGCAACATGCAAATGATACAGAAAACATATGTAGTTGCACTGTGAGCCACGAAGTTACATTTGATTATTCATGGTAGACAACTCAATTGAAGCAAAAACTGGACATCTAGATCAGAGAAAAATACCTGGAATTGTCTGCATATTTTCCAGGCTCTTCCCTGCAATCTGTGTTGGTTCAAACTGACAATAAGGATTAATGAAGAACATACAAGTAATGGCTCTTGGCAGCTCTGCTAGTGAGCAGACATACAAGCACGAGTACGGTGTTCATCCAGTTATACACTGTACTGCAGAGTCTTTTGCAGTGTGGTGTAAAGCCAGTCTGGTGGGTGCCTCTATCCTTGTTAGCATCATCACTTCTGCTGCATCTGTAGGGATTTAGTATCAGGTAGGCAAAGGGAGCACTTTGCCTTACAAACTGTCAACAGCTTTAAAATACACAAGAGTTTCTACCAATGGCAGAGAGATTAACACAATACTGTGACCTAGAAAGCATAAGCAAAATCAACATCAGCTGAATTTGCCTGCTATATATCTGCTTTTCCTGCATTTTGTGTCAAGAATGTCTGTAGCACCATGTTGTGCTATAGTTGTAGATGCAGGTAAATTTTATCCTCATGAGATTTTGTGAACATTTTTTATTATGTACTGAAAGAGCTATTTAAAATGTTTCTTGCTCCTGTCTCTTCTAATTAAAAAAAAAAAAAAAAAAAAAAGCCATCTGTAAAATACTTAACACATTATTTCCCCCTATATTTCCCAATGCACCATATGATACTACATATTAATAAATGAGTAAGAACTATTTCCCATGCTGAATCTTAGCTAATCTATTTATTTCTAGTCATTTTTCTTTTAGCCAGCCACAATGGCTGACATGTCAGATAAAATCCAGCACCCGTTTTGTCTTTTTCACAGAAGCCTTTTCCATTGGCAAAATTTCAAGACTTGAACAACAATATTTTAACTATCAAACCATAAAGCTCCTGACTAAGAAGAGTTTTTTTCTTCTTTAACCATAAGACTGGCCCATAACACTGCAGCTCACTTAGGCTGGAATCAGTACTGGATCAAGGATGATGGTCTCATTGAAAGGAAAGGGTACATGTAAATACAAAGTGTTGGTCAACGGGCAGGGCAGAAACAACAGGGAGGCAGAAAGATTCACACAAGGAGATGGACCCTGTCAGCCTCCAGACAGAGGAATAAACCAACACTCCATGGCTCAGACCCCATCTCCAGTGATCCAGGTTCACTGGATCATCCAGGCAAGCTGGGATGTGCAAAGCAGTAAGCTCAAGTGCCTGCTGTTTTGGGTCTTGTGTGTTTGAATGATCACCTTTTTCCATGGGCACTACAGCCCATGGGCAGCATGTGTGCAGCTGAAGGAAGGCAGGACAGCCTTCCAGCAGAACACTGGAGCTGTGCTGTCAGGAACAGAGGGTGGAACCAGAAACGAGTCTGCACCCTGGTACATGCTCACACCATGACTCAAGCACTCAAGGGCTCCCATGGCAGTACCCACAGGAGGCTGTCCCCTTGCTGCCTTCTGGATGTCAGGACCACCTGACTGTGCTAACGAGACTGTCACACTATAGGGCCACACTATGAAGAGGTCAGGAAATTAGTTTTCAGCTACACAATTTTAAAATAGATTTAAATGGATTTCTTTGTTCTTTTTTTTTTCTTATTATTTTTTTATTAACAATTACAGATGGAGAAACATTAATATTTCAAGCTGTTTTAAGAATAGATATTGCAGATGTTTTAAGGTATGAATGAGTTTTTCCTGAGATGATGCTTATTACCATAAACAACAGGAATTATAAATAATGTACTGATAGTTCTTGGGATCACTGGAGCTTATATAAGAATGATTATTATGGCAATGTAATACAGTTTAAAATTGCACCAAAATTTGTTTCATTTGCTGAAGTTCCCAGGTTTTGGGTGCTATGCTGATTCCTGTTCCTATAATATTTAGCCTTTTTCCCTAAGTTTGACGATGTCTTTACTCAACGTTAAGTTAGTATAACATGCTTCATGCATTTTAATCTTTGAATAACCATATTTAGGGATTAATCATAAGCACATTTCTAAAGCCTAGTACTTTTCCATTATTGTATTAATTCTTCAGCCCCTGTTGCTTCTAATAGTTACATACGACTTCTCTGGCTGTTATTTGAACTAGATTATTGTTCTTTCTTTGCAAATGTAGTGTTCATGTAGCTCATTATGTGCTAAGGTATTCCTCCTGCTTCAGCTATAATAGTAATACCACTGGCATCTTGGGATTATACCTGAAACTTATCTGAGGATGAACACAGCATCTGACTCAGTAATGTCATCTCTTTTGTCTTTGTCCAGATGTCCACAGGTGTAGTACTGTGCTGAACAGGTCTTCAATTACAGTTACCATTGGGTCATCCAGAAGGTGGGACAACCCCCCTGCACAGCCATTTGCACAAGGTCAACAGAGGAAGTCAAACTTAGTCAGGAAGAAGGGTTTAAGAGGAAGATTTAAAAGAAGGCAGTGGAGCAACAATTCTCTGCCATGTTCTGAAGAAACAGTAGAAGAAAGAAAGAAAGAAAAAGAAGAAAAAAGAAAGAAAGAAAGAAAGAAAGAAAGAAAGAAAGAAAGAAAGAAAGAAAGAAAGAAAGAAAGAAAGAAAGAAAGAAAAAAGAAAGAAAGAAAGAAGAAAGAAAGAAAGAAAGAAAGAAAAGAAAGAAAGAAAGAAAGAAAGAAAAAAGAAAGAAAAAAAAAAGAAAAAAAGAAGAAAGAAAAAGAAGAAAAAGAAAGAAAGAAAGAAAGAAAGAAAGAAAGAAAGAAAGAAAGAAAGAAAGAAAGAAAGAAGAAAGAAAGAAAGAAAGAAAAGAAAGAAAGAAGAAAGAAAGAAGAAAGAAAGAAGAAAGAAAGAAAGAAAGAAGAAAGAAAGAAAAGAAAGAGAAGAAGAAAGAAAGAAGAAGAAAGAAAGAAAGAAAAGAAAGAAAAGAAAGAAAGAAAGAAAGAAAGAAAGAAAGAAAAGAAAGAAGAAAGAAAGGAAAGAGAAAGAAAAAGAGAAAGAAAGAAAAAAAAGAAAGAAAGAGAAAGAAAGAAAGGAAAGAAAGGAGAAAGAAAGAAAGAAGAAAGAAAGAAAAAAGAAAGAAAAGAAAGAAGAAAGAAGAAAGGAAGAAGAAAGAAGAAAGAAAGAAAGAAAGAAGAAAGAGAAAGAAAGAAAAGAAAGAAAGAAAGAAAAGAAGAGAGAAAGAGAGAAGAAAGAGAAAAAGAAAAGAGAAAGAAAGGACTTCTTTATTCTTCTGCTCTAATAAATCTGCAGTGCTAATTTTCACAATACTGCTAACACCTTTGGACAAAGAAATGGATTTAAAAATGATTTTCAATAGAAATTTGAGGAGTTGTGGCAAAGTACAGAAGTGTGATGCAAAAAACTCTTTCTTAGTGTGTTTACTATAATCAGAAACTTTGAAACTTCACTTACAACCTCCCTACCAGGCTGTGAGTTCCTTTGAAAGCTTCCTTCCCACCCCATGCAGCTTTCTCAGGGTGACTAGTTGAGTACACACCTCAAACCACAAGGTATCTATGTTTTGTTATCTAGATAAGGCTTGCAGACCCTCCTGGGGAGTGTGTTGCCACTCAGTACAGAAGGCACGTACCTCTCTGCCTGCAATAACACTGGACTGGGAAACTGCTTCAGACACCACTGAGCAAGGCACAGGCAAGCCAGGCGATCCTTCTGCTGAGTGTTTAAGGTGTTTAGATCCGGGGAGGAGGTTGCAGGTCTGTGTGCGTAGCCAAACATGCAGACAGTTTCCAGGAAAGTATTAAAATTATCCCCCCATTAACAGTGGGACATTTTACACCTGGGTTCCTAACTTAGGCTACTGCTTTGGGCCAGGAGTGAGTTGTACATCACACTTCTACAATCCAAGGTCTTGTGCGGACCAGAATTATAGTTATACACATCAGGCACAGGAAATTCCAGGAGTTTAATGCCCATGCCTGAGATGGGAGTTGAGCCAGTCCCTCTTATTTCCCAGTACATTCTCTAGCCATTACTCACAATAGTCTTGAAATGGTTTAAGTGGCACCAGGATCCCCTGGCATTTCCAATAGAAATGGTGATCAGTGTTTCTGGTGTCACATTAAGATGTTGCAACATTAAAATTGCAGGAATCTAGGACATTTGCTGCTTATCTCATTCATTTTGGGAGTCTTGGAGTTGTTCTGTGTTGTTCTGTGTTCTGTGTTGTTCTGTGATGACTACTCAGTTGTTATTGTAACAGATCAGAGTTTCCATTAGCTTGCCATGTGGAGATTGTGAACTGCATCTCTAGTGTGCGTTATGTTAACAAACTGAAACTATCAGCCGTGGCAAACAGGCAATTTCAGAATTACACAGAGCAAATGACCAAATAATTCTGTTTTATTGATTCATTTGGATTACATGGGAGCTGCAATGCTTGGTAGTTCAGTTTTCCATTTAAAACCAGTGAACAAAGAGGGGTTATTTTACCTTCTGTTTCCCTTTAACCAAATACTTTCCAATAAACCGCACAAAGATCAGAAGAAAGTAGCTACAAATTTGTCTGTGTCTATTTTTAAGGTAATCACAAAGTTTTCCAAGCCCCCACATTACCTATGTGATCATATACACCAGCAAGGAAATTGAAAATGGTGGTTCTTGGACTGAGTAATACCAGAGAGACAAATACACTTTAAAAGAACAAAAAATACCTCCAAGAAAATGCTTTGAATAAGAATTATTTATCTAAGACTTAAAAAATATATGGGCCAAATTATCCAGAAGATTTTCAGGAAAGGCTGAACATTTTCTGAAACAAAAAGTAGTAAAGAATCAAAGGAGTTAGAGGAGCTGATTCCTTCCACCTGCCAGGGCATAACTCAGGAGAGGAATGTTGAGGTATCTGGCTGAGCACTGACACAAATCCATTTTTATTACATGTAGGTATAGGGGGGTGTAATACTTCTGCATCATCAAATGTAAATTGAGGGTGATGCTTACTGCTTATTAGTAGCCAAAAATAACCCAGTAGCCAACCCCCCCTCCCCTTACTTCTTCAGAGATTAGGAAACCATAGCTAATGACCCTCTTGGCTGTTGGAGAAGCGGTTTTATGAGGTTACAAGTAAAAGCAAAGAAAATTTCAGGAAGAGACTAGCAAAGTATTTCAGTGGATTTGTTGGCAGACAAAGTTTGGAATACTTACACAAACCAGACTGTGTAATTAGTTTCAAAAAACTTAGTTTTAGTCTTTTGCAAATGTCATCTATGAAGTATTTTAGCCCAAAAATGTTAAGAGCATTATGTGAAGAGTTGCATACCAAGCAATTCTGGAGTTCGGCATCTACAGGACCCTCTGTATCTTATTGCATTTCTCTGAATTTGGCAATATCATTCTGCTTTACCCAGAAATAGCTCCCAAGGGATGTTTTATGACTCTTTACCACAGGCTGTGGTGATATCAACAGTGGTTAAAGGAAGAGGTTTATAGATGGATGATATTGTGAGTAATAGCACATCTTTCCCTGCATGGATCAATTTAAGCTTTTGTGTAATTGAAATTAAAAGAAAATTGACCTTCATGCTTTTGCAGTGAAAGAAGAAACAACACATGCAATTACACTTTTACTTCAGCCATAATGTAGTACACATTGACTCAGGAAAAGGAGTTCATTGTTTTCTATCTCTAGTCAAAGGATACACTCTTGAAATAATCTCACTGTTGCAAAACAATGGTTACTCACGTAAGAATTACATCGGACTCTCAGCACCCATCAAAGTATCATGTTTTGGGCTGGAAGGTCCCTTTAAATATCATCTACTTTAAAACCCCTCTGCCATGGGCAGGGACACCTTCCACAAGCCCAAGCTGCTCAGGGCCCCATCCAGCTTGCTGTTGAACACTTTGCAGGATAGAGCATCCAAAACTTCTGGGTAACTTGTTCCATGGTTTCATCTCCCCCACAGTAAAATATTCTTCCTAATATACAGTCAAAATCTACCTTCTTTCAGTTAAAAACCATTGATCTCTTCCTGTGACAGCAGACCCTGGTAAAAAATTTTGTCCCTATCTTGTAAGACGCTGTTAGCTACTGACAGGTTACAATAAGGTCTCCTTAGAGCCTTCTCTCCTCCAGGCTGAAGACCTCCAGCTCTTTCAGGTTGTCTGCACAGGAGACAGCTCCAGCTCTCTGATCATATTCATAGGCTCTGTCCCAGGTTGATGCTGAATTGTATCCCCATTCATCTGTTTAGCTCAAAAATAAATTTTGCACTTTTAAAACTGGGTCTGAGAATGAAGAAGAAGCAGTAGAATGTTTGAGGCAGTTGTTTTCAAAACATCAAGATGAGAGTTTTCAGCTTTCCTTCACACACAGCCTGTGTTGTCTGCAGTGTGGACAGGGGTAGAGAGCTTTCCTTTGCTTTTTGTTAGTTTGTGGCTAGCTGAAGCAGAGAAGTTCTCTGGACTGTGAGGTTTTTTCCCCTTTTCTTGGAACTGTTTGAACCTGCTCTGGACTAAACCCAGCAGAGCACCAGGAGCTCACCCCTGTGTCCCCCCAGGCCTGGCCTGTGCTCAGCATTTCCCAGTGCCAGGCACTAACACAGAGTGAGCTGAGCCACGCTGTGCCCCGCGGGAAACACTGGCTGCATTCGTCAGCTCCTCAGGGCGACGAGAGGTTTTGTTCTTTAGCATTGTTCATTTGTTGTACTGGGGAGTGCTTTGCCTGTTAAATAAACACATTTTTTTCCACTTTCCTCCAAGGAAAATCTATTTTCCCAAACCAGTTTGGGGAGGGGCCATTTGGATTTGCTTTCTAGAGGTAGCCCGTTCAGAGGTTTCTTCCCAAATTTGCCCTAAACCAGGACAGGCTGCTCTGGAATAATTCCAACAGGCCCACATCCTTCCTAAGTCGGGGCCCCCAGAGCTGGATGCAGCACTCCAGGTGGAGTCTCCTCAAAGCCAACAGGGAGCAGAATCCCCTACCTCGATCTACTCACCACACTGTTTTGGATGGAGCCCAGGATACAATTGTCACGTCACAATGTTCATACTTGATGGTGAAGGCTTTCATTTTTTTAGTTTTTGCAATCAAATTTGAAATACTGAAGTTAAATGCTAACCTTACAATTCTGAAGCAACACTCAGGATTTTACCAGCTCTGCTTTTGGTAATGGAAAATAGGATAAAACTAGCAATATTTTAAAAAACTTGCTAAGTGCCAGGAAATGTTACCATGTTAAAGTCAAATATTTCCAATCTGTGGAACAAAGAAGCAGAAAAAAACCAGAAAGCTGTGTAACAAAGCAGAGGAATCTATAAAATCTATAGCAGAGCATTCCTGTTCTCAGTGCAGGAATAGTGGGACTAAATGAAGGAGCTTTGGCCACTGGTCCACCATTCAACAGATGAAAGCAAGCACACTGCAGGAATGCCTAGTTCATTACTGAACATTCCTCAAAGCAGAGCACTTCCTCTGCTACATCATTATGAATCTCTGGTTTAGCATGTCAGACAGTAGCACAGTAAAATTGTAACCTTTTAGGCCCAGCTGTGAAACATCTTTTCAAAAGTGCTTGCAATTTTTGGAGTACTTTGCAGCAGTGCTTGTACAATAAGAAAATATGCAATTATCTTATCTTGGAGACAGTGCAGCTTGGACACAGCCAAAAGCTTGGGATGAATACTACCCTGCTGTAAAATGAAGGTTTCAAAAGAATTGTGTACATTTATGTCAGACTAAATTCTTTTGTATACCCTGCAAAATGAAAGCAGAAATGTAGAATTAATTTTTCTATATATAATATTTTAACACCTTTCACCGCCCTTATCACCTGCAAAATAACCTTTGTGGGTAAGATGAATAGTATTAGTATTATTTAAAAGGAGAATTGTGAGGGTAGAGCTAAATATACATTGCTAAAGAAACTGAAATATACTACACATTTTCAGTCAAAACTTTTGAGTTAAGAAAAAAAAACCATATCCATGGTTGCCTTATAACTTTAGCTGGAACAGCATCCCAACTGTACTGTGCATACAGCCTAGACCTTACATACCAAAAATGCCTGTCAATGTAGTTAAAAAGACTCTAGCAAATACTTGAGTTCAGTGGAGCAAGAATATAATGACAATGCAGACCTGGATGGATTTTGGAAGTGCATAAAAAGAGTTAGGGAGAAGCAAGAAAAACTGCAGGCTAAGAGGTGAATGTAAGGTAATTTTTCCAAATACCAAATTCTTTCTGTATCACATTGAAAGAATCTTCAAATAATTGGATAAATGTAACCTCATATGTGATGTTCATTGCTCTTGGATCAATACTTTCAATTGTTTTGGTCAATACTTTCTTCATTTCATATATTAAATTTTTTTGCTAAATTTTTTTCTTTTGGTTGCAGCACACGCTGCAAAGAAAAATAGTTATTTTATATTTATTTTCAGCCAGTTCCCCCTCAGTTTTCCATGTAATCCTTTCCTAGACTAACTCCCACTGGTCTTTTTTTTTTTTTTATCCTATGCATACATTCCTATAAATTATTTGAAGCAAGTGAATATTTTATGGGGTAGGCAAAAAAACCTAGAAAAATATTATAAGTTCTAATTATGTCAATGTTTTTATATAAGTCATATAAAGTGTGAAAAATCCTGTGAATAGACTGTTTTAAATCAAATGCACATGATATACATTTAAAGCATTTTGTTCCCACTTGGCAGAATAGCCCATGCTACAGCTGGATGTTGGTTTCAATTCTACCTCGAGAAATATGAGCCTGTGTGGAAATAATGCATTTTTCTTGAGTCTGGTTCTAAATTTATAGCAGTTTTGCTAATAATAAAAACTTGATTTTGATTTGAGGTCAGGGTATATAATTGTTGATCTCTAAGGGTTGCATTTAATGTATTATGAGGGTATTTTAAGTTCTGTAATAAAAGGAGACAAGTTTTGGGACATTCAAACCCTCTTGTGACAGTCTCTGGAGAAGGCCTTGTGTGCCTGAGGTCTCAATTAACTTTTAAAGATACACCAGCTGGTTTACCTAAAGAATTTTTTTATCTCTGCTGACACATCTTGCTTTACCTATGCTCTTAAATTATTATATCTACTGCAACTCTTATACTTCTGTATCACACCTACCCTAGAATGAGTAGAAAAATGACCCAAAGCTGTCAGATAATCTAAAGATAAATAAAGATACAATAATGTAGTGATTGATGGGGATATAAGAAAAAAATTGGTTAATCAGTAAAAATAAGATTATCTGCAGCAATTTTTACAGAATATTTGAATGTCATGGCTGAAGTGCTTGGATATTGAGTTGTCCCTGTCAGGAATTATGGCACCATTACTATAAAAGGTTAAATTGTATGTAACTGTCTAAATTTCCAATTTCAATTAGGGCAAAATCTACACATTTCTCCCTCATCCATTATACATTCATTTCAGAAGTTCAACAGGGCAATTTGCATATAGTGAAGTACTGTGAACTGATATTTTCCCAAGAGGTAGCTATTAGCAACTAAAAATTCTGTAGAAGACTTCCAGATTAACATACATGAAGAGATGTGCTTTCAATGATAGCTAGGCAGGTGAAGTTCACAGTGCTTAGGTTAAAACAAAGGGTAAAATGGGTCTTTGCCAAGACCTGCAGAAAGAAGGTGGTTACTTTTTTCTTCATGGTTCCTCGTTTTATCTGTAAATTAGAGGGGATTAGTGAGGAATACAGATGAGGAATGGGAATCACCTAAACAGTGAGACAAGTCATTACTGGTGTAACCCACTGATATGCTCCCAGAAAATTTTATAAAAAGCCTTGGTTCTTTCTCCTAAACATAGTTCCATGTCTGCAGTCTGAAGTCCAGGGTTCATCCTAGTGTCCTCATCTGAATGCAGATGAGACACAATGTATTTGCAGGAAAACAAGACCAGGAGAGGTCTAAAATAGATGGTGGCTGAAATGTGAATGCTCCTTGTGAGCTGAAATGTCGGTCATTACTTGCTACCAAGATTAACAATGACCTTTCAGGGACATCAGATGCTAGCCATGCAAACAGAAGCTCTGGGGACTTCTTCCTCTGCTTATAAATATTAATATTCAGAAGGATTTTCATAACAACTTGTGGGGTTCAGAGTATCAGCATTACCTTCCACAGATCCTAAATACATGTGGCTATGAATGACCTAACACTTATCACAGAGGTTTCATTGGAACCCAAGTTTGGAAAAAAGCTTAATTTTCTGGCAGATCAGTAGTGGGTGTAATATTTTTTTAAAAAAAAACAACCCAAAACCCAAGAAAAATGGTTAAATGTGAGAAAACCAGTACAAAGGAGAAACAAACTCTTTCACCCCAACATTCCCAGCCAAGAAGAGCAGAGCAGAGCAGAGTCTTTGCATCTTTCTACCAAGATGAGCTATCATGAGTGAGTTCTTGAGAGGTTAGTGAAGCTCTGCTTCTATTAAGCTGAGTTTATTGAAGATCTTTTCCTGTCCTGCATTCTGAGGACAACGAGATTCTCATGGAATCATGATGGATCTCATGGATCTCATGGATTACAGGCTGTCATTTTGCTTTTGCTGTCCATTATGGGGGACAAAGATCAGAGCCAGATCCTGCAAAGTGTCAAGGTTCTCACTGCCCTCAGCAGAACTGGCCTTCTGTCAGCCCTGCCTTTTTCTTCTTCCATCACACATGCTGTGTGGAACTCTGAGACAGCATTGGGAAGCTAACCTACACACCTTGAAAAGGAAAATGGCATAACATGGAATGATTTCTTGTCACTTATGTTGGCTCCTCAGAGCCCATTAAATAGTATACTGATTTTTTTTTAATTGGCCTCTTAACGATGTCACTGTCCCATTTACTATTACTGTTACTACTTTAAAGTTCATTTATCTGATTTTGTTCTCTTTTCATGTGTTATTTTGAGATGACATTCTAGTCAGATAAATAATGGGTAGGCTAATTTTGTGCTAGACAGGACACCAGTGGGGAGCAGGGCCACTCAAAAGCATCTTGTTAGCCAGGGCCAGTAAGACAGGCTGGGTGTAAAACATCGTGTGGTGTGGCTCCCACTTGCTCCACTTTTAGGACTGGAAGCCTCTGGGACCACTGCCATTCTCAAGCAAGTCAGCTGAAGTCCAATTACAATCACTTATAACATATTTCTTAAGGATGCCAAAACTAACTCCAAATGCTTCCTTATGCCAAGGTTTGCTTTTGGTAAAGTCTTGATATACGCTGGCTGAAGTCTGTCTTCAGCAGAGTTTTATTTTGCTGGGAGAGATGAAATTAATTTCTGGCTCCAGTACCCAAAGAATTCAGAACCAACCCCAGAATGACATCTGAAGTCAGTAAGGACAAGCCTCCAAGTTTTGAATCAGCTGAAAACATAGTGTCAATTTTCCTTTCTGAGCACATTCCAGACCCCTGCGGGTGCCATGGGCTGATCTCAGTTTAGCATCTAGAGCTGGAACTTGGATGCTTATGTAACAGCCAGGCTTAGGGTTTCCCAAATCTTCCTACCAAATCCAGCTGCAGAGACAAAGGATAATCTGGATCACAAATGATAAAGTAAAACAAGAAAACAAATGCCTCCAATGTAGCAGCCTATTTGTACGACTTTTCAAAATTAACCCCCTGAAAGCAGTCTGTAATTCTCAGCAAGATTTTTCCTGTTACACCATAGGTTGCCAACTTTAGTATTTATTTCACTGGCGATAAATTAAAAGACCTGAAACTTTAGACTCTCTGTGATGTTAAAGACTTCAAATATTCATCCGTGATCTAAAGCTTCATGTGGAAAAATAATAGACAGTCTCTTCCATAAATTACATTGCCAGACAAAGTACCTTCTTATGGAAAGTACTTTATATTGCACATAGAGGGGAAAAGGGAAGCATATTTGAATGAGTACTGAGATTCAGAAAAGATTTCTGATGGCTCTGGAAAGAAGTCAGAACAGTCTTCAACAGCAGCTACAGCTGACCTTGCTTCTCATCCTGTCTCATTAAATCCAAATGTGTGTGTGCCTATGGGTATGTGTGTAAGCTTCTGCAGACATGTATAAAATCTCAAGATGTAGGGAATTTAGCACAGCCTGGCTATTAGGAGATCTGTAGAGATCATGTCTCGAGGCCTTTTTCCCCTCTAGTATTTATTTAGCCTTCTGGTGATGGAAAGATCTCAGACTTTGCTCATTAGTAACCTGGAGCTTTTGCCCAAAGCTTGCAAAGTAGTAATCCTGATGAATCACTTGACTTTTCTATGAAGTATGTTTTTAGATGCCACCAAATTAAAAAGCACCTAGAGAATATTTTTTTCTTAAACAAAATATTTTTAGTTATGTCTGCATTTTGAATCTGCACTGTACTTAGTGTTTCACCAAGGAAGTGAGAGGCCCAGCTCTGGTTTCTTAGAGTAAGATCTGGTTTTACATATCACATGGCTCACACATTGCACATACACAAGCAAAAATGCAATGCAAAATCCATGTATTTTCTTGCAATTTTTTGTATTTACTGCAAACAGCATCTGTAAATAGCCTTCATATTTTAATAGTTGGGGGTTCTTATTATTCCATTTTTTATTAGTATGTGCAAGAAAATACCACTTTTGTAGCCTCCTTCAATGATCTCATTTGAGCAGGTTTTTTACATATGTACAAGGAAAAGAAAAAGCAATCCTTTAATTGAGGAAGACATCACTATGAAACTAATAGTACAGTTTAATAGTACAGTTCAAAGACACAAACAGCAGAACGTGCTTTACTGTGCCTAAATGTCCTAAAACTTCTTCTTCCAGACCTTATAGTCATAGTTCCCTTCCCTACATTTAGCATATTCCCGCTATCCTTTACTTCCTTTTCCCTTTGCATTTTTTTCCAGATGATACTATTTCCATCTTCTTTAATATAGTCATAATTCTATAATACTAACACAGTTTCACAGCATAGAATGAAAAATCTGGTGCAATATTAATTTAGTTTACTTTCAGTGAATATTGTGCTAACTGCTTCCCATATTGTTTCAGTAAAACATTCATATGGAATTTATATCAAAGTTTTACATCCTATCTAGCTGGCTGTATTATGTCTGCAAAATCCCAGCCCTTTGTTACAGAATTAGGATAGGCTTGTGGAGTTCTGGTTATATATTTCTGCTCCAGGGACCTCACAACATGACAAACTCATTTGACTTTACTTTCCCTCTTAATGAAAAGAGCTGGTAATCCAGGTTTGGTTGCAATCCATCACTAATTCCACCATCCCTTTGAAAACACTTCAAAAGAAACAGCAAAAAAAGCCAAGCAAACAAAAAGTCCAAAACCAAAACAAACAAACCACTCAAAACACCAAAAAAAAAAAAAAAAAAAACAAAAAAAAAAAAAAAAAAAAAAAACCCACGAATTAGCAACTCCGCAAAAGTCCTTTGGAAAGTGAGTTCTGAAAGAACCACTATAGAGGAATTAAATGCATTCACATTGTACAATTTAAACAGCTGCTAAACAAAGAATGACTCAGCCCATGCATCTATCTGGGTCACCCTCGTTTAGGCACAGCTTCAGAAACGCTCCCCCAGCAAGCTGCATCTGGACACCCACTGTATTCCATCATCAACACACAATTACACATTGCCATACGAACAGAGGAGCTGCTGGACAGGGGATTGCTACTGAATACCTTGATATATCTTTTAATTTACTGTAACTTGTATAAAATAATAACCTGTCACTTTTTGTGGTTTCTGGGCAGTATCAAGTACATGAAACTCCACTTTTACTACAGTGTCATCAAAATATGGGGAGTGGTCAATGACAATAACCAAATGTATGGATTTTGCTGGTTTGAAGTGTTTTAATTATCACAATCATTATCACATTGATCTCCTGTAATCATACTGATAGCAATGGGAGAGGATGTGAAAAATCATACTGCTCCTATGATGCAACTACAGTTGCTCCTTGAATTTTTACATTAACTCTTGCCCAGCCATTCATCTCTGTTAAACAGTTCTACTAGATTGGATATCTTACTTGATATTTGAATTACAATAATGGGACAAAATCAAATAATGAACTAATTTCCTGACTTGCATAATATGGTTTTTTACCATTTCCTTCTTTTGTGGTCTGATCTATGTCCATTAAAACCAGCTTTTGGTACAACAAAATCAATAAAAAATAAAACAAAAACAAAACACAACAAAAAACCCCAGAATTTGATTTTTTACCACACTCAAATGGCACTTATGCTAATGGGTGGATCTTGAATCCTGCTCTTGGTATCTGTTTTCTCAGTGGCATCTAAATTTTGACTTGAAAGTTTTGATATCTGTATTGTATCTGATCATTAACTTGGTCTTTGATCATTAGCAACACAAACCTGGCTTTACTTTCATGAGTTCTGCCAGGAAAAGTAGAACATATGTGGAAAAAAATAATCTGCATGAACCAAACTATGAACATTACCTTTGACATGAAAGGCAGCATAAAAGACAAAACACTTACTCCAATCTGGCTGACAAACTGCAGAAGTCAGGAGAGGACTTCAAACATAAAGTAGAATCTTTGCCAAGAGCTGCTTTTACTTAGTCAGGAAGGATTGGGCTAAAGCCAACACACTGGCTTCTACAGGGAAATTCAGATGCATAAGTCATGCAAGAGGATGATAGGAAGACAGATGCTTGGGGCTCTGGAGACTAGGTCACAGCTACTACCAGGACTTCTGCTAACAGATACTGAACCCACTCTTGGTCTGATAACAGATACTGAACCAACTCCTCCATCTGATGATTCAGCCGTAAGGATGCAACACAGACTTGTACCCTGGCACTGCCAACATTCCTGTATTCAAGAGGAATACACAGCATTTACCTGGTTTACAGTGTTCATATTTCAAGAGATGCAGGTGTGGCACACAGGGGTGCTGTATCCTGTGCTAGCTTTCTGAAGCTAGAGACCCCTAGTCTACATTATGAGTGCTGTCCCTTTTTGATCAGTGCATCCACAGACCTTCTGGAGGCAAAGCAGAAGATGAGAAGCAGAAGGCCATCTACACGCTGATCAGTTTGGCAGAAGGTGCCGTGGCTTCTGATGAGATCTGGTGTCTCTTACCTGATGCCAGTGAATATGTATGTTGTGGGCTGCTCTCTCCTATTACTGGGCGTGACACCTCCCTTCTAAAATCTTTGCCCATGAAGGGATCAACAGTGGCTTGACAGTGGTCAGTTGTCTGTAGACCAGGGTGGAAGAACTTCAACACTATTCTGCAGGACATTTAACTAAAGATACCCTGAAATATGCACATGAAATAAATCCTCTGTGTTTTGTCTCGGTATGGAAAAGCACTGCAATCAGGGGTCCTGCCTGTAAAAAACAGCTCCTGGGGAAAGACCCAGGTACATTAGGACAGTGCCAAAGCTCTGAACTCTGACCCTAGGCAATCATATTTCAGTCCCTCACTTAACAAGGAGAGTAGTAGTCTCGTACCATAACAAAAATAGCTGTTTCAATTCATTAAAAGATTAACTGATTTTATATTGCATTTTGCATTTTATATAATCTAGGTTCTCATTTAAACTCATTACTACTACAATATGTATCAAGCAGATCTTGACTAATACCTCCTACCTGAAAGACTAGAAAATGTTTGTTTCTATGTGATCAAATGCTCCTGATTAAAACATGAAGCAAAGTTTAGATGAAAATAACAATTCTACTTGGAAATTAGGACTTTTTACTTCTCTTCTGGAACAAAGGAGCAGCAGTCTTTTCTCTACATTAAAAGAAAAGCTTGAAGTTATTTTAAGGGTCTGTTTCTTGTTTCTACCAGAAAAAAAGAATACTATAACTTTAGTTTCTCTCTATAACTATTGATTGGAAAACTGTCGATTTGCTCTTCTCTGGTGAGATAGTTAAGGAGGTACCAGCAGATACACAAAAGAGCCTAACCCCGCCTTTGCCTATTAAGGGACCTTGGAATTATTTCATAAAACTTCTGTTTGGAGGTGTTGAAAAATCAATGACCTATATTTTGTGCTGCAATTTTAAGTCTCATTACACGGCAGTTGCATTTCAGCTTTTATCTTCAAAGGAAAGACAAGGAAGTGATGATATTGTTTTGGAGCTGGTCTGGGTGCTCGATACTCAGCAATGCATACATAGATCCTCCTTAGTAAAGCTCACCAGTTCTTTATTATTATTAAATAATAACTTTTTATTATTTATTATTCTTCAAAGCTCACCACTACCTTTATTTAACATAGGGTATCTTTTGAAGAGTTGCAGTGACAGTTCCTTGGAAAAAATGCTTATTTTGTAGTACTCAATTTTTTGGAAGACAAGGACTGTGACTTTTCAGGCAGTATATTTTTGTTTGCACAGGACTTAACTATTGTAAAAAAAAGTGATACTGTCAGCACTAGGTACAATAGGGTTTCACTGGGAATTCTGGTGTCAGAATAGAGGCCAGTGGCTCGAGCAGATATCTATAGCTAAATAAATATCTCACATGAGATTTTAATTAGAGAAGTAACGGTTTTGGGAAAGAGGGTTTGGCAAATTTGTTTTTAATGTCAGGTTCATCAGTGTGGGATTTTAAGCATTGGATTGCAACATTTATAACAAATAACAATTTGAGACCATGAAATACAGACTGTAAGACCTAAAATATCTGAAATAGGCAAAATTTTCTGGGACAAGTCATTGTTTTATTTATTTTCATGTGAATCAATGTACTCAATTAAACTGATTTTAAAATGAAAAATATTTTTAAGTAGCTTAATTTGAGTGTGCCTTCAAGGCTTAATTCCAGGATTAAGTCATTAATAATATTATATACTGCTGATTGAATAGGAATAAACATCTGGACCATAACTGCAAATTAAATGTAACTTTTAAATTACTATCAATTTTGAAGTTGTATGCAATATTTTTTCTGATTTAACTTGGGGCTTACTTTGGGCCAATAGTACTATTCAAACAAAGTCATCATTTGGTATGGATTTCAATGAAAAGAAACTTGAAGCAGGCAGAGAAAAAGAAGGCTGCTGCAAAGAGAAGGGCAGTCTCCTGCAGAGAGCAAAGCTGACAAAAAGGCAAATCTCTTTACTCATCATGGATTTCTACCTCAAACATCCTCCCTGGTAATTGCAATTTGGGCTGGGGCACACAGCACTGTCCACACAAACAACCATGCCTTGCTCGAATCAGATTTAATAATGAGGGCTTGGGAATAAGTACACTGCCCTGCTTAATTATAAGTGTTATAAAATCCAACAAAACCGTCATACAGACTTGTTACTACCACACGCTGGCAGAAGTTTGCTTTCCTGCTCCAATCTCCTTCCATAGGCTGCACAATCTGAAGTCCCAACAAAGCCCAACATGTGTTCTAAAGCCAAAAGAGATTTTAAATTCCACAATTTGCTAAACTCATGGGGTAAAGCTGTCTCCTGGGATGCAGGTTCTGAGTCTATATGAATACTGGGCTATTTCTTGAAGTTTTGTTTCAGAAGCCAAGCTCATGTGTTGGCAGCTCACCAAAGTTAGCTGTCAGACACAGAAATAATCTTTTGTTCTGAAGACGCAGAATGAAAAAGCCTGTGGATTGTGACACTGTAATACCAAAAAGAACAGTCATGATTTCTAATGCCAGCACAGAAGATAAGCTATTTCTTTTCTTTTTCCTGGATACAATTTAAATACTTTTTTTTCACTTCACTATCTAAGACTTGAACAGGGCATTGCAACTTACTAAGGTAAGTTAGCAAAATATAATGGAAAAACTCCCTAACCAACTGTAAGATTGAAAAAAAAAATGCTAAAATGGGAATGAGGTAGTGTAAAAATTAATGCAATTCTCTACTGATAATGTTTCATCAGATAACAGCATCAAACACACTCTGTTGGTATTGATAATTAAAGCAATTTCACCTGAACTTTCTAAATTCATATGTATGGACTATCATTCTGCCTTCAGGCTTATTTTTTATTGAAACTATACAAAATTTCTATATTCCATTGAAAATAGAAGCAAAGGATTATTGCCATACTTGAAGCAAACCTAACAGCGACTGCACTTTCAAAAAAAACCTGGCAAAGACAGTCAGACAGAGATATACACCTTTCTTATGTACAGTATACTGCCTAGAGATTCTGGTCACTAAACACATTTGAGGAATTAAATCATTTGCAACATTATGCAACATTTGCATGAAATTTGCAACATTATAACACTATTTAGGGACTTCCAGAGATAAACATTTGCTTGGTGATGCAAAAAATACATCATGTAGCTCTTGTGCAATTATTATAAAAATTGCACTCTTGCAAAAAATACACAGGATTCAAATGCACAATAGTTCTTTGAGGTTATGAATGCTGACAGGAGAATGCCTTCTCCACTGTGGTGGCAGATATTTCACAGCAAAGAGTATGCCATTCTCTCTTTCCCCATAGATCAAGTCATGCATACATTTTTTTTACAAATTTTAAAAATAGGCTACCCCAGCATTGTGTCATACTGGTATCACAAACAGGTACACCCAAGGAGAGTAAACTTTATTTTAAAAAAGATAATGGTATCTGCGAACTTCCTTGTCAATTCATGTTTTCTACAGTGTTTTCTCACCTTTCCTTCTGTCTGTCTGTATTTTGTAAGATCTGTATATCCTACCATCCTTGATACAGTTAGAGAACAAAAGGTATAAAGAGGGAACCAGACCCTAGATGCAAAATTTTCTGTATTCTGGAAAGAGCTACGTGGGGATCTTCATACTTTCTCAAGCACAGCAAATATCCTTGGCTACCACAGCTGAAGATTAAAAGTTAAACATTTAATTCCCATTTATTTTTTCAGAATGAGGGGAAACAGTTAAGATCCCCAGTGACTTTGACATCTACAGATTTAGAAATTATTGTCAAGACAAGTGTAACCCCTTTTATAAGTGTGTACAGAACAGAAGCAAGGTAATATTTGTCAGCCTAAGACCTGAATTGCAGCTTTCCGTACTCTGTGGAGAAGTGTTAATAAGTTTTTCATATAAAATAAGAACAGTATCTCCTTCATTATCTGAGCCACAAGGAAAATTGAAAGGAGTTTGCAGTCTTGGGATGGAGCATGCAAACCATGTGTAGCCTTCATAATGCAACAGCCCTAAAGTTTTCACAATTCCCTCTACAGAAGGAAAGCAATAGGCTAATTCAGGATAGGATATTGGCTACAGTGCTAGCTAGAGGTTTTGACTGAGGAATGAATGGTGCTCGGAAAAGTGGTAATTTTTGTACATTTACAAGGACTTTTGTTCAAAAATAAGGGAAAAAATAAAAATAATCATGACTTTTGACAACAAACCTAAAACTAAGACCAGTGAATATTAAAGTTATCATTAAATAATCATATTTTAATTAATTAGACATCTGTTAAAAATAACATTTCTATATTTTATGCAATGTAAGGAATTGCAAAATCTGTTTTGTATCCCTCCTTGAAAAAATATCCCAGCATACCATACTTTTTTAGAAGTAGTGAATATTCTGGTCTTATTTGATTTAACAATGTCACACTATACAAAACCTTAATTTTATTTGATAATACTGGGAAAGGCATAGGAAATTACTGTGAAAAGAGATTTGGGACTAATCCTAGAGGAAACGATCCGGTTTATGGTGTGCATACAGAGGTTCTGTACAAGTTGCAGAGCAAGGCACAGGCATCAGCAAGACTCTTTCCCTTTTGGACATGATATGAACAAAATCAGCACATCTTTCTGTATGCCTCTGGTCCATGTACAGTTTTCCTGGAGGATAGTAACCATTGCTTCTTCTGACATGACTACTGCTGGTAAAAGGTGCAGACAAGCCACCAGAGTAGTGGAAAGAGATCTGAGCTAGTGCAGCAAGTATGAATTAGTAATCCTGATACAAATTGTTTTGTCTCCTTTGCATGGACTATATGAGAATTTGCATGGACTATATGACTCAATTTCTAATGTGCAGTCCTTCCTACTGCTGGCAAGAGAAATAATGGTCCAGATCACCTACACTACATGAAGGAAAACATGACACACATCATAAGGGGCTTTAAAGACAAGAGGATAATCCCACACTTTTGGGGACCAACAGAGTATCTTCTTTTCACATGGATTGGTACCACTGCAACTGGGACGGTGAGCCTCTCACACAGAAGGGACCCAGACCAAGACAGAGAGGACTTCCTTCTAGCAGCAGATCAAAAAGAGCTGAAGAAAGTTAATAAAAACATTCATTTTTTTTTATTAGGCTCTTTCTCACTAACATTTTTTTTTCTAATTCATCTGTTGGAGTCTCAAGACCAACTTATTTATAAATACAGTTACGCAGTTAGCATTCAGATAACCCTATTTTCTGTACTTCCAGGCTAAAGTGAATTACCATCACAAAAATATTGCTTCAGTGGGTTTATGAAATACACTAATGTGCTTTATTCAGTTTCGTGTCAGTATATCTGTCCAACCAAACTGAACTCTTCAGAAGCTACACAGTTCAATGTCAAAGCCTTTTTAAACAAATCAATGCCACAACTTTTAACAAAGAGCCAGTCCTTCAGTTCCACACAGAATCCTTGCCTTGGAGACACAGCACATGAACATGAACAACTTAAAATACAAGAAGACAGACCCTCTTCCTTTACCATAAGTAAGTGGGAGTTACTCCCATATATGGCTGCACTACTGCTGCAGACATCTAATTTTTAAACTCAAGAGCAAAACAGCCAGGCTAAGGTACACACTTTATAGAGCACCTGGTCTCTTAATTAAACCCAAATTTCAGTAAGAATATGCATGTTCAAGTTGACCCATCCTGAAGTGTTAAAGACCAGGTTAGGTGGGGCTCTGAGCAACCTGGTTTAGTCAGTATCCCTGATTAAAGGGGTGGTGGAACAGGGTGATCTTTAAGGTCCCCTCTGAACAAAACCATTCAAAGATTTATGATTTTCGAAAGTATGATCAGCAGTCATCAAAAAGCTTCCTTGGGGTTTAAATACAAACTCTGAGATGAAACTATATGTGAAGGCTGCTATTTCCCAGACCAATTTCTGCATTCCCCTGGAAATATTAAGCATTTTGTAACCCATGCATACACTGGACAATTTTCCTGGCCAAGAAAGGAAATGGCTAAACTAATTCTTTTCAGAATAAAAATTTAAATTGTGCTCTTTCAACGCCTTGGTTACTGTATCATAGCTATGGTATGTATCCTATCCCAAATAATTTTCATGCCAAATGCCCAGGAATTTACCTACACATAAAATAATGGTTATTTTATTTTACTCATTCCTTATTGCTGTATTGCACAGGAGACAGGGATATAATTGGCACTGGAGTTCCTAACAGGAGGTCAGTACACTGGTTTCATAGCAAGCAAAACCTTGACAAATGGAATAGAAATTTGCAACAGCAAAGCAATAGAAATTAGTATCAAAAGTTGGCTCTCACAACAAGCTCCGTTATCTCAGTGGCAGGAAAACCTATGTGGCAACACTTGATTTTGGCTTCAGTATGACTAAGCTTTATATACCTTGCTCTTTCAAATGCTTTTCCATTTGCTTTCATTTTTGATGCCACCTCTGAAAAACCTAGAGCTCTACCTTTTGTCATGCTTCTGATGTTGGTACATCATTGCTCAGACTTGGTCAGAAAAGACACATTCAAATCTTTTCCTTTTAAAAGAGCTGAGTGTGGAACTTGGAGACTCTGCTAGAGAATTTCAGTGGAGCAGCAGCAATGTCCTGTCCAAGACGAAGGGGAAAAAAACACTTGTGTGCAGGGTTGCAAAAAATTCCTTCTCAAGAGCAAGCAAATTATACTGGAAGGTTTGGTTAGTCTGAGTCACTGCTGCATGCCAAAGGTTCTCCCTCGGTGAGACAAGTGATGTTGTCCTTGCCCAGAAATAAGTGTGCAGGGGTAACCTAATTCTTAATGAAGATGATTAATCAACATCATAAATCTGACCCCCAGACTAAATTGTGACACTGTGACTCCTATTAAAGAGGTTTTCACTCGCCAAGAAGACACATTGGCTTCAATGCCATCATCCAAGAAATAAAGGTCAGCTCAGTGTGAACATAGATAGCATCTAGGCAGCATTCCTTTTCTTCTGGTGCGTCAGAAATTCAGAGTAATCAGATATTAAAAGGAACACAATTCCCTTCAATAAAAGCCCTTCTTAGAAGTGGTCTGATATCACTAATGATACAAATTGCAGTAGTAAGCAAATAAACCTGCTACTCTATCTGAATTGCAGGTGGCAAAATCTATATTTCTCTCTGAGGAAGAGTAAAGTATTGTAAAAAAAAGGAAATTATTCTTTTATTTTGGTAGATGTTATGTTCTTGCATGTTAACACTTATTAGCAATTTAAGATTCAGATCACAAAACAACTATGCTGAGATTATTACACTAATAAATTTGTGCCCAATCTTTTTAGAATATTATGAGAACATGTACTTTCCCCCTCAACATCTTCTCTTCTCTCTGCAAAGACATTCTCAAAGGATGCCTGAAAGTAAGAGATGAACCAAGGAATATTAAATGTCCTTCTCTGAATGACAATTGAAAAATCTGGTCTTTTCATGATAATATTCTTTTTAGAAATGGTAATGCTAAAAACACTATAGCTTTGAGGCAGTATCTGAGCTATACACTCATTTCATACTCAGCAAGACAAACAGCTACTTACTGTGTAGGACATGATTCATTCACAATCTCTTTAAAATCTTTATTTTAGGTTCAAAAAAATTAATACATTTAAATGTCTGGTTTTATATAATCTATACATTACTTCATTGGTTATATGAACATCATATCATGGTTTTGATGAAACTGCAAAAGATCTACTGGGGAGCAACAGCAACAAGCACTGCAAGCATTGCCCTTCCGTGATACTTCAGGGTCCTTTAATACATTCCAAACCAATATTTACAACTCAAAAATTGTGACGACATCAAACTAAAGCTTGTCCAAGTCAAAGACTCAGTCCAAAAGAATACCCCAAAAATCTGTGTCACCTGCACGGTTAGAAATACAGTCAGGTGAGGTTGTATACAATTTTCCTATTAGGGCAACTGAGACAAATTCAGCAAGTCACTCCAGTGATGTTTACTTCCTACTACCTGCTGTCCTTAAATGCTCTCTCCTGGAACTGTGATACTATTAGCTGAATCACAAAGAGAAAATCCTTATGATAGGAGACTGGGAAGGTAAGGTATCTGGGCACTTAATTTTTATTTTTCTTAATCTGAATCATTATTGTTCTTGTGAATTTAAATGTTGTTACATTGAGTTTGAGCTCCAGAGCCAGCAGCCTGCCTACAGCCCATGGTTCTCCACTGCACAGCAGTGCAGCCTGAGAACCTTTCAAGATGAAGAATCATCTGTCATAGAAATGTTAAGGGCACTTGAATGGAGCATGATTTGGAATATCTAGGCTTAAAAACACTTAGAAACTTCCAGGAGAGGTGTAGCAGTCACCAAGATTCCAAGTCATTTATGTGCATCTTCTCAGGGCACCCAGCACCAAGGAAACAAAGCACAGACTGAAAGAAGGGATGTACTAAAATAAAGGCAGCCTACAAGCAGCCTGAAGCAAAGACTTGGTGCATTTAGAGATGGTGGTGAGAAGACATGACAGATGAGAAGCCACAAGAGACCCACATGATCATACAAAAAGCAGTGTACACATAGTGCTGAGGGTTTCCAAGCTAAGAAGCAGCAAGGAGAAGGGAGGATGATTCAGTGGATTTCCATCCCTTATCTTCCAAGTAACATCAGGAAAGCCAGGACAGACAACCTGGGTATGAGGTGATGTCTGTGTGCTGAAGACATGACTCGGGCACGCGTATCTTGTGTCTTTGTGTGCTACAAGAATGTGAACAAATAAAACAGATTTTGTTTGAAAATAAAACCACATTGTCCTCACTTGAGGGCTTATATTTGGCCTTGCTGTGCTACAGTCCTACAGTCATGAGAATCAGACTAAATAGATTCAATAATATTTCATAACTCATAGCAAGAGTGAGAGCTGCTGCAAAGAGAACTGGCTAAGACCCATGTTTAGCACATTTGCAGTAAGGGATTCATGCTCATCCTGCTCTAACTCAGATTAGAACCTTAAAATCTCTTTCATCCTACGCTTAGCAAGGACATGCTATCTTTCTACCCTTTTTGTTTGCAAATATTCTGTCCTGAACCTGATTAATTTTTTCATATAAGAACACTATTGAATTGTATAGGCTGCTGCATGCTTTTATTTCAAAAATTGGCACTGTCCCTAGAAATTATTAATCAGGAAAAAAATTTTGATACAAACCCCCCAAACATTCTTATGTACAAGTTTTTCAGAAAATAAAAATAAATTATAGCAATTTGCTATAATACAGTTTAGTGATATTAAATCCTTCAAATGAGCTACCTGTAGAACAAATATGAAAAAAATATGATTGCATTGTGTCACCAGACTATTTTCAAATTTCTTGTTTACAGCAAAAATGCCAGTGTATTTTTGTTTTTAAGAACCTACACCAAGAAGCTGCTTTTCTAGCAAAGATTTCCAATATCCTTGTGAAGAATTTTTATTCATTATTTTTACCTGGCCTACTATCTTCCTAGTGGAAACAATTTCCATTACAACTACATTTTTAGGAGTGTGGCAGGAAAGAAACTCTAATAAACAAACAGCATCCCGAATTTCTCAGCATTCATTAACAAGGTCTATAATTCCAGTATTTTACAGAAAATTTACATAAATGCAAAAAATGCATGACTTTTCAACTTTTTTACTATTTAATAGTGATAAAGTCATTACATTGCAGTTATATATTGTATGTTTTGTGACAATTTACCCTTCTTGTCACAGATATGTCTGTTTTCAGCAACAATGCATTAGGAACACACTGGGATTTGCAACATAGAAAATGGGTACCCTGGCATTTGATGGCATTAAGTTTATCAGGAAGGCCAAAATGTGCAAAGGGGTGAAAATGGCTGATCAAAAACAAGTCCAAAGACATCTGTGCCTTCCTCTAGGATAAATACAGGAACAGTTTGCAACTCTCCATTTATGAGGAAATTTTGGGGCCATTTGGCTGAGGGCTCCCCAGTCATTCCTAGGGTGGAAATGGAATGACTGGAGAGACCAGTCTGAAGCTGAAGGAGTTTCAGCAGGGCCCCCATGGCATTAACTTTCTCATGGCACACAGAAGCTGCTACAGTGACACAATACTAAGGTGCGTATCATAAGTCATAAAATTTTGCACTACTTTTCTGGGCATCGTTCACATTTCAGTCTTGGAAAAAGCAGAAAACTTCCTACATCAATTTTTCAGGTGTGGAATGTGAGGTCCAACGAAAGAGGAGCTTCATATACTAAACCAGCGTCAAGTACAAGACAGAACTGCTGGCAAGACTGACTCCAGGACTGGTGTTTGATTCTCATACTTACTTCCTTCTTGTGACAGTCTTTATTGGGAAAGGGTAACAGTTTGAAAAGGTTTGCTAGCAATTTTCAAGGGAACAGTTTATTACAGAGAGGTCCACTATGGAAGTATGGGCTTTGGATATGATTTAGTTTCTAGAATATGGCACTTGAATATTAGAAAGATGATGGCTGGATTTTCAAGGACTAAAAAGCAAAGTTTGACAGACAATTAAAAAATATATGTTAAAAAATCATCCTTTCTTATGAACAATTTTGCTGTTCCCTTCTTGTACTGCCGAGTAAGAATGGAAGCTTTGAAAAGCATAACAATAATGCTGAACTTCAATAGATGCTGAAAACACCTGAAAAAATAAATCAGCATCACCTTCTGTTGACTTCCAACTCCATCTCAGTCAGTCAACTGAGATCGCACTTGATGTAACATAAAAAAGTAAGCAAGCTATTTCTGTTTGTATTTCATGAAATTTGGAAAGCAAAACATTAAAGAAAAAATCTAAAACATAAATTGCCTTTTAATACTGCTATTTTTACTTGAGACTCAAGTGGCCCCTCTCTATGTTTCACAATAAACTGTGATCAGTGAACTCATGCTTTAGTCAGCCTGCATGTGTAGGCAGCCTTTCCTGAATGTTCTGTTTTTATGAAAATAGTGGTTTCTAGCTAGTGGTTTGCTGCAGATGAAGAGGATATAAGACAGCAGAACAACATGTCATGGTGGCTGGGCAGATAGTTGTACATAAATATATCGGCAGCCTTCAAATTTACTTTCATGTCATGGTTGACAGGTGCAAGTGCATGGCATTGATTATAGCACATTCTTTCAAGTAGACTTGTGAGATCTATCTGTGAATATGTGAATGGTTTGTGAACAGCTCTTTTCACTCTGTCAGATCAGATCAGGAGCAGAAGTAAAGACTGTGCTGCTAACTTGTGGTAAAAAATTATGTACTATATGGTAAAATCTATGTACTGCTTCACACGTATCTGTATTGATTTGTAGCATGCTGCTCATCTCTATAATTACATACCTCTAAAATTTGAGTCCCAGATAGGATTCTATGACATACACATAAGCAGCGTGTTACAAACTACCACAAAATGCATTGCAAACCTCATATTCTGGTTTTATGTGTTTATAACTAATGCTTGCCCTCACTGCCAAATGAGTGTGATCTGAGGTCTGCATTGCTCTAATTTCATTATAATTGCAGGGATGTCATTTTTACGCAGGTGTTACTCATAATCTGAGTGGAAGAGGTGTCTGTTATCTGAGGAAACCTGTTGATGAATGTGCAAGGCTTCAAAGAGCAAGATTTTGTAAGACAGACCTGGTGTGAGCCCCTGCTTGCAGTGAGCAGACAAGACTGTGACTTGAGCCATCAGCAGTGTTAGTTCTGCCCTTACTGTAGAATTAACCTCCAACACTTGATGTTTGCCCTCAAGCACATAAACCACTTTAGTATTCTTTGGTGAAATCTGGTTCTGCATTCCCAGTTTTCCCCACAGATGCGTGGGGAGCTATGCATGACACAGGACAACATGATGTCCTTCAGGGGTCAGGTATAAATCTCTCAAAATATGTCTTGAGAAGCAATACCCAAAAGCAGGCTTACAATAAATGTCTTGCTCATTTGAATTGTTGTCATCTGGAGAATATTTGTGTGACATATATGTAGGTTACTGACTTAATTTCAAAGAATTATCTAATTCCTTCAATCAGTCCTTCTTCGCTGAGTTTGGAATGGAGGAGGTTATGACAAGGAATGTGAGACAATCATTTGATCATAGATATGTGGTAGTATTTTCAAATATCCAGAGAGAAGACAGCTTTATCAGAACTTCTACCCAGTTACCTTTGAGTCTTGTCACTAGTCAGTGGTGTCTAGTATACATAGATATTAGCAATATGCACCCACCTGTATCTCTAGGAAGCAGTATTTTCTTTTATCTTGTTAGGATTTAATTAGGTGAAATACTAGACTAAAATTCTCTAGCGCATAAACTCATCAATATATTTTCATCTGCAACTGGCTCTATCTCAGGAGAATTACAGGAACCCAATACAATACACATCAATTCTTTTCTTGTTTACTAATAAGTGTGTGTAAAGCTGAACTAACATACCAAGAATCGGTAAGCCAATTTTCACCTTCTTTCATCTTCCTTAGTCTTTAGTTTTCTCTTGAAGTCCAATATCTGCCTTTCAGAAATTTAATTTATGTTAAGAAGTTGCAGAGAATGAAAGGCAAACACAGCTAACTGACAGCTGTACTCCAGAGAACTGGAATATCCACTCTGGAACCAGTCACCACATTTCAAGATTCAATCAAGTACTCCCCAGGAGCCCCCGGTTCAGTCTAGCTTTGGGTATATTTGTTTTGATGTAAACAAGAGAACATATGTTAGGCTACTAAACAGCAGCACTTCTTAGCTGAACAGACTGTAACAGAAAACTCTTGTACTCATGCATTTGCACATGGGACTGTGCTGTGGTGTGTAACATCATCTCTATTTGTGAGTTCTTGAAATCATAGACTAACCTGTGCCCCAGCTAGGAGCCTGGAAGGTAAAACTTCCAGTTGTATCAGTTCTCCAGGTATATGCTGGGCTTCTCCTTTGAACAGAACAAATTCTATAATGAAGTCCTAGTCTGGCTTTTGCATTCTGATTATTTTCAAGTAGTTGTTCATAATGTCACTTTGTACTCTGATGAAGAAGGCTGTATGACAAGGTGCAGCCTTTACTTAATGAAGTAGAACCCAGCTGTAGTTCCACAAAATATGTAAAGGATGAATAGAATTTAGCCAAGAGCATTTTTAGGCCTCAAATCTGCAAGCACTTTTCTATCTACTTAATATTATGAACATGAACAGTTGTGGAGATTGCAAAAGTTAGTTGGAGTGGGTTTTCTCTAGTTGTGGGTTTCACCTTTTTCAAAGTATCATCTATTTCTGAACTGTGGTTAGTACTACTTCTTTGTTTGAATCTTTGTCACCATGACATGGCCATTAATTACTATTGGTGAACTTAATTTATTAAATTTAAATTTAGTTTGAAAGAAACATGTTTTCATTTATTTTTTCCCAATACTTTAATTCTTAACATATCAAGCAAAAATTCTTGTTGGTCCAAACTTCTGCAGCTCCTCACCAATCTATGTCATCCGAGAACTTGAAACCATAAATTAATTCAAATTACATCTTTTATAAGAACAGATACACATCACAGATTGCTGCAGCACTGTACTCATTACTGACTTCCTAGTTTTAATATAACTATATGTAGATTTTTAATTATAATGAAATACTCTAACAGTTTACCTGATATCTTTGCTAATTAAATATGGCATTCATAATACAGTACTTTAATAAAATAATTTATAATAATGGATCACCCTCCGAATGGTTGGAAGCTCTAAAGAAAATTAATTTTAAAATTAGTAAATTGATCTTCATTGAATAAAACCATTCAAATATGCAGCTAATCTCCTGCTAGTTTTTCATAGCCAATTTTAATAATTATATCCATAAGCAAAATCTAAAAAGGGAAAGCATGAGAAATAAGAGGGTCCAAAGAAGTACATGATTTTGCACATGGATATACAGAGTGTTCCTAAGAATGCCAATGTAGTATTTTCGTGTTGTTTTAGCAGGGAATAATTAGTCTGTTGTTGGACTAATCATGTGAGGTGGATGACTACTAACAATCCCATGAAATGTTAAAATAAAATTTTTAAAAGCCTAAGCATTTCCAAAAAAACCCTGTTGGTATATTTTTGTGCATGAACTGCATGATCACACACCCACAAATTTCACGCAATCTTGACTACTAATCATCTAATTAGGGAAATACTGGACTTTTGCCTGAAGTGTCCACCTGTATAGCCATCTTTGAAAAATGGAGGAATTGTTTAATTCCTAGAAGTACAGCTCAGAGGGATAAAAGAAGACAGTGAAATATTTGTATCCCATTATGTGGGAAGGTCATTTTACATGAACCCTTCTTTGGTCAAAAGGCATTTTGCTTCACTCTTTTTCACTCTAACCTATGACCAGGACTGTCTCCTTCACTCATCCTTCCCCCTGGGCTTTTCCAGACTCTATGGGGTTGTTCCTCCCAGGCAAAGACCTGGATAGCTGAAATTGCCCATCAGGTTAATGTAATCAGTAAAGGGAAGGAGGTATTCAAATTTTTAGCTAAAGCTGACTTTGCTTCCCCAATCATCTTATTGTACCCTCAGAAATATGCGCAATAAGAATGCTGATTAGTAATCAATCCCTTGAAAACATTGAAATAGTTGAAAATAAAGCTAAATTAAATAGAACCTTCCTTATCCCCGAAGACTGACTCCATCTTTGTTTTTCACCAGCCCAATGTGCCCACAGAACAGAAAAATAATCAAAGAACAGAAAATAAATTAATTGCTTTATTTCTGGAAATAGATTATCATTCCATTAATTTTTCAATTTGTTATCTGCCCAAACAATAAAGACATTTAGCTCATGACTGCTTTTGCTCCAGGAAGGAAAGAAACAGGAGCAGGACAGGAATACTAGTATCTTATTAATCTTCACTACTTTAATGACATGGGTCTCAAAATCAGGGCCACAGCCTCACCAAGACAACTGCAAGGCAAATTACTACATCACCTTGTTCAAGAGAGTGCCAAGGCACGCACAGGACTCAGGTTACACAAGTGGAAAAAATGAAGGAAGAAAAGAGTGTGATAAGACAACCACAGCTCACAGCCCACCAGGTGCTTGCAACACACTTAGCAGTAATATTCAGTTCTGGTCATTTGAATTGTTTAGAACTATACACAGTGGACTCATTTCACAGCTGCCTGGAACAGTGTTATCCACGCTGCCTTTGTATTTACTCTGGTGCCTTGGGAGGCTTGAAAGATGGAGAGGCTAGATGGAATGAAATTAAATGTTTAGTTACAACTCTTATCTGTCTGGGTGAGCATAGAATCCTTTCAAGCTACAAAACTGACAAATTTACTTATTTTCCTGAGCTTCCTTTTCCTTTAATTTGTAATCAAAAGGTATACAGAAAATAGAAGTGTGGCAGATCTCATTTTGAAAAAGGAATCATAGCCTTTACAGAGGATTTCATAAAGAGACACAGTATCAGAATAAATTTAGTTAGCTGACATATTTTACAGAAAGAGTACCTCCCTCCAAACCCTCAGAGAAAGACAGGATGGTTTGCAGAGAGCGGGCCCTCCCTGACAATGCCTGTGAACACAGTTAAAGGGTTTTTTTTGATGTCTGGAAGACCAGCTCCTGAGAGAGTGCCTCTGTGTGTGCGTGTGTGTGTGTGTCTGTCTGTGTGTCTGTGTCTCTGTGTGTGTCTGTGTGTCTGTGTTTGTGACCCTGCCAGACAAGAGTTTTCTTCCATTCATGAACTCAGGCTAAGTCATAAGAAATTAGAATTCATGTCTTGTCCCAAAACTACAGCCAACACAGGGTCTGAGTCACCTATTTCAGAAAATAATCTCATAAAAAGTAATCGCTAACATCATTACAAACACTTCTTTGTGCCAGACCTGCAAACATTTTCTTTGAGGTTGGTTTCCAAAAAAAGTTCAGCTTAATATGACAGCCTACTCTCTAGAAGAATATTGGACCAGATAAGGGAATGATGTAAAAGAACTAAAATGAGATTTACTTAGTACATTATCCTTCTTTTGACACTCTTGGGGCCTCATGGGAATCTGTGGAGAAGGATAATAGCAGCAAAATATGGCAGTAAGCTGAGTTTTCAACAGCTATTGATCTGTGCCTTCCAGTTCAGCACTAAGGCCTCTATTTTGAAAACACCCTGCCTCTTAAGACCTCTTTCCCACCATCTAAACACCCTGAAAAAAAGGAAGAAAAGTGTCTCAGCAGCAGATTAAGATGAGGTTTCAAGGGAAAAGGGGTGGATGAGAACCCTCAAAATAGGAACAAATAGGTGAAGTAGAAGCAATGCATCTGGCTATTCACGCTTTAAAATGCTACATCCTTTTTCCAGAACTAGCCCTTCTAACTTAGGCCATTAAAGTCAATGGTATTTTACACTGCTTTGTCTGAGTTTGCACTTGTAATCTGTAGCAGAGAAGGGAAATAGGTCTTCGCCTTCACAGGTCAAATCAACCCCTCTGCTACAAGGCTATCTTTCACCATACACAGATATTCATCCTTTTCCTATTCCCATCATGGCCCAATTCAGTCCTATTGCAATAGGCACATTTAAAGGACTGAGTTGCTGAACATATTGCAGCTCAGTATATTTAAACTGATGTCTTTTGAGTCTGGTACCCTGTTATTTTTGAACATCATAGAAATACTTTGCTGCACCACTTAGTCTGTAATTTTAGTACTAAATATGACAGCAATAATTCTAGGAATGAGAGAGGTGTTTACTATAAACAAATCCAATGAATAATAAGACCTACCATCCTCCAGAATCCATTTTTCTGTAAGCAAAGCTTACTCCAGTTCCCCTCAGCACCCTGCCAGGCTTCCTTCTCCTGGAAACCACTTACTACTGTCCCAACACCAAGGCCAAAGGGCATACACAGAAAGTTGTCATTTCCACCACCTTTGAAGATCTCCTGAGGATTGTGGCAGACTGAGGGCTGCTGCCAGCTGGTTTTGGGTGCCTTTAACCACAACTTTCATGTTCTCTCCCCTTCTTATCTTCCCTCTGCAGCACATCATCAGCTGTGACGCTCCAGCATGGCTTCCTGGTCCATACCCTTCTGAATACCTGCAGCATGGAGACAGCATGCTGAAACAAGGAAAAGGGGAAGCGCAGCTCCTTTGACCCAACTGTCCATCAGAGACAGAAAAAAGGAAGCTGATGTATCTTTAAGTGTCTACACAGCATTCCTCCACTGGTTGCTTGCAGCCATTGCTGAACAGACCCCAGATTATCCAGGACTCAGTTCAGGCAGGGTGGGACCCACTGCTCTTGCCAGAGCCAGCTGGTGTGAAGGGCAGGAGTTGGGCTCCAAACAGGCAACTTTGTCCCCCACATCCCCCACAGCAGGAGTGGGCAATGGGCAGATACCAGCAGCCTGCTGTGCCCCAGGGACTCTGTATCTTGTGAGCTGCTGTCCTCTGTGGCAGCCAGGGCAGAAGGGGCAGACTCAGACATTGGAGTGGCAAAAATCAGCAGGGTAAAAAGTTCATGCTAAGCAGTGAGAGTGGAAGGAGCAGGCTCCTAGCAGCAAATTATTCTCTCACGCTGAATTTTTGTGTGCAATGATTGGAGAGTAGACCAGGACTTCCTACTCCTCCAGGAGCCCTGGGGCAGCTATGAGGCCTGAGCACAGCAGACATGTCCCTGTAGGTTCCATGACAGTGCTCTCAACCTTGGCTGCCTGCCCAAATTGGGCAAAAACGGTTCCTGAGCTACGCAGGCTCTGCACAACATTGGGATGACCCACAGTTTGGTGGGTACACCAACCCAGACAACAGTTTGTCTTCATTCCCTGCTCTGCAGAGAGAAGATGGTAAGTGCCCTCCCATGAAATCCCAGCTCCACTGCCATGACTATTCCTTGCCAAGCAAGATGCCTGTGAGTATGGGAATAGGTGAGGAGGCATCTGGAACAAGACTGAAACTTTTCTGCCCACAGTCAGCCACAGGCTAAAGACGGGCAACCTGGCACTTTCCAAAAGAGTGCTGTTTTGTGGCACTCTGTGTGCTTAGGACTCTGAAACAAAGAAACCCTCTGAACCTGCTTGTTTCTCTGGATGTTTATGTGGCAAGACAGGGACTGCAGTATAACCATACGTTGTGTCATGTCATCATCCCTTTGTGCTGTGCTCCCTGCCAAAGGCAGCTTCAAAGTCTCCACAGCCCAAAAGTGTGCTGCAATGTTTCATCTTCAAGAATGCAACTTTCTTTCTTTATCTATCAAATATCACATATGAAGGCTGTGAAAAGACAGACTGTCCTGAAGTCCTAGACCTTGGACTTTTTGCACTATGGTCATTTTCCTATATCCAATGAGGTCAGTGTAAGCCTGCAAACTCTAACAGGTCCCAGGTTTCATGCCCACTCATTCTGAGGCCAGCATCCATCCCCGTGTAACAGATTCGAGGCAGTTATGTCACAGATTGAAATGTAGTTTGGGAAAGTGAACATCTTCACAGTGTGACAACAGCCATGAATACAGATAGAGTTCCTTGCTGATAAAACACTGATCAGTGTAAAAACAGATATATAAAACCATTTGCATGTTTCAGCAGCCAAACCACTCTTGCAGTCAAAAAGTGAGCTCAAGACTTCTTACCTTGTTAATTCACTGGCCACTGGCTGCAAAGAAATACTTATACAAACATTCCTCACTCCAAGATTAAGCATTTTATGAATTGGCATAATTTATAGGAAAGGGTAGATCAGGATTATAGATTATGGTTTCACAAAGCCAGTTTCTACATATTGTGATTAATAGTCCTTTTCAGGAATATTTTACTCAGGAGATGGTATAAATACATATGTAAATCTGAGTGTGCACTGAAGTTTCATCACAATCAGCAAAGCCAGAGATAATTTAAGTGAGTCAGATTTAGGCCAGTATTTTCATATTTTCCTAAATTGAGACCAATGGGTGACAAATTTTAACAGGACCATTGACCATGAATTGGGCCATTAATATTATATATTTTATAATATATATTTTATATTATTATATATTTCCTATCTATTATCTATCTTATATATTATATATTTCCTTATCTGCTATGCATATTTACCCTGAATATCTTTCCTTGCACATGCAACATGAGACTTTTAAGCACCAATTAATAGATAAGTAGAGGAGATGACAGATGGCTTAATTTAGAAATAGGAAATAATTAACATCCACATAAAGCAGCATTCTGCTCAGCTGTCACTCTTCATCACTCCTCTCTGTATGCATCTTAAGTTTTACAGTTACATATACCTGCTTAACTAGCAGACATGCATATTGTTGATATCAGCTGAACCTAAGCCAGCTTTCACACTAGTGGCAACTCAGGGTTTCTTCACTTTCCCTCATAGACTCCTAGTTTCCTGTCAGAACTTTGAAATTCAAGGCAGGATTTCTCTGTGTTGGGTAGTAACTCAGTCACCTGACAGTAGTAATAGTAGTAACCAGTATTAAAAGTGGCAACTAGTGCAGCTTCAAGAGAATACTTTCTTATTGATCCTTAATTGCTCTCTCAGATCCTTTATCACTTTCTCAGAAGAATACTAGAAATCATTTTCATTTCACAGTTCCATGTCACCATAAACCCTTATTTGCTAGATAGAAGCACATAGTGCAAAAAACAATGTTGATATTGTGGAGATGCCAGCTGCAGTTCTGGGATGCAGGCAAGCACAGGCAGAGAACAGTTCTTCTCAAAATGCCTCTCTTTAGTCTTTATCAACAGTTTAAAATATCACTTTTGTGGACAACAGCTAAATGATGTCAGATAAAATCAGTTCTTTACAGAAATTATGAAAGAATCATTAATTTGAGCACTTTGATGCTCAAAGTGTAGCAAGTTTCTTCTGAAGTTGTAACCAAGTTGCTTAAGCTCTAATTTGCTTTCAAATATGAACCATGGCATTAGATGACCACTTGACCTTCGTCTTCCACATCTAAAGCCTCAAATTAAATATTTGCTTTTTCAATATGCCGTGAAAAAAAAAAAAAACAAAACAGAAAAAGCTCTATGCACAGCATTTAGTACAAACCTTGATTCAGATTTTGCATACCCTCTTACTAAGGAGAGTTAAGATCTGGGTACCAGTTTGTAGGGCAGTCCAATTATACAGTAACACCTAGTCCTTCTCCTACCAAGAAAATAATCACCCATTTTCAGGTGTATTCTTTTTATCAAACTACTGAAACCAGTAGTCTTCTATACACCATGTCACCTTAGAAGTTTCCTCATGATTTGATGGAGAGCTGATAACTGAGATAGACAATGAATTAGAAACAGTGTTCAGTGAATGCTACGTGCTATAAGATAATTTTATTTCTGTTTTGATATTGCTTTATTTTTATTTCTACTACCAAATGGTAAAATTGTGCACATAGGCCTGACTGAGGGACTTGTAATTATAATTATATATTTATATGCAAAGGAATATGTATTAGAAAGGAAATTGTCTGATTTCAGGTTACTTTAGCTTGGATATGCCAAGAAACAAGTATTTCCTTTTTTGTACTAAAGCTAACTGAAGAAGAAACCTTCCTTTTAACTAGATTCCTCACACCAATTTTATTAATAGTTTGATATCCTTAGTGCCCATAGCACTGTAATAAAAGTAAATTTAGAAATGGCTAACACACTTCAGGAAGCTGAATGGTTGTTGACAAAGTACTTGCACAGATTTGCATGATTCTATGTTGCTATGAGAGCACTTAAAGAGAAAGGAGAGCCATGAAGTCCATTAAAACTTCAAACTTAAACTGAACCAAATATTGATACTAAATGACATTAGTGAGATGACACATGGAAGAGAGGACAAAGGCAAAGGGAACAGATTTAATATCTTCTACTCGCAAATCACAAGAGTGACTGAATTCTCAGGGGAAAAACTGTCATTTCTATCACATGGAGAACTAGGAGGAGCACACACAATTACCCCACTAGAGAGCTCAACTAGCTCGTTTTACCCAAATGCCATCCTCCTCTCCTCTTCATTGGCATGCTTTACTTTCAGGATGTGCACCTCCACAGGTGCCAGGTGACCTACAGCCCAGGTGGGAAGGGAGGAATGCCCACAAGGGAAGGCGTCAGCGATGGCACACATCCTACCCCTGGCAATGGGGAGTGCACCATCGCTCACTCAGCCAAACACAACAAACTCGCCCCTGCACTTGCTGCCCAGTTATTCAGCGGTATCTTCCTATTGAAATTTTGTAGTTCTTATAGATTTTCCTGCTTCTCAGGAAAAACATGACAATGTTGAAATTGACGGATTACATGAAGTCTTTGACATTGCTCCCCAAGCAATCCAAAACACGTGTCCTGTTTTAATACGAAAGAATGGAAAAAATTAAAGAGAATTTTAAACTTCTCATTTTAGCATTTAGCATTCTGAGACCAGAATGCTGTTCAACAGCATGACATTTAGGAAAATAGAGGAATGCTGCTGGGTGGACTGGTCAAAGATACTCCTAAAACAAAATATCATGAATCCTTTACCATTCTAAAATAGAACACTGATTTAGAATGTATTCATTATTGTGAGCAGAAAGCACTGTAATTTACTTCTCTTGTGATGAATACTGAGTTCATGGCCAAGGGAATTGGGCGGAGACTAGAAAGTGATTTTTAATTGAAAATGAATTTGCTAAAATTGCACTACATCAATCAAAAATAAAAAATTAACCAGAAATATGAGTTTTGGTTCTCTAAAACTTCATGCAAAACTGTTATTTAGTTTGGGTTGAAAAAAATGGGAAAAGTGAGATTTTTACCTTTTTTATGAAAAATCATGTTTTTTCTGCACCATTTGCTTAGAGATCATGATAATAAGCCACTGTCCCTCCAAAAAACCCAGGCAAATAAATTTTTATCATTCCACTACAATGGGTTATCTTTGTTGATGTTCCTTTTTTATTTTCAGGTCAACTTAAGTCATTTTTAAAGTCTTATTTTCTAAGGGCTGTGACTTATATTTCCTGAGAATGTATTTTTGTGTGCAATGTTTAGGATAAAACCACTTATGTCTTCATGTAAAACAGATTTTAGTACACTGACAAAAGGAAAAAAAAATTAAAATGACTGGCCTGTATTTCAGGGGATGTGGGAAAAGATACTAACCATCATTGCCTAGATGAAATATTCTAGAGATTGGACCCCAGATATAACAGATATAACCCCTCTGTAACAGGAACTACAAAGAGCCTGGAAGATCTACTTTTGAATCTTGTGCCCTTTTCAGCTGGCCTGGGGATGTAGCTCTCAATTGCTAACAGTTCCATTACTGCTGATAGTCAGCCTCAGAAGAAAGACTGAAAAGCATGGTTTGTGAAGGAGACTCAGGCACAACTCAGTTTCCATTACCTCTGTCTGGCTTGCAACAGCAGAAACTCTTTCTACATTTCCAGTCCCTACTTTTACTAAAGTCCTCATCCTTTAGAATTGTGACTGCTGTTCCAGCACATGCCATGGAATGCTCTGAAATCCTGTGTTTCAACTCCTCTGCTGGAAAGACAAGATAAATGAAGAATCAGACTAGACTAGCATTTCACCTGCAGTCAGGCAGGGGAACTAACAGACCAGGTTTGGCACAGCAGGAGCGCAGGCCTAACCAGCAATGTTAATTTTCACTGCTGTTCCTGGTAGTGACACTGATAAATGACTCACTGCAGCCATTCCTTCCTCATGCTTTCTACAAAGCACTGGCTGCAAATGAGAACTGTTCTCTTTTGGCATGCACCCCCAGGACAACAGAAGTGAGAATCCCAGAGTCTTTCCATGCAAAAATTTCCAACTTAGATCAGGGTTTATTTCTGATTTGTAGTGATTCAGTCTTCAGAATACAAATGTAGGCAGCTGACTAATATCAGTCATGTATCTGAACTCAGAAATACATATCTGATTGAAAATGAAAATCCTGACTAAAACACTGTCCTAAAACCAGCAAGGAACTGCCTTAACCAATTTTAAAAAATTCTTCATATTAGTGAGTCAGAGTCACTCCATATTTTTCCTTATTAATTTGTTGTGGAGACTGAAAGAAGCCTTAGTACTGCCATGACAATGCATTCAAATAATTTGCCAACAATGCCATTTTTATTCTGTAGCAAATTTGTATGCTATTTGCTATTGATCTGTACATAAGAATTTAAAAACTAGTCCGCGCTTCTCTATTACCAGAAAAAAGGAACATATTTCTCAGATAAAACCAAAATAAACAAAGCAAAATCTTCTGAAATAATTTGCTTTTGAAATGCAAATCATTGAGATGGGTAATAAATTCAAGTGTTCAAGGGTCTTTCCATCTCGGTATTTTTTTTAATTACACAAATAATGTTCTTCTCAATTTCCATAAAGAGAGGTAATTTTTCACAAGGGATAATCAAGAAATATGGATTGGCCAATTCAAACCTGCCATTGTCCACACAACCCCACAAATTTAAAGGATGAGAGTTATTGAAACCTCGAGCTTGCTTGAAAACTCAATTAAGTCTAACAAGAGAATACATTTCCATTAATATTTTTATTCCAATGATGTAGAATTTTTTTAACGGAGAAGCTCTTCATGAGAAATGTTTAAGACATGCCTACAAAGATATTTCATCCAACTGTTTCTTAGATCACATGAAAAATAACATTTTTTAAACCAAACCAGAACAGTGTTGATATAGGTTTTCAAATTTTTAAAAGAACTTTTCAGGTAATAAAAAAATCTTGACAAATAAATGGGCAGCTTTACTTTTTAACATTAGCATTGAAAAGCAGAGAAGGGATACTGAAGAATGAAAACACTGTTCCACTGCAGAAAATAAGTTGTTCAAGCCACCATCGTCATTTCAGTTCTGTTTGATGTGCTTTTAACTCAAAAATAAATGAATTTAAAATAGCCTGCAATAGTAAATAACTGTAAATTTGTTCTATGTCTAAATGACTGTTAGAGGAGACACAGCTGTGTTGGAAGCAAGTCTTACCAATATTGTATTCTGATTTTTGCAACACTTGAAAAGATACAGAACCATCATTTATTTTCTCTCTTTCTGGGAGATGAATTTTTGCTCTTTTAAAAAAAGTAAATAACTATTTAACTTAGAACAGTGAAGCACAGTATTTTGTGCCATATTTGACATTTAGATGGAAAAGATGGAAAGATTGTGTTTCTAGAACTGCAAAGTGCCATAAAACATAGAAAAAGTGTCAACAGTGATTGATAGATTTAAAAAGGAATGTTTACTTTAATGACTGTCACAATAATTCCTGGAAGCAAAAGTATAAATAGGAAACAAGATTAAACATAAATGCCATAAGGACAAACAGTAAGAAAACATTTTTCTTCAGAGGACTATTACTAAATCTGTGTGTTTCAGTGAAATATTTTAGTACTGTTAGTTTCTTAAATTATATAAAGCTTTGAAATGTCATGTCATAGCTCACTTAACTGATTTATACACCTAAAGTCCTATGTTAGGACGATAGTCTACTTTATTCAGAGCAACTAGGTATTGAAATCTAGAATTCTGAAAGAACTCAAAATATATTTTTTTCAAGAAAGAGAAATGTACTATGGTTAGCAGTTGCCCCAGTGTGTATTTTTAACACATGCTGGAGCAATTAATCAATACCTCTGTTTTGAATTGGCATTTTGTTTGTATTTTGTTTCTTCATTTACTATGAAACCATGAGAACTAAAATATTAGAAAGTTACCACTACCTTCTTTTGTTTTTACCTTGTAGACTGATTCCTCAAATCCTACTCTGTCATTAACCATTATGTGTGCTATGACAATATCCAGGAGACCTTGTCACAGATCAGTAACCCTTTGTGTTCAGCAAAGTAAGAAAACATGCAAAGGAAAATATATCTGTGCAAGGAAATGTAGCTATGTGACAAGAGAAATGGATCAATACAGAGGGAGAACAGAGAAAAAGGAAGAGGCTCTCCAGCCAACCATGTCAACAGACTGACCACTGATGAGGCCAATACAAATCATAGAACAAGTGGGTTTTTAGGGGAACAGCAAAGCGGTTTTTCACCAGGGGCTACTCCCAGAAATGTGAGGTGGTCCAGGAAAGAGGTTAAGGGTTTTTCCTAACAAGTAGTTGGTGCATTAGTGAGATAAACCGGGGTTATTTAGAAGTAGAAAGACTAACTGAAAATGCCCGAGATATGTGACTGTCAAGCAACCCTTAGTACAGTGCAGGCTAGAAGAGTCCCATGACTGAAGGAAAAGAGACTGTGAGCCTGAGAAGGTTGAGATTCCAGAGGGATACAGGGGCATGGCTGATGCCCCTGAAGATGATGGGTGACCCAGTCATAAAAAAAAGAAAGAGATGAGATGATATTGGAGAAATTAAGCAACGCAGCCTAACTTCAATATACAAAATGATACTGAACTGTGATAGAAGACAAACAATTTATGACTACTAGCAAATAATACACTGATAAGAAACATGAAAACAATCTTTATGTCAAGAAGAAATTGTAGCAAGTCGGACTAATTTCATGCCAGGTTATCTAACCGTTGAGACTGCTGTTGGGGGTCACATGAACATGATTTTTCTAGCACAGTCCCCAAAACTTTCTCACAAAAAAAGCTGGGAAACATGGTCTAGGATGCCAGTGCTACAAGATGGATGCAGACCTAGTTGAAAAATAAGATTTAAGGACTTAGTACAAAATGATTCCTGTCAGCAAAGAGAGGCATATCAATGTTGTGGGAGTCTCTCCAGAACCTGATATTATCTCACTTTTTAAAATTCTAACTTCTTCTTTACCCATATGTGAGGTTGTCTCTGGAGTATAATCTCCCCTTTCGAACACTTCTGAAATCAGCTCTTGTGGTGGTTTGACCAGCCCACGGAAGGGATCTGACTGGTTTTGAGATTGACATTTTACTGGACCAATGGGAAAGCATGTTGTTTTCTACTTATTACATTTGAAAGAAAGCCCAGGAAGCTTCCTCTTTTTCCTTCTGAATGTCAGAGAGGACACACGAGTGGAGGGAGGGGGTGGGTGGGAAGGCCATGTGGGACAGGTAGGGCTCAGCTGATTTTGGGAACATTTGCTGGCACAGAGCTCTGCTCTGCTGCTGGCCCAGGCAGGCTCTGCCTCTGCTGCGCCTGGGGAGAGCGGGGGAACACAATGATGCAGGCTGGGACACCCTGATAAGGCTGAGGGGTGGAAAAGGAATTTGGGGATTTGTCCAACTCTCCCCCTCAGCTGCAACAGACCAGCACCTTTTGGGCCCGGACCCTCTGAGATCTGCCCTCCTTCAGCACGGCTTTGTAATGTGACACCATGGACTGGCCGAGATCCAGCACGGCTGTGTGAGTGCCTCGGGCTGGACACTGCCTTTGTTGACTCTTCCAGTGCATCAGTGCAAAAATGTGACCTGAAAAACCCTCCATCCTCTCTCCAGTGAGAGAAGATTAGAATGCAGATGTGTAAAGACCACATGAAGTATCACAGTCAGTCAAGAAGGAGTAAAAGTCCAGGTGGACGGAGTGTGGGAAGTTGCTTTCGAGCTGTAAAAGACTCTCACAGCTAGGATGGTTGGCTATAACATATTGAGGTATTTCCTTTAAGCCATAAAGAAGTATGGGGGAGATAAAAGAGTTCAAATTGTAGACCTGAGCAAAGGAATGAAATGTTGAAGGGTCTGTTGATTTCATGAGAAGTTGAACAGAGAGATGAAGTGATAGAGACTCTTTGCCCTCGAAGGAGAAGTGAATCTCTGTTCCTTGGAGGTGAAGGTGATCCCAAAGATAAATATAGAGAACCTTTGTTTTGAACAGTTATCTTTAAAATAAGAGCCCATACACTGATGTGGCCCAGAGACACAACTGTGAACATGGGAGGAGTTTCATGAATGCAAAAGATCCGGGCGGTTGCTGTTCATGAAGAATGGATCCATGAGAGAACTCTTTCCTTGTGGGGGAATTTTCCATAGCGAGGTGTTCCCTCCCTAAGTGAACTGAAGAGAGACAGTTTTAGAAGTGGGAAACTGACTGAGATTTCTGAGTGTTGTTTTCTTTTCATTGTCAGTTGGGATAAAAGAAGGTTTGGAGAGGGAGGAAGAGTGTTTTGAAGGTTTCATCCTCATTCTTGTGGGTTTTTTTGGGGGTTTTTTGGGTTTTTTTTGTTTGTTTTTTGTTTTTTTTTTTTTCTTTTAGTGTTAATTAATAAAGTCTTGTTACTTTTAAACTTAAGCCTGCTTTGCTCTTGATTGGGAACTTTCAAATTGGCAAACCAAACCAGAACACAAATTGGTGTTTCTGCCTGGTTTTGGATTGTAACCACAACAGCTTTTTAATAAAGTTGGGACAAATTATTGTGCAGAGGAGAGTAACATAAAATCTGTGTGAGAAAGCTGTCTCAAGGGATGTGGAAAAAGATGTGTAAATAAAGGAAAGATTCAGCAGCATTTTGAAATATGGGAAAGAGGTCAGATTTCTGTTGTCCATGAATGACAGGAAAAGAGACAATCTGCATAGCATTCCAGAGGGAAGATCTGGTGCACATCAGAAAAAGCAGTCCACCTGCACATTTAGAAAGCACTCAAATAGGTACCCTGGTGTCTTTATAGAAAATGTTTTACTATTCTGCAGCAATAGGAAGAGAGATCTATTTACTCATGAAAGAAGAGATGATGACAGTATCTGAGAAGTAAGTTGGTCGCAGGCTGTGTAAGAGGTATATCTGGCTGGATAGGGAAATTCATCACTCACAGATGTCATGAAAGAAGAATTTTCATGATCTAGGCAAAATACTGGAAGCAGACATTAGACCACAAGAAATGGCCTCAGGAGTCACAGTGGTAGTCCATTTAGCTCAGCTCTAGCTTATTTCCTTCTCTCTTCCATCCAGTCCATAATTACTGCTGTAAGGCAGTTTTTGAGGCAGATCTCCCCATCTCTTTGTAATTCCCAAGTGTGTCTATCAGCTCACTGTCTGTTAATTTGTCCAAACCCTTTTGGAAAACCTGCCAATATTCTACTCTTCACAGACTCCTGTGGTAACAGTGAACTTCCGCTGGTTCACCAGTTGCTTTCATCTGTTTTAAGCTACAGCTTCCTATTTCCAGTCTTGTAAACCTGGAGCACAATTCCATGGCTTTCTCCTCTCCAAACTTTAGACTTGAGACTTGTTACTACTTCTGCTTCTTATAAAAGGTGGCTACTTCAACCATTTAAATCTTACACTAACATCTATGTGGTAATGGATTTTAATGACAGGCATGAAATGAACACAGCTCACCCTTTTGGGTTTCACATTTACCATGTAATTTTACACTTCAGGTAAAACCTGACAAGAAAAAATGGTGCCACAGCCCCACTTATAATGCCAATGAATGCAAATCTATCCACTGGCTTATCTAATATCTACTGGTTTTATTTTAAAAATACTGGGGTTTTAATCTGTTTAACCATACTCTTGCCTTGTACCTGCATGTCAGAAGAACACCTCATGTAATCCATTTCAATGGTCAGTTTTGTGGCTAAGAGCTGAAAGTCATTTTCTTTTGGCCTTTTGTTTGAAATGCCAATTGAGACATCTGCCTAAGGAATAAATGTCCATTTGTGTCTCTTCACTAAGACATGGTGGGAGAGGCCACTGCAATATTATAACCAGATGCAGAATTACACCTGGACAATGGGAGCGAAGTTAATGGGCACCACAACAGCCCTCCTGCATCAATATTTCTGATTCAGACAAGGAAATTGCTCACTCTTTTCCTGCATTCCCTGAACATTTAATGTGGTTCTGTTCGTAACTTCCATTTTCATTGTAGATTTACATTCAGCTTCATACATTACATATGTTCAGTTTTTTGGTAAACAGTTCAGGTACCTTTAGGTGGTTACTTCTCAGTATGCAGGACATGAGACACCAGTTATCTTAGTAATTTAAGAGACTTTATGCTTAATGAAAATCAAATTGTAAAACTGATATGAGACAAAAGCACTAGAATAACAAGCAACTTCATTAGAAAATATCTAACAAAATCACTGAAATATTCATTCTGTTATACAAAGGGTCTGACAGTGAAAGAAGATAGCATTACAAAAATGTATTGGGTTAATATTGATAACTCCATGGAGAAACAAAACTAGAAGTTTAAAGTATCATCTCTAAAAGTTTACTAAGAGAAAGGTGAATAGCAAAAGGAAGTGCATGTATCAATATGATCATGGAGGGCCCATAAGAGCATGGGTCTATTGGAAGAGACCGCTCAGACAACTGACAGGGTTCTGGTTTTCATGACTGACATCAATGTCAGCTCCATCTCACGTGCTGGAAGGAGGAGATGGCACTGCTGTGCAAGTTGTGCTGTTCAGGAGCAGGCAGTCACACTACCAGTGGAGGTGTGCATTTTCTTTCCATTCCCTATTGGGATGATAACTGTAGCAGAACATCTTTGTGATGGCTGAATGCATAGCAATGACAACATCTTTTGTTGCCTGTTGTCTTTTGAAAAATGATGGATAAATACAACAGATTGTGAGAGTTTCCCCTAGCAGCAGTAGCAGCTTATAAACAACTTTATGTCTACCAGAATATCAATTTTCTACCTCTCAAAATCACTAAGCAGAAGGCAATTAACTAACTCTTATACTTAGGATAAACTAGTCCATACACACATGGCAGTTTCACTCCTAATTTACAGGACTGCTTCCTTAAAGTATCTGCATTTCTTTTAAATTGCCAATGACACAAGTATGGCATGATACTCAGTGATTTTGAGCCAGTTCCTAAGGGTTGAAACTATTTGAATCTTGTTCTCATGGTGAAATGTCTACCACTGTGAAGGTGAGTGAGCAAGCAAGGGACTCAAATGGACTAACGAGGATTAAAGCAGGATGCCTTACACAATTCTAAAATAAACGGGAAATAATTTTCTGTCTCCAGAGGTGGCAGACAGTTACTGAGTTCTTCAGTTGTGTGGATGCTTTAGAAGCCCAGAGGTTATGCACAATATCTAAGCTAAAATAAGCCAGATGAGTAATAGAGAGTTTGCCACTGGCTAGCATATACAGAAGGATTTTTTGGTAATGTTAAAAAACTCTCAGTGATCAGACACTAACAAATGTCTAGCACCATAAGATCATAGAAAGGGTCAAGTAAAGTTCTTTTTAAAAGAAAGAAAAATTTTGTGCCTCTAGGAATAATGTACTTAATTATAATTTCTTAAAAAACTGAGGAGCAGGCAGGTAGAAAGAAGCCCAATGATGCTGCACATTAACTGCAACATTTTGAACAGTATTAAAACTCTTAAAACCAGTAATTTCAGAAATATTAAATTGTCATTTGTGTCCACAAAAACAAGCTGTAATAATTATTAACAACTATTTAATCTAACAAAATTTATAAAGGATGAAATACAGAAAGACAATCTGTTGTCCTGCTGTCCTACTCTACTGTGAGCATTACTTTTACTGGCAACATTTTATAGAATTTTGCAATGATAAAATGTTTGTCTTCGGAATCACAAAAAACACAAACCAATTTTTGTTTCATCTTATGATTTAGCACTTAACATCTTTCATCAATCTTCACATAATTTCATTTTAGCCACTATGCATATTCTTTGAGATATGTGTAACTTTAAACCTATAACTGATGGAAAGACAAATAGTTGTTAAAAAAATCACCATCTAATAAACAAACACAACACATTTACAAAGATAGAATCATGGAATCATTAAGGCTGGAAAAGACATCCAAGAAGACTGATTCCAACAACTAACCCACAACTATACTGTTCACTATTAAAGCATATATCACCAAGTGCACAACCACATGTCAAATGAACACTTCTGGGGATGCAGATTCCACTCTGGGAAGCCTAATCCAATGTTTGATAAGTGAAAATTTGTCAGATTTTGTGGTTTCCAAAGTCCTGTTTGGCTGAGGCTTTTATTCTGTTGGTTTAAGTGTATTCTTTATCTAATTTTCCTTTACCCAGTAAGGGTTGTTGTATACAGTCTTGTCATCTTCTGTTTCACCAATGACAACTGGCAATTTAGAAATATATCTGTTATTTGCTGAAACCTGAAAATGCTTTTCCATGCTCAGGTTCATAAAGATCCACTACCACAAAAGACTGAAGCAGTGGGAAAAAAAACTATGAGCAAGGTCCTTATCAAAAGCTCATCCAGGTGTGCTGGAAAACTTCCTCTGATTTTAAATCTGAAGTTGTTAACAAGCACCCTGTCTCTACTGCTACTCATATTGGGGAAAAAGAACTAGACAATAAGGGAAGTGTCAGAAAAGGATTTAGATAACCAAATAAGGATCCAGTTGGAATTTAAACACCTTTCTTTTGGGGGGGGGGAACACAAAAATTTGTCTTTACAAGAAGTACTTAAGCTTCATATTCATATGTGCTTTACAAGTTTTCACATACCTAAAACTGTCTCAGGGCTAAGCCTCAAAAATTGTCAATTCCTCTGTCAGAATCCCCTGCAACTGTATCTATATTTTCAATTAAAAAAATACCAGGGTATAGTGCAAGCAACAAGTTTGCAACCATCCTTCCCCTTATCCGTTTGAATGTGTTTTGGCATGATTTTGACCCACATGAAGTCTTTGAGACTGTTTTGGTGTAGATAACATTGCAGTTCAGGCCCAAAGCAATTTTCAGTAGGCAGTGCAGGAATAAATAGGTAGTTTTATGGGAAAGAGTAACAGGAAAAAACCCATTCAATCCTTTTTTTCCATAGGGAAATCTAAACACCTATTTCCTTAGCCTGTACACTGTTTTGGATTGGCATACTCTGTATTCTTCCTGCAGGAATATGCCATTGTGAACAGTGCTTAGTTGTGAGGTCACCAACTTGGCTGTTCTAGAATCCTATGTGTTTCTACATTTGTGCCTTCTATACAATCCTAATTGGTATGGATTGCCCAAAACAAGTAGAACAGAAAATATTCACATACTAAAATCTATGACTTGTTTTTATTGCCCCCCAAGTTGTAGGCATGGAGGATCACCTTTGATTCTTGTGTCCTTCTCTGCATGGGATCCCAGCCTCAGCATCAGACCCGGAGGGCTCCTTTACTGTTATCACCAACCCCAAATGGGTGATATGACACATTTATTGCAATACCACAACCACAAACCTTTACAATGAGAGGCCAGCAAAAAGCCTGGACCCTTTGCAATGCAGTAATGATTTTGAGGAATTCTAACATTTTAAAGGCTATTAGCCACAATCAGTTCTTGAGTGACAGAGAAGAAAAGAAGAGTGAACTGGAATCTATACCTAAAGAAGCATCCCAACTCTGTATTCCCACTGGGGAGCAATTCCTGCCTGCACATTCTCACATTCACTGTGCTGACTGAACCTAGCCCTAAGAAGGCTGACTTCTCATCCTACAACATTATTTTTAAGAGCAACTTTTAATAATCAAGCATTTCCACACTGTCTTTAGTAACCAAACTAGAACTTTATAGCTTGGATGAGAGGACAGTTGGGTGGGCAAAAACCTGCTTGGACAGTCAGGCTCGAGGTTGGGAGTTAATGGCTCACACACTACCAGAAGGCTACAACACGTGTACTGTTGCATGGCTCTGTACCAGCATCTCTCCTGTCCAACTCCTTGCTCGGTGATCTGGAGGAAGCGATTGAACACAGTTCCATCAAACTTGCAGATGATACCAAATTGGGAAGAACAGACTTAAGGGCAGGTCTGTCATGCAGAGGGACACAAACCAGGTTGACACAGGAACATTATGAAATTTTATGATAATCTGTGCAAAGTTCTGCGCCTGGGAATCTTGACAGCAAGATGAGCCAGCATGAGCCAGCAGTGTGCTCTGGCAGCCAAGATGGACAACAATAGCCTGGGCTGTACTAAACACAGACAGAAGATTCAGGGACGTGATTATCACTCTTTACTTGGCACTTGTTAGATCACATCTGGAACACTGCACAGTTTCAGGTTCTCCACAAAAAAATGCAGTGCCAATGAAATGAAGTGAGTTCAGCAGAGAGCCAACAATACTGCATGAGAACAAGAGACAATGAACATAAGTTGAAATTAAAAATTTCTGACAGAATATAAGAAAAACTTTCATTATAAAGACAGTCACTCATTGGAGCAGCTTTTCTAGAGAGGTTTTACAGTCTCCATCCTTGCAGATTTTCAAGACTCAGCTGAAGAAAGCCACAAGAAACCCTGTGTGATCTCCTAGCTGATATGACTTGAAGTTTAAATACGTTGGACTGGAGACCTTCTTATGTCTCCAATCTCAACTCAGCTGTGATTCTGGGGTTCTATGACTCCTGGTTCCTTTAAAGCTAAAGCTTTTAAAAAGTTTTACATTTAAAAAGCTTTTTAAAGTTTTAAGTTTTAAAACATAATTTTTCAAGCTTTATTGAAAAAAAATTCAGCATTTTTCTGGTTTCATTTGGGTTATGCACTTTGAATTAGAATTACCTTATTGTTCCAAGACTCATCTGAACTATTCATTGTCACAAAGATGACTAGAAGCACTAATTAAATTGATGAGTTGTGAATTGTCAGTTTGGATCTCTCAGCCATCACAGTTATGTTGAAATAAATTATATGCATTATTAAAGGGTGAATATCATCACACCCATGTTATAACTAAGGAAGTCTCAAAAGAAAAGACTTAATTTTCTCATTTTCCTGAAGAAAATTAGTTGAATTCCCATACCACAAAACATGAATTTGAAGCCACTAACACAATTTATCAAACTTAAATATGTCAAGGGTGGTTTGGAAGAACCAAAGAGTGTTTTCTTAGTAATTCTGGCATATTTTTGAAAGTAACAAAACTTGCTAATATAAACAAATGTATTTATGTAGAACATTTATGTCACCTAACAATCAGTATCTCGTAAAAAGAAAAACCAAGGCTTTTCTCAATGCAAATCTGACAGATATCACAAGATCTAGGAAATAGAAGTATTTTTCAAGTTTTTTTGTTACTGAATACAAAAGGAAAAAATACATTGCTGACCACCTGAACAGAATAGTGTGCAAGATTTTTATTTTATTTAGTGTGATGTTACTTCTATTGTTTATCTATGAGAAAAGAAGTAAGACCAGCAATACAAGATCGTTTCTCCCCAGTTTTGCTCTGAGACAGCTCATTCAACCAGTATTACAACCACCCAAGAATCCAATAAAGATATCACATACAACAGTGTCATCAGGAGAGTCTGCACTGGCTGGACTTCTGTCTGGTGAATGAACTGTCCTCATGGCTTGTTCAGCTGCAGATTGCAGGGTACATGCTGTCGATCCAGTTTGCAGAGCACTCTCAGAGTTGTGTGTTGCAAGAACAAACAAGAACTTACAGGTAAAATATTAAAAGAAAAAGATAAAAACATAGCACTGTCTGAACACAAGCGAACAGTTAATTAAGGGATCTAAATGAGAGAGCCAGGCTATTCTACACATTTTTACAACAGCAAGCAGATATTGAACATAGGAACCCCTTAAACAGCAGTAAAGGCTTGTCTCTGACTTATGTTCTTTTCTTTCAAAGAGAGAGACAGGGAAGGAAAGATAATGTCAGTTAAGGTAACAGCAGATGAGACCAAATAATTGCAAACGGTTGAATGCCGAAGCTTTAGGATGTACTTTACTATCAAGTAGGTACTTGTTAGCAGCTATTTATGCATCAAGTGTTGCATGAGAGGATCCATAGGGAAAAAAGCGCCTGAGCGCTAGAGATGCAGCTGGAAATCAGGAAGGAATTCAGGCGAGACCCAAGGACAGGATGGATGAAGGGAAGAAGAAGGTTCAGCAAAGAATACCTGATGAGAATGACTGCACACCATCATAAGGAAGAAGATACAGGTGAGGAGGAAGGAATAAAAAATAATAAAAACTTCTAGAACAGGTTTGTTGCTCCAGAAGACAGATTAAAAAAAAAGAATAAAAAAACAGAAGGAAGAAAGAGAGGGAGAACTAGTGTGTCAAGAAGAGCAGACAGGGATACTGGGAGACTAGAAAAATATATGTAAGATAATACATTGAAGATTCTGTAGGAGAATCGAAAAAAATATTTTTATAAAAGGGAAAAAAGAACAGAGATCCACTGCAACAGCATGAAAAGGCAATTTTCTAAGGGACTCATTGGCCCTATATGTATAAGCATTTTGGTTTACAGCAAAGGAGTTCTGAAACAGATGACTTCAGTGTTTCCACTTAGTGCATGTCAGTTTTGCTGGTGGAGTTGTTTGGCTTACAACTTTGGGAGAAAACTATTCCAGAAGTTGTGCACTGAAGTATGAATGAAAAGCATGTTTGCCCTGAAGAAGAACTTAAAGGGCCAATCCAAAGTGGGCTATACTGTCATAAAGTTCATACCCCACATGCATGAACATAAAAAAATTCTTAAACCCCCAAGTATTTCTGTCACAATCTGAGGTCTTTCAGGAACTATAAAATTAACCAAATGCTGTGTATCTGCTGCCATATTTATCATCAACAGTCAGCCCACAACTCTGAATCTCTAGCACTCCTTCCCCCTTCATCTTCTGTAATCCTAGCTTGGAACCCTGATTTAACTTCCCTATGTCAGTTGTTGTCCATCAACCCTTTCTGATCTTTTGCTATTGACTTTTATCTCTTTTGCAATGGTAAGGTGAAAAATTCCAGACGGTGCAAATTATACTGTGCCATGAAAGGACTGAAGGTTTCCTTAGCAGCAGCCTAGCACTAGCAGTCTCAGAGGGCTGCATCATGATTAATGAGTGAAGGCTGATGAGCCAAACAATCTTAAATTTGAAAGGATGAATATCATTCTTGAAGAGCAAAGGCAACAACCACCCTTCAGGGCAGCACAGCAGGAGTATCCATGTTCTGGAGAGCTTGTATTGGTCTCCTGGTGAGAACTGTCATTGATTATGTTGCCCATTTGGCTGTCTGTGCTCTTGGATACAGGGCAACATATCTCCAAGCACACTCTTCAGTGACTCTGGGATCCTGTCCATGCATCCCACAGAAAAACACTTCAAAAGCAGAAACAGGAGTGTCTCTCTGGCTTGCTTCTAGTGCTTTTGTAAAGCAAATCTGTGTCTGTGTTCCAGAGTCCAATATACTCTTTCTGTGCAGGTCATTATAGTGGAATGGGAGTAACAAGATGTTTCTGACACTTGGACAATGACTGGGGGAGATGATGTATGTTGCAAAGGCTGTTTTACTTTAATAAATGTCTGTGGTTATGAGTTGTGGGTGACCTTCTCCATGTGACAGATAACTATATCAGAAGGTCCCCACCTAGTCCCAGCCTGTACAAGTGTCAAGCTGTGTACCAGTGACTGTCCAGCTATTCATGGAGTATGCCATAACATAGCTCTGCTTGAGTCACAGAGAGAGATTTGTGCCACTCAGCACCCAGAGGTATGGGAATGGAGGAAAACTTGTGCACTGGGAGGAATACCAGAGAGCTGATTGCCTGGGGACCAGGGAGAGCCAGCCCAGGCTGATGCAGAGATTATAGAACATGACCTCTGTTCCTCGTGTGGACAGGCAGTCAGGGGTAGGAGTGGAGTCACAGCAAACACCTGTCAGGGCATCTCTACTGTGCTCAGGCCTTGTCTGCCACCCCAGGGGCTCTTGAAACAGCAGGAAGCTCTGGCCCACCCTCCATTCAGTGAAAAAACCCCACAAAAAAACCCAACATGATGGAGCAATTTCCCTCTAGGAGGTTCCCCTCCCAGTCCCACTACTTAATGCCATCTCTCCACCTTGCTGTTCTCTGCCTGCTGCCAGTCTTGGTGATCATGCATAGGAACAGAGGCATCAGTTTTGGTTCAAGGAGCCAGAGTAATCCTAGGCTGGAGTAAAATATCCACATATGCATAATGAATATGTACCAACTGCTTTGATGTTCTCCTTTGCTCCTGTTGTACCAAATTATGTAATAAGATAGAAGCAGATAGCAGTACAAGAACTGACAGGTCTGTTGCTGTAGTGGATGCAGGAAATGGAAGTATAGGTTTGCTGTGTGTCAGAAGCAAAAATAAAAAATGTGGGCTTTTTAGAGAAGTTAATAATTCCTATTCCTGCAAAACATAACTGTTATGAAAACCATCTGTAATTGCTGTTCTTAAGGTATATAAAAGATACTTTACTTATCCGTTTGTTTAGACAGAAAGAAAACACAGATCTACACCTGTATCCTCTGCAAACATAAACCAGAATGAATGTCAACACAGCTATATAGATATACATCAGTTTTCTATTTTCAGGAATCCTGTCAAAGAAAACTTTTCTGCAAATATGTTGGAAAGTGATCAAATTAATATGTGTGCCAGTATCAGGAATTAAAAAAGGGGATATGGATGGAGGAAAGTGGGGGCTGGCAGAGAACACTAAAATACCAGCTGTAATTATAAAAAGAAAAAAACAATTTTCACATGCATTACAGAGTTTAGTCACAGAACTAGTGCATCTTTATTTTATGAGCTTCCTATTATGAAGCTGCCCAGCACAGCCATGAAATTAACAGCCAAATAAGGAACTTAATCCTGACATAAATAACATTCCCACTAACAGTACTGGGAGATTTGTCAGAAAAGTGTGTTCAGAACTTGACCTCTAAAATGAATACAGTGTTGGTGGATTCCTAATTATAACATCTCATTTAGCTACCAGAGTAAGGCAACTGAAGCAGTGAGAAGTAGAAAGAAGTCAGTTGTTGACAGATGGCTTGGTCTTTGCATCAATTGCTCACAGAAATATTTGCTCACACAAGGTGGCCCACAGTATTCACTGGAGTGTAACACAACTTATCAGAGGAATTCAAGTTTCAGGATAAATATTTCTAAAAACAAGTTGCAGCAGAGAATCAATCGGTTTTTGTTGTTTTTTATTTTTTTTTTTCAAGTGCAGAGTTTTTGTGTGGGTAAAATCACTACTTTGCATTAAAGTAATCAAGGACAAATTACTTGTTTCAGCGACTTTAAGAGCCTGTAATTACTTCAGGAAAACCTTCAGTGTCCTTTTAAAGTAAACAGCTAGCTTGCAATCCGAAGTCATGAACAACAAAAGTTCAAAAACGTGGGTGTTTTAACGATTGTCAAATGAGTTTTTATGCTTTGTAAGCAGTTTTCTAATGTATATGAAAGTTGTTATTTGGCTTTATGCTGGGACTGCTCAACCCTGATTAAAAGTCTGCTGATGTCAGCGGAATCTCTTCTCTGATTTCAGTACCTTTCAGATTACAGCCAGTACTTCTGCAGGAATAATGGGACCACTCAACCCCAAAAAGCAATGAGACCTCACCAGTTGAAGGATGAAGACCATAGTTCTTGGACCGGGATCGAATTATGCTAAGAAAGCTACCACAGCTGTCAGAAAGAGATTTTAGCTGGGCATTTCCCAGGTGTGGGAAAAGAAAAATATCAGAGGCTTCTGATATTACCCATGAAACCTATTTAATAATGGACATACAGAAATGCACAGAACCTTTATTGCGTGGACACTTTTTGAGGTTTCTGGTTTTACTGATACCAAAGAAACTCAAGCCAAATAGTCAAATCAACTTAATTAATTAAGCAAGCATACACTCATAGGAAGGCTTTATTGTCTTATTTGTCGTAGAAAATTAATCATGTGTAATCAATAGAATTGTAACCATAGTGTTGTCATGAGCAGCAAAAGAAAACAGAGCAACCCATGAGTTAATTGGCTTTAGTAATTGCAAATTCGAAGCAAATTTTTTCTCATTATGTTTGAATATCCAAACTGCTGTGTAGTAAATTTGGAGTTTAGGCATGATGTCACAATCTTGCTTCTCTTTTACAGAGAACTATCCAATTCAGCATCAGTATAAAAGGAGGAACAAATACTACTCTCTTCAGTGAGATACGAACATTGAAATATGATTAAAGCATTATCTTCTGAATTCATTCTACAGGAATGCAATGGATTGGACACAAGATTTATTCCTAGTGCATTAGAATGGTCACATACTTGAAACAGGAATAGACAGGAAAAGCAAAAATAACCATTCCAAACCTTCTTCATCCCCATTGCCCTTAGGTATTTTATTTTCTTGTTTACAGTTATGCTGCAATCAGAGACTCAGTAGTAGTAGAACAGGAATTCAGCAGCACTGCATTTTGTCCTGATGCCTATGTAATTGCTAGAGGAAGGTATTTTATTTACACAGATGTGATGTGTTTTGTAAACAGGTTGATTCTGACTTCTGAAAGCTCATGGAGAATTATTGCAAAGGAAAAAAAGAAAAGCTGACACAAGCTCCCACGTGTTTGACTTCTTGCCATGTTTACAGATAGGACCACAAAATAGTGCTTCTGTCTGTTTTTTCTGGAAAGAGGCCAAAGCTATTTAAGGACAAGCAGCCCAACAGGTTCCTATCTGAGCACAGCTGCAACCAACTGCTTTAAAGTCTCAAAGTACTATGACCAGTCCCAAAGCAGTAAGACTGGTTCGCTCTCTGGAATTAATAAAGCTCCTGTGTTAAACATCAACTAATAATTTTGTTTGAAAAATAAATAAAGTTCATATAAAAATCAAAGGCAGCTTCTCCATCACTTTTATAATGGTCCTGGTATGACAGATACTGCTATCATTACTTCTGCAGTCAACACAGCTTCCAAGTGGAAAAGCAGAATTTTCATCTCAAGTTGTATTTGTTTTCCTTAGATAACCACATTCTTTATCAGAAATGCTATCTCTTCAGAAATGCATTATCAATAATCTTACACTAGACTTACCTCACAACAGCTTATGCACAAACAGTGCTCTGATCTAACAAAATCCCCTGTTATATTTGTTTAGCATATTGCATCAATGGAAAGTTTTAGCTGAAGGTCTTTTGGACTGCTGAGTCACACACAATTAATTCTAACAATATTTTAATTTCCTTCATGATTAGGTAACTAATGATTTGAAATTAGATTGGGTGTTCTAAACTGAATCAGAATTAGCTTGCTTTTTTTTTTTTTTATTTTGATGAATGAATTATAATTGATTTATGAAGTGGGACTCTCTAGGGCCTGACTCTGTAGTGCTTATTGATGAGGCTAAATTCCCATTGAAACCAATGAGCAATTTTCCTCAACAAGCATTGAAGGATCTGCCCTTACAATGTAGAAGTTATAACTAGCTCTAGCTTTTGTGCCACTCTTAGGACTGCAATTACAGATACTTCAGAGCCATAATCCCCAAAATAACTTTTGCTAAGAATTGCACCAAAATTTCTGAGTATTGCGTACATGGATTTATCCTAAGAATTTTATGTCTTTCCATTACTACTGTATTTTACTGGCATAGTAAACACAGAAACCTAAGTTGGAAGTACTTGGGCAGTATACTCCAAAATTGTTCTCCACCAAAACAACTCTATATACACTGTGCAGATGCAATTCTATTTTTTCCATAATAATCCTTCCTCTTGGTCTTTTTCTTGTGATTTCTCAATGAGCTCTCACAAACAAAATGAAGAAGCTGACTGTATTTGGAGGTCTAGGAAGGGATTAAAAGTCACACAAATGCAATGGTTTGGTCTTTTCTTAATGGATGCTTCTCATTATTAAATACAACTTTTTATTTTTTCTAGGCCAAATGCACAAATGCTATTTTTTCCCAACAAATAATTAAAAAAACTTCATTTTTGAGTTGCAATGAAATATTTTGTGTTTTCTTTTTTTCTAATTTTTTAAAATCAAGATGTTGGCCTTTCAAGATCATCTTCTTTATAGACTTGTGTCAAGAAGCAAGTCTCTCAAAAATTTTAGAACAATTTTGATGAGAAAATTCCATATTGATTTTAAAAACATTTTGGAAAATATTTTTTTATGAAACATCTCCTAAACAAAAATGCCTGCACTTCTAACATTTAAACTTGAGAACAATTGAAAAAGGCAGTTTGTTAGATATTAGTACATATTCATTTTTGAAGCAGCTGTTGTATTAAATCTGCACACGAGTTTTAGCACCTGTCATCTCCTGATGTCATGAAGTTGCTATGAAAGAATTTGAATGGACTTTTCTCTGTTGGCATCAGTGAGAGTTCAATCTGGCATGAAGCCTCTGTCCTGTCAGGGCTGAGTTTCAATAAACCAAGAATTACCCTTCATGTTCGAACACAACTTTGATTTGATTTTCAAAGCATTAAGATATTTCAGCTTTTATAGGATTCTGCCAGGAGAGAGACAGGATTTTCATTAATACCATTTCTTAATGGTATGTCAAAGAGTTTTAGGAAAAGATGGAATATCTACTAGTTCCCTGCAAAAAACAATTATTTCAATAATGACCTTAAAAACCAAATTAGGAAAGAGAGCTATCTCCCTATTGAGAGGGAATGAATGAGGGAAGCACCTGAAACTGGGAGAGAATAATTTTCTGAGCTATGTCGATATTTTTCATAAAAAAGAATCTTCTAGAAGCTTCTATAAGAATTAACATTTTTCCTGTTGCTCATTATGTAACCAAGTATTTTTCATTGTTTTCAGAAAAACACAGTTATTGTTCATTTTTATAGAAACACTCATATATCACATAGTAGTAGATAGCTGAGCAAGTGCTACTAAGGTAAAAATTTTCTTACAATGCTATAGCCTCAAACCCAGTAGTATATAGAAAGATGTATTCTTATATTCTCTGATTTAAAAAAAAAAAAAAAATCTTATATCACATCAAAAATACAATCAGAAAATCTTCCGAAATATACCAGGCAACTGCAAAGATGAGTCCACAAATGTCTCAGTTTTGTGTTGTTACTGTCATTTTTGGAGGCTTAACCCTCTGATGATGTGTAAGAATCCTCTATTGTATCCCTCTGGATGGTGCTGATTGACTGCCTCCTGGTACCAAGTGATGCACACACAGAAATGTCTTTTGTCTCTTGTGGAAGAAAGGGATTAAGTTTTATGCTCTTTTCCCTAACAGATCAGAGACTACACCCAAGTAAAACAGACAAAGGACCAAAGGCTGGCTACAGTAACCACTTCAAGACAGATTTTACCAGTTTCCCCTGTTAAATTAGTAGCACCATATTCTGTCTTTCTGAGACCAGTGGCTCTTACACAAAGAGGCACTGCTCAGTAAGTACTCTGGGATCTAGGAAAACCACAACTAAGTTCTCTCAGGTGTGCCAGCAAAAACCAGAGCTCCCCTGCCTGCAGCCCCAGGGAGTACAGGCAGAGTGAACTGCAGCACTGAGGACGTGAGTTTGCCATGCCTAAGTGTGCTGGGAACTCCCAACACTCAGAATGGATTAAAAACTCTGCTGATGAACTACCCATCTCACTACAGCTGAAGATTCACTCAGGTGAGCTTTATTTACCATCCAGTTTCTGACAGAGACAGGGATGTGCTGGCTGGTTTCTCCACACTAACGTACAGTTGTGCAGTCCACTGCAAGCAGTAAATGCCACTTGCCAATGCTGTTTGTCTTGCAATTGTAGCAGTACTGTCACTGGACGTGACACAGGACCTCAGGAAACAGATGAAAAATCCCCTACAAGGGACTATAATGACTCATACTGTCTGTAAACTAGACCACAAATTCAGCAGGTGGTGACACACCTTCCCATTTAAAAAAGTCCCTTGTCTCAAGTATCTGTGGCAAACTGATAAATACCAAATAAGACCCACTAGTGGGAATGGCTATTTTCCTGGCCAACACATTGAACCACGGATGGTGAAGGCCAAGAAAATGAACACAAGTTTAAAAATTATTTCTAAGTAGTAAACTGTAAAAATTAATACCTGGCACAGGGATACCTCTGCAAACATTGTCAGAAAAGCATTTCAGGAACTCTGAAGAGGATCCTACTTAGATGTCATATAGATTGAGGAAGCTTATTCCACACCTACAATTTCTCCCTAAAAAAAACATGTTTATGCTTTCTGTCACAAGACGAAAGCAAGCCTCCATTATCTAGATGTCTCCTTTGCTTGGGCTTTGTCTGATTTAGATTTTATTCTGAGTACTGACATTTAAAATCTACAGCTTGAGTTGTGTTTTCATGTTCCAAACATTCAAGAAAAAGTATTGGGCTCTCTAATCCAAATGTTAATTTGGCTTTCTGAAAAGCATCGGGATGAATTCTGATCAGCATTTCTGCGTTAGCTTCAGAGTTGAGTTTTATAACCATATGTAAAGATGCAAGAACTATCAAATGTAGAAATACCAGCTGATTTAGAAGGTTAGTGTTACAATGGGTAAGCTATCTATGAACAAATTTATTTTTTCTGTATTTCATTGGTCTGCAAAACAAGATTTAGTGAAAGCATGAATAAAGTGCATTCTCCCAGTGGTCTGTTTGTTGAGTGAGGCTGGCTGAAGAGTAGCATTTCTGATTTGTGAAAAAGTTTTGTTGGGAAGCAGGGAAGGTTATTTGGTTTTACTCTGAATCAAACAAAAAATCCTTTTTTTAATTTCCCACGAACTGGAAACTGAGAGAATATTTCATTCTGACAATCCCAGCACTTGAAACTTCCTCCAGGAAATACCCTCACCGCACACAGCAGCTGCTCAGTGAAATCAGCATTCCTGGGACTTTCACACTTGCTAATCACCCACCTTGCTTTGCCCAGCAGCTGCCAGCGCTCCCCAGCCCCACGCCCGCACAGCCGCCCTGGCTGCCCGCTCACAGCCCTGCGGCTACACCCAGCCAGTCCTCCACAACTGGCCACAGATCCCTCATTCCCACAGTCTCAGGCTCCAGCCTATGGAGACAGAACCTGTCAAACCTCTCAGCTCTACAGCAGAAAGTTGGGAAGCCCTGGAGTATGTGGACCTCAGCTATTGGGATCCAGGTCCACCCTGGTCCACCAGTACACCTTACTGAATATTTATTTAACATAAATACTTGCGGAAAAACATTTGGATTTAGGGAAAAATTATTAGTTCCCAGGTCTCTGGTGTGCACAAGCCATTCCTCTTTAGAATACAAAACACGAGAAACTATAAGTGGCAGGCCATCCTCTCTGTCTTACTGCATCCTCATATTCCCTGAAGGCAGGTATCTATATGGACACAGAAAACAGAAATGGATCCTCATTATTGTTGCCTTATGAGTGAAGCAAATGCCCACTAAAGGCAATGTTTTTTGTAAGATTCCAGAGTATGAATTATTCCAGCACAGAAAAATCTGCCTTTCCTAAGCTTATGACAAAAATACGATCAGTGTAGTCCTTGATTGAGAATCATAGACTGCTGTATTTCATGGGATGCTTAAGACTGACTCCAGAATAATATTAGCAAGATGCATTTAAAATTATGAATTTTAACATACATATTGCAAAACAATACTACAGTTGTTCTTTTCTAAAGCACAGCTTATAGAAATAGAAAATTATTACTGAAACTTCAGCATGAGCACAATACAAAATGTAGCATATTCAAGACACTAAGGTTACACTTACACAACTGATCCAAACATGCCCAAACCAGTTCTCTGGCACTAAGGCATGCAATAACCCCTACACATACTATTCAACTGTCTTCTCTTTGAAAATAGGGTATCCACACCCCAGCTGCCTATTGTGCACATCCCAGGCCCATTCCAGCTCCCAAACTTCATCCAGTGATCCAGGGAGAGCACTAAATCAGCTGAGGAGAAGAGTGTGCCAGAGGCTTCTCCAACCATTTTGGAGTATGGTGATGCTGTCGTGATGGGGAAGATAGCCTGAGATACACACACACTTACAAAGTCTTAAAATTCTGAGTTACTTTTTGGAGAGAACTGCATAAATACCAGTCAAGTGTGCAATCTTTAAATGGTGTCAGAAAGCCACTGGAGTGTAGTATGTATAATCTAGACCAGTCACTAATGAGGGTAAAGCCAAATGAGAGGCTTGCCTAAGTACAGCATGATGACTAGGAGCCTTAATTCCAATCTTTCGTTATTTTTCTGCCAAGGAAAGGCAGTTACCTGCAAAAGACTAGATCTGTATTCAAATTTTTGGCCAAAAGAAAAATAATTATTTCACTGAAGTGATTTGGTTTTCCATTGGAAGTCATGATTTTGTCATGATTCTGTTAGGAAAACCTTTTTCTTCTTCTTTTTTTTTTTTTTTTTTTTTTTTTTTTTTTTTTTTTTTTTTTTTTTTGGGAACACATGGGGAAAAAAAAAGAATTGTATTATTTCTGCTGTTGAACTGAGATGACATAATTTTGTCTGATTCCTTAGACAATTTTCTGTAGCTGCCTGAGCTGCTATAGTATCATGTGAGATGAATCTGCATTCCCCCATCCACATTTTCCTTTATCAGCTAATTAATACTATTTAAAAATGCTTAAAAATATTATAGATTCAATTAAAAAATGCCTAGTATCTGCCTAACATTTCTAATTTGGATACTTTTGAACCTTTTATTCCCTATAAACATGTGGTTATGTCCTAAATTAACAAAATTTTTCACAACAGGAATCGATTGTTGAATGTCTTTGTAACCCAATTTTTCTTATTCCTCAGATGGAACAAAGAACGGAAATTAACGCAGCCCAAAATTATTGATTCTATTGTGACACTATACCCATTATGACACTATTATACCTATGACAGTTCATAAAAGTCAAATGAGGTTCATATTTTCAGCCAAAATTATGTTTCTCTTTGAATAATATCAATACCAATATTAAATTATTAACTATTGTTAAATAGTACAGTAAAGAAATAGTACTGCAAAGTTTTCCCAGATAAAGATGTACAGATCATTTGGAGGACAGACAAGAAGGCATCAGAATTGTCAAAGTTGGTACAATTTTACTCACAGAACTTCCAACAGTCTATCAAGAACATGGTCACAAGTCTTCTTTCACCACAAGAAATAACTGGCAGGCTTAAAATAGTGAGATTATCTGTGTAAAGTGATAAAACAAGTCAAATCTAAATCATGTTACTCTTAACCCCAATCAGATATGCTGGCAACCAGTATATTCGCGGTCCATGTAAGCACACAAAGGTCATAAGGAAGACAAACAACTGCACACATTTAGCTAGTCATTAATGACAACTGTTATTGGGCTCTATGGCATGAAATTTATCAGTAAGTTTTTTGCTCTGCAGTTTCACAAGGACATGAACAAAAATTTGTGCAGAAGCCTTTTTGTCTGTGCTGTCCACGACCCATATGTTTAAAAAAATGGAAAGAAAAATCTTTTGCTATGGTAAAATTAACGTGTTGTACTTTTTATTATGAAAATATGTTCATATCATTGATACCACTATGTACAATGCAAATCTTTCAAAATGCCTGCAGACCCTTTTAATATTCTCATCAGAACAACATATATACTTACATAATAAACTCCAGGATAATTATAAGGGACACAAACTTTACACTGGTAGTAGTCATCATTAGAGAAATACAAGCTATAGGACCTCTTGATACTCCAATAGTATTACACTCAGTACAAAATGTCAAACATTTTGATACCTATTCCCTAGAGAGTCTTCTTAAAATCAGGCTGCATTAGATATTCTGAATTTATTAATTTTGCTTTCCTGTCTATTATATTCTCCTTACACAGTTCATTTTCATCCTATTTTAGGATTTTAGGAAACTATTGCTACATTCTGTTAATGCCATTTCAAAAAATTAGTTTGCAATCAAACCTGAGTGCAAATGCTACTACTGAGAAGTCTCTATCACAGTCACAATAAATTTAACCAGCAGAGTTCGCTGAGGAAAAAGTTATTCTTATTATCAAACTGAAAATGAAGAATTCTGTCAAGCTAGTAGGAAGTAGAGCTGTAATCCTAAATGTGATGATTACTTCAGACAGTTGTACACAGAACTGCTAAAACTACACCACTGCTCCTTTGTCATAAATGTTGAGAAAAAAATTAATATTTTGATACTTTTTTCTATATAGCTCTTACACTAACAACCAACATTACATCTCAACATTAAACATTCTTACATAGTCTCAATCTGAAATTCTGAATTGCTTATTTTACTGCATAATGTTAAATCAATAAATTGTCAATAAATTGTTTTTAAGTTTTGATACACCATCAAAAGGAAGTTTTGGGTAATATGAAATGCTTTCATTCTAACTGTACTGATTATAAGCTAGGATATGGTCAGGCTCCCAATTCCCACCTTGCATTAATAACAAAATCATATTTTTCAAGGCTGAGGATGTCCTGTGCAAGTAGTGCAGAAATATGATTAAACAATAACTTTGTAGTAATACTTTCAGCAAAGAATTCACTCAAAAGTCCATCTGTGAAAACAGTCACAACAAAATTGTTCTCCAGGTTTGTTGTTTTGGTTTGTGTTTTTTGGTAAAAATTATCAGAATCCTGTCCTTGTAAGTGTGAGGGCACAGCTTACAAAAAAGCACCATTGAAACATTCTAGGCATATTTTTGTTATTTTATTAAACTTCACCCTAAGAAGTTAATGTCAGTTTAATCTGTAATTAGACTGCAGTAACCAACAGATATTGTGGGGTTGTAATGTTTTATATCACAAGAATAGAATGCAGTATGGATGCAATACAATGCTTTATAATGGAGCTAACAAATAAAAGAATAAAGGAAAAGCAGACTAGAAGGAAGAGACTGGAGTCCATAAAATATAAGCTACACATGGAGACTAGGAGTCCAAAGAATGAAGAGGAACTATTCATGTAGCCATCTACATGAATATAACATATAGGCAGGCATGACAGGCTAGCAAGGGATAGTGTGTTACACAGACTGACCCTCAAATCAGGGACCAACTGGTCATATGGAAGGCAACCTGCTTACACACATCCCCTCATTTCTGAATAATACTGTCTTTTTGAAATGGAAAGAGAGCCAGTTGTCTTTGAGTTGCACTAGAGTCTCTAGTCGAGATGATCTGGTACAAGACCTGAACTGGTTTGCACTCTTGGTCAGCAAAGGAGCCCTGGGGTTCAAGACTTACCAGCCAATTGAGGAACACCTTTATCACAAGACACAGAGCGGTTCTCTCTGGTAGATAAGAAAATTTAGTCCTTTTTACATAAGCAGGAAGGTTCAAACTTTAAAAGAAGTTTTCAGAAGGGCTGACTTCAAGAGGATATTTAAAATTTCTACAAGTTTTACTAAAGGAATACTTTTTGTACTGCTGTGTATAATTTGAACACAACTGCAAAGTGATGCAGTAATGCCCAGTTTTTTTTCTAATGGAGATTTTGATGTGAACAACTTGTTATTAATTAAGACTTAAATACAACCCAACACCCAAAACAGATGCTGGAAATACAGAAGAACTTCCCTTCTGATCAGGCACCAGTCTGACTTTTATTGCTGCAGTGACTGATGCATCAAGAACTGCATGCATTAATATGGTGGCATACAAGCGGGTCTCTTGACACAACTCAAAACTGAAGCACTCAAAACTTTCTCCAGTGCAGCCAAAACAGCTACTGCTTGTAATTTGAACAAGGTCTTCCTTCTGCACACAAATTAAACAGGTACTTTTGATTTCAGGTTTTTATATGCCAGAATAATTATTACCTTTTCTGTGTATGGATTTTAACTAAAAGAGAATCTGCACTTATCTTTCCTTTCCCTGTGTGATCTGAAATGAAAACTATCTTCCCCTGCAGGACTTCACAGACCTCATTTTCCTTCATTTCTGAGAACTGAGATCTACATTACAACTCTGTTTTCCATATCAAAACCAGTTCTCCTCCTTCTCAGAATCTCATTTTACCCCACATCAGTTGCTTATATGAAAAGAACTAATACCAGGAAACTAAAATATTTTTAGCTGACTTTAATGTGACTTAGCAGCTGGAAACAAGGACAGCTTGTTCTATGAGAATGTCACACAGTACTCCATGGACACCAGTTTTGAAATATTGGTATAACTTTAAATAACCTTGTCCAGCTAGACATGTTTTCCAGGAACCTTTGCCACATTCAGAGCTCAAATCAGCTTTCACATGTCATAATTCTGATTGTAACATGGCTGTAACAGCTCACTCACACTCAGATCTGAGCTGTCAGCAAGAAGCTCCCACATCAAAAGGGAGAGACAATCCCAGCTAGCAGAAGCAGTAGGAGATACTGCAGACTATCCATTGTAGTGATGCAAGGAGATGCGGAAAACAAGAAAACGTAATAGGAATCATTCTCTAAAGACAATAAAAAGAATCTGTTTACAGTTGTTCATGACCAAAAATACAAATAGTATTTTCATTGAGCAGTTGTATTAATGATAAGGGAGTGATGAACTGGAGCAAGTTTTCCAGAAATGCTGTGGATGCCTCATCTCTGGAAGCGTTCAAGACCAGGTGGGATGGAGCTCTGAGCATCCCTGGTCTAGTGAAAATTGTTTTCAATTGTCAATTGAATGAGGGGGTTTTTAACTAGACCAGCTATAAGGTCCCTCCCAACTCAAGTCTTTCTGTGATTCTATGATTCTATAACTTTAAGTCACCAGACTGTAAGATCCTTTTCACTTAATCCAAGAAACATTTTGAGTTTATAGCAGCATTTCTCAACCTGTGTTACACAAAGGACCTACTCTTTTGAAAAACACCTGTAGATTATCTTGAAAGCTTTTCATTCTCCTGTGAAAAGCAGTTGGAAGTTTGCATGTTTCATGCATTTTTCCTAGTTGGTTTCCTCTATATATGAGATTCTGGTGTAGGCTTAAGTGGTTTTTTAAGAGTTTGAGGAACTGTAAGCCATAGGCTTCAATTAACTTAACAAATGCAGAAACAGTTACAAGCCTACAAAATAATTTTTGCAATGCCCCATAGCAATATATAACATGCAAACTCCTAACAAGCTCTCTACATCATTGAAGTGAGGCCTTTGCAAATAGCTCCTGATGCCAAGTTGAGAAGTACAAAAAGCCAAAGCATAATAAAACAATCATGTAGGAAGGATCTTTTCTGTTTCTTTGGTGTTTTCTATTGGGTTCTTTTCATTTCTATGATTTGTAAAATTTCTCACATTAGTCATAGTCTGAAAGGGGTAAGATTTTCAGTTCCAAGCCCCAAAAATATTGACATTTACTGTCCCCATTTTTCTGACATTCAGTAAATTCACCAGTGTAAATTTAAAACTACTTGCCAGCCACTAGGAGTGAGCACAACAGAAAAGTCATTCTCGTTGATTAATGTTTTGAAATTACCCATTTTCCTACTAATACAAGTCAGTGCTAGCCAACACTCCCCTTTCCACACCAGGGAGAAAAGCATCCATCAAACGCAACGGTAGCTTCTGTGGGATTTGTCTTTCCATCATATCAGCAGAGTCTGTTTCCTCATTAGCTGGGGTACCTGCAGCACCCTGGGAATGCAAAGCAGTCTGTACAGCTGAGCTGCACCACTGACTCACAAGGGCAGGGAGTGTTGTGTAATGCAGACCTCTGAGCAGTACATCAGATAAAAATGAAACACCCTGCCTCTTTATACTTGTTTATTTTTATACTATAAATATAATAAAGTTCATTGGTGAGCTTTTGAGTTCACCTTTACTTCACTATGAGTGATTTAGCTCCCACACAACTAAAATAAAACCATAGATAATGGAAAGATCAGCATTGTGCCATATTTGCCTGGTAGACATGCATGGGTTAATTCTGGTGACATTAAGATCCAGAGAAGTTTCAGCAAACAACCTAAAGGTGATGTAAAGCCTAGTATACAAAGCTAAACATATAACCCTATTTTAGCAGAATATGTAGTCATATTTCAAGCTTGGATTATTGTACAGGGGAGCTAAAGAGCATATTAACTTCTCTCTAGTGAGCCTAATTTCATTTTCAACTGCTTTTCCTCACTTGAAATTTGCAATTCAATGCAATCAATTTCACTTTGGTTAAACAGTTTAATGTGCTTTAATAAAAACAGGCAATTGATATTCTAAATCTGTTGTATTGAAACTAGCACTGTATTATGAACACACATGACAAAATATAGCAAGGACTATGGCAGCTACTTAAGGACATTTTTTCTTCTGTTGTTTGTATGAGATATAGCAGCATCCTTTATTGCACTTTTAATTTCAAAGGGCTAGAAGGGCTGCTTTACATATTACACCTTTAAATAGCAAATAATCTTAATTTCTGTTTCTGAGATACATCAGGGTAGTCTTCCAACACTTTGCAGCGGTACCATACCAGAATTTAAGGACCAGCATTAACTGTTTCACTGGGATCTGCTGAAATGATCCTGGTCAGCAGGAAAAGACTGTTACATGGAGAAAGAATATATAGAGGTACAATATAATTAAAAGAGCTGGATTCTATAATTTTTCAGAAAATCTTTTCTGAGGAAGTCTCAAAAACTTTCTGCCTTCTATTGACTGGAATAGAGGAAACCAGGGGAAGAATGAAGTGGTTTTAAGTTTTGGTTGTGTGCGTTTTTTGCTGCTTGTGTTTTATACAGCATAGTTATCTAAATAATCTCACAAAGAAATAAACAAACAGAAACACTAAGTAATGTCCTTAGTTACCATTAACTAATGGGCAGAATCTTGTTTTTCACTATTGTCTGTGTTTAGTCATCAAACATACCTGCAGTGTTGGTTCAGTATTGAGTCTGGACAAAGACTGTAATCTAAGAAAACACCCATTGCACTCTTGTATTCCTTGCTGACTTTCCAGCATGATTTCAACCGTTTGAAGCTTATAAATCTTGAAATCTGATGAAATCACCATCTGATACATCAGATGTCAAATCAGGCTTGTTCTTTATGTTTTGAGGCTTCATCTTTCTTGACAAATTTTCATTAATGGCAGAGGCAATCCTGCTAGTTAAATGGCTGAAGAAACTTGAAGCATTATAATGCCCAAAGGAAACCATCACTTAATGCATTTGGATGAGTCCCTTAATTTGTGTGCTTGAAGCCAGACCTTCCGAGAATCTAAATATTGACTCCCACTCTAATTTTCCAAACAAATTTTTCTGACACATTCCTTTGTTGCCCTCAGAAGTTATGACAGCTCATGCAAATATCAAATAGGAATAGATTTAGAATTGGTTTACTTGTTTGGGTTTTTTTCCAGGAAGATCATTATATTCAAGGCAAAAGTTTTTGAATTAAATCAGCAAATGTGAGCAGGATCACCTTCAGAAGGATTAGTGGATTTGCACTGATGAAATATTGCAATACATAAGACATGTAATTATTAATCTTACAGTTGATATTTCTCTCCCTTACAAGTGCCACCTGCTAGCATTGATTTAATAATTTTTTCTTCAGAATTAAGGACAGATTAATTATCTTGCAGAAAGCCAAGCTTATTTGTGAATTGGTTACCTCCTATGTGTGTTTTATGTTTTTATTTTTCTGCATTTCTCAATAAATGAGAAGCTATTACATTTGGACAAACATTTTTACAGATCAGTTGGTAGGCAGGCAACAATAACAATATTGACTTATTTCCATAGAAATGAGCTCATTACCCCTGTCTGTTCGCAGCAGAATAGTTTTAAATGTGTTTTGCATATGTGTTGCCATTCTGGTAGGCAGAGATATTTGAGAAAATGTAATTAATAGATAAACATGAAACCAAGTATGGGAACAAAACAGTTGTGTCTGAACTGCTCAGTTATTTTGTTAACTTAGTTCTTGTCTAATTCTTGATCAATAAATCAGGAAAAACATCAATAATATTTTTCTCAGAATTGCCCACTCTGGGTATGTCACAGGGTTATTAAAAACTTGTCTGATCTGTGTTGTCTTTAGTGGTGATTTTTGAAGAAGCAAAATTAGATCCTGAGGGCCTATTCAAATATCAAGTCAGGTATGTGAGCATAAATCACATAAATCATGCCTAAAAAAGGAGCATGACATACCCAAGTTGGTATAGTAAGCAATAATTATTAAACATCCAGACTGTGTCACAATATAGAAAAAAATTGCACTTGCTCAAGCAAATATTAGCCTCTTCAAACCACACATAGCTTTGCAATTTCACCATCAATAACTCTCTTTCCGGAGGCAAGACCACATCATTTTCAGTTACAGACAAAGCAACAGAAAGGTGCTTCAAGTTAGTAGGTTCAAAAGCAAAACCAGGATCAAATATTAATTATAAAGCAGAAGCTGCTACACACATAAAGTTTGCTTTCTTTAACAAGTTTGACGTTTTAAAGGACATAAAAGAGGAAACAGTTTTGGGGGGCATTTGCAAGAAAACAAAATAGAAACAAACCCAGTATTCTACTGGATAACCAAACACCAATACAGCAATCCAGCCACAAACCTATCTGGGGTATTGTCAAATACAGATGTAATCTAAAGAAATATAAGGAAAAGTATAAAAGGAAAGACATAAACTGGGGAAAAAAAATGCTGGGCTACAGCCATAAAAGGGTCTTCACAGCTCCTTCTTTGGTCAGCTTATCCAGTGCAGCTATTTATTGTGACCCATTTTAAGACTCAAGCTCCAGGACTGAGCTGTCTAGAGAGATTTTTGCCAAGTTGAAGATCCATAGCTATTTATACATTCTCTTTTAACCTCATCAACATACAATTTTTTTGTAATTCTTTTAAAAACTAATTTCACACTTTCCATGTACTTGCTCCAATCTATCTTCTGGATCTCTTCCATACTTTCTCTTTTAATATCAAGATTTCTTTTGAATGCATGTTTTCTTCTACTATCTAATAACTATATGTCTGCCATATCTTCTTCATTCATACTGGGCAATTTTGTGTTAAAAGCCTACTTGACTCATCCTACTGTCTCTTTTCCTGCCCTCTCAGTCTCTCAGATTTACTCATATTTCTGTTTTCAAAGTTGATCTATAAAAAACTTTCCCTTCCTGATTATAGTCCCTAATTTCATTCAGTGCCTGCTATAATTTCTTAATTAGCCATATAATTAAACCATATGATTAAACTTTGCCACATTTTCTGAAACATCTGTCATGAAAGAAGAAATAAACTTGTAGTATTACTGAATGGGTTGCTATTAATTACAGCCTCTCATACAACTATCTCTGTTTTTATACACATTGAGTACATCTTTCTCTTGGCTTAGCTGGTAAACCTGGAATGGGAACAGTTTTTGGTTTGGTGTTTGAAGAGCCCTGAAGAGTAGTTTCCAACTACTCTGAGACAGATGATAGCTTAATTTAAAAAAAAAACTTCAATAATTCATAGGGATAAAGGTTCCCTATAGAATTTGACATGATTAATTCTGAATTGACACATTCAATAATTTTTCCTTTCTTCAAACTGCACCTCAGTTTGCTTAAATATGTGGGGAGCCTGTTCTGCAGATAATTTATTAGCAAGCAATAAAGAATACCTTTATTGGAAAGAAAAGAAACTTCCCTACATGACCCTCCTCAGGTACCTGCTTGGCAGTGTTGGGCTCTGCATCCCTCTCAGCCAGACCTGGGACCAAGCTGCAACATCCAAAGATGTGAAATATCCCTGGGGGCTGTGTGAGCACAGCTCTCCATGCCTGCACATTAAGCTGTGACAGATGCACTGAATAGGCTGCTGATTTGTGAAGCAATTGCCACAGAGCTCGACTTATGATTACAGACAGTCCTTGCTACCAGACACCTACTGCTTTAACATCAACAATGAAGATGAGTCACTAAAGCAACTTAGGAGCATCATTGAGCAAGGGCTGAGACAAATATCTCTGTCTGCTGTGATGATGTATGCTGTGACATCTAAGAGAGACTGCCCCAGGGTGTTCTCTGCATTATTATCTCTCTCTCCCATGTCTATCTCAGATGTTGAAACTCCATTCCTGCTTCAAGTTCAAAAGAAGAAAAAATTTTGCCCCTTCATTTTCATCCATCAGCCTGCTTATTTTAGAAAAAAACTTTATCAGTCTATCCTGGCCTGAAACTTTATTTATTGGGGTCCTTCCCCTGACCCTACTAATTCAGCTCCTCTGAGCTTTTTCCAAAGAGCATCAGCAGTTTTATAAGTTGGCTTGATTCATACACTGTCACTCACACTCTGAAGGGTGGGTATGAACCTAGCATATGAATTCCAGTCTGGTAAAATCTGGGAAAGTTATGGTTGCCAGCAGATAAACAGAGATGGTCTGTCTGCAGACTTGGGAAGATGACTTTGCATTTTACATTTGGTTAGAAAATTATCCTTGTAGTCCTCAGACATATCCATTTAATGTGGTACTACTTTTTGACAACTTCACAAAAAACGTTTCCCCATACTTTTGTTTTAAATGGAATTTTCTAGCTCTGGAATTATTGTTTCTATTTATATATTTACTATATTTACTAGCAATAATCCACATCCTTTTTTTAACTTTTATTATTTGGGGAGATTTTTCTGAGATAAATAGTCCCAGGCAAAGTAGGCAGGGATGGAAGAAGTTATAGAGAAGGACTCTTTGATTGGTGTGTACCTGAAAAGCATAACACTGAGTGCACATGTAAAGAGAAACGTATAAAAACCAGCTGTATCCCCTTAAAATGACATCTTCAACACTATTTTGGATTAAACATATATTCAGAACAAACAGCAGAAGAGATTAAATAAGCCAGTATCTTAAACTCATTTTTTTTAAACTTCACTTCTTGGTGACCTGTCAGTTTGATGCAAATTGACAGGATAATTGATTAATTACCAGGACTTGGAGATTCAACTAGGCAGTTTCAGATTGGCAGAGGACACTACGGCATCTTTATCCCCATGGTAATCCATAAAACCTCAGAGCAGTAAATTGCAGAAAAATATTTAAAACCCCCAGCTATGTTCCATTTGATACAGATCAGTCAATCTTATTCAGTGCAAAAACAGCTTTGGAACTACTGAGACTTGTTCAGCTACCAAGTATGTTTATTTCAGATCCTGTATTATTAGACAGTGGCTGAGAACTCTTTTTGTTGGTCTTGTTTACAGACACCATGGACTTCTGTTGCTTTTCTCCCCCAAGCAAGGTGAACCTTCAAGCAGACCAGGAGGTGAAGTTGGAGCTGAAGAACAGCTCTTTGGAAACACTTTCTCAGGACATCCCTGGCTACTCAACATCCTGATCTACTACACGTTTCTAAACAAATTAAGCAGTTTTGTTTTCCACCTCCAATCAGCCTGTGAATTATCTGTGTGCTTTCAGAGGGGGCACTGCTTTAACTGAATGGATAGCTGGCACCTGATACTGATGCCCTGTGCCAAACACTAACAGCCAAAGCATGTGCCTATTCAAACTACATCCAGTGACATCAGTCATATGTAGAACTGTGTGCAAACACTGAAACAGAGATGGATTTGCAGTAACACAGATTTCCCCAGCTATCATGAGCATTATTCCTTGGAAAAAAAAAAAAATTAATACATTCCAAAAATGAACAAGATGTAACAGAGGCAAATTAAATGCAGATGATAACACAATTTCAGACATCAATTGCTCAAATGTAAATACAATATACTAATCACCATGTTCTGGAAACAAGTATTTAATTTAGACCAGAGTCCTCAAGTCAGAAAAAGAGTGATTTCAGTAGATGCTAGCTCATTGTAAACTCCCTCAGAAACTTGCTCTGAACCAATGAGGAAGAACACTTTCTCCCTCTCTCTCTTCCATTTAGATTCCTGAATAGAGATTTGTTTGAAGCTTGGGAATTTGAGAGCCAAATTTGAGAGCCTTGAAAAAAAGTCCTCACAATAATATAACTTCTGCATGTGCCAATTCCGTTATAATCTACTTAAATTCTGAAGAAAATAATGCTTTTAACTTAAAAAAAACCCAAACCAACTGATACCAGCACTGTGTTAAAAGGATGCCACCTACCGGGCACCTCATCAACCTCCAGCAAGAGATCTGGAGAGGCCGGCGAAGTAGATCTGAGAAAACTGAAAAAGACTGCTTCGTAGGGAAGCTCCCTAAAACTGGACTAAGAAAATTGAAAATTAACACCTTTCAGCACTCCTTAAGCTTGGGAGAGTTTTCTTTCTTTTCTCACAGGTTTCTTGTGCCTCTTTTTTTTTTTTTTTTTTCTCCTGTAGTAGTAGCAGCAGCAATAGCCATATTCCATAAGCATTTATTCTTTGTATTTTCCTATTCATTCTTTCCCCCCAGTGCTTCTATTTCTGATGAAAAGGCTGCATCTTAACAATTTGTTTACCATTTTTTTCTGTTCTCCTCCATTAGGCTAACAGGTACTGTCCAGGCTTTCCATTGAAAACAATTAAAAGATGCAATACATACACACACATGCAGAGATGCACACAAGCAAACATGATGGAATTAATATCATGTTTTAAGGGAAAATTAGTCTGTACTTTAGGCTTTGCTTGGTGTGGGTCAAAAAGAAAAGTTAAAAAAGAAGTTTCAGCCTCGAGTTTGTATTTCCTGGATTTGTGAGAATTTCAGCCCTGTTATTTAATTGTTCAGCTACTACATTCAGCCTCAACTATTGGGTCTCCTTGTTATTTAAAATATATCTTTCTAGTAGAAAGCTGCCAAGTATACTTATGTCTAACATTCCTTCCAATTGTGGAGTGCAAGTTACCAGAAAAATCCTCAGAATTGGAATGAGTTTATAGTCTCCATTATTAAACATAAACCTTCAGAAAAGTGTGTAGCTCTTGCCCATGTCTTGTTACAGAGTACTAAAAAAACCAGAGGGACACATTCTCATTTACAATTCAGACCAATTTATTCTATTCTAGCAGAGTTAAAAGACTTTGAAACAAACATAGCTTACATTTATACCTACCTCCTCCAGATTCCTTTTCACTAACAGATTAATGCAAGGTAATATTAATTAAGTAGATTTTAAGTCTTTGCATTGGATCCTATTCTCATTTTTAGCATGTTCACTGTTTGCTCCATTGATAGTACAAGAGGACTTCATATGAATCAACTCTTTTCAACTAAGAGTTAAGGCTTTAATATAACAAGTGCGATGTACAAGGGATCACAGGGTTGGTTTATATAGTTTTAAAAGAAGTATCAATATGCCTTCTAAGAGTATTCTTCTTTTTGTAATTTGAAGAAGTATTTGGTGCAGTAGGTGATTAGTAACAGTACAGATGTGCTTTTTATCCACTAACACACAGTTCCTTCTTCTCACCTAAAGCAGGGTGTGCCTACTCACCTTGTTCTAACTTCACACTCCTTGGGAGCTCTATGATTTTTTGCTATTTCATTCCTATTGACATAGCACAGCATATAGACCATACTTAAAGAGTGTATCTCCTAGCTACAGAAACCCCTAGTTCAACCTAAATAAACAATGTAGATAGGTTTGTCTTTTTCTCCTCTTGGGAAAAGTGACATCACACAAGTTGGCTTGTATGCAGAAGAAATCCTACATTTTTCCTGTCTGGCAGTGCTTCTTACTTGCTCTATTTGCCTTATAAAGTTCACTTAGAATGAAGATACTATGAAAAATAGATTGTGAAATGCTGCTTTAATAAAATCTAAAGGAAAAAATCTAAATTACTGATTATTATGGACACCAAATCTACCTTCTCAAACTTTTCACCCTCATGCTTTGCCCATACTCAAGGATTATCCTGAAATACCAATGACAATTAAGAAGGAGGAAACCTCTCAGGAATAATCACGTACAAATTAAGCAAAATGGAGAAAGAGGAAAGACAGTTTTTGACTAGATCTCTCTCAAATAGATGTGTGGATATCTGAAGGGGTCTCCAAAATTCTCTCTCTCTTTTCTTACTTTTAACTGGGAGTTCTGTCATACAGAATCCTATTGCTTTGGAATTCAGCAGCTTTTGAGGAAGTCAGTGCACCAAACAGGATTTCACCAGTATAATATTCTTCTCGTCATGTGCAGACATTGACACAGGTATGAAAACCTATGACAATTCTAGAGGTGTCTTAAGCATGGTAAACAAGCACCTTAGGTATTTTACAGGATCCACTATTTTAACTGCTTTAACACATCTTGGATTAGTTCCTTTTTCAGAAAAACCTGCCCCTGACACTTTCCAGTCTCTCTGACAGGATGGCAGTGCTTTCAGCTATGTGAGCTACCTCATGCCCTAGCACCACTTCATTTCTCTTGCAGTGTGTAAAATCTGCTCTTAAAAATACCTTAAAAGGAATCAAAGTATGAAGAACAGAGATGTACTTCTTTTATCAGGCTAATGGTAATGATCCACAGAGAAAATGTGAGTTCTTCATGGACTAGCATTAGACCTGAATACTAAATAGACTGGCTGTCAGACTGCCACATCCTTGAAGTTTATTCAGCAGCATTAAGATCACTTTAATGTTAGCTCTCAATAGTATTCTAAGTATAACAGCTTTAGCTTTCTAGGGTTTTTTTTTTTTTTTGCAGTCTAAGGTACTTAAATTTCTGCATTGTTTTCACTTCCCTTTTTTTTTACTAATGGATTAAATTTTTACCAAAGACTCTGAGTTCAATGAGGTTAAAAGACCTAAACAAAAACATGGTACTTGCCTGTTACACTTTATATGTTTGTAAATCATTGGTGTCCGTATTTCACATAAGGTCTCTTCTCTTGGAATCAAATTCATAAAACCAAATTCATATAATAAAGTCATAATTAAATCCTCCCCAGATTATAAAGGTAACTCCAAAGTTAGAAACCAGTTGCATAACCCTTATTTAGCCTTTTTGGGAATAGTTACTACAGTTTCAAATGCTGTTTCTCATACTTCTTTTGCCCTTGGAATCCTTCTTCCCTATGTTTTTAAGAATGAACAGTGCACACATAAAGAAAAGTGATTCAATACTTTATCACTGGGAGTCAGCGAATTTCATTTGTTGTACATACATAAAACCTTTCATGAAAAAAAGATTCATTAATTTCTCTACATGGCTTTTTCCTTGGTGCTCATTTCTGCAGTACAACTGCTTCACTGACAAATAATTAACCTCCAAACTACTGCTGTTTGGTGAGAGATAGCATTATCATGATTCCACAGATGAGGAGTCAATGTTGCATTGATAGGTTGGCATGTTTTCCTTAATCAAAGACTTCTAAAACTTACTACCTGCTTTCAGTAGCTCAGCATATCATACACATGAAGGACGAAGAAGCAATATCTAACCCATGGAAGGAAAAACATTTAAAAGAGAGCTGACAGTGAATTGTGTGAATTGTGTAAATGTTACATAAATGTACATCACTATTGCAATCTCCACAGCTCATGCAGCACATCCTGTAGAGGTATTTTCCCATGGAATGTTGCCTTTTATTTCAAGGTAAACTGTGTCTATTTTCTAAATTTCCTAGGCCATTTTTGAATTGTACATAAACGCCTGGTTCCTCCTTCAAGTTCTTACAAAGATGACATAATTTCTGCTATTTAACACGTGAGTTGCTTACCCTACTCTGAGTTTAATTTTCTTTGGAGACATCAGTGCTTTCAGCCTTTTTCCTTTCTTCCATTTTTGGATATGCTTGGATGCTTCATTTTGAGACCACAGTAATTCCCTGAGTCATAGAATAAAATTGGCTGTAAAGGACCTATGGAGATAATCTAGTAAGCCCCCTGCTCAAAGCAAGGATAAATTCAAAGCCAGATCTGCTTGTTCAGGGTCATATCCAGGCTAGTTTGAGTCTCCACAAGGAAGGAATTCCACAGCTTCTCTGAATAATCCATTCCAGTGCTCTACTGATACCACTTGTCTGCTTGCTAATGATTAGGATCTGACTGTGATTTCAAAATATCCTCAGTATTATGTGATTAACACTATTGGACTTTAGTGGCACTCACTCTGGTAAGAGTGTGAGACATTCTGCTATTCCAAGACCTTTCTTCTTTGACATATTAGGTGCAGAAAATTTACCAGCAGATTTTCTGAAACACTGCCTTCTGGATAAAGTGCTGGAAAGCACTAATTAGCTGCTCTCCTTGTCCTATCAGACTTTCTAGTATCAAATTGTGCATCTAACATAATGAATTTGGTTTTTAGAGAGGGCCTGGAAGTGATGACATTTAGCATGAGTGGGTTGTTTTGTTCCTGTCTCATTGCATGATTGTTCTTGTGTTGATTTGCTCTTGATTCATCGCCTTAAAGATCTTAAATATCTATGCATACATGGAATACCTATCATTTTTCTTCACTACTGCCGTCATCAAGTGCATCCTTTCCCATGGCTTCTTCACTTTTCTAATTAACATCTTTATTGTCAAGGGGCTCACAGTGGAAATAGTTATCACAGAGCAGTGCACTTCTGGTACTGCCTTCTAGATTCTGCAGCAAGCAGCTGACACCTCTGTTTTCAAACACACTCATAAAAAATTACATGGGCCTGCCAGGCCAAATATTCAAATATTCTTTTCCAGTTTTTTTTGTAGCTAACCTTTCTATGCAAACTTATTTCTGCAGGAGGTGTCTATTACAGAGATACCTGGATATTTCCTTGTATCTTTGGACTTTTATCTACATAGAATAAATGTTCTTGTATACCACTAGTCATGTTCTATGCCATGGATTCAATTATTCCTATAGTCAGTCCCAAGTACTTGTCCCCAGTACTGACATTCAATTTTCTTAATTTATTTGAGAAAATTATAGTCTCACCACTATAAATTTCCTTTTTTAAACAGCAACATTTCTGCTGGCTGCTTTCCCCAGGAACATTCTTCAGCTGCACACTTTTCACCTTTGATCTCCTCAGTTTGCTTTGCAGTATTTAACATACATATTCTTAAATGACTGTTTTTCATTTTTCATTTTATGATGCTCCCATGCTCACGGGCAACTTGCTGGGTTTGTGGCCCTTGACCGCACTTCTAACATGAACTTTGGTTGGTGCTTCTCTCTGGGACTGTGCCCACAAATGACAGCTGACCCACATTTTATCATCTGCATGTCATCACCATTACTGAAATGTGCCCTCATCTGATCTGTATCTTATGTTCTATCCATTCTTGTGGTATTCTAGGATGTTTGAGTCTCCTCAATTAACATATTTTGTTCCATTTTTACCTGTCCTCAGCAAAAACAATCCTTTTGTAATCAGTTTCAGCTGATTGAATCACTCACACCAAAGGACTCAGTAGGTCCTCAGCTTTACTAAGATTTCTTTGCTCAACAGAGAATTTCTCTCTCTGAAACAATATACTTCAAATTGCTCCAACTGTCTATTCACATTTCTTTGGTCAGCTTCAAAACTTTTGCCTTACAGACATCTACAAATCTGCTCACCTTTCTGTACAAAATAATATGAGAAGCAGGATCTTCCTCATTCTTTGCCTGAAGCTCAGCAAAAAGCAGATTACATCAGCCAAACCTGTGCATTAAATGAAGCTTTCTTCTTTCAAAAGGTCTACACTTCTAGCCTTTCTCTGTATGAGGAACATAAAAGTTTCTCCAGTTTCTGCCTGTGAGCTTGGTTTAAATTACTACAAGACTGGTACATGGCTTACAGTCTGCAAGTCCTGCTCACACACTGAATGAACTGAACTGAAAAGAGTTACTGAAGTTAATTAGCCTTCCAGATAGCTTCTCTCCTTACCCACTGAAGGCTGACACAATAAACCCATGAAGAATAAATACCACCATCTTAAGATCGTTACACCAGTGTTTTAACTACACATGGTGAAAATGGCTCGGGTAAGAGTCTAGAGCCCTTAAACTCCACCACAAAGGTTCTTCACCAAAAATCTTCAACGATGTGTGCTGACAGCAGAATATGGGTGAGACTCTGGCAGGTCATGTATGACTGGTGCATTGCAAAGGTTTTGACTCTTTCTACTCTGAGCTTCTCCATTATGAACCATTTTCTGTTGTACTCATGTCTCCTCCCAGACATTAGCTGTTTCTTCTCACCTATTTCCACTCTCCATTCTTTCAGTACCATTTACAATTCCTACTCAGACCTAGTTCCTTCCAAGCTTTCTGCTGCTGCAGTTTGAATCTCCTTCCCAGGCCTTCAGTTTCTTCCCCTCTTAAAGCTCCCATTTTCCCGGCTTCATGACTCCAGTATATTTAGTGGGAAACAGGGGAGGTAATTCTGTCTTTTCCAATGCATCTTCCTCCTAATGTTCTGATGTCCTGCAAGTTCCTACCCTGTCTAGCCTCTAAATGCCTGTTTCTGGAAATGTCAGTGGTGTTCAAATATCAGTTTCTCCCTCAGCATCTAATGATGAGTACTGTAGTACTCATTATTATTAGAGTATTAGAGTACATCGAATAATGATGTGCTGTACAACAATACAAGCTTGTCCTTCTCAAATGACTCCTGCCCCAAACTCCACACTCTACTGGTCCTCAGTACTAACTCCTAATTCTAGTATTTCTCTTCCATGTGTGAAACCATTTCCATTTTTCCATAGTGCTTATACCTCTTCCTGCTCTTCTTTTGTACTTTAGGCGTGTTCTCTCAGCTCTCTCTCAGGCAGCACAAGCTGGCTTACACCACCTCAAAACTGTGACTGAAGAGGAAAACTCTAGAAGATCTGGGCTGTACATGTGTGGGTGTGTTCTTACACAAATGTAGAAGGTTCAGTCTTGACTCAGAAGCCATCTACTGCCAAGTCCATTTTCCACTGCATGGTAGCACAAGAACTTCTCAGGCAAAAGAGCGACCAGAACTTGTGAACATAAGCAAAGCAATATATCATGTATATCATGCACCAGAGGAGGAGATCTGTAGAGGCTGTGAAAATGATCTGGATTAAACTTTACAAATAAATCCAATGGATAAAGACACTTTTTTTTTTTTTTTTTTTTTTTTTTTTTTTTTTTGAGTATGCACTGTGAATAGGGCTGTTTTCTCTCCCAATATCTCCTCCAGTCTATTGCATCCTTGTCCATCTAAACCGTGTTCACTTTTGAGTTCAAGACACTTATTATATTACAGTGAAATTTTAAAAATTAAAATTGTATGTTAACATAATTTTTTTAATACGTAGCTGAAATTTTGATCAGTTGCAAAAGTATTTTTATAATGATAGTAAAATCAGTATTTAATTTTTAAAATCCTGTAATTAATTTATATGTTTAATTTTCACTTCAAAAAAATTTGAACATTTTCAACAGTAAAATTAGTTCTGAAATTTCTTAAATTCTACACTGAAGTAATTGTCATAACTAACTTTCTTTAAATATTAAACCTGTGTCATTTCTCCATGTGGAATTACACATCAGTTGAAAAAAATATAATTTGCCACTTCAAGAAACTTCTCATCAAACATGTTCTTTGATGTGGTATGTTATATGTCTGTAACATTTGATGATCCACATCTGATCATATGTTGCAAGTTATGTAAATAAGTAGAAAAAATATAGGCTTTAATACTAATAAAGCACTGACCCAATATTTTTCAAGGAGATGGAGATACTTGCAGTTAATATTTGAGTTTCCTCAGGACCTTTTCTGCATACAGTGCATACGTATCATCTTTTGGCTTTATCACACTCATTTCTCACATACTATAGAACATTAAGGCCCACTTCTTTTCCTCTTATTAAAGGGGAAGTTTAAATGCAAAGATTTGTGCAATTTCTGCCACTGTGCAAACAACTCAAACAGCTACAACAATGACAAAATGCTGGAGTGGGCTTAGGTTATTATTCTGCATGTAAATCTGAACAGCTGATGCAAAAGAAGTGATAAATTTATTCGGTGACTACCTACTGGTTTCTTCAGTGATGACCTCTGATTATATCAGGCATCTCATGGGATAAACACTTTTGTTCCAAAACATTTCAGATCTGATTGTCAATAAAGTCAACAGGCATTTAAACACTTATAAATCCACACATACTTTTTTTCTTTTCAGTCCTGAAATTACTTCAGTCTTTAGGAAGTATACACTGTCAAATACCCTGAGAAAATAAAAACAAAAAAAATGCAAGAAAAACCAGCTCACAAGAAAATACTCCGTGTGCTTTATCTGTGAGAACATATGGTAACAATGATTATTATTTATTACTTGATCCTGCTTCGACCCAAAATGTACTTGGCAACATTTGAACACAGAAGAAAACATTGTATTCTAACACAAAATAGCTCAAAGTCTTAGAAGAATCAGACCCTTCAGCAGACTGTTGTAGTGGATATGGTCCTGAGAACATTAAAGGAAATCTCCATTCACACCATTTGTTCCTCATCACTGAGTTTTAATCAAGACCAGGTCTTAAATGACTTGCTAAACTCCAAGCACTACAACTCTGCACAGTAAGGAGCTTTTGATCAGCTGGCTATTGGTTACTCCTTCCATTTCTCAGTGTTCTTAAACACCCTGAAGCAAAGCCAAATATTTACCAGAGATTCTCTCAGCTAGTTTGACTAAACTGCCCTTTGAAATGTAAATGGAATTTTCCCTGCTACAATTAAGTAAATGGAAGACAGTGCTGTCTATTAGTTAATCAGGCATTTTGTTGCATACCTTCCCAATTCTACCACTAAATTAATATATATGGTGTATATAGCATTCAAAACACTTCTTTTTTCTGAGTTCACCCTTTCCTCCAAAAAATTTCACTCTTTAAATTTTGTGTTATTGGATGCAATTCTGCATCCCATACCCTTCAGTCCAGTGTTTCTACCCCTACAGAACTGAGGATAATAGCGGTAAACCTGCCATCCCCTTTCTGTATTGCTTTGAAGACAAAAGGAAATGAAGATCCCACAAGGAGCTGGATTGGCTGGTGAGAACAGAAAGACTTCTTATCCAGAGGGATACAACTTCTAGTCACATGAGGACACTCATCAGTCATAGCCACCTTTTTTTACCAAATCCAAGAAACTTCAGAAAGTTTCTAAGCAATATAAGTAGTGAAGATTAGAAGTGAAAGACAGCCTCTCTCCTGTCCTTCAGTATTTAAGGCTGGATGAGATTGCATGCAGCATATTTAAGAGTATGAAATGCTCATCCTGTGTAGTAAGCTAGCATAGTCTGGAGAGAGACTATCACGGCAATGTAAAGATCATCTAATATCCTTTGTGTTCATTTTACTACAATGGATGATGACAGCCCAAAGCATGAAAAGAGCTGTAACTTTATGGGAGCATTCATACCTCTTCCATAAGGAATCATACTTATCCATTAAGAAAGGCTTACCATCTGCTTGTTAGCTGGCACATGGCAGATTAGACCATCATGTTTCAAAAATGAAAAGGAAGTGCAAAGCAAGAGATGGGCCAGTGATGAAGCAACTGCACAGTACAAGGAACTAAGACTACAGAACACAAGCTACAGGTCACTAAGATTATGTGAACAGAGACAGATATCAAATAAAGTGAGAAAAAAATCACATGGTGATAGGGCTCCTCAAAAGATGCTTATGCAAAATAAAGTAAGACATAAAGAGATTTTGCACTGAAGTAAGTGGAAAACATCACCAGTTTGGCGCTGAACCATAACGGGGGTAAATTTAAACAGAAAAATCATTTTGAGGACTCATGCTTCTTCACAGATCACAAGGCACATCCAGATCGGTCTTGAATACTTTTAAGTATGCAGCATCCAAAACATCTCTGGGCAACCTCTTCTGGTGACTCAGCACTATTATCTAAAGTTTTTTCTTGTTATACAATCTAAATCTGTCCTCTTTCAGTTTAAAGCCATTACCCTTTGTCCTATAACTACATGCCCTTGTAAAATGTCACTCTCCAGCACTCTTGTCGACCCATTTTAAGTATTGGAGGGCTGCTATAAGGCCTCCTTGGAGCTTTCTCTTCTCCAGGTTGAACAGCCCCAACTCTCTCAATCTGTCTTTACAGCAGGGGTGTTCCAGCCCTCTGATCAACTTCATGTCTCTCCTCCAGAACTGCTCCAACAGGTTCACATCCTTCTTATGTTGGTGGTCCCAGAGCTGGATGCAGCACTGCAGGTGGGGTCTCACAAGAGCAGAACAGAGAGGGAGAATCTCCTCCCTTGACCTGCTGGTCACACTGCTTTCTGTGCAGCCCAGGACATGACTGACTTTCTGGGCTGCATGAGCACAGGGCCATCTCATGTTGAGCCTCACTCCAACCTGATATTCTACCATTCACTGAAATATGATAGCTAGGTTTGCTACAGATAGCTGCTCTGGCACACAAAACTTGTAGGGAAGATCAAGATACAAATAAAAGATGACTGAAGAGATAGATACCTGTGATTTTTCTAAACAGTTAACACTCATTGCTGATATCAGCTGGAGGGAAATCAAGACTATAAAAAGAATAATCCATCTGCATACATCATAGCTTAGATGCTACAGTCATTTGAGCTTTCTGATGTTAGATAATGCTTCAGTGCTGCCTGAGAGAAACAGAAGTTGCTAATTCACTCTATGAATTTATTCAGTCTTTAGTTGCCTTTCTCTCTCTTCCATCAAGCTCTAAACAGTACCATAAATTACAGTAGGTTTTGTTATGTGAGCACTGAAAAGTAAGTAAATATTTCATTATTAAGAAACCACAAGAATAAAATGTAGTTAACCTTTGAAGGGACACTGTGCCAAATGCAGAGTCTCATTCCAGTCACTAGTAAAAGGTAAAGTAGAAGTTTAGTTTGTTTTTCTTTTACAAGTATATCTCAGCAGAGTCTTAATCATGGAGCTTTGATGTCTTTTTAATGGCAACACTGTGTTTTCAAGTTTAATATGTTTAAAAGAGGCATTTTTAATTGTCAGCTTAATTCTGAGAATACAACTCTGAAGACATGGCACAATTCATCTTGACTCAAACAACCTCCAAATATGTCTGTAAACTGACTTGGCATTGCCTGCAGATAGTTCAATTTCTAGAAGAAATAACCAGAATAAAAACCTTTTTTTCTATTGCTGGGGGGCAGTTAAGCACTTTGTAGACCACCCAGGAAGAGAAAGGCATTTCAAACATCTCCTTTTGAATAATAATTTTATAACCCCAGCTTTACCCCAAGGTAATGAGGACATCACAAAATAAACATGTTAAAGCCACCAAGTTCATGTCATATCTTAATGCTCCTTTAAAGTACATACCACTAGAGCTATCTGGAATAAAATGCAGTGAAACCATAGATTTAAATATACTGCTTATTTATTAAAATGTATTGAATATATTATTCATCTAACTCTTGGTAATAGTTAACATCATTCATGAAAAACCACAGGCAAAGTGATTTGGTTCTTATATACACTGCTGGAAATGACCAAGCAAGAAATTTTTTGCTAAACAGTGTCACATGAAACTGTAACACTGAAATGTGATATATTAAACTGAAATGCATGCTTATTTCAAAAAACACACTTAAGAGGGTGGTGAGAACAGGCATTCTGCCAAATCTGTGTCAGGTTTTCTATTCTACAAATGATAAAAATCCAGGATCCAGATGCCACGCCCTGATGCCTTTCCTGAACCCCACATGATAACTGCTGAAAAAGGAGTATGACCATCATGTTAAGGTGCAGTAGAGAAGGTGTGCTTTCATGAATTGCATTTTTCAGTTGGTTTTGTGTACAATATCTACAGGTAAGAAAATGAGTACTGCACCATCCTTCCATCTCCTGGACACAGGAGTCCCTGCACATTTCCTCGGTCTCTGGAGCACAGGTTAATCCGAGCCTTGTAGAAAGCCACCTTTCAGGACTACACTTCAGTATGTAAGTATATTGCTAAAACCAATTCTAGTTCTCCTATCTACCATTATGATTCTAATTCAGAAGGCATTTTGGGAAACATGGAAAACATGAAGCCAACTGAACAGCTCACAGGCTCTCTGGTAAGGCAAGACCATGTCCTTGGTTTGTTCAAAAGATGGCCTGAAGAAAAATTCCTCTGGTATCTGTGGATACCACCTTGATTACAAAGGTGTTCATCTGAAATGGCTGTAACTACACTTAGCAGGAAACTTGGATTTTCCAGTTGTAACTTCCAGGTGACTATCAAGACCAATATTGCTAGCAGTGCTCCTTCTTAACTGAGACATGGACAATTCCCTCTGCTATTGTTAAATTTAGTAGCTGTTCATATGAGCAATTCAGTAAGTCTCTTCATTTAAGTTACTTTAGAATTCACTCCATTGAAGTGACTAAAAGCAATATCAAATGGAGAGTCGGTATAAAAGCAAAAAGCAATATAAACCAATGTGTAACTATACACTGTTCTATGGAAGGCCATTGCTACTAAATATAGAGATTAATACAGAAGAAAATAAGATCAGTGAAAAATAACATACGATCTTAAGGTATTGGTCATTCATTTCTGGATAATTAATCAAAGAATAAATTAACATTTAATCCCCTTAAAAGGTGCTTAGTCTACCATTGTTATGTACAGAGTATTCATATTCCAGACTGAGATAATCATCTGGCCTTTGGCTAGATGTCTTAGACCTTCTTGACTATTTACACTGTAAATTTTTCAAGACGGTGAATTTAACGCTGTGTGTGCAGTTCCATGTAGGGAGCTGACTGGATGCCACTCTAACACAAACAATCATTGAAAGTGCTCAGCATATAACAGTATTGCTCCTGAAAGGCCCAGGTAAGATCTGTGCTGGCATTAATATGAGTTTCAATATTGACTAATGACAACAGTTAGGACTTAAACATTTATTACCAGAAATAAAACAAAACTGAGTTTAGCAGCTTAATAATATGTAGAACCAACTATCACTTTCAAAACTGAATTTCATTACATTTGCTAGCATAACTTTCAGTTACATATAGCTCAATTATTTAGTTGCTTATTTTCCCGAAACTTTTATTTGTGTGCATTTTAACAAAAATTAAGCATAGAAGAGTCTTATTTTCTATCTAATAACTTTTCAGGAACTTTGAGTCATCATATGCTCTCACTTCCTCCATTTTCAGTTCTACAAAACTAGTAGGAATTACTAGCAGCTATGTTGGTCATGCCTCTATTATTATGTAACAAGGCTTGCATGTAGTTTCTTATAGGTTCACAGATACAGATTTAAAATCAGCTGGCTAGGCTTTAAACACTATTCTGTTTTATCTCGATCTAGAAGAGGGCTGGAATAAAAGTACCTCAAACCCTCTGTAGAATATTGTTTTCATTGTTAATGAAAATTCTCAACTTTTTCAGATGCTTTTCAAAATCATTCAGCTGTAGACATGCAAAGAAAAGATTTGCTAAACTAGATTCTGTCAGTTTATCAAGCTAATCCTTGTAAACATATTATTCATTAATATTTCATTAAGGTTTTTAGAAAAGATGCTTCTATTCATTCTTCTCTCAACAAAGCTTATGAACTGCAGAGAACTAAACTGTAACATGGCTCAGTTGTTTGCTGACATCTTTATAGTAATTCAAATATATAGCAGTTTACTTGTAAACTTCTTTGCCACAAAAAAAAAAAAAAAATCAGAAGCTACTCCCCCTTGTGCTGCTTGAATCCATTGGTTGAAATATGGTGCATATGCAAAATGCAATACAACTTTTTATGGAAAAGTGATTGAGCCTGATGGAACAAAAAAATTGGAGTGTAAGACAAATCTGAACTGCCTACCCCTCTTGAAAGCACAACACAGTTTATTCTATATAAATAAGAAAAAAAGTTTATTCTATACAGCTTTCTTTAACAAGTATTAAGACCTGTGTGGCTCTTACCCATGATTCTAAAGCAGTACTATGTAGAGTTGTTTGAAGTGCCATCCCCAGTCAGATTTAAACATTGTCACTTGAATTTCCAACTAAATTTGTCTGGCACTCACTATAAATGATAATGAAGACTTAAGGTGAAACCCACCCTTCGGAGGGGTTAATTGGGATTTTGCCATTGATCTTAACAGGACCAGCATCTACCTAAGATTTATAAGGTTTGCATACTCTAATACATGCCAGTAGGTACAGAAACACAGTATTTTAGTTCATTCAGAACAATTTCATGTCAGCTAGCTTATGACAGCTATAGTAAGCATCAGAGTGGTAGCTTAGCAAAAGTTGCCTACCGGCAAAGGTTATCATATGTCTGAAGAAATTACAATGAAGTATTAGCTCTCCTGTATTTAATTTACCTACTTGACAATTATGCCTGGGGTTCTGAGAGGTGAATTAAATTCCCTCTTCAGTTCAACACCACCTGCAGTTTGAGCTGTTAGCAGCAAAGAAATGTTATCCTGACCAGCCCGGATACACTCAGCCCTAAAGTAGCATAGGGACACTTTCACTGGCCAAACGCAAGGGTTCCATAGCATCCTTCAACCACTGAAGGGGGAAAGGAGCAAAAGCAAGATCTTAATTTCATTCAGTGCCTATGAAAAACCAAAGGCATTATATTGTGATGTCTTGTTTAATTCATTCTAAACTCCCTCTAATCAGACTACTTAGCTCCAAAGTGTACCGTCCTGAGAAGAATATCACACACTGCATTACCCTTAAGAAGTTCAAGAGCTGCCAGTATATATGAAAGCTTGGCAGGAAGTCGTCTGTTAGATATCGGCAATATTGATTTCAAGAGGTCTTAGGACACACATCTTTCTATTTACTCCTTTTTTTATGAATGATTTTTTCATTCATCATTTCAGCTACAATTGCCACTTTGTAACTAAAATAAACCAGAAGTTTTTCCCTTGCAAATTGTCAACTACATTAATCTTGTCAAAAAAACCCACAAGAATGAAATCAATATAGCAGTTTAAAAACCAAATTGGCAGGCCCTATATTGTACTTGGACACATCCAATAAATAGCCTCCTACATCAATCTGCCGTCATCAATGGCAATAGTCTGAAACCTACAAATTTTGTTTATTACGTTTGCGGTGTGAAACGCCAAAGAAAGTACAGATATGGGTTCAGCAGATGAAAAATAACACGGAAATAATATCTGACATGCCTGAGAAGCACGAACTAGTGACTCAGGTGTCATTTAAACGCCTTCTACTTCCAGCACGAAGAGCGACTGCTCTATAACCGACACGGCACCGGCAGCGACCCGCTCGCCAGTGAAGAAGCCGCAGCGGAAACTCCGGGATCCACCGTGCCCCGTGCCCGCTCTGCGCCCCGACCGCCAGCGCCGGGCAGCGGCGGCCCTCCGTCCCTCGCCCCTTCTCCCGGGCTGCACCGCACACGCCACCGCAGCGGCTCGGAGCCCCTACAACCCACTGCCTATTTTCCCCCTATTTGTGGGTGCGCTGGCAGCCAAGGGCTGTGTATCCCCAGTACCCCGCTCCCCGCCTGCCCTGCGGGTTCGCTGGACCCCGGCTCCTCTCCCGCCCCGCTCTCCCGGGGCGGCGGGTGGGGAAGGGCAGGCGGCGAAGTTGCCGGGACTTACGGTGGGAGCGCTACCGGCGCTGGCGCGGCACCTCTCCCGGCCTCCCGTCACCTCGGGCCACCTCCGCGGCGGCTCCGTGCCCGCACCGGAGCAGCCCGGCCACCCCTTCACTCCTCAGAGCGGCGCATGGCGCTGACCGCCCGGCGGGTCCCCGCGTCCCGGAGGTGGCGGACAGGCACAAGCCAGGATCGAGCCCCTCCGGCGGGGCTGCGCCTCGGGAAGCATCTGCCTCCTCTCTCCCGCGACGCGCCCACTCCCCGCTCCACCCCGGGCGCGGCGGGGCTTCGCGCCGACGTCGGTGCGGGGCGGCCGGAGCCCGCCCGGCGGCGGCGGCAGCGCCTCCCCCGCCCCCGCCTCCCCGCGCTCCCGGCGCTGCTGCCGGCGGGGCGGCCGTGCCGGAGCCGGCGCTGCGGGGGCGGCCCGAGCGGGGCCGTGCGGCGCTCCCGACACAGCGCCTCAGGAACGGGGGTTCGGCTGCGCGGGGCCGGGAGACGCCCGGCCGTGGGGCAGGGACGCGGCCCCCACGCTCCTCGTCCCCGCGGGGGAGGCGGCGGCGGTGGCAGCGCGGCCGACTGCCCTTTGTACCGGAGGTCCCTTCCGTGCGAGGCCGGGAATTCCCGGTCCGCCGTCGGCCGCGCTCTGTCCGCAGCGAGGGTGCGTGGCCCCGCAGGAGCTCGGACCCTGCGATGTCAGAGGCCCGGCTGGGGACCTCCTCTTGGGGGAGAAGGTCCTCAGACCCGAGCCAGCGCTGAGGTTTTATCGCGGGTATCTAGGAAAGGAAAGGTGAGGGAATGCAGGGCGTGGAGCGTGGGACCCCTGCGATCCTGCACCTGGCGGGTGGGGCGCTACGGATCGATCCCGCAACGGATCGAGGGCGGCTGGGGCCACTGGCCGCCCCGGGGATGCTGTCCTGCGTCCTCCCGTCTGCCCCGTCTCCTCTGATGCTCTTCCAGCTTGCATAAGGCATCTACCTACCTACCGTCCACCAAGCGGGGGAGCATGAACAAGAGGTGTCCGCAGCATTCATCGGACGGCAGAATCATCTAAATTCCCGTTTCTGCTCCAGACGTCACGTAAGCGTTTTAAGCTAACTAACTCTAAGAGGCCGAGAAAGACCTGTTCCAAGGACACCTGGGCACCTCTGGTGTTCTCAGAAAAGCAGACCCCAGCTACCCGGGCATCTAGGTTCAGTTGAGCCAACAGTCACCCACCTCGCAGAAGAGCGTCGAGTGATTGTGCATGAAGTAGTGCAGAGGAGGACTTTTCTGCTATGACTGTTCCAGGCTGCCCAATATTTAAATATCCAGAGACCACAGTGAGGGTGGGAGCCGGAGCGAACGCACGGTGATTCACCTCAGCGCTCCTGACAAACATGCTGGTGCGGACAGCAGGTAGTGGGGTGTCTTCCCAGCAGGTGGAGTCAGGAAGCAAACAAACTTGCTCAGAAGGTACCACCACCCGGCTGAGGACAGCTTTTGTCTTTCGTTTTTCTGTGTGGATGTTGCTGCCAACAAATAAAATAAACTCTGATTTTAAAGTCGCCTAGCTTGCTCCTCAATGGAATGTTAGTTTCTACTGAAGCGGTTCTCAGGTGTTTTTCCTCCACCTGCCACTTTCTCTTACAGACTACAGCCAAATTTTACAGCTTGCCTTTCTCACAGAAACCTGCATGCAAAAGCAGCTGGCTGCCTTTTTGCAGCTCAGGCCGTTCTGAGAAGGGTGGGAGGGACAGGAACAAGTGAGTGAGCTTAGTGCACAGAAGGAGGTGCTGGGCTTAGCATGAACCAAGGTCCAAGAAAAAGGAACTTCTTATCACTTTTCCCAGCAGCTGATAAAAGAGTTCCTCCAGATAATACCATCGAAGAAAATTTGTCATCCTTGATATTGGGGATGGGAGAGGCAACCACCATAAGAGTTGAGACACTCAATGAATACTGATGTAAATTGTTGTTCCTTTAGGATTTAAACTTTTACTGTAGGTTTTATCCTTTACTCCTGTGGAGACAGCAAAGAGAAAGAGTGGAAGCTGCTTTTATGAGCTCTCATAGTGCCACAATTGCTTCACTCTTCACAGCATTCTCTGGTAGGAACAGTGAAGTTAGGGGAGGTTCTCATTAGCTGCACTATGTCTGGCACCACGGAGCAGCACCCCTATGGACTCACTGCAGTCGTGTCCCTCTCATGCTTGGTGCCCCGAGGTGGGCTTGGCTGAGTCACAGTCCTAAACGCTTCAGATGTTTGTGGAAGAGGAACTGCTGAGAGGCAAAAACTTATGCTGAAGCCTAGGGAAAGCAGAAGAATCCCCCCTTCCTGACACTGCAGCAGTAAATTGAAAGAGGTAAAATAGAGAGGTAGTTTCTCACAAGGTCCACCTATTTAGGATTTTGTTGTATGTTATCCAGCTAATACTGTTCATTCTATGTTTGGAACACATCACATTTTCACTGACGGGTTTTATATTTATTTCAAAACAGATTGCATGTTGCTCTATTTTCTTAGTGAAAGTGTTCATCTGCTTAAGTATAAATCTGTCATACCATAATCTGGAAATAGCTTTTCCTAAGGTTTGTGTTTTTTTTAAATAAACTCCCATTTTTTTAACCATTACCTTGACACAGAAACAGCACTTTCCCACTTTTTCTGCTATGAGCAATTTCCCTGTGCCCCATGGGACTGCAGGCTTGAGTACTTACTATTTAGAATGTGTGTGAAATACTGATCCCACCCATAAATAACCACTGGAAAATTATTATTAACTGTACCTCAATGGTTTTATTTCTGCTTGTGCTCAGGAGTCATTACAACACTGATTCTGCAGAGAAGAGGTTAAGCTAGTGTTTTATGTTGTGATACTATAGTTTTGCTTTGTGTACAAAAAGTGAAGAAAGTCCAAACCTTCCAAAATTTCAGTGATTTTATTCTGTTTTGAGGGAAAACATTTTTTCACACGGTATAGAAATTTTCACAGTTGTGTAGTTTGTCTCATTTACACCATCTTTTATTCTTTATATATATTTTGTTTGCCTTTAATGGTACTGGAAGAAAGGATGCCACTTGTCAGGTGCACTGTCCTAATTTTCTTGGTCAGGTGAAGAATTTGAAAGAAAAATTCCCATCTGGACCTATAAACTTTCTGTGAATTGTGTAGAGATATTTCCAAAATCTTTTGCAGATGCCTGCATTTCAAGCTGTTTGGAGATAAGCTATTTCCTGCCCTAATTTATATATCTTTCTTGCTTGGCATGGTGTACCCCATAGGATTTATCCAGAGCACAGTATTATCAAAGAAGAGGTTGTTCAGATTTAGTTTGTTTGAAGCATGGGAAGTGTGAGCATTGAGCTGTCTACAGAAGACTGTAATTCTGTAATTCTGTACATCCTTTTATAGAAGGATTGTAAATAATGTATTTGAGTGAGGGCTACATTCACAATTTGAATAAAATACTGAAATTAGTAAAAGACAGCATATAAACAAAAAGGGTAATAGATTCACCCTAGTCCAGTTCAGGGTCAAAAGAATGGAAATTTGCCATTAACTTTATCACAAGTTACATCAGTCCCTATAAAGCTTCCATGGGAATATTTAATTCTTTTACATACAACTTGGTAATTTTCACTCCTGGAAGTGACCTGACTGAAAACTTAGAATAGTTGCACCACCATTAGCAGCAATGCAGGCTTCCAAAACCTGTCTGCTGGAAAACACATCAGCTCCGTGAGGGGGAAATTCAAGGAAAGATTGTAGCTGCTGTTCAGACCATGCACCCCTAATGAGATAATTTTTATTTTAATTTTCACAAAAAGAGATCACTCCAGAATTAGGGATTTTCAGAGTGACAGGTAAACATATTTAAGGAACTACTGCTCATTACATGAACATGAAAGGCAACATCAGGAGAAGTATAGAAATGTTGAAGTGGCTGGAAGACATATGAAGAGTTTAGACTAGGATAATTAGAGGAGTAGAACAGCATTCTATTTCCAATCACAGAAGCTATCAAGTTATCTGAGAACTGTCTTTTTAAGACAGCTCTTTCCAAATTAATGATGGTGTTTTAATTGTTTTAGCTTTGTTTGTAGAAACCTGAAAAATCAAGACTTGTGTGTTTATCAAACATCAGATACATAATTAGAATGATGTACAAATTGTTTTAATGTCACAACAGTTTTATTTAAATCAGTGGCTTAATGCACAACAATCTCAGTAACTTTCTTAATGTACAAAAAAGGCATGGGTAATTACATTTGCCTCCTTACTTAAATTTCTGATTTTAATTTATGTTATGTTATTTAATCTATCTAAGTATTGATTCTCCAGTTCACATCTCAGGACATTCTAAGAGGATCTGCAAAACATTTTGAAGTGAAGGGAAAAAATCACAATATATGCTGCTAAAAGATAATTTTTTGGTGTTTAGTGGGTTTTAGTGTTTTTTAAAGAACAATACATTCAGTCATTAATTCAGAGACACAAAAAGCAAAGAAATAGAAAATGAAAAATACAAGAAAATTAGTTGTATTTGAGTTTTCAAAGAATAAGCAAAAATTAATAGAGACATTCCAGTTGTTAGTACTTATACCATATTCAATTTTGTCTAGAAGAGGCTATTTTAATTTAGTAATACATTTTTTTCATTAGTACAGTGCTCAGTATTTATCCATATTGGTAGCAGAAAAACAGTGGGCTTTGCTTGCAATGTGTAGAGGAGGGAAAGGGAAAACAAACAAGATAATGAAAATCTAGGGAATGTTTCCAAAGAGTGTGCATCTGATTCCCTCAGAATGAGCAAGTATTTTCTAGCTTCACTTGGAATCCAATACCCTAGATCTCATTAACCCAGTGTGTAGTTGTACATGATTTTAGAGAGAACATCAGCCAAGCATCAAAAAGAAGAAATCTTCAGGAGAATTAAATGCACTGGCAGTTACAAGAAATGTCCTCTCTGGTGTTTGTACAGTTTATAAATCATGAAATATTCTAGATTGTACAAATTTTCCCTGGAAATTATTTCAAGAGCCTTATGAGATATCTACAAACCACCAGTAGGCATACTTAATAAATCATACATATTTATAAAGTCCCATCAATGTAACTTTTACCTTAATTCAAAGCTGTAGTTTAAAACAAGAAATTTCACATTATTTGGGGTTACAGGTAATGTAAGTATCTATTAAAACTCAAGACTTATCTGTGTATTTTCATACAGATTAAATTTTCTATCTTTGCAAGAGTGGCCTGGGGTCAATGTATCCTTTGCTTATCCCCTTAGTATATGTTTTAAATTAAATTAAAACGGTGCTAAAATGTCATACTGATTTTGTGAAAAAAGGTGAATTTTGGTTCAAATCCTTACTCTGCTAGACAGAAATTAATATTTCTGATTAGCATGGTATTTTAAAATGTCTTATTGCCTGAAAAATATAATTGTAATAGACACATAACTGATTAAACCCCAGCTCTTGGCAGTAAATGTAGGCTTAATCATTCTCATTATCATCATTTGTTTGTCACTCAGTTTGACATGTGTAAAATTGGGCTCTTCCCCTTCGAACAAGTTGGTGTTTAGAAATCTCCTTGTGCTGGGTGCGAAAGTTCTCCGGCAGCACCACGAATGACTGACATGGAGTTCCTTGGGTGCAGAGATGTTTGCAGGGTGGAGGTGTTGTTAATCATAGTCTTTAGAGGGAGACACTGCTGTATCCCATCAACAGAATGCCTGCCAGAGCCTTCAGATCACAGATGGATGCATGTACTTGAGCAGTGAGAGCCTTACACATACTTGGCCATAATGACATGTAGTACAGGGAAGATGGGAAATATTTTAATTGCCTTTATGGCTGATTATCAGTGTCACAAAGAGACTATTAGAGAAGAAACCTAAATGATTTTTCTAAGCTTTTTACGTAAAGATGAAATTGGCAGAACTCATTTCAAATGGGTAACCACCTTTATGCAATATTTAGAGACAGAGCAGCTGAAGAGGCAAAACTACAGATAGTTTTGTCCAGATACATCTGCTTTCCCCTATAGTCTTTTCTTCTCTATAGTCTTCTGTAAGGAATCTGTGGAGTAGGGACTAATTTTCAGCATTTCATCCAGCATCGTAATTATAACCCATGTGAGTCTAGAGGGTTTGATTAGCATGAGAAAATCAGCTACTGCTTTTATAGTTAACATTACTGTAAGGAATGGGAAGCATAATTATGAGTAGGTTTCTAAATATAGAGATAGTATTAAAGAAAGTAGGATGAGAATGTTTGCATCTCAAAGGACTTAAATTTAGGTTCTGATGACAAAACAAGTAGGTGATTGCATGCAGTTGGGGCCAAACACTAACCTGGAAAAGGGCCACAGGAAAGCACTACAGAGACAAAATTTGTGCTTGTAATGTTGATTCACATAAGAAATTCACCTTCTCACTTCCAGTGTTATTATCCTCTCACTTCTCTTCACACATGCACACAAGTAACATATTTATTCCAGTATCATCAGTAATTGAATATCTTTGACGCTGTTTTTCCCGTAACAGCTGCCCATTTAAATCTCACCAACCAAACTTCTAATAGAAACTAAATGTTGTTATTGAGGATCAGATGCTCAGAGAGAGCTGCAAATCACAGAATACAAGTCTTGAGGGAAATATCTGAGCGTAAAAATGTTGCTTACCTTCCTCTGAACCTAATGATTCACTTTGTACAGCAGAGGCACAGATGGCCATGCATCTGAGGTCTCCCTTAGCTGCACCTTCTTTCCTCCTGACACATAAATGAAATCACATGAAGAGGCTCTACATCAGTCCTGTATTTCTGAAAGTGCTTCTTCAGTCATTTGAAACAGATACAGGGACAGGGATGAGAGTTGTTTGGCTCTAGAGGGTCCAGACATTTAAATGTAACAAGGTCTCCCAGAGGAATCTCACTTTGTCTTTCACTTTTTTTCTTTATTTCTATTCTTGATATATTTTATGGCTTTGAGGTACAATCCCTTACAACCCTATCCTTAGCCCTTCTTATCATCATGAAGTCTTCAGAGGCAGTCATGTCTAAAATACTCCTCTATTTTTTCTTTTTAAACACTCTGCTATTTCAAAGAGAAAAATGAAGTCTAGAAAGATAGGAGATGCAGGAGTTGTCACCTTCAAAAGTCCAAACCAGTCAGTTATTGCTGAATATCAAAAAGCAAGAATATTAGAAGTTTTCAATCAGAAGACTGTCAATGCATTTCAGTCTTGGCCCACAACATCTTTTCTGTTTGTGTTTTGGATCTCGTCTGTAGAACAGAATTGGAAAATATTTAAATGTTTCTTCCAGATGACAGTGAAAAAATCTGAAATTTTTACATAAAGAACAAATGTCTCAGACAATAAATTGGAACTGGAAAGCAAATCTTCTTTTGTAACTTCCTGTAAGAAGTGGTTTTTGCATTTTTTTTAAAGCTGAAACCTTTCTTAAATTGTTACTTTTTGCTGACAGGTCCTAAAATTAAAGATATGGCATAGTTTTCCATACTGTTATGTTCTGTTTTATGCTTCACCTCACAGGGGTTTAACGAGATTCTTGTTTCCAAATTCTGCATAGGCTGATTTTTGTCACTTACAGTTTTACAGAATATGAAAATAATTCAAATTCAGGCAGAAAATATATCCAGGAATTTCACCTCTCTTCACACTAGTCAGGCATACACATGTACACAATTACATTTTTATTCTTTAGTAATATTGTTCCATTTGTTGTCCAGTGTTATGTTCCCCCCTGAACTGTGAACACAAGTTAAATATTAGCTGAATACTCAAAGAAGGCTGCAAATCACAGAAGAAAATTTGAGAGAGATGTGCTTAAAATTTCTGGTCCCAGTTTGAGCACATGGTGTAAATTCAATAATTATAATTTCCATCCACCCTTTCTAAAGAGGGTGAATTCTAAGGACTTCATTAGACATGTGGTGCGACCAGTTTGACTGCACATTAATCTTATGCAAATCCTGATCTTTTGTGAGGCTGATATAATTTTTCTCAATGTAACATCACTGAACTTACTTTGCAAGGTGAGTTTTCCTAGTGATTCATGAATTTTGTTCACGGGGCTCACCACATGTCTCTGAGCATGGGTCCTTAGAAGATGAGTTGGAAACTGAGGGTCAGTAACTTTTAATACATAAATAAAGTGTTTAACACTAATATTATTTCCATATTTATTAAACCAAAGTGAAAACTGAAACCTTTGTGGGTTTCATTCTTTCTAACAGTGGTTCTATTTACTGCATGCCCATTCGATGGTGTGTGGTTATGAGTCATATATTTCTGATGACTCAATTCTTGTTAAAGATCTAAGACATTTACAGGTGTTTCCAATCCCTTCCAAGGAAAGTCAGGGTATAATTCCTTTCTTCTCAGAGTAACTTGGGACAGTAATATGACATTACAGTGTCATATATATCATTTAATAACATCAAGCACATAATGTCCAGTGGGCTGGACTTGTTTCTACAAGTTCATTTTACTTTCCAGTATAAAATGTTCATGAGATATTCTTTCAACTGTTCAAGATTTAATAAACCTTTCTCCTGTAAGGTGAAGGACTCTGCTATTTTTACTATGGGTTTTGATAAATATTTTTTTTCTTTTTGCAATACGTTTTGATTTTTTTCAGGATGAGGTTAAGAATGCAAAAACATTTGAAAGACGTGGCCACAGATTTTGTTTATTTGTCTGTTTCTTTTTTTGTAGCTATTATGAATCTGCTAGAGATCTTTGTGCCCAGAGAAAAGCCATTATATCAAGAAGAATTTTCTTACTGTAGGATCTATTTAGTTCAGACAATAAAGCAATCCAAATAGAGAAGGTTTGTTTAGTGGAATGATGTCTGCAGTCTTGGAAAGAAAGGACTCTCCTCTGAGTTCACAGCGTTCAGGTCAGGAGATTATCTTTTGATTCAGCAACTATTACAAGAAGGATATGTAGCATCAACCTCATGAGGCAAAATGAAAAATGTCTAACTGGGATAGCTCAGTGAAAGATGACAACGATGTCTTCATTGACATCACTGCTAGATAACCTCTGAAAACAATACCTAGTTGTCTAAAACTGGGTCTGAGTACTCTACTGAATATTTGCTCAAGAACATAACTCCTGGTGCTCTTTTATATCTGTAAAGAAGAGTGAAGAGAGGCAAGCAAAATTTCTGAGCAGAGTTTTACTATGCCTTTGTGTATATTATGCTGTTTCTAGGAAACCAATGACAAATAAAATTGGTTCGATTTTTTTTGTGAGACTGAACATACCTGGCCAAGCTGTTGCTGAGTGTTCCAACTGAATGCATGCTGTACTGTCTAGTTATCTGGGTAACGGAAAGAACAGTTGTAACAAAGAATTATATTGAAGTTGCTAATTTCATAATTTGTGAAGAATATGAGTATTAGATGAGGAACAGGACAAATCAAAACACTTTTTCGGGTAATTTTTAAGAGACAGGGTGATGTGGGATGCTTCCTTGGCCCCATCATCCAGGAAAGTTCATCTGATGTACTTATTGTGCTAAACACTCACTTCTAGGTTTAGATACACTGATTTCCCCAAGGCTCATTTAGACCACGCAAAAGGCAAGACAATTCTCTCCATTATAAAACACAGTAAGTTATTTGGAAAAAAGGTTTAGAAATTCTTCCAGTCATCTGTATTTTCCTAAAAGATAGTTAAAATCTGTTTTACTCAGAGAAGAGTGAATATGATGGCTCTCTGTTAATCTTCTCATCTCCTTTGATGTCCTAATCTGGATATGTTAGAAGGAACTTGCATGAATCCTGGTCCAGAACCCTAAAATTCCTTTTCTGATTCTACTTCTGGTAGATTCTGTGGTAGATTTTGGTATGCTTTTAAAATAAAAGTTTATTTTCTTCGAATTTGGCACTCTTAGATTGAAAATCCTTCACCTTTCTTTTTTTCTTTTCCCCAGATACATCTCTAGAATGTCTTTGTTATTGTATTTAAATTTTTTTAATTAAATTGTCTTTATACACTTTCTTATCTCCTACTGTTCTTTGGAGCTACATGAGGTAGATAGAAACTGTGTGCTAGCAATGAACAAGAGGAGCTCTTGAGAAGGTTAAGAATTAAGTAAGAGAAAATTATTTTGTTCACAGGTTCAGTATATTTTTTTCCTGTATGAAAATGATTAGTGATTCCTGACCCACAGCTACTGTGTGTGTCCTGCTATGGGCAGTTAGTATGGAAACTACCAGGGAGAGCACAGACAAATCAAGGAGAGCCCAAGAAATGCTTCAGCCAGCCTGTATTTGCCTCTAGAGGTCTCCCAACTCTTCTTACTTTTGAAAGCCCAAATGAATGCATTTTTCACCTCTGTCAGCTGCTTCATTGTTTGGTCTCTCTGGCCATCCCATCATGGCCTGGCCATCAAAATTAGCTGTGTAACATCTTTGTTTTGTGGTTCACAAATACAATTTTTTCTTGCTGCTACTTAGCATTACTGTTCTCTGTCAACTGACCTCAGTACAGCTCACGCAGAGATTTGTTGCTATTTTGAGGAAAAATACTGGGTAATGCAGACAGTTTGTGTCATAGCAAAATCTAGTGAATTTAAATGAACATTTAATTGGTGTACTCCATGAGCACATTTCCAAGCAAAGTGTATGCAAAACTGAGTGGCATTAAAATGTCTTTGTGGCATTTGTTAGCAGAAAAATGGAATCCCCACAAAAATTTTATAATGCTCTTGCTCCACTGCTTGTAGCATCTCAGAATGTGTCAGCTGGAAAAACATGTCTGCCAGGTTTATTTCTTCCTTGGGGCTGATGGCTGGCTGACTGTCCCAGCTTTCACGAATGGAATTCAGGATTTATTTGGTAGGGATTACTCATCCTGCTTTATATTGTTGTTTTATTTAGGTGTGACTTCCAAGTGTTTTTGTCTAATTTGCATTAGTGAGAAGACACACTCATGCCCTGAATCAGTCCAGGATAACTTTGTCCTGTTAACATGGTGCAGGAGGAGACTGAAGCAGAACAGGGTGTCGTATCATACCACCCATTTCAACAGGAATTTTAGACCTATTTTCACTCTCTGTGGGAGAAGAACACGGCTGCATTCAGAATGCCAGCAGGAACTCAGCAGGAGCTGCTGCTCTCAGGCACAAGATAGAGGCAATCAGGTGCTTCCTGCAGGTGCTGTGGAGCTGCTTGGTTTGGATTGCTTCCTCTCACACCAGCAGGATGCGGTTGGTCCTGTCCTGAGAAAAGGAAGTGGGTGCTGGCTCACAGCCAGGAACCTGGCAGCAGCAAATATCTCTCATGACCCTTGATCCCTGGGAATGAAGGGTTTCTGCTCACTCTCACACTTTAAACCCAAAATATAGAAGATTAAAATGAGCAGCCTGATTGAAACAATGCAGACTCTGAGGCATTCAGGCAATAAAAAAAAACCAAAAAACAAAAAACACACACACACACACAAAAAAAAACTAACAAAAAAAACCCTAGAGAGAGACTAAATTTAAAGGGCAGTCATCAGCTAGGGGAGCAACCTTCACAGGTTTTTGTGAAAAATTGGAAGAACATGTTGCAGTATCTCAAACACAGATAGTAATGCTGTTGTACCCCAACTGATGTCTCGTATCTAGAGCCCTGGTTTTTCATAGGGTACAACATACTATGAAGAAAATTTGTACCCAAATCTCTAGAAAATCTGCATATCTCATAGGATAAGTCTTTAAAATAATATAATGTTATTTTTAAAATGTATATATTGGATGTTTTAAAGAATGACATTTGAAATTTGTCTCAGAACTAATTTTGTGGCTAGGGGTTTCCTAGATTTTTTTAAATTTTTCATTATAATATTAAGAGACATGTGGCCATGGCCATTTTTGGTCTAGTGCAAATAAATCAAAAGATTTCCTGGTTTCAAATTTTGGTTGTTAGTTAACTGTGTTTTAAAGTAGAGTTATTTCTTGGTTAATGGATTTGGGTGGGCACTTTCAACTTTTGAATGACTCCTAAAAGTTATAATACTTATTTTAACTTTGGGAAAATTTCATTAGGAAAGAAGTGGATTCAAAACTTTCTGCAAAAATAAAAAGAAGCTGCCAAGTAACTGTAAATATAAGGTTACTGTAGTAAGGAATTCTCACTTTTCCATGTTCATTTAGCATTCAAATTTCAGACCCAGATGGGAAGCAATGAGAACCGTGGCTCTGGCTTTAAATGACAGATACTTCTTTCTGAAAAACTGTATTTATCCATCAAGCAGCAGCTCGATAAAAAAGAGACCAACAACATGCTGTGAGTGTGATCCACTGCCAAACAAGTATGGTCTAAGAAGATGTAAGAAAATATGTTCAGTCTGAAAAATACCAAAAGATCTAAGGGATCATTAAAAAGGAAAGCAGATGCTGATCGCTTAGTTGCTGCAGGTAAATCAGATGTCATGATATTAATTATGAGTAATGAAGATTTCGGAATTCATATCAGGAAGGTTTTTCTGGTGGTAAGGAGGGTGAAGGAGAGAGATAGATTATTTGTAAGGTGTTATATCTTTCTCACTGGAAGATCTGAAGAAGACTCCATAGAGTTCAAAACAGTTTGTACAGTCTGGTCTCCTGTGACTGGGTAAGTCCTTGCTGTGCCCCAGTCATCTCAGACCAAATAATGATCTCCCCCCAATTCTTAATCATCTCCTTCCCATTCCCTACCCTGTTTTCCAGGCAAAGTAAAACAAGGTATAGGCCACAAAGCCTAGAAATAAAAAATTCTTGCAGCAGATCTCTGGTTCAGCTGATAAGGAGGGGGGTTGCAGTGGTGAACTTCCATCAGAAATTGCAACCATCATGAATTAGATAAAGAGATAAACAGTCTGGCTTTTCTACAGATTCTTTTCAGTCCTAATTTTTGGTGTTCTGCTGCAGAAAATAATCAGAGACAGGTTTGAGCTGACAGCCAAAACTGGTTGATAATCATCATGCTCCTTCCTACAGAAGAAGAGTGGAAAACACATCCTAGCACAATATTGGTACCCCATAATGTAGCTGTGTGGAGGTGAAAAGCTGTAGTCAGTTGTAGAATTAGATACCAGTAGCACAGGTATCATTCTGACCCACCAGTCCAGAATGCCAAATATTATGTGAAGCTTTGACAGCCCTGGGGATGATGCGATAGGAACAGAAAGAAGGTAATTCTGCAAACTTTCTCAAGTGCTAGCCTGAGTAAGGAGACACTTGATAAAACAACATTTCAGGTTCTCCTGTTAGAACTTTGCCTCTTGAGTGAGAAATGGAGATGGGAAGGTAGGCCTTGAGCTGCTTAACCCTTTTTATCTTGCTCACTTTCTTTCCCTTGATAAACTCATGCCTGCCTACCAGCTCTAGAGGGGTGAATATATGATGTATTAAGAAACTTCAGCAACAACATCAGTCCCCTAGTGCCCTTGGAAATGTCTCCAAGGGCTTTTTCTTCCTTGCCTTCTTTATTTCAGGAGTTGACTCCAAACATAGCAAATTCTTGGGAATCTAAATTAAGAAATATGTGCCAAAGCTGTAAAATTGTATCTTCAGAGCTGGTGTTGGTATCTGCTCTTGGAGACTTTTCCATAACCATGTCATAGGTAAAAAAAAAGGCACCGAATAAACACTCAGAATAACATTCTCTTTTCCTAGCTGTCCTTTTAAAACAACTTGGAGTATTATGCATTGCATGTTAGACATAGAAAAAAAATCATCTGCCAGCACAATTTAGAAAAGCTGATGACTTTAATGACTTTCAACACTGAGCTGCCACTGACAAAAACGTGCTATGACTCAGCTGTGCTTTGCTAAGAGCTGGTCATTTTGATACTTACTGTTGATTACTGCATTTAAATCCCTCTGTGATCTTCGTAAGGTCCAGGAACTGTTAGAGAGTGCATGTTAAATTGGGGATCTATTAACAGAAAAAGTGATTTTCAAAGACTGGTTAATAAAATTTAAAATATAATTAAAGAAGCTCAGGTCCATGTATATAATAAATGGCCCATATTTTTTTCTTATTCTACTGTAAAGCACAACAGCATTCAAGTTCAGGGTAAAACTAGGTGAAAATATTTTATTCAGTTAAGGCTATAAAAGGTTTACCTACTTTTGTATACAAAGCAGGAGAGTTTATCTGCATTTGTTTTCAGTATTACACCAAAGAGCAAAGCAAGAATGTTAAGAGAGTAAATTCATAAAAAGGCTCCAGAAAAAACTATTTGTTCCATATCAGCTTGTGCAACATATATCTGAAGAAAAATATTATATAAAGACTATTCCGTGTTATATATGTTTAATAAATGAGTATAATAAATAAATGAATAATTCCATACTAGACAGAATAATGCAGCTGGGTGCAAACTGAGCAGATGGGGACCATGCCTGGGTGCCTCGGGGGACAGCAAATTTAACACCAGTCAGCAGTGTGTCCTTGCAAGCAATGTACACAACCAGCAGGTCAAGGAACAGGCTCGTTGCTGAAGGCACTTCCAAGGCCACACTGGGGGTGCTGTGTCCAGATCTGTCTCATGCAAGGTGGGACTTAGGAGAGACAGAATGACAATTTTGAGTCTCCAGAAGAAAACCTCTGCAATGGTCTGGAGATGGAGCCCTGAGGGAGTTGTTTTTGCTCAGCCTGGAGAAGAAAAGGCTACAGAGGGACCTGATATTTGTCTCCAACTACCTAAAAGTGCATTACAAAGAGGATGAAACTCGATTTTCCTCCAATTGACACATCTGTTAGTCAGGATCCTGCAAAATCAGATCTAAAATAGAAATTACACTTCCTTGTGAAAAATTCTATGATTCTGTTGTATTCATCTAGTCTGTTATTAAGGTTTTCTTATGATGGAAAATCTACTATCTGCCCAGAAAATCTCTTCCAGTTCTTCCTACAGGAGTGAAAAAAAATACTCAAAGCAACTCTAAATTGTGAGTGGACTAAATCAGCTGCTTGAAATATTTGTAACCTTTAAATTCCAGTGCTGTGACAATGCCTATCAACCAGAGGGTAAAACTGAATACACTGTATTTCTTCTAGCTGAGTTAAAGGAAATGGAAATAGTTAGACATTTAGATAATGGAATTGCATTCTCTAAAGCAGGTGTTAGCAGCCTATTCCTTGCTAGAGATGGGATTTGTATTTCAAACTCCTTTGTCAGTGCCAGTGTTAAAGCTTTACAAAAATTAATGGTTAAAATTGATATGGCTGAAGGCCATATGAAATTATTTCATTCCTTCAAGTAGTTCTCCATCTCTATTTTCATAACACGGGTAAGAATACACTTGAAATACATTATTCCCAATTTGTGACATTCTAGGAGTTTAATTGCCAAAAATCCATTGTTGTATTGCCCAAAGATAGTTCTATCAGGACATTTAGGATGAACCCCAAAAGCACGTGTTTCTGAAAAAAAAAGCTGTAGAATCTTAATCTTAAGAACTACAGAGTTTTCCTCATTTTTTTTTTAATTTGCCACTGCATTAGATGGTATCTTAGCACATAATTTTGTTGTTCTCACAGGTGTACTAACAAATCTTTCATAAACTTCCAGCTAATTTTGAATCCATTGCCCATCCTCTTGCTCACTTTATTTTCATGTTTGTTTTAAAAGTAATGCAGATTAACCTCTTTCTGTTTGAGAACGACTTTTATTTGTATCATTGTGTTTGGAAGATGTCGTTTGTTCTTTTGCCATCAGTAACAGGCACATACCATTAGCTCAGTGGTCTCCAGAGTCTCATCTTCAGCATATAAGTTGAAATGCCTTTTTAAACAAAACCGAAATGTTGTTGAACAGAAAACAATGCTGCCTAAAAAGTGAGTATATGGAGTGTGTATCTTCGGTAAACACTAAAGCCTACGTTCATCAGATGTGTGTTTGTGTCATCTCTTTATACTTCCAAGTCTCATTTCTACTGTTAGTGACTGTGGCTGAAAGATTTTTGTCTGTAGTCACTGAAAGGGCATTGTTTCTGCAGAGGATCAAGACTCATCTTTTCAAGTTCTCCAGCTGTGTGCTTAAATTCAGTAGTATTGTTCTACCAAATAAAATACTTACATTAGGAACAGCAGAATCAAGTTGTTGGTTCCCAACAGAAATCAGATTGCTGAATAAGGTTTTTTCCTAATAAACCCATCTCTGGCACTCCCAGGATTTAGAGTATTATCCTAGTCTACAGCTCACCCTTCACAGATGTATTGTTCTCTGTTCATACAGGGTAATCATGAAGTGCTGGCACAGCACTCAGATGAGGAACTGATACCTCTAAAACTGAATCTTACCTTTGCCTGTTGCTAAAACACTTTTTCTAAGGCTGCTACATATCTAGATTTTAAATTTCTTGGAATTGTTTTCATGAACAAGAACACATTCAATCTAACTTTCAAAAGTGTCCAAAGACTAAATGCAAATAAATATTACAGTCCTTGAAGTGGCAACAAAGCAGATGTATTCTACAAACACTGAAAACGTCCCTTCCCAGGGTTGCATTTCTATACTTCAGGGGAAAAACTGAAAAACAAGTTTATACTTTATACCTCTCTGCTTAGTTTATACCCAGGACATGGTGTGACAGAAAAACTAGCCTGTGTTGGCCTCAGAGACTTTCTGGCCATCAGATTATATATAACCTATCTATTATGTTGCACAAAAGGTAGAGAAGGTGCTTAATGAGAACATGACCGTGGTGCACATCTTTCCTCATGTCTCCTAAATTTGTTCAGGATATTTCCATGACTCTGCAGACTGTAAGAGCTGCAGAGGCTCAGACGTGGCCTTGCTGAGGGCTGATCTCTCTTTGTGGCAGAATTGGACTCTAGAGCTGCTGTAGGAAATGTGTGCATTTGTATTGAGAGGCAGAGAACAGTGTGCAGGACAGCCGTGAAGGTAATGTTTCTGCAGATTTTAGATTTCAACCCTCAATACGACCAAGCTGAGGATAAAACTGGGAATTACATTGGCTATTTTGTGTGTTACTGAAGTTAATTCTACCTGGATCTCATTTCTCATAAGAGTTGCATATGTCAGACCTATCAGATCTGTATAATTCTACGTCTAGGTATATGAGGCATTTTTCAAAATATTGATTTGATAGTGATTGTCCAAGTCAAGGATCACAGATAGGACACCTCTTTATGGGATTTTAAATGCTTGTTTCTAACAAGCATCCTAGAGGATTAGTGTAGTTTCTCTTACAACTTGTGAAAGGAATGTGATGAGTTGCCCCTGTCTGGACACAGTTGCACCAAAGCCACTCTATCACTCCCCTCCTCAGCTGGACAGAAGAGAGACAATATAACAAAAGGCTCATGGGTTGAGATAAGGGCAGGGAGAGATCACCCAGCAGTTACAGTCATGGGTAAAATAGACTTGACTTGGGGAAATAAGTTTAATTTATTACCAATCAAATCAGAGTAGTTTAATAAGAAGTAAAACAAAAATTTAAAAATTCCTTTCTCCACCCCTCTCCTCTCCTCAGGCTTTACTTTATTCCTCTTCCTCTTAGCAGTGCAGGGGGCTGAGGAATGGAGGCTGGAGTCAATCCATGATATTGTTTCTGACACTGCTTCCTCCTCTCAATCTTCTCCTGCTCCAACATGGCTCTTTCCTAGGGGCTTCAGTTCTTTGGAAACAGGCTGCTCCACCTCCAGTCCCTTCCACAGGGTCACAAGTCCTGCCAACAAATCTCCCCCAGCATGGAGTCCCATCTTCACAGCTTCACAGGTTCAGCCAGGAGCCTGCTCCAGCACGGGCTTCCCAGGGGATCACGAGCTCCTTTGGACATTCACTTGCTCCATGGTGGGGTCCTGCACTGGCTGAAGGCAGATATCTGCTCCACTGTGGGCCTCCATGGGCTCTGGGGGGACAACTGCTTCACCATGAGCTTCACCACTGACTGCAGGGAAATCTCTGCTCTGGTACCCAGAATACTTCATTATAAATTTATAAACATTGAAGCTATGGTCTGACCCATTTCAGACTAATTTTCCAACGAAAAAAGTTTCTCACAAGAGCCTCCTGACAGGATCTTGATTAATGTTAAACAAGGTTCCCTCTGCCTGACTGGGATGTATGTAGCCAGTGTTCTTTGCATAAGGTTTACTGATCTGTGGAGCCCTTTCACAACAGGCTAATTTAGATTTATTGTCTTTTTTTTTTCTGAACTGATTTAAGATCTTGAGCTGTTTCTAACTTTGATGCATACATTCGCTCTCTTCTCAGCTTTGTACACTGATTCACCTCTTCAAATCTTCAGCCTGAACAGCAGACTGAAAGGCTTAATTAAAAGATTTTTATTTCAGCTTTGCAGTAATTCCATAAGGAAGAGGCAGTGCTTGAGCTGTATCAGGATGCTGAAGGCAACTGAAGAATTGCACAACATGGCCCAGAGCCACACTTTTACAGATACTGACCTCTCTAAAATTCTTAGGTCTACCTACAGGAATGTTACTTCTCTGGCAGTAAAAGTCTCCTTCTCCACTCAAAAAAAGTCCTCTTTAGTATGTTACAGGAATTTGTACTTGTTGTAAAGCAGATAAATACTTATCTGGTGGTGATGTGCTATTGTCACCAGTAGCATGAGGCACATAGCCTGACCAATTGATGCCTGTGATACTAAGGGAGATATTCAGAGCACATACCTTTGTGATTAAAGAGCTTTTCATGGCCCTACCTTTATCTGGGTATTTTCAGCCACCTTCAGTTTATTTATTTCATTTCACATCACCCTTTCTTTTCCCACAGGTACTTCTGAGCCTTTCTCCATGCTACTGTTCTCTAATGAACCCTCTGTCATTAGAGTTTCCATTCTGTCCTTCAAAATACTATCATCAAACCCCTTTTATCACTTATTTTTTTATGTTCAGGACATGCTACTATCTCAAGTAAATAGAAAAAATAGCATAATCAAGAAAATACTAAGGAAAGCATCCTCTATAAAATCTGTAGATTTCACCATATTTTCTTTTTCTTTGGCAATTTTACCTCCAGCTGGTGTTCTGTCTTCATTATCTCCATTACGGGGTGCTCAGAGAGGCCAGGGACTATCTTTGCTGTGCCAGTAAGACATCTGGTATTTCTGAACCTTGAACTTAGAAAGTGTTTGGTCCTCAGTCAACTTTGGGATTCATGGCGTCTTAGATATTCAGCCAGTAGTTAAGTGCTTTGCAAGATCAGCAATGTATGAACAACAGCTAATTCTGTCTGGCCCTCAGCCTCTGTCCTTGTCCTAGCAATTAAAAGTTACTTTGTAGAGTAAATGTTTTATATGGGATGAAGATGTGAAAACTTTTAATGCCTGAGCCCATCAGGAGGACAGCAGTGGATGCTTCAAGGATTTCTGTGCTGGTGTTAGTGAGCTGCAGTTACAGTCAGAGGAAGTGCATTGTAACAAGAAAGTGTGAAGATGCTTGAGCATATTTTGTATAACTTCTCTGCTTGGTTCTCTAAGAGAAAAAGATTCAGTTTCTCAACTCATTAGCCCATTTCTCCACCTTTTGTAGTATTTAAAGTAAATAGTTAATTTCAAACAAAGTTGATAGTGGATTGGATGTTCCAAAATGTTCAGTTCTAAAAACCATGATAAGGACCAGCGTCTGGATAGACAGACAAGATCCAAATGCATCATACCACTAAAGAAAAGTATTTAGTTCTGTCACATATAAATCCTTAAGAGGAGCAACAATATATTTAGCAGCTCTAGCTTTAAACTAGCCCTAACTATGTTGCCACTTACTCATTTCAGTAGGTGTGGAACATTTGATGGATCTGGAGGGACCCTGGGAGGCATGGCACAGAAAAGCTTCAGTGATATTGTGTGTGGGTGGAGATGTACAGAAGTGCAGGACATGGAATCAGTTGGAGCTGGGATCTGTTGCTACCACTGCTTGTAGACAAGGTTGGTATATTTTTGTTATTTCAACCCTGGAACACTGAAAGAGAAATGCTTTGGAGGAGAAATACCTTGAAGGAGAAATCCTTTAAAGGAGAAATGCAGTAAGCATAATGTTGCCTTGAATTTCATTGTTACAACTGTTTTTACAGTTGTAAAAGCATCCCTATCTGTAGTTGTTGAAGCATCCTTATCTGTAGTTTTTCTAATACCTTTGACACAAATTCCTTTGAGAATGAGATCTGAGAGTCAATCAGTTAGTGGCACTGAATTCTGCCTGTCTGGATCGTAATGTAGAATCAAATGCTACTCAGCTATATGAGTTAAGCAAGCCTGTAAATATTTATGACACTAGGTATTCAAAATTGGTAATAAACATATCACAAGAGCTTCTCTTCTGGGCAGTTGGAAATGTATGGAGTAGGATACACTTTAAAGGATTGGAAAGTCTTCCCATCCAGCCAGTATTATTAAAGACAGGGAACAGGTCAGAAAGGGATTTGATAACTTGCAGAACAGGTTTTGCAATATACATTTATCTAATCTGTCTCAAGAATCTAAGCCTCACTTTCCTGCAGCAGAAATGTTACATGAAGTAATTCAGTTTTGCAATTGTTTTCAGAATTCATTGAAGTTAAAAAACAAAAAAGAGGAGATAAAACTGTTAGTGGTTGAGAGTCCTGCTTTCATACAACTCAATGAAACTCTATCCTCTAATTACTTTTAAACTAGTAGTTTGTGCATTTTGCCCCAAAATCAAAATGTTGCATGAGGATGGGAATCGTATTTTGTTTATACCTTGGGCTAAAGCTGACTTCACAGATTTCAGGTAAGTGAGATCATATAATCTTGTTCAATGGGTTCATTCTCTTGGGTTATAGCAAATGCTGTTATGATGTACTTTCATGGAAAGTATCATACCATAATTATCCATAAGGGCCTTTTTCCTTGAGATGTAGAGTTTGTGAGTTCAACTCTGGATAAATTTTATATATAAATTGCTACATCCTGAGGTGTCACAGGGCTTATTATCTAAAAGCTACATTCTGGTTTGTTTTTTTCTGTAAACTATACCTACTCTTTGCCCCCTAATGCTAGGCATCCTTCTCTCTCAAGCTGCCTAAATTTGATTAACATCATCCCTTCAATTCAGAATAATTTGTGCTTTGCTCAAGAAGTGCTTCTTCTATCATATAATATATAATTTTCTTTAAACAAAGAAAAGCATTCTCCTTTTCTAGATATTATCTAGACTAATACAAAATACAGATTACAAAGGTTGCTTTAGAAAGCAATTTGAATAATTATTATTAATTTTCCCTTCAAAATTAGATTTTCTGAAAACCATTTTCACTGCATGTTTATAAAACTTAAAATGACTCGACAGTTAATAATGTTTTATTTAGTACTTGTCCTTTAATAAGTGAAGCATCTTGTAAACAGGAGAAACAAACCCTTACAGACTAATCCCCTTACTCTCACATGTATCTCTAATCATAAACACTGAGAATCTGGCTTACCATACACATCAATTCACAAGTGTTCCCACTTATCCAGTGTACTAATTCGAATGTGCTTTTCCAAGTAAGTGAAGTAAGTAGCCAGCAGCTTCTAGTATGAATTTCCACTCAAAGCAAGGTCAGGAAGCAGTTCACCACTTTGAGAAGGAGCACTGGAATAATGACTTTTTGCTTTTAGAACAACTTTTTAGGGTATTTGCTTTCAATTAACTTTTGACATGTCAACATTAAATTGGAAGTTTTAAAATCTCAGATTAAAATGCCAGTTAAATACCGATGCCACTCCTCAAACAAAGGCTTTTTCACATTATTTAGAAAGAAACCACCAAAATATTTATTTTCATGTCCGATTTATCTTCTGTTCATGTCATTTTGTTAGAAAACCCAGTGCCATTATGGCATTATGCTGCTCATGTTATTATATGATCAGTTTGATGAAGAAAAACAACACGTGAGCCAACAAAAAGGCATGTACTTGAAATGCCTTTTTTCTTATGTTACATTAATTTAAAATAAACATTTTCAGCCTCTGTTTGTCACAGGCTGTTATGGTGTGCCAGTTCTCTCCTTTCTCTCTTGTGTGAGCATCCTGCTGCCAGCTGACCCTGCTAACTGTGTGCAGGTTTGATGGCACTGATCTAAGGATCATGTGCAGGTTCTCTTTCTGCAGATCCGGTTACATTTCATCAATATATTTTATCATTGAAAGGGATGGAACTGTGTTGCAAGACACCATAATATTTATTTGCATTCTTCCAATTTTCAGTATTCTGCTATTTCCATTTTGCTTTCAAGATCAGATCATGAAAGAGCTATAAATCTGAACAGTCTCATCAAATACAATGGAAAAAATTGTTTTTTCAAGCTTCTGCTTAAATTACAAGTAACACTGTTTTTCAGGGCTACTGTCCTCTGCTTATTCCCTTGACAAACTTCAATCAATGAAGGGACACATCTTGCTCCCTAACGCAAACAGTGACTGATTATAAAGGACCAGATCTCAAATTAGAGGGAATTAAAGAGAAAACTGTAAACTGGTGCAAACAGGAATTTACTTCTTTTTCCTTAGCAGTTGTTTTTGGTTTTTTTTTTTTGGTTTTTTTTTTTTTTTTGCTACCATGTCTTCAGATAACAATTACTGTGACAAGGCACTGGAACAGGTTACCCAGAAAAGTGTGGATGCCCCATCCCTGGAAATGTTCAAGTCCAGGGTGGATGGGGCTTTGAGGAACCTGGTTAGTTACAGGCGTCCCTGCTTATGTCAGGGGGATTAGAACCAGATGATCTTTAGGGTCTTTTAGGTTGGATCCCTCCAACCCCAACCATTTTACAATTCTATAATTCTCTGAAATATAACATTATGCAGTATTATCTGAAAGAGGACTGCATGGTATTCCTCTGCTGAGGTACAGATGTACCTAGACTATATTTTTCTTCCTGACTGTTCTCTTTGCAATTTTTTAAACTACTCATTTAATGACACACAAATGCCTGAACATCTATTGCAGAGCAGGAAATATTTTATTTCAAGGGTCAGGGGATTTTGTTATTTTATTTTGTTAATTCACAAGTTTATGGATGCACTAACTAAGAACAAACATTTTATTACCAGTTTGTACCTTACCTATTGGTTTATTAATTTTTGATTGATTTTGTATCTCAGAGGTATTTACTTTGTTTTAATAGAAAAGAGACAGTGGAGCAATTTTCATATTATATGGATTTTCTCTGGTCTATCTTTGGAAAAATCAATAAAAGGTGAAAATAGGTGACTCCCTGGCTGATATACACAGAAAAATTACACTTTGCAATGCATTTTTAAAAACCAGCTATGTAAGGATTCTGTATGGTTTGGTTCAGATTAGCTCCCTCAACAGATCTGAAATTCATGGTGACCACTGCCATTGCCACAGGGAAATTCCATACAGACCAGCAGCCCACAGTATTACTGGAGTGGGATGCCACAGTGTCTCTTTTTCAGCCTTAGACTGCATTTTCATGGAAGGCGTTTTCAGGTGCTGCAACCTAGCACTGATATCCAAGAACTGAAAGCCTTGTTACACTCTGGAAGCTCAGATTTTCCTCTGTCAGGTTTCTGTCCTGCTGCTGAGGGGAAGCTGGGCCTGGTGGGGTGCAGGGTGGATTGATGGTGTCTGCCTGTATCATCAATCCACCTACAGTACTTTTGGAGCAATGTGTGCTCATTTTAAAAGTCACAGACATACTTGGGGTGGTTTTAATATGGATGAATTTGCTGCTTGTCTTTTGGTGGGGTGATGAGTAATTTGATTTTCTTTTCCTCCAGTAGTTAAAATGAAATGCATATTTTATGGCAAGAATGTGGGATCCTTTCAAAACTGGTATTTTTCATCATAGCCCATCTTGATCCTAATAGGACCATGTTGCTCCTATCAGAACATTGGTATTTCATTTGCCAGAGTGTTTTGAGTCTTCAAAAAGACACATTCATTGGCTCTCGGCCACTCTTTAGTGCAGCACTACTTGCCCTTATGTTGCTATTATGTATAGAATTGTTATTATTACCTACCACGATTATTGCTGCTCAGACATGAGACTCACTAGCTCACCATAGATGAGCTTGTTAAGGGCTGTCTATTACAGACTAATGAAAGGTTTCTGACTTCAAATATTCTGCAGTAATTAGATGTTTTAACCAAAGCTTTTGTTTTATCTTTCAAAGAACATTATGCTCCAAATATTAATGAACTATGGATTTTTTAAGTTCTGCTTTAATGTCTTCAAAAATATTCTCCTTTCTGTTTCTTGATCTTGATTTGGACCTCAGAATTACTTTCCTCTTCATTACTCCCTGAGGAGGATGAATTATTTCTTCACATCTGTCTTGTCCCACAGGGTCTTCCATTCATCAGGTATTCACAGTGGGTTTGTATCTCTTCTCCTTGATCCAATAACTAGACTTCCTGTAATTTCTCAAATTTTGCTATAACCAAGTTGATTACCAATCAAGAATGCAGGGAGTATAGACTGTGATTAGACACATGGAAATCAGACCCACAAATATAAGTGTGCTTAGACTATACTTGTATAATCAAGATATTCTGTGAAACATCAAGTAGATCTTTGAGCAGCAGTGGCAATTTCTATGAGAATCATTATATGAGCTGTAAAAATACTCCAAAACAGGGTCTGATATAACAAAGCAGCTTCCCCATGCTACTCCATCCTGCTCCTATAATTTTTAAAAGAGATTGTTACCATTTAGGAAATAGAGCAAGAAACAAAAACTAGGTATAGCAAGATACCACAACGAAGACTTTCTATATTGAATTAGATTCAGCATTAGATTAGATGCTTTGACTCTGATGCATTCATACATGTTTTACTATCTGTAACAAAAGTTTTTTTACTCAGAGGTCAGGTTGGAATGGATTTTGTTCACATTTTCCCCTAGCAAAGGATAAGGTGCCCACATAATTCTCTTCTTGAGCACTTTATTCTCAAACTACAGATCAGCTTTCAAAAAGAACAGGCATGCAGTTGCACATGTGCAATTAAATATATTTATAATTTTATTATGTGCATATATATCCTGTAAGTGGAGGCTGTATTTAAAAATATAGCATTTACTGGTACATTATTCTACTCTTTATTCTAGCACATCTGGCATCTTCCACAGAAAAACAATGAATTTTTTTAAATGTAAACTTAAAAAATATTGGCAACAGAGTACTTGTGTGTAATCACTACTATAACTTGCAAAGTTAAAAGAAATTGAATGACATGGAAAATAAATGTAAGGTTGCTGAAATTATTAGGGTAAGTTACGTTGCAGTAGCCCCTCCAAACTGCAATGCAATCATGCTGTCAGCCTCACAAGTGCCTCTCTTGGCAATAAAATCTTGTGAACAACTACTGTAGGAGGAAATGGCTATGGCAGAAATGCAGCTTCTAGTTCTGACCCATGACACAATAAATTAATTCAAATTGGCACAGAGAAACAAATTGTTAAAATGTGGAAACTCTGAACTTATTTTTAAAGATAATGCATTTTATACCCATAGCTGCCTCAACATTATTCCAATGGTACATCCCTAAGTGTCAAGGGAAAGCACGGAAAACAAGAAAAAAGAGCAGGGAGTGGGAGGTTATGCTTGAAAAAAAAAAAGCAGGGAGTGGAAGGTTATGCTTTCCTGTGCTGACTGAATTTTTATAGCCACCCGTGTTGAAAGAAATAATCTAGAGATTCATAGAGTATTGGAACAGGAAAGTAATGAAAATACTAATACATTCTGGAAACTGCTGAACTGTATATTTCTGAATGGTCTTTTTATTTCCTGCCTATTTTCATTCCTGTCTCAAGTTTCTATTCTGCAATAAGTCTTTATGCTAATTAAGAGAGGCAGAAATACTTACATGTCTTTGAATCAAAGAGGATGTTTGTGCAATTCAGAATAGGATGCTGTGATTTATATTGGTTTTCTATGCTGTAGTTTTATTTTAGCATGACAGAGCCTTGGTTCTGGTTTGAGTGCTTAGTGATAGACTGGGCTGGAGGGAGCTTTCAAATAACATTACTTTTTTATATAATAAGGGAGTATGTTATGTTAACCATTTTGATAGCTCAGGAGGTGTTCCAGTCTCACATTTCTATGGCAGAGGGAAAAAAAGCAAGTTAACTGCAGGTTCCCATTGTAATTGGAGTGTGTCTGTGAGTTACAGTTAGTCCATAAGGCAATGCTAAAGAATTTTTCTTGTGCAAAGAAGTATTTGAATGTTGATTGTCATTTTTTGTTCTAGTTTGTCATGCTCTTGTGTTTTCCTCTCTGTCACTTCCTGATTACACTGTTGTAAAAGTCATGAAGTCTAAGCCTTCACTTCAGTGAGTTATGGGGATGTATATACAGATTACAGTCAATATGGAAATTCAACAAAAAAGCAATTACAGATAAGCATGTCTGCCAGCTTTTGCTTTCAAGCTGTAAATGTCTGATCAGAGACTGATTTCATCTAGACAGTCAGATGCTTTTCTGACAGTTAATCAGTTCAGATAATATTTTCTGTAGGATGAATCTCACTCCCCAAATGGAGTGAAAGAATTGTTCTGTTTTGACATGAACTCAAACCTCTCTTATCATTTTATGCTGGGTTTGGCTGGGGTAGAGTTATTTTCTTCAGGGTGGCTGGCACGGGACTGTGTTTTGGATTTGTGCTGGACACCTGATGAAGAAACAGAGATGATTTTGTTATTGCCTTCCCTGCTTTACATTCTGCCATGCTGGCGAGGGGACCAGGGCTGAATGGGAGTTTGGGAGGAGGCAGAGCCAGGACAGGTGACCCCAAGTGACCAAAGTGATATTCCAGACCATGTGACATCATGCTCAGTATACAAAGTGGGGGGAAGGAGGAACTGGGGGGACTTGTGGAGTGATGGTGTTTGCCATCACAAGTTGCTGTTACATGTGATGGGGCCCAGCTCTCCTGGGGATGATGAATACCTGCCTGCCCTTGGGAAGAACTGAATTAATTCCTCATTTCTGTTTTTTCTTGTGTGTGTGGCTTTTTCTTTCCCTATTAAACTGTTTTTATCTCAACGTACATGTTTTATTCTGATTCTCCTCCCAATTCCATTAGGTTGGTTGGGGAGAGGAGGATTGAGTGAGCTGCTGTGTGGAGCTTAATCTTCAGCTAGGCATAAACTGTGACATATTTTCAGAGATACTGTAGAAAAATTTATTGCAAGGGCTTAATTCAGCTTTAGCAGTTTCCCAGATCCCACATCTGTATTGTAATCTATTCCATCTCTATCTGAACTAAAGAAGATCCTGAGCAAGATCATCATTTGTGCATGAGGTTACTAGCAAGGACAAACTATTAAGACTTTTGGTACCAGCTTCAGCATCTGAAAGTCTGTGTATCTTCTGAGCTGAAAGCTCCAAGTTTCGCTCATGCTCTTGTCACTGTAGCATCTGTTGTCAGGGATTTCCAATCCATGTATTTTGACACGTTATATTATATATCTATGGGTTATGTAATAAATAAAGGGATTAGTAAACGTCTAGGAGCCTGTAAGTGTGTTTCCATTCCAAACTATTTAACAACTCGCTGCATATTTTTATTAGTGGAATTTATCTAATATTAGTTCCATTTTCTTTTAGAGATCCTTAACCTTCAAACACTGAGTTTTTATTGATCATATTGCTTACAGTTCACTGTTAGCTTTATTTCAGTTACGACCTTCATATCCAGTGTATAGAATTTGATTGAATATATGGAAGATAAATCTGAAAAAACCCCACTTATATGTTCTATGACTTTAAACTAAGAAGTAAAACTCAGTAATTGGTTGACCCTCTGTTCAATCCACTTGTAAGGCAAGAAGTTATATTTCTAAGTAAAGATTTGTTTATCAAGGATGAAGTTAAGATTGAACTTACTGGAAAAGAATAAAACATTGCTGTTTCTTCTTGACCTTACATGTTTATGCTTTGCTTTCTACAGCTAGAAGAAAATTTTTTTCCTTTTGAGCTTTTGTTAGATTTGGCAACCAAAGGCATTTTACAGATTTACCATAAAAATTGCTGCCATTGTTCAAAGAAGCTGAAAACCATCTCTTAATGATACTGATAAGAGTGCTAAAAGTCACTGACCACCAAATGTTAATCAAGTTCTAGGAAATTACTGGGGAGACACAAAAGCATGACAACTTTTTTCCTCTGCACAGAAATTCATGGATGAAAGCAAAAAAATGTCCCTGCTCCATTTAAATGTATGCAAAGGAAATAAATGACTTTTCTTTTGCCCCCCCCCCCTTTTTTTTTTTTTTTTTAAATCAGGTAATTTAATGGGTTGTTAGCTGTAAAACTGGCAGAAAAGTAAACAGAATACTTTGACAAGTACTGTGAATGAAAGACTCCAGTCAATTTATTGTATCCTGCACATCAGAAACTCATCCAAATCACGACAAGCATTGGATGCTCAATTTGGCCCTTACACTCCAGACTGCTGGCAGTAATTTATTGTAGCTGGCCCTTACGGAGTTCCTGACAGAAGGATTCTTTCCTTAGCTATAACAAATAGAGCCTTTTCAGCAGCATATAGATAAATATATATAAAATCCATTTCCTGGCCTGAACAGCATACAAGATCAGTTTTCAAATATTAATGCCTAAATTCTGCACAGATACAGAATTATCTGTACAGAAGATACAGGCCAGTGTACAAATTAGGTACGCTTTGTGCACTTTATATAGAGAACTCCAAGTGAAGAGTTCGTGTTACAGATACAAAGCAGGTGTTTCTGCAACAACCCATGAGTGAATTGTTTCATTAACTAGCACACGAAGTTCATTCAGAGGAAATGAATCATACTTTCTTGATACAGGCTACTAACAGGCTTTCTAAGGGCTAATCTGCTTTTTAAATTCAAATTCTCCATCATAGGAAGCTATTTGCATCTTCTCGATCTCTGTTCAGGTGAGGAGAACACTGAGCACCTCATGCAGGATTAATGAAGTCGAAGCCATATAACTGGATTTCACATTTTTTACAAAATTTTGAGGGGTAAAAATGCCCACTTTAAGACTGGTTTTAATTTAAAAAATATTGAAGAAGTGTCAGTGCTTTTAGGGATGTATAAATCTCTTGACATCCATACAGGTACTAGTCTTTGCCTCTGTTTATCTGTATCTTGAGGATATCTTTCTAATCTATGGACAAACTATAGCTTTCTGGGGAGGGGGGTAGGGGTGGAATCATTACAGACCAAACAAAAATCCCACACAACAAAAAAATAACAAGATAATTTATAGGTTATTGTTCTACATTACTTTAAATAGTTTTGCTTTGTTCATGATCGTTATCCAACTTCAAAACTTCTTCATCCTCCAGACAACGGTTTTACTACAAGAAATCTTTCAGAAAGAAGAATCAAATGGCTGTGGTGTGTCAAATATCTCATGGTAGAGAATAAATGAGTGCTCACTTATAGGTCCCTTTAGGTGCTCATTTCTTTTTTCTACAGGAGTTTGTTTCATTGGTCACCATGTTCAAGGTTTCCTTTATCATTATCCTGATCCATTTTTTTTTGAAACCACAAACTCATTTCTTGCTGGTTTAACCTTCATAACCCCCTTTATAAGCTTTTCCTGTCATAGTCCCTTGCTTTGCCACAGCAGGAAAAGTGTGATTTCTGTGGCTGTGAGTGTTCAGAACCTGACAGAGGTGCAGCAGCATCTTTGCCAAGCTGCTCACAGTCACTACATCCCCAAAGAGCTGCTCCAACAGCAGCCTTTGCCTTTAATTACTTCAGATGCCTGGAGGCTAATATAAAATAATAGGCTTATAAAATACATCAATACAAAGAGCTTCTTGGGGGGTCTGAGTAGCAGAAGATTTGTGTAGTGACATCACTCAGAAACCGTGGCATGAGAATAAAAACCAGCTCTATGAAAACTGACCGTTCAACAAGATGATGGCTTTCCTAAAAACCGCAAGTCTAAAATATGTCCTCAATAAAAGGAAAGAAAAATCTGGACTTCCAAGGGAGCAATGCACAATATGTATTTCTTCTGTTACTTGCACAATGGGAACTGGGAAAGGAGATTTTATTTTAAAATACTGATTTCCATAAAGTCATAGAAAAAATATGGAAAAGAAAAGGATTTTTCCATAATGAAAGAAAATTGTAATTGAGATTCACACACAGTTATAAATGGGAAAAATTTAATAATGAGCGGGCATTGTTCAAAATTCCTCACCAAATTTCATTTATTCATAAATTCATCCTAAAATACAGTGAAGCTAAGAACCTTTGGAAGTTTTTTGATTGTTCCTATTTAAATTAGAAAAAGACAAGTAAAACATGTTACGTATATGTGTATAGATATTCAAATATTCAGTTGTAGAGCATAGATTACTGACAGTATCTTATTCTTGAAAGACATTTCAGAAAACAGCCAGTGTTGTTTGTATGAATTTGAGGGTTTGCTTGCAAAGGAACCAAAACAAAAGGAAGTCATTCCTTCAAATTTTAATCTTTCTATGCACCTTTGGGCACATTTTGAAATGAAAAAAACATCCTTATACATTGTGCTTTTTCCTTTTTGCTAAAAATATGAGTATGAAAATTTTTATTAGCCCTAACTGAAAAAAAAATTAAAAAAATATTCACTGCTGACTATTAAAATTCATTGATATTCATACAACAAAATTTTTATTTATAAAATATTAAAATGAGGACGCTTGGTCATCTCTCATCCATAAGCACCATCATGATTTCAGCAAGACTCAGTAGAGATTGAAGCATCAGTTCACACAGAGCTTGTAGCAGGGCAGGGTCCAGAGGGGAGACAACTGTGATGCCAGTGCATATAGTTAAGCTCTACACCAAAGTGGTGATAGTATCATGGTCACTGCTTCAGATGCTAAGACTGAAGCTTGGAAGGAAAGTACCTTATTCAAGGGCTGCTTAGATGGAGAGCTCCTTCCATAAAAGTGAATTTCTAATTAGAACAGTCAACTATCAGTGCTTTAAGAACATTGTATAATTATCAGGTAAAATCAAAGGTTCCAGGCACACCAGAAGCATTTGCTCAGACAAGAAAATGAGAGAAAGCTATAAGTGAGCTTCTTTTTACTTCTTTACAATGTCATATCAGTGCATGGAGCAGTTTTTCCAATCCAAGAGACATTATCAATATAGCTGCTACCAGGGATTCCTGTATGAGGTAGTTATTGACTTCATTTTCTTTCGGATGAATTGGGTTTGGAATTAAAGCTTGAATCTAGAAAAGATTTATATACATTGACACTAATATTGACTCAGGAGAAATGCTCTTCCTCAATTGCTAGAGGAGGTCACTGTCCTCAGAATTGTTGTCATACGGTTTTGAGAGCTACTGCTGTCAAGAGGCCCAAGTAACTTGTACTTCTCATTACTAGAAAGTGAATGAAGATCACTTTGTGTTCAGGCATTTTGTGTTCATATAGTGCAATTTTACTAGCAGGGCATCCTTTACAAACTGTGATGTTTATCCACCTTTTCACTCAGTGCATTTCATGTCTGGGGTTGTTTTTCGCAGAGAAGCACGAAAAAACAAAAGCAAGAGTCATTGAAGGACCTAGATGAAATACAGAGTCCTGAAAAAACCACTGTGGTTCCTTGTAAAATACACAGGAAAAGACTGATGCTTCAAGATACTAGCAGAGCATCCATCCCCCATTGAGTGGCATGATCATGAAAATTAGGCACCAAGAGTTACATCACTGCTGCCTCTGCTGTACAATATCCAGCCGCTCTATGAATGATGAAGGTTCAATTTTACTTCATCTTGCGAGTTAACATCCAGGTTTTCACACATTTACCCTGAAGGGCAGCAGGCTGTCCTCTATGGGTAGTCCTTCCCTATCCAGTGGGGTCACCAGCAGTGCAGAATATAAGGTCCACTGGGCCAGCATGAGAATATGCAAGAGGGGACTGGATTCTGTAAATTAAAAATTAGGAAGTGAAGCAAGAGAGCTACATCAAAAAGAAAATATGTCAGAGAGGTTGTTGTATAGACGATTCTGAGGAAAAGTATCTCCATATCCCCCCTTAAGGCAAATGATATGTAGCTACTCAGCCACATTATCTTGCAACAAATATGTTACTACAGATTCAGAGGAGTCTGATCTGTTGGCTCTTTGTGAGGTGTAATCTGGCAACGTCGTCTGGGTCTTATTTAGCTCTGATCCTACAGAAAACTTAGAGGGTGGGCATTAGCTGTGCTTAGGGGTAGGCTGCAAGATGGTCTGACTGGGGACATTTTGGAGAGCAGGTCTATGAACCTGGAGAGCCTTAGTCATGCAGGGATCCAAGGAGGTAATTTCTTAACTGCATGATGTCTGTCTGAGGTGACAATCTAATTTTCACGTGCCTTAAATTTCCCTTTCTACCTTGTTCCAGGCACTGGTGTGGAATATAAACCTGAGACTTGTGTGTTTTAAGGTTTCAACATCACATCATGCAAGCCAGGACTGAAAAATTCCTGCTGCTATCATTCAGAAGGTTTTGCTTAATATTTCTGATTGCATTCCCAATTGTGAAGTCAGGAGATGTAACAAGGAATTCAGATGTACTCTTCAGCCACCAGAGACACACTCGAGTGAATTACTAATCTCCCTAGACACCTGGAATGCAGATAATGAATTTGTATGTACAGCCTGATCATCCACCAGAGCAAATCAAATCATTCCTCATACTGCTGTGGCAGGAGGATTTTAAAGCTCCTATTCTGAAACTCTCCTCTTGCTGTTGGCATGGCTAGGTCCTCCAGAGCTCCAGCAGCTGTGCTGCCTTTCAACAACCTTCCTGTCCAAAAGGGAGAAATGACAAATTCAGTATAACTGGGCTAAGCTGATAAAACATACAGGTATACAGGGCGGTCCAAAACCATTCTTCCAAGCAGCAGATGACTTACAATTCATTATATAAATCCCAGTGGCTTGGCTGTGTGAGATTTCTAATTGTTGTGGATTTGGTCAGGTCTTCCAGCTTTGGGCCAGCACTATGCCAGGCTGGGACACCCAGCAATCAGTAAAGGGAGCACTGCAGCAACATCAACAAGAGATACCGTGTTCCTCTGGGGCTGGCAGGATCCTGCTCTCCTCTCACTTTGAGTGATAGCGGTTGTGATTGCCAGGAGCTTTCTCTGCCTCCAGCAGCATCCAGGTTCTTTGCTGGGGTTTGCTCCCAGCTGGGCCAGAGAACACCTGAGCACACCAGGCTGTCCCCAGACATCACCCCTGAGCCCTGCAGATGCTGTACTTTTGTGTTTATAGAGAAGCAAATTCTGAGGATGGCGAAAGCCATTTCCAGCAAGCACACAGTACTAGAAAGGGATGTTCTAGAAGCACCTTTTCCTGTGCACGACTCTAAGTCTGAACGAAGAAAGAGGCACTGGAAAACAGCTGGCCAAAGAGGGGGCATGCTAAGAAAGTGGTGAAAATGTCCCCAGTTTGCTAAGCTTCGGAGTCTGTTGTGTCTGGACAAACAAATAAACTTACATCACCAAGAAACTGCTGGATCTGCACAAGGCCATGAGCACACATTAATGTCAACAGAGACTTGTTAGCATCCACAAGGGCAATGGCTGCTGTGTGTAAACAAAACCTGCAGGATGATGCACATATATCATAGAAAAAAGCATCCTCTGAAAGGCTTTTCAAAATCTGACCTTAAAGCCACTAGTGTGGCAGTCCAGCCTGCCTCTTCTGAGTATAGAGCTGGAGCTGGCTCCCAGCTCTTGCTCCAGCTGGGCAACAACAACATATGTATGATTGAATGAGATCACCTCCTACCCCTCTCCTTGAAAAGGGAGTTTTCAACAGGGAGAATGAGTTGTCCAAACTCCCATGTTCGCTCAGAAAATAAAATGAGGAGGACTGCTCACAGTTCTTACACCTTGCCTTATTGGTCCACTTTTTTATTGTAGAATACCATACTTGATCAAACATTACTTTTTTAACTTTCTATCAAATTTGGCAGCCTGCAATTTTATCACTGCATCACAAAAGATGGATCATGCAGTTGAGGTTGTAGACAGTCTCCTTAGCATTGAAACGATTAAACTTATAGCTTTATTTTCATTTTATTTTACTTTTTTATACAATCATGATGTTTCTTATTGCTGATGTGTTCTTTGGCAAGGTTCTTGTTCCCATACATGACTTGTAACCAACATTTTGTAGGTTACAAGTCATGTATGAGAACAAGAGAGAGAAGAAATCAGTAGTATTGTGCTTTCCTTATATGTCAAAGAACTTAATTTCCACTAAAACTCAGGCAAGACCCAGAGGTGAAATTGAATGAGACACGATTAATAAATAACCTTAATAAGAATTTTATATTTACCTTTCAAGTAGCCATTAAAGCAGTTCACACAAAAGTACCTTTTAGTCTTCACTTAAATTACCCAGTTTTTTTCTCTGCTCTATTCCTATCCCTGAACTTTGAAAGGGTTTTTACAAACCTATGCAAGGAGGGAATGTAGTCAATTCTAGCACTGTCTGTCTTTTTGCAGGTCCTTGTATTTGCCAAGTATAAACCAATTGGCAAATGTGCAAAGACCATCCATCTTCCACACTGGATTAATCACTTGAAACCAAAGAGTGTTTCTTTGGTTTCCTTGTTTTAAAAGATCTTATACTAGCTTTTCTTTTCAAGTGTGTTTTGAAGAGGAGGCCATCATTAGGGAATTCTGTATGGGTTTATTTTATGTTTGTTTATCAGATGTTTTCTGTAAGAAACTGCTAATTAATTGCTGTTTGATAAAAATTAAATAGGCATCCAGAATTCCCTGAAGCAGCAAGCAGCAGCTGAATCCAGTGTTTTGGGGAAGAAGCTTTTTCAGGGAGTGTAGGTCTAATGAATACATTGACACAGCAGGTCAATTGCCTTTGCTCCTGTGGAATTTTGTTCATTGCTCTAACACTGCCTAAACTCTGTGAAGTATACAGGTGCCTCCCTATATGTTGTTAACCCTTGATGTTTCTATTCTCATCCACTCCAGTAGTTTGCTTCTGAATATGTCAGATTTTGATGAAAAAATTGATTTTTAGGTGATTTGTTTTGGTGGTAGCGTTTCATTATTTGGTCCCACTTATCAAATGAGGCTAATGGCAGCCAGTTAAAAATGGCTGATCTCTACATTGTGGCAAAAGATTTTCCAGAGGTACAAAGTTCATTTATTAATAAAAGGACTTGGTTTGGTTTGGGTTGTTTGGTTTTTAGTCCTCTATACCTCTTCAATAGAATAAAATTACATGAAGCCACTCTTTTAAGTGGGACTCCAGAGGGACAGAAACTTTTACAAGAACAGATGTTCCTTTAGTGCAAATAACATCATAGGCTCAACCTCTTTCTTTTTGGCCTAATAAGAATTAAAGTGCCTTGCCAAATTGTCACAGGTTCATCAGCTGTCCTGAAAAGAAATTCTCTTACCAAGTGTCCATTTTCTCGGAGTGGGAAGTGTTTTGATTTTGATTGAGGACAATGCCTCTCATTATTATCCTACAGCTTTAAAAAATATTCTGGACACACTTTTTTGCCGCATCTACTTTACAATTTTAATTCCAAGAGGACCTGATCATGTCCTAAAACCATGTAGGTACTTTGAGAGCAAAGATATAATTACTTATGTATTACATATGTAATTATGTTCTGATTGGATCAGGGCCAAAGTGTGTATGTGTTGACTTCCAGGTTGTTAAATGGAAGTGGATAAATGAAAGAATGATAAGGCATGACACTTATTTAGGTGTGTATAGATAATTTTTTTCCAATTTGGTAACCAGGCAAAAGAATAATTCCTGAAGATCCGACCTGAAAAAAACCTACTAAATTTTAACTCCTGAAATGGAAAGGTAAACTGTCTCCTACCTTATTTTTTTTTTTGACTTTCAAATTTAGGCAATTCACTTTTCGAAATGTCATGTCAAGAGAGTAAAAGAAAAAATTTCCATGTGTTAAGAAATGTTCCTCAGTTGCATTGTAAAGTTATTTTTCTTGTTGACAAAAGATCAAAATATAGAATGAATTTATGAATAATTTTCATAAGCTGGTATGTGCATTATTTTTGAAAAAAGGTAGTTAAATAAAAGTTTTACTTTCAGATCCAGCTTTATTTTACACCTACTCGATATTTCTCACTACTAATCCTTTTTCAGCGATATAACTTTTCTAGAATTTAAGCATTTGAAATTACATTCTCTTTTTAAGCATCTACCACAGACTGAATATTTTAATTTAATTTCTGATAACATACTTCACCCATTTTTTAAGATGCAGGTTAATGTAAAATATACTATCCTGATTACCTAAAAAAAAGTTGTCATTTTCTTTTAGGTTTGGGGATTTTTGTTTATTTTGCTTGTTTTAGAGTCAAAAATAGAAACATGGAAAAGAATACAATGGGGATATACCTTTTCTTTTCACAGCTCATGTTTTTTTTTACACACTAGTTTTTTACTAAAGCTTGCCAGGTGTATTTTCCAGAATGCAAAATAAATGATAAAGCTAAGTAAGACTTTCTATGAAGGAGCACATGGCCAGGTACACTTCATTTAGATCCAGAATTTACCATTTTTACCCAAATTTTCTCAAAATGCATTTACCTATCAATCTCAGCATCTAAGCTCAGCTGAGGCATAGGAACTGCCCAATAAAGAGGGAGGAAGAGCCAGAGGTGGAAAGGACTGGACTGAGGATTACTTTTTAATGTCCATATTCCAGTTTCCAAAGTTCACTTCTTTCTGGTAGAAGACTTGTATATAACTTTGTCTCAGATCATCTCTTTCCCTCTTTGGGGCTGGTCCTCAAGGATGAGGACAATGCATTACTGAAGGTTCATTAGCTCAAGAAACAGTGAATCAGAATGTTTCTGGTGAGAAAGATATTCATAAATAAAATGAAATTATGGGATTTTCTTCAGTTTGCTCCAACAAACAAGCAAAAGATGACAGGCACAGATTTCAGAGTCTGATACTCCTTTGTACTAAATAGCTACTGTGCTTTTATTTGGTTGGGGTTTTTGTTTCTAATATAATATTTATTTTTTTCAGAACATAGAGAAGTTGTGGAGAAAATTACAGTTTTAGAAATTACATTGTGCATGGTCATTGTGGTCTTTAACTTCAGGACTTCCTTGTATGCTGCCTATTGTAGAGCTGCTTTGGGAATGAATCAGGAGCTCAATTTGTTTCAGTACAGAGACACTGAGCTGAGGGTCAGGCAGGTACTGAAGGGAGAGGAGTCACCATATGCAGGCAACATTGCCCCAGAAATTGGGCATAGTTCTAATTTACACACTGATACTTTGAGTAGACCTGGACAGATAAGGTAAACAGAAGTTTTCATAGGCAGTCTTAGGGATTGTTTTCTTTTTACCTATTTTCCAGCTGTCTGACTTGGGAGCTCTGGTTTATAAAAGCATAAATAGCAACCACAGCTGGAATCTCTGCAGTTTGTCTTATTTTGAACACGTATTTCTAAATAGCACAAAGCTCTCTGAAAATTCAGACCCTACTTCTTCAAACAGGACATTCAAAGTAATAAATATTTATCTTTACTCCTCTGTGCCTAAATTCCCTCTTTTATATTGGGAATAATATCATCTGTCCCTGATCTTCCTGCCAGCTCACACGCAGAAGGAAAGGAACTATCCTGTTGTGAGAACAGGGCTCAAATCACACCTGCAAAACACAAAACATATGTTTTACATGCAAAGGAATTCTTGTCCCTCCCTGTCTTAAAAGATGACAGTTTTAAATCTGGAAAAGTCCAGCTCTTCAGGAGTGATTGTCCTGGCAGGTGCTGGATGTGATTGCTTGAGACTGTTAAAATTAGAGCAAATCTGCTGACTTTGCCCTAGGTTCAGGGAAAGGATTTCTTTCTAAGGCTTTTTATTCTTGTTTAATGACAGGTATTGATGAGTTCCTGTCGGATACACACTTTAAATCAAATCTTTGATTGTGAATGGTCTAAATGGAGCTGACTGCAATGGTTCAGGGAGAAGAGTTTTTAAGCTGCCTCTGGAGAACATTTGGTGTAATGTCTTGTTTCATCACCTCCTGCTCTGAACCTGTGTGCTGTCAAAGGACCATGTAACAAGAGAAAAGGAGTCACTGTGCTGTCCCGACCAAAGTTGTATGGCACTTCACTCTGAGGAAGTAATTATCTTCAGAGTGGAAAAGAGGACTAAATAAGGCTCTAGAGAAATATTTTACATGAATATTTTTTGAACAGAATAATTGCATGTCCATTTTGTTTGTAATGAGTATACTTTGTAAGGATGGGTTTGAAATACTTTATCGACCTCACTGAAGGTGAAAATCACTGGTTAATTTGCAGAACAGATGTTTGGGTAACAGCCATGTGATAAGCAACTTTTGTATTTTGAAGCTAGTGAAGATGATTGAAGTTTTACAGAAGTTGCCTCCTTTGTGTTGTGATGTTGCTCTGATTTAGACTACTCACATGTCAGGGTATATATGACTTGTCTTCTCTCATCCTATACTTCTACTTTGCAAAAAGTTATGGTTTCAGTCTGTAATGTTAATATCTAATGGCTTGTCTTAACCTCTGCTAATATACAGTTGTGTTCAAGTAATGATGAGAGCAAAGAAGGAAGGGACCACACCACTTCAGTCAATGCGGACAGGGAAAATGAATTCTGTTGTTGCCAAGCATCAAATGAAGAGAAGCAAAAAATAGCTAACAGCAGAATGGAGAAAAACATGTGCTCTGTTTCATTACAAGCTCCAGCATCAGAAATATAAAAAAATACACTTTTCTTCCTCTGAAGCATGACGGTTGACTCTGCATATTAGGTGTACATCCTTAAATATTTTCAGACTTTTTGCAAAACCCAAATAAAAATGGTGCAGATCTAGGATATTAAAATTTGTATAATTTTTTTCTGGCCAAAAAAACCACCTTTGTCTTAACTCTATAATAGACTAAGTTTGGTTTTGTAAGACCAGATTTATTTGATAACTGAGTTTCATTTTCACCTGAGCTACAAAATCCAGAAAGTATTCAAACATACCTTGGTTTTGCCGTTCCTCAGGTAGGTATCTCTCTGTGATAAGGGGATCATGATGCTCTGATACAATTAATAAGCGATGTTTACAAATTAGAGACGTGCAGGTGTATTTACATGTCACATTCACATGCCTCTTATTTTGTACTTTAGTCTTAATCCCCAGCTACTCATGTTCTCTGCACGATTGTGTCCTTTTTCTGTCTGTTTTGACATGAAGTGAAAGCTTCCTTTGCCAAAGACCCTTGGGTGTAGAAAACCCCACACACTAAAGCCTTGTCACTGAATGCAATATGGGCAGTGTCATTTCAATTTCCTTCTCCTTGTTCTCCAGATCTCTGGTGGGATTCTGGTGCCCTGCTCTCTCCACTTCACTGTGGCCTTTCTTGCACAGAGCTCTGGCAGCAGTGCTGGAGTGCATTCTCCACAGATTACATGTGGTGCAATGAGAACCTGTATCAGAGTATAAATAGGTGCAGTTCTACAGGATCTGCAGGATACATGAGGCAGGAGGAGAGAGGGTGAGTGGGCAGCTGCCTTCAGCTGCCTTGTGTTTTCCAGATGGAAGATACAGACAGATGATCAGAAGCAGAAGACTTTGGCTGTAGCAAATCATTCTCCTATGGCAACTTGTTTTCCCAAGAAATAATTGAAGGCATGCAAGATTAGAGCCATTCATCCTCAGGTCTGATCTAAGTAGTTTGGTCTAAGTAGTTATATGGGCACATCTAAAAGGTCATGCAATTAGAGAAATGGCAGATTTGAAAACTCTCCTTTTCATTCACAAGATGTAACAATTCCACTCACCTTTGCTTATGTTGCCCACTGTAAATAAGCGAAGTTGATGTTAATTTTTGGACCATATATCATACTTGGATCATGTTCTGGACTGGGACCATCTGTAGTTTCTGCTAGTAAAACACCTGCTTTATGCTCTATTTTTTTTAGAAGCACAGTCTTCAACACTTAATGTGGATCCTGTCTCATAGAGCTATTTGGATATACTGTATTTGGGATGCTTAATATACTATAACTTTTATCCTGATGCTTGATGTTCTGTTTACAGTCAGTTCATGACCATCAAAGCATTTAATGAAAACATACTCAGATTTTCTGACTTTACACTTTGTAAAATTGTGTTTCATATGCTCCAGATATACTGCATCTGCTCCCTGCAGTTTTACAGTGCGGAGAACTGCTAATAAAACGTTATTGTTGACAGTCGCAATATAAAATACTTACGCTGTTAAGCACTTAAAGATGTTTAATTGGATTTTAATGGGTATTTTAGTGCTTAACTTTTAATAGGATGTTTTGAAATGTATTATCTTGTAAAACAAACTGAAATAATGGGCTTTAATTGTGGATGCTTTGGATGCTAGAAGTTTCATCAGTGCTGCTGTGCAGTTACTGGCTTATTTTTTAGGAGTACTGCTAAGAAGGTTTTCTAGAAAAAGAAAACAAACCCACAGCAACAACAAAATATAAGGTATTAGCAGTAAAATATCTGATAAAACCCCCAAACCTGCAGGAGTACCAGAAGCAGTGAAAAAGGCTGGATCTAAAACTTAAATTGGCAAGACAATGTTGTGTGCCTGTGACTATACTCAGCCAGTCAAACCTGGCAGCAGGATTTTGTCTTGTTAGTATACCTAAGCACTAAATAAATAGGCCAAATAGCTTGCTTTGACTTTTGTAGCATGATGTCAGCATTTAAAACCGCTCAGAGCCAGCACCACCATCCTGCTGCTGGGGTGTCCCTCATCCACCCAGCACATGAGGCGCAGGTGAGACCAGCCCAGCCCTGCGCTGAGCTCGGGGGCACCTCCGAGGGCAGCTGGGGCTCTGCAGCTGGGACAGCCAGCTGGAGCCAGCTTCTTCCTCCTGGCTTTTGTCCCAGTCTGTTGCTTTGGTGTTCAGGTCAGAGTGACACACTTTCCACGCACCTTTCTGCCGCAGCTTGCACATCTATTTCAGGTAAGCCATCTGAAGAGCTGTTGTGTGCTGAGAGACGTGGTGGAATCCTGCATCTGCCATTTTCCACGCTGGTGGAATTCAGAATCATTATTGTTCTAGCAAAAAGTTTTTCTTTGTATCCTGGTTCTGGTTAATTTTAACCCTTTCCCGGCTGGAAACTGACGGGAATCACAAGACTCACATTCTGTATTTAATCTAAATAAGCACCATAAGTGTAACATTAGATAAGTGTGTCTTTGAAAAGAGACAGATGATTTGAAAAGTGGATAAGAAACATGCTTAAAAGATCTCGGTAATCAAAAGAAAATGTCAGATATCACAGAGTGAGATAACAAAATGGAAAGGAGCAAAGCAGGTGTAAGTCAGTGGGTGACTTTCACCAGAGTGGGAATTTTTTCATAGGTATTTTCTTGTTGCCTAAGCCTGACAACATGACATAGGGCAACATCTTTGCGCAGCCTAGAAGTCTGAAAAACCTCAGTTAGAAATGGAAATCATAACTTCCTTTTCCAAGTATGTAAACAAAACATTTGAAGCTTTGAAATTTATTAATTTTCTATCAAAAAATATTTAAAGATATTCTTCTTGGATTCCCAAGTAGTTTTGGTTGAGGATAAATCAGTGACTCAAATTTTATTACTTTCAAAACAAACACAGTATCTATACACCTAAGTACATGAAAATTCTAAAGGCATCCACACCTCAACTATAGAATGTTTTATAATGCTGCTAAATTGGTAAATTTTGAAAATTACTGGAAGAGGAGAAGATTAATCCAGTTGAACTTTATGTCATCTGTGGTCTTGACAATAGAAGAAGACATAAGACAAGGATTACAGAACCAGTGTGGTAGTGAAGACTGAGTAGAGGGTAGAAGAATTATCCTTCCTTTATGAAATCTCTATGAAAAACTTTCAAATATGATTCTTTGTGTCACCTGGAGATCAATTTCTCAAAGACAATTCTTTCTTCTTTTCTTTGACTTTAAAACACACAATCATTTTCATTTAATATTAGTACTATCAGGTAACATATATTCTCTAATGCATTGGAAAATAAATTCCAATTATTCCAATTATTTCTAAGCAATGTCCCTATATTGTGTCTTAATGATGATTTGGACCTCCTTTCATTGCAGTTATACACAGAGACGTGTATTTATGCTGTGTTACCTCATGGCTAGGAGAAGAGATGCAGGCCCAAAATGTAAAACTGAAATGTATTACTGTGTGTGGTTTTTAAAAGACATCGATTTTTATTCACCATCTGTCACATTGGTTCGCAGCCAATATTATCACTGAGCTGTGTGATTAATGGGGTATTGAAGAAGCAATGAACTATTTCACAGTTGCTTAAATTGTTGCTTTACTTTTCCTTTTGCATTAGTATTATCATCCTACAGCATCTGTTATTAATGTTAAGCATAATAAATGTGCTGGATATAGAACACATTGCTATCAATAGTAATAATAACTAACATAATACATCACAGACTTCTGAAAAAATGAGGCAAAGCCTCTCTGCCCATAACTTTGCAAATTCTTCACTCTCTTGAGGCTGTCCCAGAGCCACACGTGGCTCCTTAGCAGCCAAGGAAAGCCAGCAGCACCTCTTGTACAAACACCTGAGCTCCAGGTCTGGCCCCTACCCTCTGCCTCCAGCTCCAGACAGCTGCAACCCAGCTGTTGTTACCTGACAGGTTATCCAAAATCTGAGAATCTTTATCTGGTGAAGGTCTTCCAGCACTCCTCAGCAGAAATTTGTTGCTTATTTATAATATTCTAGATTTTAAAATTAATTTTTAAAAATACAAAATCATGGTACCTGAAATGCATAACATTGATATAACAGCAAAATTGATGCAACACTTATTTGAAGCCTTGTTGATAGCAGATGGTATCCCTATCAAGTATGAAAGAATGAATTTTCCGTAGTAACTCCATGCATCATAAATTACAAAATTATCTCCAGTTGTCCTGCTCTGTTCTTTTCCACAATGCCTTCAGTTATCACATTTTATGGAGCAACAATCCAACAACAATCAAATCAAATATTTCTGTCTTCAGTTGACCCACCTGCTTTACACTGCAGATGAATCACATAGATACCTCAGTGCTACTCAGTAGTTTCAAAAATGTCAGCAAGCCTTTGGAGTTGCCATAATTTTGGGGTATTTGAAGAATAATGCTTGAAAAGGTTTCCAAAGTACATTCAGACTTTGAGAGAATCATAATAACCAACATTCTGAGATGACATAAAAGTGTTTTTTTTCTGAAAGATGCCCTCTGAACTACTGGAACGTGCATCACTTTCTCAAACTAGAGGCATAGTTAATCAATTCAGGCTCTTTTATAACATTAAGTGTCTGGACTCCAAAATATCCTAAAAAATTTCTAATCTGCTTTACATGTTATAATGTAGTTTTTATAAGTAAATCAAATATATGACTTTTGCGTCTGCAGCTAATGGGAATTTTTCTGGTCCATCATATTAGGAATCATCTAAACAATATGAAGCTGGGACAAGCTGTTATTTTGTCCTCTCTCACACAAAGCAAATTAGAAGTTTGTTGTTTTGCAAGTGTGCTTTCCTGCAGTTCACTGCAAAAAAATAGATTCTAAAAATTTGATATCTAGAAAAAAATATGTCTTCATATGCTACATATGCTTCATATGCAAAGCCACTAGAGATTGGGACTGACATTATTGCTAATTACAATCTTCTCTTTAAATTTTTGAGAACTGGGAATATGCTTCACAGAAATTTCTTTAGAATAAAATTCCTGCATTCCAGAAATTACAAACTCCATAAAATCATGGCGAGCACAGGGAGAAAGTGAATCAGGCACAATTGATTTTCTGGCTTTCTCAGTTAAAGGACAGGGGGCATCAAGGGAAACCAAAAGGAGACCTATTCAAAGTGGATTTTTGAAAGCTCAGGATGTGAATGTTCTGGCTGCAAGTGTTGTGAAGCTAAAAGTTTGCATGGGCTCATGGCAGACTGGACAAGACTAGGAAACTCATCTCAGTAAGAGCTCCTGAAGACACAGAAGCTGTACTGGTCTTCTAGGCCCTGGGACCCAGGACTGTGTTGGCACATCCACCATGGTCCTGTGCTCTCCTGTGTCTGTGTTCTCCTTCAGCCACTTGCTCTAGGACCCGGCTAGAGAGAGGATATTGAGACCTTCAGAATCATCTGCTGTGGTCTTTCATTCTTATCTTCCTTCTAGTAATTTTAGATTGTGGTGGAAAACAATGATATTGCAAAACTTCCAATATGTTAAAATATGATATGATGTCTTTCTCTTGTATAGAAAAATCTTATGCTTTATATAAACGTCTATATATTGCATATATAGCTTAAGTTATAGGTAAACAGCGTCTATATAGGTGAATAATATTAGCTTCTAAAACTGCTGTATGAACTTAGAAGCATTTCCTTTGTTAAGTTTCCATTAATTTTACTTAGATTAACATTGAAATGCAAAAGACTGTATGCTCATAACATTCAGTATGAAGTTAAAATCAGTATTTGATATAGTAATAAGGTATGAAGAAATGGCTCAGGATGACTGTGTAGAAATTAAAACTTCCAATTATTACATTATATGAAGCCTTTTCATACAAACTGAATTAATTGTACAATGCATTTAAAATTTTATAAAACTGCACATATTCTCAGAATTATTTAGTGTCGTATAGTTAAAATCAGACTAATTATCAGAGTCAATTTTTTGTGAAATTCTGGGTTTGGATGTAAAATTGCCTAAAAAGGAAACCTACCATTAGTGTCCACCTTGGAAGTGTTTTTTGGTTTTGTTGGTTTGTTTTTTTTTTTCAAGGAATATGGGGCAAGAGCTTTTCCAGTTTTTAATTCAGGGCAGGGCTCTGAATTGCTTCTAGTATCCTCCCCATTATCCAGTGCCTAGAGAGGAAATTAGTCTCCTAAACCTTGGCACATGGATTTTTTTTTCATGTGAATTTTTTTCTTTGTTCCATTTTCATGAGTTACTCCACACCATACTTCTATATTTCACAGGCTAAATTGCCCTAGGTTCCACTAGAGTAAGTCTGTAAATTATTATAATCAGGATTACTGCTGAAAGGTCCATGAATCCTTCAGAGCAGGACTTTCCAGCTGTGCTTGTTCAACACCCATCACAATCAAGCCTGATTCTTGCCTGGAATTTTTGGGCACTGCAACAATACAGAAGGTAATGCTAATAGCCTTTGGCTGCTGTCTGCAGACGCTGAACCCCGGAGGCAAGGCTCTGCACGCAGGAAGTACTAAAATACCCCATTTTCCTAGGACAGCAGTGACAGATTGTTGAACTCATTTGTTCCCAGACCAGAAAGGAAAATGCTGAACAAAAAGAAATCAGAAACCAATGTGACTGAAAGACTTCAACCAGTTTCTGTTTTCCACTAAGCTGCAAAAATTACCATCACCAGTGGGATCTGGGGAACTTTTATCGGTTTTCTAGTATGATGCTGAGTTAAAAGGCATTCACACATTTCTACTATGCTTTTTGGAAAAGTCTTTAGTGCCAAGTAAGAGTGCTTTCTGTTAAGGATGTTGCAACTGCTGTTTGCAATCCTGTTCATTCTCTTTCTCGCCTTGCCAGGTATAGAAAAAAAAGTTAATAATATGTACAAGGACATTTCTGGTTGGATTAGCCAGAACCAACTGCCTCTGTTTCAAACCAGGCAATTGGCAGCTTTCATTTCTGGATCAGCAGAGGCAGTTCACCAGCAAGGCTTAGAATCTCAGCTACATGACAGAGCTGAAAACCCAAAAAGGTCAGAAAAAAATTGCACATTTTTAAGAGGGACTCAACCATCCTTGCTTAAATAACAGGACAGGAAATGGCTCTGTTTTTGTCCAGGTTGTAGTACATCAGTACCGCTTCAAGCACTTAGGATACCTTTTTACTCTTGCAGTAAAGAAACATTTCTCCCCTTTTCATGGCTCTTAGCAGACCTGTGCTCTTCAGTATCTGCAGGCTGAGCATTACTTTACAAGCATCCACAGGAAAGCAGAACACTTGCAAGATCAGCCAGCTCTGGGGCACCATACACAGTTCTGAGAGTGAACCCAAAATTCTGAATCACAGCTATGGCAAGAGTAGGTGAATTGTAAATCAGCTTCCAGCATCCTGGTTTTACTGTTGTGTTTAAGAGAGACAACCATTTGTCTCCAGCTGGAGACAGCTGTAGAAAACAACATAACTCACTTTTCAACGGCTTATACAAACTTATTTTTCATTTGTCACATGCATTTTTATAATCTCCAACTGTCCATATATCTCCAAACAAAATCAAATTGGAGCTTCTCTACAAAACTCAGACAAAATTACTAAGTTGTCATAGTTTTAGAAGGACACTGGCAGGTCCCTCTGAATTGACTTGCTTTGTTGGAGAATTATGACTTTCTAAGAACAGTTTTGATTTCCCCTTCTTTCCTGCACTGTGTGTTCCACACAGTAAGACAAGAGAACATCATGTCTAAAGAACACAAAATCATGTGAACCCTTTCTCTGGGAGCCTCCAGCTGGACACACATAGAGGGGGACCAGCATTGCTTACCTCATGGAAGTTGAAAGACAATGTCTTAGCACTAGCTAGTAAATTCCTAATATCAGAGCTCACTACAGGTCACTCAAGGATGTTGCATCAATGATCTTAATGATACCTTGATGTTTTATCCCCTCCCAGCTGCCAGAAAGACTGATCAATGCTGGACACCCTCTTTCTAATGAAACCTCAGTCAGGCTCTACATTCCTTCTTTCAAAGGAAACTGTCTAATTTCAAACTTTATTCCATAGCAGGAAGTCTTGGAGAATAAATGAGTCTTTGAATTAATCTTAACTTTGAATTAAGTTATTTCCAAGTATGATTGAACCAAAAAGTCATGGATTAGTGTTAGATACTCAGGATTATCCTACTTTTTGGTCGAATGACATTGAAAGGGGCAATGAAAAATTATACCATACTTTGATCAGCAAAGACTGGAGCATACCACTTCAAAATGTTTTATGCTCTTCAGGGTTTTTTGTTTTGCATAAATTTTTGTCAAAAAAATTCTTTCAAACGTGTTCAAGTAACTTCTGAAGTAAAATGGAATCTCCCTTTGGTTCTTTTTCTCCTAGAAGTCATGATTCCAAACTCCTTGCTCTTCCATGGCTTCATGGCTGATTGACGTTCCAGCTGCTGAAACAAACAAAAATCACAACTGCTTCATTTTGTGTGCTGCATTTTAATAAGAGCATATTGTCTGGAGATATAAATAATACTGTTGGGTGTTAATATAGATTGAGAGTCCAGCCATATATTTTCTTGGTGTTTGTATTTACGGGTCTGAACTCATTTACTAAACAGTCCAAGAGTAAATCAGTAGTAGATGATATAACTGAGTTGCTCTGTCATGTTCGTACTACTGGATGTCTCTCTTCCTGCACAGACAGAAGTGTGCTCCCAAGCTGGGTATTTTTATGGACCAGAAAAAAAAAAATTTATTTTTAAAATGTACATAAGGGTCGCACAAAAATATTCTGTCAACTAAATACCATTGGAATAAAAGCATTTTATTTCTTACAAACAAATCATTGTAGAGCCTGTGTCACCAATTAGTAGACAGAATGAAATATATCTTCAAATTGTATCCTTTTTTTTAAAGCATAAATTCTGCCATTTTCTTTCTTTTTAAGGGTGCTTATCTGTTGTAGACAAAAAGAGCTGAAAGATTTTCTGCTTTAAAGACATATCCATTTTGTTTGCATGAATCCAAGAACATTTGGATCTTCTCAAGGCTACATCAAAGAATTTATCATGTTCATGCATCAAAAAGCAGTAATAGAGATGCACTTATAAGAGCAAGGTCTGTAGCTTCATTTTTGTCTTTATATTTGAATGGGATTTTCAAAAGGAGGAAAAAAATACAAGCAAAGGCAATTTTTTATTAAAGGAAACTTCTTGTCTTTAAAATGACTTTTCAATTCAACTAAAAATTAAATAAATCTATCTAAAATAAAGGATTCCAATTAAGAATTGAAAATACATTCAGCATTCCATGATTAATTTAAGCTTTGAAGAACAGTAAACAATGTTTTTTTCCTTGAAACATGAAATAATATTTCATCTTTCTCTTTAAAGAAAACCAAGCTTTCATTGTCTCTTCATCCAATCCATAGTGCAATGAGGCCATGTGAATGCAAACCTAGGATACCCTGCGGTATCTATCAAAACAACATTATCCTGTGTGCTGTGCCAACTCATTGCCTTGTAAAGACCTTTTATCTTCGAATCTTTTGCTTGAGAAGGTTACAGCCACTAATCTCCAAAGCCTCGTCTTTCCCAAGAGAGACATCACACAAGATTGAGTCAAACATCTCAGGGTTTCTTTTTTTCCTCTCATTTTCCTTTCTCATCTCTCACTGCCTTTCAAAGTCCTGTCAGTAGTATTTCCACTAGTGATGGGTTAGTTGGTTGGTTCAGGCAATCACTTTCAGTTTTATTGTATATTGATGTTTATAAGGAAGAGTTGAACAACTGATCTCAGTTGATGCATGAATACTGAGTGGGCAAGGAAGGGTTCTTTTTGGCCTCTGTCTCTAATCCCTAATGTTCTTTGAGATCTCATGACCTTGACAGCAAAGAGATTGTGGACAAATTCTGCAACTTCCTCCAAGTCTGAAGGAAAGGCAGTTGTGGAAAGCTTGTCTTGGTGCTAAAAGTGCTTTCCCAGTCCTGCCAGTATTTGTAAGCTGTGCTGGCAAACAGCAATGATAAAATTAAAAATTTGGAATTATTTGTTGGGCTACAATTAAATTATAGGACTTATTTTTGCAGGATATTTCAGTGGCCAAAATTACTAATGTAAGGGTTCTTTTACTGCTGAGTAAGCACAATAGCTCACATTCTACTTTTAGCTTAGGAACTCCTAGTCCACTGGCCGGACATACCTCCATTCTTATTGTCCATAAGCTACCACTGCTACTCACTGGTGAAGAACCAAAAGTTGAGTAATAAGCACATTGATGTGATACTGGTTAGAGAGTTATTCTATCCTTATGTTCATGTCATGATGTCTGTTTACATCATTTCTTTATTTATGTGCAGAGATGAAATAATGCTATCATTACCCTCAGATCCACTCCAATGTCTTTTCATATAGGATTAATAAGGATTAGTTTAATACATATGTAGCTAAGGAAATTAATTGAATTACACTGTAAACTACAAAATCTAATTCATAGCTAAGTTTCAACTCTCCAGAGAAATGACACCACTGTGATTAATGCAATAATTTTTCTCGTTTTCCATGTCTTTGGGCACAGAACTTGTCACTCATTATCACAGACATGGTGATAAGTGGAGACAATGCATGATTCTCAGCTTGTTTCACACTTTCTGCTCTCAACTGAATCCATTTGTCTCCTCTGGAAAATCTAGATTCAAAAAACTAGTTCTGAAACTCTTGTTACTACTACTAAGTGGCAGATGAATGGCATAACTTTTACTAGTGGAAAAGTAAAATACCATTGATGTTTTCATTTTTCTGATTGTCTTCATCCTGGTTTCAAGACTGCTACCTGGTCATTATGGTTGGCTGGGGCTACAGAAAATAGCTATACCAGTTACCATGGAAGTCAACAAGCACTTCTAATTTCTCCATCCCACTTTTGCAGATTAAGGGTGTCCTGAGTTTCCCTGGACACTCTGAAGGAAGATTCCATGGAGACAGCTCAGCTTATATATGATGCTGTTGTTTGAGGAAGCAACCTTGCATTTTTGAGTCTTTTCTGCTGCACCCCTAATTCTAGATGACAATACTGCCAGAGCTGTAATTTCTTGAGCCCTAAATCTCTAAAACAGAGAAGTTGAAAATGCATATAGAGTCCACAATTACAAATTCTTGACAGGCTTAGATGTAGTGGTACACACTTACATGTATTTCTCTGTTTAGTCATAACATACACTGAATTTATGTGATCCCCAAGGGCTCCCCAGAAGCCCCCAGGCATTCACTGCAAGGAGAAAGAAAATGTCCACATGCTCCAGGACTCCCAAGCAGCAATTACCTGGCATGGAGGTGGAGTGTCCAAGTCACCTCACTGTTCTCTGTGTTCTGTTTTGGCATATCACTGTTCCTTTTTGCATACTGTCCGAGATTCCTGAAGGTAAAAAAAACACACAGCCTATTTTTTTGCTTCATAGAGACAAGGCAGTTTCATTTTCAGTGAAACACTATTGTTAAGGGAATTTGGTACTTCAGCTGAAGCAGTTCTTGGACCTTTTCTACTGTCCTTTAATAAATATGAGTACTTAAGCTGGTGATCAGTCATAACCCCTGCTGCTTCTGAACAAAGATCTTCATCTATGAGGTCAACTAAAGCGATAGTTTTATACAAGAAACTACTTTTAAGTGTGCACTGAATTCTCAGCAGGAATTGCTTCTTATTATGAAAGGTTAATATCTCTTTGATAGGGAGCTGGATTTGTGTTATATTACTTCTTGCAGAGTTTCAGACTGCCAAATACCTGCTATACAGGGATAGGCTTCCTTCAAATGAAACATGAATTTATTTAGGAAAAAAAAATCATTTGCAAAAACATTAATTGATATAAACCAGAAAATCTTAAAGATGGGCTGCATATATTCCAAGCTAGTAAACTCGATAGTTGTCCATTAGGCTTAATTGTACCCAAGATAATGCAGAAGAATGCAGTTGCATCTCCATCTGTCTTGTGTGCCTTAGGATTCCACAAAACCTAACTTGGAACATATTTTTGGCACATAGTACTGAGAGGAGAATAAAACTACTCCTCGCAATTTCTCAGTGTTTGAACCTCCACCCTCTGTCCTGACATTGTTGTCATGGCCGTAGGAAGACACAGTACGAGCACATCCTACAGGGGACACCAGTCTGGCAACAATTCCACAAGCTTCATAAACAGTTCAAGACGGCAGTAAAAAATATGTAGCATTGTATTTGGCATAAAAGAGTGTCATTGTTTAACTGCAGCTGGCAACTAAGCACCAGACAACTGTTGCTCAACCTTCCCCCAGGCTGTATGGGGACAAGAAAACTGGACGGGGAAAAGTGAGAAAACTTTTGGGTTTGGAGGAGATTAATAATAATAATAATAATAATAATAATAATAAAAATAATAATAATAATAATAATAATAATAATAATAATAATAATAATAAAATATAAACAAAAAATAAAATGAAAACAAACTACTATTAAAATTAAAATAGCAGAGATAAATAAAATTCATGAAAGACAAGTGATGAAAATTAAAATAATTGCTCACCACCAACTGACTGATGCCCAATCAGTATCTGAGCAGTGAACTCCTGAAGAACCTTCCCCCTGGCTTTATATACTGATCATGATGCCATATGGTCTGAAATATCCCTTTGGTCAGTTGGGGTCAGTTGTCCTGGTTGTACCCCTTCCCAACTCCTTGTATTTCCTCAGCCTCCTGTCTGGTGGGATGGTGTGAGAAGCAAGAAACTGCTCTGCTAAGCACTGGTCAGCAATAACAAAAGCATCCCTGAATTACCAACACTGTGTTCAGCAGAAATCCAAAACACAGCCCCAAAACAGCTACTGTGAAGAAATTTACCTCTATCATAGCCAAAACCAGTGCAAATAGTTGCCTAACAGCCTTAATCAATTCATCTAAATCCAACAGAGTTCTTGAGGTCTTGTATTTTTGAAATAAAAAATTGAACTTCTTATGTGGATCATAAGAAGTTTTTATTTAGTCATTGAACCTAATTTCATCTTCCATCAAAAAACTTACCAGTATGAGGAAAAGAATATTGACCACATTTTATTACCCTCATTCAGGCTGAGTACTGGTTTATCCCACTGTTTTCCTCATTTGTCTTTACTGACCTGCCCAAGAAATAAGTGAATGAGCCCACAGAACTGCCGTACAAGAAAACAGGGCAAGCCTTAAAGTCAGGGATAAGTTTACAGCCAGAGTTTTTGGGTATGACATGCTATTTCTTGGTAAGGTCAGATTTTTTTTTAAGTAAGTAACATTGCAACATCTTGGTACACTTAAATATGGTCTCACCTTCTCCTTCCCCAGCACAAATAGATTATTAATAAATCGATTGTAAAACACAAATCCTTTTCCATGTGTGTTTGCCTTTTCTGTTTGCTACACATAAAGCCCATGGCTCTTACTTAGCTATACTCATTCAGTGAAGATCGATAGTGACATCAATTGCCAAAAGACATCTACCCATCCAAAATGAACAAATATTTGATGTTTTATGTCAAGCACTGTGAGAATTATTTCTCTTTTAAACTCTGTACTCCCCTCTAAAAATGTAGATAAATTCTGTGCAAAAATAATGAAAAAATTAGTTGGAAAATGCCATTACAACCATTCTTACATTATCTAGTGACCCTTGCTCCTTTACTTGTCTCACAGTGCTGCGTTCTGCAGAGTATGATCAAAAAGAGGAGTTTTCAGACACTACCCTTCTAACTTTTCCCATCTGTTTTAAAAACATGGAAAAATCTTCCCTTGAAGCCTCTAAACATCTCAAAGCACCGTTTCATGCCAATGATATCTGCTGTGTGGTCCCTCACTGCCCCCAAATCACACATACAGAATGATAACCACTGCACTTCTGCCTGCATTTCATATTACAGCAAGGTTCCTACAGGGAAAACCCTCCCTGTTTGTCAAGAAAATACATCTAAGTTATGCTTTCTGTGAAAAGGTAGGAGTGAAAGCAGTGGGGGAGCAACACAGAAGACAGAATGAGCTTTTAAGTGCTTTTTTGCTGCGGTAGAGGTGTGTGTGTCAAGCCTCAGACATATCCTGCCATGACCAAATCATGCCAGGCTCAAATATGGCTTCACTCAGGGCAGAGTAATCAGTGCATCAGATTCTGGCTTTAATATTATTTTTAAACTTTTTAAGACCCACGATGGAAAGGTTATAAAGGTCAGCCATGGAAACTCGCTTTAAATTGAATATATAGATTTATGACTAAAAAAATTGCACCATCACATCACTGGTAATGTATATTATTTGTTCCTTATTTAAGAAAACCCTTATAAACTCTAACCATCCTGGACCAGAGACTTTTTCCACTTTTTTATATATATACAACATCTGAGAGATCAATACCTAGAAGGTTTCACAAGTTTGGATAAATGTATTAAACACAGAGTATTTCTATTAGATTTAGCACTTACCCAGAAGCAGGTACTCAAGCAAGTAAATCAACCATTTAGTGTGCCACAGTATTATCTTTTTTTAAAATTTATTTTGAGGGCTCTTGTTTCATTCATTCCTGCAAATGGCTTAACAAGGGTGGCCACGCATGTTGTGTCAGTCCTCTGAAGGCAGCTCTGCTAATTCATGTCCCTTTCTAAGGCCCTCAGCATGGCACTCCACTTGCTGATCCCAGCCAAAGCAATTCTGCAACGCACTTGTCCAGACACAGACCATCTGTGGAGAGCAGAATGGAATCTTCTGCATCCATGGAAGTGAGTCTGAGGAACAAACTGCACTGGTCTGGCTTGTTTCGGTGTTTGATTTTTCAGAAGTCATTGTATCATGACCCAAGAAATCCGTTATTTCAGATGTAAAACCACCCAGAAGTGATTGCTTTCCAACACTTAGAACTGGAAAGAAAACAGTGGGTTTCAGTTTAATGAGCCTCCTCAGATGCTCTGAACATCCTGACTCAGTGGTGAGGGACACTAAAAGAGCTCTCATTCAGAGGTAATGTCTGAAAAACTCTGACATTTTCCAAGGTGACTGCCAGAAACCTTGGAGGTTTTTTTCAAGTTAATATGCAGATGTAAACCTTGGAGACATTTTTTTGTTCTGTAAATGAATGCAAGAAATCCATTCCTTCAGAGAAGAAAAATGTAGCTGGCTTTTTTTGCTTTTTGGTGGGATTTTTGTTTCTCTTCTATTTTTTCTCACAGTAGGGTGATTAATACCTGCTGGTGATCCTGTGCTTATATCTCTGTGCCAACAGCAAGATGATAAAGGTAAAGTCAGACATGGACAGACAAATAGACCCAGCTACCTTCTCTGCTGTCTCTGCCATCACACAGCAGTGTGAAGCACCTTACCTGGCAGCACACCTTCCCACCATATGGCATGACTACCCCATGTCAAAGTCCATCATTTTTCTAGTCAACAATACATTGCTTAATCATTTTACACATTTTAAACAGCTCTTACACCATTACATTGATCTTTGTCTACAATATGCAGACACTAGAAAACCAAAAGAGAGTGAAATGAAGGATGGATATGACAAGCTCCAGGACTGGATCCTCCTTATAACCAGTGATAGGAGAAGTGCTGAACAGCTGAGACTAAATGCAGTTTCAGCTGGCACTTAAATGACTGAAAAAATGATGAAGAGCTATTGAAAAATGTGAGATGCTCAACCAGCTGCAATCCTTGTACAGGGGAGGGCTGAAAGAATAATTTATCCTGTGGCTCCACAGCTGTCTTCTGAAGACTTAACCTCTAGGAATATCCTTCCCCAGATGCCATTCCCTGTTAGGAAATGGTCTGGAGGCAAAGCTGTTCTCTGCAGCTTGGGCATTGATCCACAGCTTCATGGGGCAGTGGATAAGATTTGCAGGAGGATGGCAGGAGCAGCAAAAGGGACACTGTAGGGCCAGCGGGGTACCAAACAGCATGATAGGTTCTTTGACTAATGAAAAGCTTTCTCTCAAAACTGATTTTGATATGAAATTAAGTTTTCAGCAAAACAGTATTTTTGTAAATACTGCCTGAGTTCTGCAGGCAGCTTTGATTTCTTATTTGCTTCAAAGAACTACTTAGAATTTTCCATTTTCATTGCTAAAAATATGCTTAGAATCTTACTTTCTGGTGTTTTAACTGACAAATGCATTTTCCACTAGGAAGAACCTCCCAAAAATTTTCTAATTTTTTTCTGCTGTCTACTCATCTTCTATTTTATGACACAAAAAGTACATTTATTTGCTTTTCAAGTTATGTATAAGTGTAGATAAAATAAATTCAAAATAGGATAAACAGAGTTTACCTTACTTACAAATAAAGCAGTAATTCTGCAAGAAAAGATTCTTCCTTAGATCCTATTAAACGAAATGAAATTTCTAGCCACTCTGTTACCATCAAAGGCTTGGATCACTTTTCTCAGTAATACGCTTCACATATTCCCTTAACCTTTAGACAACTGGATTACCTTCTGACTTTTCAGAAGTTATTTAGATGCTGGATAAAATGACTGCATTTTTCTGTTCTAAGTGTTTCCATATATAGAAAACAAATCCATCAGATTCAGATCTGCTTTCTCTCAATGTCTAAATATAAATTATTTTAAATTTTCTACCTTTTTTTTTACTGTCAGGAGATCCAGAAGTTTTGAAGTCCTTTATCCACAAGGCAGGAGTGTATTTCCATGGACAAGGTGCACAGAAGCCGCTGGCCAGGTCCTTGTTGTGTGCTGTCAAGGCCTAGAGCCCTCGGGCTGTGCTGCAGGGGTTTTGATTTTCAGCAACAGAACTATGAGGAGAGCAGTCTGTAGCTGAGAAGTATTTCTGTACTGCAGAAAGATTTCACCCTTTTTTCTCACTTTTTCCATATTTACTGTGTTTTTTTCATAATTTTCCCCCCTCCCACTTCATCACTACCCCATTCTGATGTTTTTTTGATAGTTCTGCTTTTCTAGACATGCCTATCAAATGCTTTCATAAACTTTTCTCTCTCTCCCTCATCACAGAGGGCTTCAGGTAGCAGCCAGACTCAAACTACAAAGCCAAGGGAAAAACACAGTAAGAGCTCCAATTTTTTCACGTAGTAAATCTAACAGAAATGTAACATCTAACCAACAACAGGGCAGAAATCTTGCTTGAAACATGTTCAAACCTGATGCAGGGAAAACAACAGACTAGATGCATCCCTTCAGTCTTAAATGAAATCCCAAAATTCCTCTCTAGTACAGCTCAGCTCAGTGTTCCCTGTTCTCTGTACTGTGAGCCTTGGTTTAGAAATGGCACTTCTCTGATCTATAACTGGCTTGGGGAAAAATAAACCATCAGAAACAAGCTTTTCTAACTAAAGAGACTTAATCTTCCCTGGCTTCCTATTTTGGGATTGCAAAGCAGCGTGATACTCTTTGCTATGTGTTGTGTCCTGTATTTTGCAGTTATATTATCTAAGAAAATAGAAATGCAACAATGAAGGCAGCAGTCACGCTGCCTCTGATACAGCAAAAAACTAAAAATCCAGCATGCTAATGAAAAGTTTCAAAAATGTGGCACAAGGGAAATACTCTGAGAAATAGTTCTTTGGATGGAAAGAAAGGTCCTGCAGGACCAAGTGGCATCCTGGGAATTAAATGTGCCTCTCTGGCACAGCAAGGGCACATTATGTGCTTTGTCCAGGCTTCCCTTCCAGTGCAATTCATACCAGCACCAGCTCTAGGACAAATCCTGGCCTGGTCCCTCCATGGAAACCTTTTCTTTGAAAGTTAGTACTGTAATTTCACTCCAGTAATTAAAACTTGGCTTTGTAACCTGGGCTGGATAACTTTCACCCTTAGTTATTATCCAATCCCTTTTTTATTTTCTGCCCACCCAACTCCTGCTTTAGCCAGCACCAGGGAGAGTAGAAAAATTTTAAAATTAGATCTTCTCAGTGCCTTTATGTGGCCTAAGAGCAGGAGATGGCATTGCAGGCAATGAATGTGTGTGTCCCTTCTTTGCCAGGACAGCAGCAGGCAGAACTCAGTCCTGCAGAGGTACAGGGGTGGGTTCAGGAATCAAACTGGCCCCCCCCCCCAGAGATCTGGATATTGGGAAAAAAAATCAGCTGGTTCCTCAGGAGGAAAGAAGGCATATGACATCTAATTTTGCATCCTTTTTGAGAAACTGAGTTGTATTTTTTTGTTGGAAATACATGTACCCATTGTATTTCCCATATTTTTGGCTTGTTTTTCTTTTTTTTTTTTTTCTAGGCAGTTTCTCATCAAAGAGTGTCCTCTGTGTCTGTTGTTGCCTTCTCTTTTTTCCTCTAATGGAAAGCTGCTCTGAACTCTCAGCCAAGATGAGGATAAGAAATACATCCAAATGATTATTCTTTTCTTAGGTGTAGGTGAGAGCTCAGTGTACCAGCACACAGTGTCTGCTAATAATTTTATGCTGTGTGTACTGTATTCACATAAAAAAAAAGGTGGGATAATAATCTTCAGTGCAGTTTGTGGGATCATTCCTAAAGCCTGGAAAAATAAATGTATTTGCACACCTCATAGTACTGATTTGATTATTCTGTTAACTCAGAACTGCTAACCTTGTGCTGTGCCTGTACACTTGGACCCTGAGTTACCACGAGGAATATAAGAAGAAATGGGAAACTTCAAATCCTTAAACTTAGCTGTAAGGTTGGTTTTAAATAACTGACACTGTCTAATACCACTTGTACATTATACAAGGACATCACTGCATTGACTTAAAAATAATGTAAGACCAAAGAATACTGATTCAATACTGGTTTATTCATGCCATAACATATAATTGGAAATACAGTGTATCATTCCATACAAATAGATGGTTTGTAGCATTTTACTGTGGTGTCTGGGTTTCAGCTGGGATGGAGCCAACTTCTCAGTAGCTGTTACAGTGCTGTGTTTTAGATTTGGAATGAGAATGGTGTTGATGGCACACTGATGTTTTGTTTTTCTGCTAACATGTGTTTATTTTGAGTCAAGGAATTTATTTTTGCCAGTGAGGAGGTGTACAAAAGAAACCAGAAGGGAGGATAGTTGGGGCAGGTGACCTGAGTTGATCAATACCTGAGTATTCCATTCCATAGAAAGTCATGCCTGGTATATAAACTGGGGGTGTTGCTTGGAAGGGTGGCTGATCTGGGCTCAGGAAGGGGTGTCTGGCATCAGTCAGAGGATGGTGAGAGATTGAATTGTGCATCGCTTGTTATTTCTTTTTTATTATCATTATTATTATTATCAATCACCATTATTACTTATTTTATTATTGTATTTTATTTTATTTTATTTTCAATTTTTGTATTTTTTTTAACATAAAAGTTTTACTTTAAATCTCCTCCCCATTCCACCACGGTGATTACTTTTCACCTGGGCTTGAAACCACAACATATGGTTAAATGAAATTACATCAGAAGAAATCTTATTTTTGGAGATACTTATGATCTATGATTCTGTCTAATGAATGTGATGACTTAAAATTGTATCATGGTTTGAATTAAAAAAAAAAACTATCATAAAATCATAGTACTAAAGACTATGGATTCTTTGCATCTCTCACAACATTTGCACTTTCTTTCCTATTAAAAGCATTTATCCCTGTCCTGTTTATTTGAGCAAAATGCAACTGTCTTCACTGCACTTTGGTCCCTGTTTTCTCCTACTGCTCTTCATGTCTTTGCTTTGCCTTCACAGGATTGCCAAAGCAGCACCTATGTTTGCAAAAACTGGCTGTTTTGGGGTTGTGCTGTAATTGTACTACTCTTTTCAGCAGCAGTGTTAGTATATTGTCCTAAGTCTCCAAAATGGGACAAATGCAATTCCACATTTTGTATTTTAATTTTGCACTCCAAACTCAGTTACACCATTCTGACAAATGCACCAAGTTTTCAACATGATTCCATTTTAGATGATACATAAAAAATATAGTATTAGAATGATCTTAATATGTTTTTTGTCTCCAGTAATGGCAATATGAAAACAGCTAATTTTTTAGAATATATGTTCTTCCAGAACATATATTTCATATATAGCCTCACTAAAAGGGATGTGATGGTAAAAATAACAACATGATGATACCATCAGCCCTAAAGAGCAATAAAATGAGGGAGTTGTTGTTACTATTTTTTTTTCCATTTATTCTTTCCCAACAGTAGTTTCATTACCTGCTTTCATTAACTTGGAATTCTTTTTAAAACCTCTAAATCATGGAAAAGAATTGTCATATTCTTTCCAATGTTTGATAATTCGGTGGCAACATTATCAGCACCTGGTGTTTTGTTATTCCTGAGCTCCTGATTGCCTCTTGAATCACTTCAAAATTTAATCCTTCCACAAATAGCTCATGTGTCTGGAAGACAGCTTTTTATTCACTATTAAACATCTCCCTGTAGTGGACACATAAAAGTACTTTTCCTTGTTCTTTCTTAATTGAGTTTTTTATAATGAAAAGGATTCCTTATTTGTTCTTTATCAGACATAGATGTGGTTATTATCCTCTCTTCCATGCATCTATACATTTATAAAATCTGTTTATTTTACTGATCTTCCTAATCTAATTCATCTTTTTCCCCAAGCCATGGAAGTATTGCCTTTTCCCTTGTACTGCTGACATGATGAGCTTCCCTCTGGCTTTAGAGTGTTTCTCATCCAGAGTTTAATTCTGATTCTGAAGGCTACAGCATTGCTGTATGTCAATCACAGCTGCTTCCCTGAAATCTTTATAAAAACATTATTTTTCCATTATTTTTGAATTTGTTCCTACTATCTGTTCTAATGTTTTCTTTGCATCTCCTTGAAGGGGTCCTGCCAAGTATCGGTTTTCTTATAAACACCCAAAAAATTTTGGAAGATTCCAAACACTTTTAACTTTTTACCAATATTCCTGTCCTTATTCTGGATTCTCCAAAGAGTTTATATTTTCTTCTGTGTCTCATCTGCTTTGTTTCATTTTGCTCAGTTCTTGGTTGGAGCCAATCATTTTCCTACAGTACAGAGAGCTTAACTGCAGCCAGCACCCCATCTCTTTCTGCTCTGTTTTTAACATTCTCAATTTTACAAATTTTCCTACCTTTCCTTAGAGTATCAATCATCCAGGAAAACACTGTCAATTTAAATAAACTTATCTTTAGTTCTTCAGAGAATGAAGCTTGTATTTTATGATCAGTGAGGTTCATCAGAATGACACAAGTGTTTCCTGGTGCCTTCCCTTAAACCTCAGGCAGGACTGCAGAGAGAGAACAGCAAACCCAGTTGCTGCTGACAGCACAGTGTTCACCAGTCATCCAGGTCCCACTTAATTCTCTGCAATTACCCCTCCGTTCCAAAAAAGTGCCAAACTCCCAACTTCAAGAAGATTGTTTCCTAGTCCTGCTTGTTATTTCACAGCTGAGATAATCACAACTAAGAGGTTTCTGGTTTATGTAAAGTCAAAATGCTGGATATTCATATTCTCTTGTATCATTTCCACAGCTCAGATTATTAAGCACAAAACAAAAATTAAGTGGGTATATGTAGCTTTTGGTATTTTTTACATTTGAATTTTCCTGGTGAAGGGACCAACAATGTGCACAACAGCTAATTTGCAGGAACAATTTCCTTAGGCTAACCATTATTCTTCTGTATATCTGACCTGGATAACTAAGGGCATACCTGCAGCAATCCAAAATATAGGGAAGAGGTACTGGTAAACAAAAGTTGAAGGACTGTTTCAAATATTGGCTAGTACATGTTTTTGCACAATACTTTGTCCTGTTTAATAACTGAAGAATGAATTCACTCTGTAACTTAATGAACTAAAATACTAAACATATGAAAGTCAGCAAAATGTAAATAGGAAAACAACTTAGACAGTTGAAAGAGGAAGGGCAAGCAAATTTAAAGCAAATAATAAAGAATAACCTCACATTTATTGTTTGTGTAAACAAAATTTAACTTAAACAGCATCACTTTGAACCTTATTTAAAGTCAGACTGAGTGTGTGACTATGGCTAAATCACATTGACTAAAAGAATTGTGCCCACTTATAAAGCTGAACTTGGATCCTGAAATTAATGGAAGTCTTCGCATTGAGTTTATTAAAAATTATGTTTAACACAAACAGGACGATGATCCGCACACTCCCCAGGAAGGTGAGTTCCATGTGCCACGGCAGAGGGGACTGTGATCTCCATACCTAAAAGCTCATGGTCTTTGACCCCTGTGGATTGGTCCAGCTGATTCCTCCACACTCCCACCAGTGCAACAGAAGCACAGGCACATTGCCTCACCTAGCAGAGGGCTGCTGTGGGAAGAGATGATGAATGGTGTCTTAGCAAGCTCTTCTCGTGTTGTAAGATGCAACAGCTAATAGCCAAGAAAACAAAAGCTTACACTTGAAATCAATGCAGCAAAAAAAAAAAAAAAAAAAAAAAAGACCGAAAGTCATGTTCTGGCCAAAGAGCCTCACAGGATGAGGCACTCACATGTCAAGGCATGAAGGCAGCAAACACATCATCTCTCACATTATGGTATTTTACACAAATCCTGCAAACCACAGAAGTTGTCCAAGCCTCCTTTGGGAGCTGTTGTCAGATTCTGTGGGATCTTTGCCACACCCAAACCATCCTCAGCCAAGCCTTCAGCTGGGTGAGGAGCAGTGGGTCCCCGCCGAGGTGGGTGGGAGGAGGTGGCTGGAGGGAGAGCTGGGTTTGGGGCTCCCTGGCCCTCGGAGTCACCTTTCTGGGCTGATGCCTGGTGAGGGCAGCTGGCTCTTCCAGCCCACAGCCTGTCCAGCATAAGGGAGAGTGGAATGGGGAAAAAAATCCTGCAAAACTTCCAAACACCCCTTCTTTGGCCCTGGAAGGTCATTCTTATTTTTCTAACTAGAACCAGCTCATAATACTCCAAAGGAAGATTGCTTAGAAGAGGGATATACCCTCTAAAACCCAGATTGTGGACTAGTTGAACCTATTTCTTTGCAGAGGACTTTTCTCAGGGATTTAAGAATTAAGTATAGCTGATGGGAAACCCTAGGTATGTTGTTTGATTGGGGAACTGTTTGTGTGGTAAAATTATAGTTATCTTACCTTTGTGCGCTTTTAGGGTGATGCTCCAAGTTTAGGACTGGAAACTTTGTATTTAGGAAATGCAAAATGTTACAAAGTGTCACGTTTTTTCCTCTCCTAGTGAAATAATCTAAAACTGGGAAGCAGATTTGAGAATTTGTGCTGATATAGCTATTTGCAGGGACCAAAGAGGCTGAGTGCTGAAGACCCCCTCTCCCAGAGCAGAGGATATCCTTCAGTCCTCAGCATCAGATAAAGCTGTACAAATTTATCTAATTTTACACTACTATGGGGAAGTCACAGGAAAATAAACACAGAAGCATCACCGGCTTTATTTATTTCTAGTAAAGCTTATATTTTGTTGTGTATCATTCTTATCCATACACAGGCCTAAAAGAGGTAAACACCTTCTTTAAGGCAGTGTTAACTAAAACTAAAAGAGGAAAATATTTTAAAAATACTTTTCTCTAGAGATAATGATTCCTGAAAGCATTGCCTGCAAGATACAGGAAATATTCACTTTGCTTTAGGTTACACTAGCTTCCTTACTTGTATAAAGTCATGCTTGGGAAAATATTCTTTCTAATGAAAATTAAAACCACCATGTCATAACCTCTTTTTATCCTTTCTATAGACACACAGAAAACTTTATTTCTAGTGGTGGAATACACAATCTTCAAGAATGAATTGAAAGATCAGAAGGAAATAAGGCAAATATTTGCACGGATGTCTCTAATTACGCTTCCAATCTTGTGTTTAGCTTTCCAGACTTGAGACTTTAGGATTCTAAAATAGAAACACATTAAACAAAATATGATCTTTATAATTAATTAAAACACTGCATTATAAGAAAATTAGCATTTTTGTGGTTTTCTGTCAATTTCCTGAATTAAACAAAAGCTAAGTATTATGATAATATTTGTTTGTTTCAGGCAACAGCAGAAAAAGTGATCTATTCTTATAGCAGCTTGGATAAAGTCCAGAATGTCTGATATCCAGCTCATTGTAATAACACTCCAAAAGGCCACCTGATTTTGATAAACACTGGTATCTTAATATTTATTTTCCGTATAGCCTCATCCTCAGCTCTTTCAATACCAGAATTATCTTGATGAGCCAGAAACTTCTCGTTTTGGTGCATAGACATTAAACAATTCATATTGTTCAGTTTCTAACAAGGTCTTTCCTGGTAAGTCAAGCCCAAAGACAGCCCTACATATTAAACTGCAGGCTAAAACACTGCGTGTCACCGCAGCCAGCTCACCAGGAGGTTGTGGGTCCCTTTGTGCTTAGGTGATAACAAACCCAAGCGTGGTCCAGACTATCTGCTGGCAGAGGGAAACCCCTCATTCTTCTCCTCAACTACTTCCCATCCAGCTGCTATCTGTCTTTTCCATTTAGACTGTAACCTCTTCATTGCAGGGTTGCTCCTTCAGCCCCTCTTTGCCTATTGCCAGGAAGAAGGAATTCCAGTCCCAGGATGGATCTCTAGGTGCTGCTGTAACACCAATAATAATAAATACTGCTGCAACTGTTTTTCCAGATATTAAATCTGTACCAGGACTGCCTGGTGTCTGTGGCTCCTCGGCAAGAGATGGATGGAAATGTCACATTTTCTGTTGACTGTGGTTTTGACACTGCAGGGCTGGTCTCCAACCCATGCCATGTCCCACCAGTGTGACCAGCTTCCCTCATCTATACTGAGGCATGAGGAGGATCTGCCTGTCCCAGAACCTGCAGCCCACACTTCAGGACATTAATACTTTGACCAAACAGAAGCATGGCATGTATATGCCCCTTTTAGACCAGTATATGAGGAATTTTGTCCAAAATATGACCTCTCCTTGCACCTATTTCCACTTCTCTGAAACAGTCAGACTCCCTTGAACCTGCTATCAGAAAAGAAAAAAAGGAAAGGTTATTTCCATTAGCTTGCCACACATTTGTGTCCTCAGCAGTGTCAGCAAGGGTGTTGAACAGTGACCTCGCAGACCAGAGTGTGATACACAAACCAGCCATTAATCCCAACAAGAGGAGATAGACCAAATGCCTCCAGCACTGGTTCTAGCTCTGCTTGTAATATGCACATCAGCATCAGTTAGCTAGTTAGCACTAGTCTAGCACTAGTTAGCTCTAGTGCTGTCCACATCACAATTGTAAAATTGCTAATATAGCTCAGTTTGCTGCAGGGCATTTCCTACCATGACTTTGGGGTTAAAGCAGCTGCAATTTTTTCTAGCTTCCCTATGACTTTTTTTTCTTTTTAATTTTTGATATAACACATATTGTGGAACTGTAGAAACAAAAACAACAGAGAGCCAAGTACATTGAGAGAAAGATACAGTGTGACCCTAACTGGGCTGGGAAAAGAAGATATTTGGTTTCCAGTTGTGCATTTCCTTCCCTCTACCTTTTATCGGGGCTAAACCATCTTACCTGTCTTTGTAGAAGTACTTTGAGAACAATGGAGTGAAGTAGCATATTCATCTGTGTATTATTAGTACTATAATTGCTTTTATTATTGCTATTGTTATCTACAGTTAAAAACCAGCATTTTGTTTTCTTACCTCACCATGTGCTGATGAAGTCCTCTGGTAGACTTATTATGATACTGATAAAATGCAACCTTCTGACCCCACTCTGCTTTGATGACTAGCCATTTGGACCCTCCAAATAGCATTGTTCAAAATGAAATAAAATTAAAGTCAGAGTTTTATACTGTTAATCTAAAGAGACATTTGGAAACAAATAAGCACAATACCTTAAAGTGATTACGGCTACTGCATACACATAGTAACAGCCAGGCTGAATTCCACTCATTCTTGGAGTGTTCTTGTTCATATAATCAAAAATTAATTAGATTATGGAGATTTTAGGTTCACAGAGAAAATAAAATCAAATAAAAGTCATGCAAGAGGTGGCTGCTGAAAATCAATGATAACTAGAGGTACTTACTGCTTCTTCATGTTTAGGACAGGTGCTTCTGCCAGCCTGCTGGGCAGACCATGGAGGTGTTCAAATGTTCATGAGAGTAATGAATTTATAAAAATACCTCTAAAGTCAAAACTCTGTGGATGGGGAACAAAAAATAAAAAACAATAATGCTTTAACAATGAACAAACAAATAAATAAACAAACAAACAAACACAAACCACAAAGCAACAAATGAGTGAACAAATAAAAAAGTGAGGAAAAAAGGCCACCCAAAACAAGTGACAGGTTATTAAGCAGGGAAGCAAGCATTTTGCTTTTAAATTATTTCGTTCTGGAATAAAACCTGCTGGTGATACAGCCACCAGAAAAAAAATTTTTACAGTCTAGTTTTCAGTGCAAGTTTAGTCGTTAAAAACCAAAGTGGAGAACTGAAGATTTGAGGGAAAATTTGTAGCTAGGTTCAATTTTTGAAGATTCTTAAGAATAAGAAAATTGACCTACTGGAACAATTTAGTATTCAGTGTATTTTCATACCTCGTTTCTGGAGAGGACTAGCTACTTTCTGAGAAGTGCAGGAACACTCACGTAAATAATTACCAAATCATCTGCCTACATATTTTTTGCCAACTCCTCTACCCTCTCCTACGTTCACCTGCTCAGAGAAACAGCATGTTATTTTCCACATTTCCAAAGTTCTAAATTTTATGCAACCAAAAATCCAATAGTTTCTATAATTTCAAGTCCAGTTTGAATTATATTTAGTTCTTGCCTTTTTTAGAACTTTCCAACAGTGAGTACTAGTTATTTAAAAGCATTAAACCCATTTCCATATGTGTGGATCTTATATATTCTACCTTGCTTCAATGATCCCTCAGTCAGGTGTTGAGTGAGGCAGGAGGCACTGAGGCACTGCCAGATGTAGAGATGCTGAGTGCTGGGGCATTTGTAGCTCAGTGCAGCCACAGCTCTGGCTGCCCTGAAGTAAGTGACTGGTTTGCCCCTTGGTAAGTGATGTTCTCTGCTTGACACTGGCCATGCACCGTCACCAGAAGCACTGATGGGGTAAGAGTGCCAACCTGGTGCCCGCAGTGGGCCCATGCTGCCTCTTCTGACACACCTTTAGATTCAGCAATCCCTCATTCACACTTATGGAGAGTAATTCCAGCGTGGAGTTTGTCAGTACCCACATGCTGAGTTGTAAACCTCGGCATACCAACACTTAACACCTCCTGACTTGGAAGTTACTTTTTTTTCTCTGACCTCTTTCATGAAAACATCTTATTTTCTGCTTAAATATTCTTGCTGTCTCCTTATTTTTCAATGATATTATAATCCTGTAAACCGTGAAAGCCTCAATTGTAGCAAGGAAGTCCACAAGGAACCAGCAAAGTACTTTACAAGGAAACAGCAAAGAAGGTGGGAAATAAATTCAAATTAGTGTTAGCATGACAAATAGTGGTCCTAGTTTTAACAATTCACTTTTTATTCTCTGCAACTGAAGATGACACTGCTGTTTCTCCTTTTTAATTAATAGAAGAAAATATAATCAGAATATTTATTCTCTCCGTGCATAGTTCTGATTATTAACAGGTACAGAAGAGAAGGCAACAAATCAGACCTGTTCAGCCTTGTCTGTGAATCCAAAAAGCATGTTCATTTACAAGTGTCCAATCTTGTCAGCTGTCACTCCAAGGCAGACATCAAATGCTGATATTTACTCAGTTCATGGACCTTGGAGAAGCTGCCCAAAAATTGGTAGAAGTCCCTTTCTTCCCTGATACCAAAATCCATGATCAGTCCCCAAACTGTTTATTAATTACAGTGATCAGAGAAAGAACAAGCTCCAAAGATCTGTGCAGGATCTGCTGCGCTCACAAAGCTGGTTTTGCAATCACACCTACATTTGTGGAAGCTACAGCAATCTACTCTACAATAGCTAATATTCTGGAAGGAGAGACTCATAAGAGGTGTTGTCCTGAGATCTATGCCATGCTCACAGCTGTACTTCATGAAGCACCTCAACTTCCTTTGAACTCTCTTTCTTTAGCCTTTACATCTGTTCACGAAACAAGTGTGCAGCATAATTAACAATTCACCCTTGGCACAGGCATAGAAGCTGATCAGAATGAACAGCAAAACCATCTGTATGGCGAGCCAGATAATTTCAGCCCCTCACCTGTTCATGGTAGGGGAGCCCATTTATTTGAATTTCTTTCCCAGTTGTTTTACTGGCATGTTAAACTCTTCATCAATTAAGATAAGTAATAATAGAATTTTGTAGTGTCATATGCCTGAAGTGGCATCAGGAAGCTGATTTAGTCAATAATGGATTTTAATCTCCTTATTGATTCAATTTTAATTAGATGTGACTTGTTTAGCACTCTGTTAAAAGTCGGTGTGACAGAGGAAGGGAAGCAGAGTTCCAGTCCTGGACGTGTAGAGGAAGCACAAAGAAGATCAAGAGCTGACACCTTAGATCTGCAGAGGCTGCACTTCAAATTAGTCAAAGGTGCAGACCATGTACTTGGAGAAGAAATCCTAAGCAGAAATCTGTCTGAAGGCAGACTTGTCCTGTTTGGGCCATGTTCATGAAGGCACTGATTTTTGTTTCCTGTTTGGGTTATTTTACCAAGTTACCTGAGTCTTTGAAGTTCTGTCTTTTCCCCATTTAGCAATATGTTTCCTAGTCAATAGGAATCACAAAGTTCAGTTATAAACTCAGCTACATCCGTGTGTCCCAGCAGGTTCGAGCTAATATATAAGCCCCAGCACCTCTCCCACATCAGTGATTTTTATTAGTATGGGAGATGCTACAGCTGAGGAGAGGCAGAGGAGCAGCTGGAGCAGTATCAGGCTCTGCAGCCTTGGAGGAGCTCCTGCAGCCATGGAGAGGCTTCACCTTGATGCCTGCAGTGCTGAGAGCCTTTAGAGAGGCACTGAGTGTGAAATGGGATTTTCTTGTGTCGCAGGGTTTTTCTATGAAAGCCAATGAGTGCAGAAACACTCTTAATAACACTCATAAAAGAAACGCTGTTTCATGACACCACTTTTCACAGCAAACACTACTTGCTTATTCACTGTCACACAACCCTTGCTACATGATATACTTGGCACCTTTTATGATTTACCTATCTCTGCAACTCCTATACTTGTCCCTGTTGATTAAAGTGATATAGGCAGTAGAGGGTAATAGCAGCACACCGAACAATGGATATTAATCTCTTATATACTAAAATAAGCCTTTTTATTAACAGGGTGTGGAAAGAGAGACAGAGAGGACTTACCTCTTCGCCTAAAGGAACAGATAGTAAATTGAATATAAGGAAATGAGGAGCTGGAAAGTCAGAAAGATGAAGGGAGCCACAAACCAAATATTTTTGCCTTTTATGGATGAAGACATTACAAAACCTGTAGCTTTATTAAGATTTCTCTGGGGCCTATCTATAGAAAATGTTGGTTTAATGTTCACTCATGAGATTTTTTGACACAGCATCTTGAAAGGACCATGGCTGATTGAGAGCTCTAATGATGGGATGGTGTAGGGCTCCATAGGGGCAAGCTCCAGAACTGTCATTCAACTTGTGGCAGGGAAAATTTCAGGGCTCTTTCCCCCATCCCAGCCCTTTTTCTGGTGTAGGATTTTACATAAGAGGAGATGACCAAGACCCTGCGGCTTTTCCTGTTGCAGTAAGAGTATCCTTGACAAAAGGAAGTGTTGGTTTGTCTAGACAAATCTCAGGGGATAGAACATGTAAGAGGCCCAGGCTTTTAACCCATTTTGAGGGTTTCAGCCTTAGAATTGAACAAAGGCTGGAAACTTTTGACTCTGTTCACTTGATATGGCAAATATTTCTGTAAATTCTGCAATAATACTTTACTAAGTGGACATTTGAATCAGCAAAGGTTTTGCAGTAATAGTTCTCTCATTATTCTGGATTTTCATGATTATTATAACAAAAGGATTCAAACTCTTTCCTTTCTGTACTCTGAATCTTTCAGCATCATGCACATCTGAGGAGATTCTTTCACAGCGTTGTGTCACTGTGTCCTTTCTAAGACTGCTGATACAGGAGTGTCAACATCATACTCTCTTTAAATTTCTATTTATTGTGCACAGTACTAACAATCTTGGCTGTATATTTCAAAGAATTTTCTGTTTTAAAACATATATCATCTATGTGTGTATATATATTCACAGTGTTTCTGTTAACACCTAATTACTGGTAATGGCTGAGAAAACATCTGCTTTTATAAGAAAATGAGGGATTTTTCCTGCCTTTTTGAATTCTAGAAATGTCTCCTCACATTAACACAATGTAAAAAAGTTGAAAGATCCACAAGGTAATTTAAAAAATAACTTCCTAGATATTATTCAGAGAACTAGCATAGATATTTTTCTTATAAAAACAATCCCTAATCTTCTATAGTCTTGTTTAGTATTTCAGTGCTTTATAACAAAGTAAGACAAATATACAGTACTTCTTAGTTATTAAAACTGAGAATAAATTGTGCTTCAGGGAACTTCCTTTGAAAAAAAGAGAACATTTTTTATCAGATTTGTGACTCCAAAGCAATACTGGTTACCATTTTTCTGGGGCTTGTACTTCACATCTCTGCATCTGCATTTCATGAACTGAGAGAAAAAAGGTGCTGCTACCTGTCTCTCTGATAGCAGGAGCGAAACAATGAGTCCATCTCAGAAATTTCCCTGTGTCCTGGATGATAAAACTGCTGTCCCCAGAAGTTTAGGATATTGTCTGTATTAAGAATGCATCTGAAATATGTCCTCAGGGCTCACATTGAAAGGGAAAAACTGCTGATGGAAAATTCCTACTAATCAGTCACAAATATCTCTCTTTCCTCAAAGAGATTTTGTTTTAACATACCTCAGCTATGGATGAGTCAATCCTAGTAATCCTAGGCCATATCCTAGGCCAAAACCAAATTCTTTGTAATTCCCTTTATAGCTGTGCGTATAGCTGAAACAGATGAGCTAGATCTCTGTATGTGCAGATATTGAATACATCTAAGTGCAAGAAGAATATTTTGTCTGTTGCTTTAGCACCAGCATAGGAGCTCCCGAGATGGAAGTGATGTATGCCCAGCAGTGCCCAGAGTGCCACAAAGAGCTCTGGAGTGGTTTGTGAGGTTGATGTTCATGAGGATGAGACCTGAAATTGTCCAAAAAAAAGCTCAGGCAGAAGAGCTAAATCTGGCATGTCACTCTTTTCTACACTTTAGAGACATTTTCTTGTATTTCTTAATATAAGTAGAGTTTAGGTCCCCCTAGGGCAGAAACAGATGGAATGTGGTTTCCCTCTCTATTAAGAAGCTCTCTCATGGCTCACTCAGCATCTCCTGCACAAGGGCTTCCAGGTCTGACCCTGCCAAAAGGGTGTGCTTTGCTCAGCCAAGAGAGCAGCAGATCAGCTGCAACCCTGAATCGCTCACCATGAAAACCAAAAGCTCTAGAGGTGAATCCATCCTCTTGGGCACAGCTGGATGTCACACCAGAACTGCTGCCCTTGGTGTCCTGTGCTGTCACCCAGAGGGTGGGTTCTTGGGAGTGTGGGTGTTCCCTTGGGTGAGATACCTTTGCCTGCAGAGCATGAGGTCCCCAGGTGCTCTTTGCAGACTCCTACAGCCCATTTGGAAGGGGGTGGACAATCCTCCTTTACCCCAGAACCAGCCCTACTGTGCCTATGCTCCAGACACCCACATTCTCCTGTGTATCTCAGTGTCTTGCAGTTGTTCCCTGCCTTGCAGACCATGGTGAGTTCTGTCTCCTTTCAGAGCTCTTGGTCTTGCTCTTGCCCACCCTCTCTCTCTTTATGAGGGTGTTACCTGGGTGTTTTTTTAGAGCCTCCAGGCGGAGGCTGTTTACAAACATTCTTAAGGGAGCTGTGTGACTTGAAACATCCAACAAATGGAACAAGAAACAGAAGCACTCACAGGTTTTGAAAGAAAACAGTGTCTTCAGGCAGAGCTCAAGCTAGGCCTGCCAGACAAAGTAGTCCCCAGCGTGGAGAAAGTTATTACCCTTTGACTCCTGCTCATCAGCAGACTAACAATCCCAGTTTTACTATGCCTATCAGAAGCTCCTAGCGATTCATCTCCAGTATGAAAACATTACTGGCGGCAGCTAGGAAAAAAAAAATGGATTTCCTATACCCATCCAGACAGTGATCTCTGCAGAGAGCATTAGGTGGCTTCTAAAACATACCTTTTCCTGCTTGTATCTATGCTGGGTACTGCTACTTCTTTGAGAGACAGGAGAGCAACTGATGAAATAATCCTGGGGACAAAACTTGAAAATAATCTATTTTGCTCTAACAGTTCAATAGCAGACCAGTCATATGAAACCCTGGGAATTAGAGCTAATACCCTCACACATCTCTGACTCCCTTGGCTCCTGGTGTGCATTGATGTAAGAAGGAAGAGAATAAGAATCCAGCTACTCATCATTTGAGTGATGCAATATCCAATCACAGGTAACACATATCAGAGGCACAGACAAACCTTGGGGATATGCTGATCAGACACCTGGTAAAATGTAATGACTCACACAAGGCTGTACTTGGAGTATTTCTCCTGCTTAGTCCATTGCATGTGGTGAGAATTTCTATAATACATGTGAGGTCTGATTTCCCTCACTCCCTACAAAGTTTTTCCAACTCCCTAAGTGAGTCTGTTCAGACATCACTCTTTGCTATGCCTCCTGAATCAAACTCAAGACATCTCCTGATACAAAAATGCAGTATGGACAAAGACTCCCCAGCTAATTATAGTTAGAGAAGTTGATATATTTATTGCAGCGCTGGGGCACAGGGACTAATGTCCAGAGACATGTGCTGAATTCACAAAGCCTCGATTCTCCATTTATTTCCAAAAACCATATCTATTCATAAAGTTACCCAATACATCTATAGATATGCATTACCTGACCCTGCCTATCCCCACTTTGTACTAAAATAAGTTTAAAAGTTTGACTGTACTTGCACAGTTCTCTTTTTGAAATGAGCCAGTGGGTTTCAAAATGGGTCAGTGGTCTTCGTGGTCATGGCAACCTCCTATCTCCCTTTTGTTGGCAGGACATCTTGTTCCTTATCTTGTCCCTTAGGCACAGTCCAAACCTCCTAACCAGGTTCTGGCCAGCTTCAGGCGCAGCTGCAGTCACGGTTTCTTCAGCTCCACAATATGATATTCTTTTTTGTCTTGCTTCTACAAATACAACCAAGTCAAGTAATGTTATATTGTCTTAGCTCTAACTAACTTTTAACTAGTTCCATTTGCTATTAATTAATCACTTTGTCTTGCCTTTGATTCCCTTGCTAAACTCTTAATATATTGCTTCTATCCCTCTCATGGCCCTTTTAAATCTTTAACCCTTTAATTCATAATTCACTCCTACTACATTTTTTGAACATATACAGCTGAGCAGATGACCAGATAAAGTCAATTTACACAGTGAAACTATTATGAAACTCTGAACCTTGTTATGCAGTGAATGATCATCCTTGTACCCAAGGATGGGAGGAAGAATTTTCCCTTTTGTGAACACTGTAAATTTGACTGCAAAGATTACCATGGAAATTAAGCCATAATTTGTAGCCCCTGGGATATAAATGGCATCATGCTATTACTTTCAGAATGCTGCACTTCAGCCTGTATAACTTTCTGTATATTGTCTGCTTTCTTTAAACAAGTCAAGTGTCAATAATAGTTCCCAGAATTCATTAAAGATGAAGAAATGATAGCATTTAACAAATCTGGTTCGTTAGTCTGGGACCCTACTTTTAAAAACATAATTTTCTTTTGCCTTCATTCTCTGATGTGTCCTTCTACCTTCTGCCATGGACAGCCCAACACTCAGGCACTCAGTTTCTCAATCACTTTCAATAATTTTTTTCCACATTATCACCTCTTTCCTGACCTTTTGCTGTAGAATATGGCCTTTATAATTCTGCATTTTTTTTTTTTTTTTCCAGGGGTCATCTGGGAAACAGATTGGGGATTGATCTGGGTTAAATACTATTTTTTTTAAATTAGTTCTAATTCTTAACTTGTTTTCCAGCAACAAGCAGGAGTGCAGATGAAGGGAGGTGTGGTGCAGCAGCAGGAGCAAAGCCCTGGGAAGAAGTGAGAGCACCTAGGGTAGACAAGGGCTGAGAACTTCTTAGTCTGATTTGTCACTAGGTACAAAAACTAAAGAGTATAATCTGGGGTTTGTGTCTGGATTAACAGAGTGAAAATAGTTTTTGCTTTCAGAAATGCAAGGGCCTGGAGTTGTTTCTACAATGGATGAACTGCTTATCTTTGGAGGATGTATAACCCACAGTTAAGTATTTCTGACATGGCGAAGGCAGTAGGAAAGACACTGTAGATTAGTTTTTAGCCAGTATTATTTAGGACAAGAGAATAAACTGACCTGTTTTTCCACAGAAAGTGTTCCAGAGCTTCTAGTGAAGAATAGAATAGTTTTTGTTTGTCAGAGAAAAACAGTATTTTATACAGATTTTCTTGAAATTACTTTCTTTTAATGGTAATGATTGTTCATGGGGCTGTATATAATTGTACATGAGGCATAATAATTAAAAGTTTAACCTTTCATCCAGCATTGTGGATTTACTAATTCATTTAATCTTCTAGGAAATGGGGATGAATCATACATATTTATATATATATATACACATTATCTGAAATGGAACTGCCAACCAACTTCTCACCTGCCTAGGAGTTCCACAGAGCTCCTTTGTGTCCACCCTGAAATATAAATCCTATTTAGATTTTGGCATTTAGCATCAATTTCCCACTAAAATCTTATTGGTTTTGCCTGCAAAGTGCAAAATTCCAAACATGACAAAAATTAACTTGAGGAGTGATGTCTTTGTTCTGCTATTTTCTTGGTACCTACAAAAAATAAAAGTGCAAGTCTATTCTAAAGTCCAGAAAAAATTGCTTTATTAAGGAAAATTTAATTTCTGTATAAAATAGGTTCAACTCAAATTTTGCATGAATTCCAAAAGGAAAAGAATGCATTTTATTTTAAGCGAGATAATGCTGCTTTTATTTTCCTTTTCCTGAAAAATAAACCATCACATTGTTTAGAGCAATATTTCTGGAGACTGTCATCTGACTTTACATAGGACAGTTAATTTATAAAAGTTAAGCCTGTCTGTTGAGCTATTACTGGAGCAAGGCAATAGATATGAGCAGCTTGAACGTGGCCCTGTTAGCAAAAATCAGTATTGGACAGTCTGAAAGGTGCAGTAAGCTGTGAATTAATGAGTGACCTACAGAAGGCTATGAGAGACTTTCATTTCTGTTTTTCTTACCTCAAAGAAAAGTTACAGGGCCCAGCTCATTTGGTTAATGGAAAATTGGCTTAGTGGCTTCCTGATCTGCTCTCTTCCTTCCTCTGCTGCTTCCAGCTAGCCTCAGGCTGGTAGTTAAAAGCCCTGTGCAAAACAGAGGCTGGGTTAGGCTATGAGTGTCAGAAAAAAATAAGGGAGGGAGGGAGGGAGGGAGGGATATCTCAAGGACATTTTCAGCAGCTGAAAATGTGGCACAGGGGACTATGTGAGTGCCAGAATAGTCTCCAATATATCCTGAACAAAACAATACACCGTAAAACAGGTAAACCATGACTACCTGCCCTGCCTCCTCATGAAGCAAAAAGACCCCATAATAGCTCTTTCTGTCAAGGTGAAATTTTTTGGATAGGTCATTAGCTGAACTGCTCAACTTTGCTGTCAGTATATTTAAGAATTCTGCAGACTGGGGAAAACTTGCATTTTAATTGGGGAAAATGGCAGATTTGTTATAAAATTGTGTGTGGGTGATTTTCCCATTATTTATTCTGCTATTAAAAAAAAAAAAAATAAAGAGAGGAAAACTTCCTTTCCTTTGTGTGTGATGTTGGGAGGAAAAAACAGTATTTCCTCTGTGATAAACTCCAAGGGGCTTAGAAAATGAAGAATCAATAAAAAGAATAATATCTTCTTAGAGTAATGTGTTTTAAATAAAACAGCTCCCAGGACTCATTTAACTGCTGAAGCCTCCAAGTTACTGCAGTCATCAGCTAGACATGACAACATCAAAATAAATCTCAAATGTGGAGTCTAGACTCTGCTGCTTATCAAGCAAAGAAACTTTTTGACACATGGTCTCGAGTCTGCTGTTTCTGTGGGCTGAGTTCCTATCTGTGATGCCAGCTTTCTCCTATCACAGACTGTCACACAAGTGACTGAGTGATGGACCTGTGCTGAAGACAGGGAATATCATCTCACATTCTCCTTTACATACACTGATGTGTCAGGCTTTTCATTTTTTGACACACAGTAATAATAGTTGCTTTCTGGGTTGTCTTTTCCCTCCCTTGACATGGCTGAGTCAGTCTCCTGGGATCAAAGATCAGTCATAACCTGCAGGAATGAGGCATCCTGGAGCAAATCTTAAGGCCTTGAAGGACCTAAATTTGATTCTTTGCTCTTTGCACAGTGATGGGGAGGAAGTGACAGAGACAGGTGACAGGTACATAGTTCAGAAATGAAGGAAATAGCATGTTTTCCCATTTCTCTCATGTTTCAAATATAGGAATCCTTTGTCCTGCCAAACACATATATAAATTACCCTGTTATCTGTGCTTTGCACAGATTGCTGTAGTCAGCTAAAATACATGATTATTTACTTATTTTCCCCCAAGGTTCAATGGATGCTACATAGTCAGAGGAAAATATATTTTCAGGGGTCAATTATCATTGCCAAACATTTGCCTTTGTGAAACTAGAACAAAAGTACTCAGAGAGGATGTGAAAAAAACTAAAAAAACATCAGCATGAAACACATTGGAGAAGGGAAAAAAGCAAAGAATTTGGTAAAATGTAAGAGACCCTCTGCAAATATTGACCCTGGAAATAACAATACTTTTGTGATGGGAATATCAGACAGTGGAAGAGAACAGGCTTGCCCAACATATTATGGCTTACGAGCTGCTTGACCTCTGCCCACAAAGTTGTTCTGAAAATGCCACCAGTATATATGTCCTTTGAGAGACAGGAGCCTGCTGTGAGGACCGTTGAGAAGATGACCTTTAGCAGCCCAGACACCTCTCATTTTAATATTCACTATTTTGATTTTGAAACTTGCAAAGTTTATTTTTTTTTTTTTTTTACTCTTGAGTCACACTTTTATCTATATGTAAGCCAGGAAGGCCTCCAACTTGTCATCTGGATAAAACTAGAGTTTATGGAGCTGCAATAGCCAGGAAAGAGCTTACTTTAGTGGCAGGTTTCTGCTCTGTGTCAGGGTATGTTTTCAGGTTACTGTTTAAAGATAACATGAACATTTTGAATATTTTCTCTGTCTTTTTTTTTTTTTTTTTTGGGTTTTTTTTTTTTTTTTTTTTTTTTTTTTTTTTGTTTTGTTTTTTTTTTTTTCTCTTTACCATGGTTTCCTTTGTGCGCACATATCTCTGTGGTATGAAAATTTTGCTGTACATCAGAATTGTAAGCAATGCCCAAGACTCAGTTGGCATCTAACACTGAGTGTTAAGATCTAAGGTCTAGTGCAGAGGCAACAAAGACACATAGAAACTATTGCCTAAAGGTAATAATTTAAAAAGGAACTTATTTCCACCTTTCCAGTTTAAAGCAGCACTCTCTTTTCCTTTTAAATATTTTCAACTTTCTCTACGGTCTATGACAATATTGTATTCACAGACATCCTTATTCTTCTAAACATCAGGATGCTTATTCTAAGAGGTTTGAAGCTGGAGACTGTAATGTGCATTAAATAATTTCTTATGCCAGAACATAAAATGTATTTAGCTGGAAAAATAGCAGCAGCAACCACTTCAGTAAATACATCTTAGGCATACAGACATACAAGCTTATACAAATTGTTTATTCAACCAAATAGAAACAGCTGTGTTACATTCATGATAAAAACACTGTGGCAATGGAGATTTCACTGGGACAATCTGTTTATTTTACACAGCTATTAAAAAAACTTGGGACATTATGTGTGGATACCACCCTGTCTTGACAAAGTATGGCAGCTTTCTATCTACCTGCTTTCTTCCTAGAAAAGATCTAAAAAAGCTAAATTATAGACGTTTGTAGCTGCATTAAGAATGTAAAATTATCCAATATCAATTGCCAATAAAAAACCAGAGATAAATGCAAGACTTTCAGGCACTTCAGACTGCGGGCAGGTGGAAAGACTCTGCCTCAGTGACCTCATGACTTTGACTGCCAGACTTCACCAGATAGGAAGCTCACAGGTTTTCAGCAGTTTCCTTTGACTTTCTGATCATCTGAACCAGGTCCTGTTGCCAATGCTGGAAAAGTGACATTTTAAATTTGTAAATGAAGCCAGAAATAAAAGCCTATCCAAAATCTAGTTTTTTACCTCCTATTTTTTATCTCTATATAAATTCCTGTGGCAACAGCATAGATTTTCAATGCTGTTGGCTGTACTCAGGTACCACGTGACTGAACTATGTAAAAGCTGGAATAGGAGAGAGTTCATGCTGTGTTACCAGAGAACTGCCCTGCTACCTGCAGCCATGAAATGGTTCCATGAGCAACAAGTAAGGTAGGATGGTGGGGAGAGAAGGAGAAGATCAGAAATGAGACATCTGAGGAAGAAGAAATATGCAGAACAGTTACTGTTAATTCAAAATTTAAATATTTGCTGCTTACAACACTTCCTGATTGTAGTTTTTCCTTATATTTCTGCAATTGCTGATGGGGGGGTGACTCAATTTATTCAAGTGAAGGGTATTTCTTGCAGTAACAGATGAGTGCTTACTAGAGGAAAAAAAGGTATCTGATGAAGATGATCTAATGGCAGCCTTTCAGTACCTTAAAGGACCCTACAAGAAAGATGGAGAGAGGCTACTAATACAAAAGTAGGAAGTGACAGGGCAAGGGGAAATAGCTTCAAACTGAAAGAGAGTAGGTGTAGGTTTAGATTAGATTTATGAAGAAATGCTTTACTGTGAGGGTGGTGAGGCACCTGAACAGGTTGCCCAAAGAAGTTACCCCATCCCTGAAAGCATTCAAGGCCAGGTTGGGTGGGGCTTTGAGCAGCCTGGTCTACTGAAAGCTGTCCCTGCAAATGGAGAGGGGCTGGTACTAGATTATCTGTAAGGTCCCTTCCAACCCTGCCATTCTATGGCTTCCTCTACCTGAGCTGGAACAAGCTGGACTGCCAACACCCTGTGCATTTATAGTCAGTAGGAAAATTAGCAACCTGTCCTAGAAGAGTGTTGAAGGACAGAAAAGCGGACTGGAAGAAGAAGAGAAAGGATGACTAAATGGAGCATTGTTCAGTGGGACAACAGCCTGGCTTTGCCATGGGATCTGGGTTTTCATCCAGGACAGGGAAGTAAATTCTGCAAGGGAGATGGTGCTGCCCATAAAGCTGCCGGTGCTGTACCCACCGCTTTGCTTCATCGGCATAAGTCTCTTGCACTTCTTAGCTGTTCTGGGAGTGGAAATCATGTAATAGCTATTCCTCTACATAGTCAGCATACTTTCTTTTTGTTCCCTTTGTAATGTTGACAGATGTAAACTAAATATCTGTTGTTATTCTTGGCACATTTCCTCTTCCTTGAGCCACAACTCACTGTCCTAGAATTCAGAGGCTCTAATTGTCCCTGGTTGACTTGGGGTTTATTGTGTTTGAGCACGATTTTTTAAAAAATCACAAAAAATAATCAGAGTGAAAACTGATAGTGTTCATGATTGTAAGAGAAAGGATCAGATCTGAGCAAATAATGATTATTAGTACTGTGCTTCAAAAGGGCCAGCGTACCAGGCTTCAGACAGGGAGGCAAGGTGCTCACATAGAAGAATCCTAAAGGGTAAAAATATTTCAGGAGAAATGCTAATTTCTATATGAAGCAATATCAAGGACACAACATACTTTTGTGGAATAAAACTAGGAAAATGCCATAGTGGGGAATTGATAAGGACTGGATAAAGCATACCTGGGAAACCAGAAAATCCAAGAGAAATAAAAAGGGAAAATTGTGCTAGTAATTATAAATATCTATAGCTAATTGCCACGTGAAAGGGGTGAAACAAAAGAGAGAAAGCTGCAAAAGGATGTCAAGTAAAACCAGTGTTGACTAAGTGCATAAAAAATTAAATGTGCTACATTTTCATCTATATATCTTTTATGAGAAAGGGAGAGAAAATAATCATCAGGAAGAGAATTAAACTGCTTACAACCTATTAGATGTCACTTTCACAAAAATATTAATAGTGATTGTTATTTAAACAGTTGAGAAACACTGAGGAGGAAAGCCCACACCAGGAGAGGGTAGAGAGAAGATTAAAGTCTGTTTAGGTGAGTGGGATATATTCAGATGGAAAGCACAAGATGAGCATATCCTTGATTTCTTACAAAACTGACCAAACTGTATGTGCTTGAATAATTATGATTTTTAACAAAAAAAAAAAAAATGCATTTACCAAAAAATAATGAAGTTCCAGAACACTGGAGACGGCAAAATACTATAAAGAGAAAACCTTTTTTTAAAAGTGGAAGAAACTGTGATCTAGATTACACCTTAGGCAGCTTAGTTTTAACACACATAAAGACTAGAAGAAATTACATGCAATAAGCCATAGAAATTATTTGAAATTTAGAAAATATAAACCTAAAAAATGAGAAAAATATAATTAGAACAAACATAATAATTAGAACAAATTTGCACATTATAAATATGTTTGGGTAGTTTCATTTGCAAAGCAGGCTGTAGAATTTGCAGCTGCAAAGTCCATGAAGAAGACAACCATCTGCCTTTTTCTACATAAAGTTTGCTTTCACACCTCCCAGCAGTGAACTTTGTTGTATGAGCAAGCTCCCACAGACTGCCTGTGCCAGGCCAGCTTTGATGGGTTTCCTCTGCCTGTGATTACTTAACTTTGAAATGGGAATCAATGTTTCATAGAGAATCTCTCTTAGATTTGAGTTAGCAATACTCAAACAGACTGACACCCATTGGGAATGATCTGGACAGAGGTGAGCCTGTGAGGGTTTCTGAATCTGCTTGGAGAAATTGCCCTTGCCCATCCTAGCTCAGAAATGGCCTGGTACCTGTATAGCCCTGCTGTGCATGTCTTGAATTTAGGGAAAGCCCTAAGGTGGTTTTTGCACATCAGAGCATCTCCTTTTGGTCCTAAAACACTGCTATCAAAATGTACGAGAAGTGTTGCACGATTCATCTACACAGTTAGAAATGAGACTGACCTCAATGCTAGGAGAATCAATATACCCTTTAGAAAACACTAAGGAGTTATGATTTCTTCTAGATAAATATTCCTACCATGTACTAAATATAGAAGGTAATGGGTTTACTTTGACCCAGTTAAAAGAGGTACCTGAGACGCAAGCAGGAAATAATAGTTGAGATTTGTCAGAGATTTATATTTAATTGAGCTCCTGCAAGGGAGACTAAAGCTGTGGAAGAAGTGAGCAGCAGCATGACACACATACAGTGATCAGGTCTATGACAGCCTTGGATGTCTGGAGAATGTGCACATGAACAAAAGCTTTATTAGACCACCAGGCAAACTTTCATCTGGAAAACAGCCATGTAAAAGGGAGGGAAGAGAGATCTTCCAACACAGCACATCTGACTGGAAGAGGCTGAGCCTCTGACTGCTCAGAAAACCACATCTTAAAATCTCTTTTATTTAAAAAAAGGCTAAAAAGCCTCTTAAAAAAGGACTTTTTGCTTTATTTTTTAAGGCACTTTTTGCTTTATTTTTTTAGGCAGCTGTTCCAAAACCTCACTGATCTCATGATCCACATAATTTTTGAATTTCGTTCCTAAATTGGTAGTATTTTGCTATTTAATTTGTTCTTTTTCTAGCAATATTATTCAATTTCATGGTCAGGGAGAAGCCAAATCCTGTCTCAAAATTTCTTTTGCTCTTTATCTGAGGAAGGCAAGTGTCCTTCATGTTCAGAGCCATACGCAGTGTATTACCCTGTGGTAATGCTTGAAGGAGCTGGCTAGACAAAGCAGGGCTGATGCTGCATTGTCACTGAAAGGGGTAGAGTGATGACAGTACTTCTGGGATCATTCAGCTCTTCCTGGAGGATGTTATGAGATAATTAACACAATAAGAGAGAATTTGGGCTGTGGTTAGGGATAGGGTTAGGGTCTTCCCTGAGACACCGGGATGAGTGTTGCTGCGGTGAGTGACAACATGACATGAATTCCTCGTTTAGACATGATCTGACCCCTTTTTATACCTTTCCGGACAGGCCACTCTCATTGGCAGGGAGAGTGCTAGAACTCTTCACCCACATTGGCCAAAGCCGAGAGACATCAGAGAAAGTCCGTCCCATAGAAATAATCCAAAACATTAAACATTCGCCACAAAAACAACGACAATGTTTATGTTTAAACTGTGAGAACAGACCTTCCCAAACCGAAACATCACAAAGGAATAGAACTTAGAAATTTTAGGCCTAAGAAAACCAGACTACTGATGAGGGGAGCCATGAGTCCTCATGCTGTGGCTGAAATCCAGTCAAGACTATTTGGCAGGAACTTGATCCAATAGCCACACCCAGAGCAGCAGCTCTGTAATTCTCAGGAAAGGTGCACCATGGCTTCAGGTTAATGACTGGCCACCATTATTAACAAAGACATATCAGGACAGAGAAAAAATAGCAGTTCTGCTCTGCTTCTACTTCTGCTTCATATCCTTTCATGGGCAGGTAACAGCTGGGAAGAAGTCAGCAAAGAAGAAATGTTGCATTTCCACGACCCTTGGCCTTATCCTGCAGATAGGGCTTTTCTATGTCACATTATCTGCATTGCTAAAAGATCTAGGCAGTCCCTTACTACATCATTTTTCATGAAATAACAAGGTCAGTCTTTCTATTATATCTCACTGATAACTCTGATGAAACTGAGATGTTTTCATCTCTTCCTCTTGCCAGCAGCAATTTCTACATTTCCAAAACTTTAGCATTTGGCTGCTAAAAACACATTCCAAAATCTAGACGTAGATACCCACATAAATGCAGGCTCAGTCACAGAGCTCTGACTTCAGAAGGCTGCAGTCAATGATGTCTGAGAAAACCAGACCATTTTTCTTAGCAATGAGCTCTGCATAGAACAGCCTAATTTCTCTGAACACCTTTCCCAGTACATATAAGACCATTGCTAAAGCAGTGAAAATAATATTCAAAAGACACAGGATAAATGTTACAGATCCTGGATTTTTAAACCCTCTCTTCAAACCAAAATTTAACCTTTATCTTAAAAAACTGACTATGTGTATTTGGACTGAGTACCAAGTGGTATTTTTCTTATAGGTTTTTTTAAAGGGAGAGTTAATATGTGTTTTTATTCTCTTCTTTTAGCCCGTGGGAAAGAATAACACAATATATATTCAAGGAGAGAAAAAGCACAGCAATCTTTGCAGAGAGCAAAACCACAGAAATTTTGCAGAGCCATAATTTTTTCTCTTCAGGTGTTTATTTTTGGTGATGTCTTATCTGGGTGACAGAAAACACAAATGACAAACAACAGGAAAAAGTGCAGAGACTGGCAGCTGCTTGCATGAAACATGACACGGTTTATGTAACCAGCTGTGGCTCATTTCTCAACTCATTATTCAAGAAGGGTTACACACTGAACCTGCATGACTCTGATGACCAGCATGCATACAGATCACTGCCAGGGACAGAGCACCAGGGCTGCAAGTCACCAGGTCCAGGATGGCAGGTCAGGAAGTCAGTCAAATTGTGCTCTTATCCTTTCTGTGTGCTTCTAGTTCCTCGTGAATGAGAGGAAGATAGGATAATTATTCAGTAATTTGTGAATGGAACGGAATTTAAATTACCATACTCTTATCTGTTGTGAGAAACTACAAAAGATAAAGGTTTTTTCTTTATTTACCATTTTTTCATGAAATAATATGTGTCCATTGCTGCAGAACTTATTCTGCTAGGGAATATACATAACCATTTTGAAAAGCTGAAAAGGCAAAAGAGAGATCTGGGCTAGCCTACCAGAATCATAGTATAACTTAGGTTGGAAAAGACCTTTGAGGTCATTAATTCCACTGTTAACCCAGCACTTCCAGATCTACCACAAATCATGACATCTAATAATGCTCCTAAGAAAACACCACTGAGATAAAATACCAGCAAAAAATTTCCTGAGGAAAGTTTGTAGACTGACAGCTGAAGAACAAGCTCCCAGAGTTAAGTGCTGCAATATTCCAAGGAAGTACTTGGATGTTTGGATAACTACTTGATGAATAAATGCAAGAATCTATCTGCGTTTCCATCAGAAGCCAGCCTTGTTTGGATGCAAATACAGTCCAAGCTGGACCCTAGCCCACAGGATTGTAAATAGGCTGAGTATTGGACCCTGACGGGAAGCAAAATTTAGTATCATTCCATCCTTTAACAAATAAAGATGCTCAGTAAAAAGCTCTGCAAGATAGCTAAGCCAAGCTTCTTCATCAACGTCTGGCATTCCCTCCTGTCAGGAACTGTGTGTTTTGTGGGCAATTGGCTGTTAAAGTGCATATCCTTGTGCACTATGTGCCTTGTCATTCTCAGGCTCAGCACAGTGGACACAGCCAAGAGTAGCTTAATGCTGCTCTTGAGGTGAGTCTCCTCTCCGCCTTTAACACAGAATACCCTCTTACCTATAGACTATTTCTATAGATTTGCACACTAGTGCCAGCACATATAACAGTTCAAGAGGCTTTAATATTTTCAGATTCTACTTCCTTAAGCTAGCTGCAGTGTGAAATGCAAATACAAACTGTGCTAACCGTTTCATCCCTATTTACACATCTGGCACAGTGGTCAAGGACTGTATTTCCAAAAACAGTAGTATTTTCAGGCTTTGTCCCAGAGCTGCTCAGCATCATTGAGTAGGTGGTGACACCACATTTATAACATCCAATTAGTGTTAGCAGTAAGCAGCAAGACACACACAAACGCACCAGAAAAGCAAAACAGAATGACTTACCTCTAACGTCCAGTGGGTCAGGGGAGGGGGTTCCACCCCTCCTTTTTCCTCCTGACAAGACCCGTGTGAAGCACTATGTCCAGCTCTATGGTCATCACTACAGGAAAGACATGGACTGTTGGAGTGGGTCTGAAGGAGGGTCACAAAAATGGTCAGAGGGACCAGAAAAGACTGGGAGAGGTGGAGTTGTTCAACCTGGAAAAGGGGAGGTTCTGGGGATGTTCTACTGCAGCATTTCAATACTTAAAAGTACTACACTTAAATATAATACTTCAGTACTTAATAGGGTTTATAATAGAGATGGAAAATTACTTTTCTATCAGGGTTTGTTGCAATAACACAATGGGTAGTGGGTTTAAGCTAAAACATGGTAAATTTAGGCTAGGTCTAAGGAAGAAGATTTTCACACTGAGAGTGATGAGACACTGGAATATGTTGCCCAGAGAAGCTGTGGATGCCTCATCCATGGTCCCTGGGTACACAGTCAGGTTGATCTTGTTGTCCAGAGAAACTTGATCTAGATGAAGACATCCCTGATCATTGCAGGAGAGCTGGACAAGATGGCCCTTAGAAGTCAAGCCAAGCCAGACTATTATATGATTCTGTGATATGGTCTGGGCCTAGAAAGAAATGTAATACATTCTTGGCCTATTATAATTACTTTCCTTTGATAACAAATGGAAAAGTCATTTATGTATCTTCCCTGTCTTCTGCTCAAATCACTAGTGTAATAAAATATGCTCACATGAATAACAGGCACCGAGTGGAAGAGCTCTGAGCTTCTCATTTTCTTTCTGCTTTTACTATTAAAAAAAAAATAAAACATTTGATCTTCTTCTAGATAACACTTGGACTTGGTTTTCTGCCACGGTTTGATTGGATTCTTGAAAATTTTTTATCCCACTGTTGTACAGCTGAAAATCTATATATGACAATCTTTCAAATTAATAGTATATCTTCCATGTTTGCGCTAGATAGTGTTGATTCTACAGCTGACATGACATGAAAAATATATGTGTAGGAAAAACAGAATGAACTGTCAGTCATCTGCTAAGCAGAGAAAGCCCACAGAAAGCCCACAATACTATGTGTAGAATAAAATATTAACTTTTGAGGTGGGGAGGAAGAACAGGTTCTATTTCACTGATGCATTTTCAGGTGCTGACTGATCACTGCTAAGCTTAGGCACATAAACATCACAGGCACAGGGAAAAGAGTCTAAAACATCCCTGTGAGCTTGCTAGCTCTGTGTCTCCTCCCAACTACCAAGCTCCCAAGCAGCCCCTGACACACAAGTTACTCCGTTCTTCCAAATCCCTCCTGGTGTTGACTTACCATGAGGTGCAGAAAACCTGCTAAGGCAGCTCCTGACACAGATAGTAAGTACCAGAATGCATCACTGGGTTTGAGCAAATATTCTTTATATCTTGAAAAATTTTTTTAAATTTTTAATGCACTTGCACCATGATGTAGAAGAAATGCATTGCTATTCTGTGTTCTCTATATACCATCCAGGTTTGTCGTTCAACAGATCTATAATACCACTAGCTGGTGTAACAGCATCTGAGGAGGTGAATGAAACTTCCTGGCCACCCCATGCCGTGGATTTTTCAGACGACAGAATTACTCCAGTTTTACATTTTTTTTTAAGGTCAAAAAGGCTATTTTTCTTTTCAGAGTGCTTTTCCAGGGAACCTCTGCTCACAAATCTTTTGTTCTGTACCTATGAGAATTTCAAAAGACGAAACAAACCTAAACAGTTTACATCATCTGAAGAATCTTTTACAAATACCTGGTGGGATTGAGGATGTAGTTCATGTTATAAAATGCTGGTGATCCTTAAGTTTTAGCTTTCATATTATCCAGATTCTGTACTGCATTAGTATGCAACTCTGAACTTCATATAAAGTGTTAGCAAGTTCTCTTCACAGTTTAGTCAGACAAAACAATCCTTTTACAGCCTGAGAATCAAGAACATCATTGCAGCTTCAGGCCCAAAAGGTAAAAACAATGGTGAATCAAGGGGAGCAGTCTGGGAGGATGGGACTTCATAAACTAAAACTGCAATTGACAATTTACATAACCCAAACATGTAAATGGACCAAAACTTATAGAATTGTGAAAACGTGTGGCCTATCGTCTATCTTGGGTGGAGCCATGACCGGGCTCTTGTACTGCCCAAGGTGCATCCTTTGAATAAATTCTTTTAATAAATGCCTACTTTATTCCTTTAACACTGTCTAGCCTCTGTTCTAGGTAGCCTCCCTAGGAATCACTGGTATAAAATGCTTGTGCAGACCAGTTCTCTCACGCCTAAATTAGCATGAACTGGGCTGCAAGAACTGGTGGTTCCTTTCTGGCCCTTGTTAACAGAGGAGACTCCTAGCAGCTGCCAAACAAAATCTGTGCTGGCTTCGTGGCTATAGATCTTCTGATATGTATTTAGAAGTTTATTTTGTGGGAAGAATCACATGAGGGAGAAGAATGACCAGGAGATGCCAGAGGGGAGCCAGAGCTGGGGAAATAATGAGTCATCATAACAACACTGCCAATTCTTACTCTCCTTTCTGCTTTCCAACACAAAGAGAGCAAGTTCAGCACTTGCAGCCTCCAAGAGAGCTGCATTTTGAGTAGCAGTATTTCCCTCCAACACAGAGCATTTTATTCTGGAAAGGGGCACCTCCCTTATTGTCGGTTTAAATGATGATTCTCTTCCAACTCTGATCCCTTTTCTGAAAGCCTAAAATATTTTCTTTCCATGGGGGGAGCAGCAATGATATCATTACAGCTGACATTCAAAACTCAAGTAAAGAATATAACCCATGTTCTGTATCTCAGCTATTGCAGCCAAATGTGTCATATCACTCTCTCAAAATTAAGTTTTTAAAAATTTATTTGAAATTACTAAGGATTCTCAACCTATTATTGACCTACCATTTCCCAACAGGAAGCTGTAAGGGTTGAATTTATGCAACAGGAAGCAATCTTTTAATCTTTTTTCTGTCCTTTCAAGAACAAATTAAAATTATTACTGATAAGCTCATCTTATCTTGATGAAACATTTAGGGATATGTATTTCACCCATAACTATGCAGTAAAATTGTATATAACAATTTTATAAAATTTTATAAAATATATCAATTTTATAAAAAATTAATAAATTCTGCTTTTGCTCAGTTTGCTGCAATGTAGTCTGAGTCTCCTAGGCCTGAAGTTTCTGAGTTTCTAAGCTCAGTTTCTTTGTGATGTTTTGGTTCAGGAAGACCTGGTTCTCACAGGCTTGACATAAACATTGCAAGTGTTTTTGTAACAAGTGTAATGTTTTGGATTCCTTTCTGTGTGACTGTCTCTCTCTCTGTCTTTCAGTTTTGACCTATGGGATGAAGAGTTCTGGCATTCTTCTGACCAGTGAGAGGGCCTGTTCAAGAAGGTATATAAAGGGGGTCAGTTTATGAATAAAGATTGGAGTCAGATTAGTCAAAATGAGGAGTTGTGTCGTTTGTTACTCACCGCAGCAACACTGCAACATCCAAACAAGTTAAGGTTAAAGAATAATTTTGTCTGATTTTGAAATATGCTGCGCAATAAATAGTCTTAATTTACAAAAGGGTTGGAATTCAGACCCTTTTAAAAATTCGAGTGCTTTTAAGATGTCCTACTTTTCCTTATGCAAAAGTCTGGAAGCCTACTTCTTCACAGATTTTCCTTGAATTGCTTTTAATTTTAATTGCAGTGGTTTTTTCATGGTTCCTGTGCATCTGAAAGTCTGTCTTCTGGGGTACAATTGCTTTACTAAAACAAGATTAGCATCTGAAATTGCTCTTTTCATGGTTCTTGCCCTTTAAGACCTGTTTGTCTGCACCAGTGGCACTTGCTCACAATCCTCCACTTGCAAATCCAAGGAAGCATTCATCCTGCACTCCAACAATCCATTTTAAATGAGTTCAGGAGTGATGCCATAGGTTCTGCTCACACATATGGAACCTTGGGCTCTTCCAAGGTCTGTAGAGCAGCACCCTCTGGTCCAGAAGGCACAGTACTCAACCCCACAGCTCAACCTTTGGGTAGTCTGGGGATAAAGCATTCAGCAGGTCACCACTTACCCTGCAAACTGAGGGCATATGGCATGGACACTGTGTAATGTCCCAGAAGGATGAAACCATGATCAGAACCAATGACAATCACTGCAAGTTGAAGAGTTTAGAGTTTTTTTGTTTCTTTCTTTTTTCCTTTCTAAGATAAAGCTAAGCATATACTTCCAGCCTTGGAACATTGGTGAAATTCTCCTGTTCTCAGGTGTTAAAGCAGGGGAGTAGCTTTCCCTGCTCATGGGTTATGGAAATAGATTATGGATCTGAAAGGTAAGTGGTGCCCAGAGGAGAGTTTGTTGCCAAGGCTTTGCTGACAGGTGCAGGTACACCAACAGCTTCTGTCTGAATTCTGCAGGTGAATTCTGCTAATTTTCAGAGGTTGCCTGATAGCTTACTTCTGCCTCATTTAACCTCATTTAATGCTGAAAATTATTTATTTCTATTTAATGTAATTTACAGTCTCTTTAACTTGACAGTGGTAACAGATGCTCACTTGGCTAATCTTCATATAAAATTCCCTGTTTAAATTTTATTTAATTTCTATTAGTTCAAATCTTTTTGAGGAATCTGAAGAAAATTTCCACTGAAATAACCTTATGAAAGATAAAATGTAATTTTTGAAAGATAAACTAGCCTTTTTTCAACTTTCAAACATCCTACATAACTCAGCATGTCATCCAACGTAAATGTGATAATGAATAAACATAAAACAAAAGTTAAAAGGAAGCTAGGCAATAAAGTTTGCAACATAGAAAATACGTTTATATTTGCAAAATAAAAGGAAAAAAAGAAAAATGAACTTCTGAAATTTCCTCTGAGAAAATGCATAATCACTTTTAACCTTGCTGTGCGTAATGCTGACTCTGGGTCAGCTTTGCAGTCGTGACCTCCACTCTCTCTCCTCTCCTCCGCCAACAGCTGCCCTTCCTTTCCTGGATTCCACAACAGAGCTGGTATTTCTCTTATCGCTGCTAGCCTTTCCCACATTTAAACACATAATTTCCTTCCCTAACTCCCCCAGGCACTGGCTCCTGGTAGCGCATGTACTCTCCCAGTAACAATTGCGGATTTTGGCAAGCCATGTTGCTTTTCTGGCTCCTCTGAGCACTCTCCAGAGCAAAACCGGGTGCAAAGCAACCAGACTTGTACCAAAGCACTTTCCTATATTTGCTTTCCTATGTACTCTGTTGCTGTAAAAACCAGCCTGTAAAACGTTATTCTCTATTATTTCAATAGTGGCCATGAAGTTTATTTAGTTTTATAGAAGAAAATTAGTATTTTAACCTGCTCTTTCTCTTTTGAAAAGGGCTTCAATTTCATATTATAATTTCATATTTCATTTTCCTCTAATTAATCCTTAAACTGTTCAGATATCATGAAGCAACACATTGAACTTCCTCCACGTTTGCTTGAAGCATTTTTTTTGGGAGACCTGTAAAAGTGATGCAGAAAAGTGATCCCAAACTTAGTAAGTACAAGAAAGAACTGCCCAAGAAGGCGTTGTTGTGTGCTACCAAATAGGAATTAATTTGATAGTCAACATTTCTATGACTGGTTTTATTCACCAAGACCCTGGAGTGCCTGGGAGCTCTCACCAGAGCAGGTCACTGCTGTGGGAGGCACTGTGCAAACAAAGAGGAAAAAAAGACACCTGAAAAAATTAAGTCACACAATAAACCACTTTGCATAGATGTAACTGCTGAAGTAAAACCACTCATTGTTCTGTCTGATTTTGTCAAAATAAAATTCTAGCTGCTTCAGAAGAATGCTTTCCTTCAAGGAAAGCAGTGTCTCAAAATACTGGGCATGAACACATTAGGAAAAGTATCTGGCTCCTCATGGAAATGGCCTGAAGTGTGAAATCCAACAATTTATGTTTGCTTTTTTGCAATGGCTATCAAGATGATGTTATAAAAGAAATCTGAAAGAAAATTAACTGGGATAGGAGGGCAGCATTTCTGTGGAAACAAATGTAAGAGTGACTTCAAAAGGTAGTTGTGCTTAGTCATGAGAACAGACTCTTTACAGGACAGATGTGCTACTCTGGCTCACGGCTATGACTCTTAGAGGCTGTGGTTTCCTACCTATCCAGCAGTAATAATGACAGGAAATGAATGACACTTGTATTTGTCAAACAGTACTAGGGTTTCCAGGTGAGGTACAATGCTGAGTATTTAAAGAGCGTTGGTCTGGTTTGGTGTGGATCACTGCTAATTTCCATGAGACCCAGAGCTAGAAGTGAGTGCTTAGACCTCTCTTGTCCAGCAAATGAAAAGTTCCTCTCCATTGAGAAAAAGTTTTTGGTAGAAACAGAATCTTTCTCAACCTTTTTTCCACTTTGGGTTTTTTTTTTTTTTTTTTTTTCTGCCCTCTTTGTGTACATGAGGATGCTCTACTCTAACTAGCTTTTTCCTGTAAAAAAAGAAGAGATGAGAAAGGTTTTCTGCATGCACAAGCCTATTTGTGGATGAATGCAAGTTTTCTTGAAGGAGAAGACTTCACAAAAGCTTTGAATCCACAGGCTAACTTTCATTAATCGTTTAAGCCTGTCCAGTTGGAAGACACAAAATGAGAATTAAAGCCATTTCCTCTTCTATTTCTTTGTCCTCAACCTTTAACAGATTACCCAACTGGAGTGTTGGGGGGTTGGGTTTTCTTGTAGAATTTTTTTCCTATAAGTTTCTAGGAAACTGATCTCTGGGCACTTATGGATAGTTAAGAAAGACAAAAAAAGTGGCTGAGGTGGAGGGAGGGGAGGAACAGGTGGACTTCACTTTTTTGCTGGGAGGTCTTCTTGTGGGGGGAAGACACAGCAGGCTGTGGTTTCCAGACTTCGGGGGGAGATTTTTTCTTTCACTGGCCCCACTGGAGCGGAGTTCGGGGTTTCCTGCCCCGGTCTCTCCGTGTGTGTCCCGGCAATCCTGACCCTGCCCCTGTCTGCCTGGCCGGGAGCCGCTGCAGTTCCTGCCCCCCTCTCTGTTCCTTGGCTCCTGCTCCGAGTGTTCTCCACGCCTCAGCCCGCACCCCCTGCCTGCCGGGACTCGTGCTGCAGCTCCAGCCACTGCCAGGGAGCTCCTGATCCATCTCCAGCATCCCGGGACTCTGCACCACAGCTGCCTGTGTCGGGAACTGCACCAACGGGGAAAGGGTGCCAGCGGCAGAGAAAACTGGGACTGTTTCCCTGGTTCTGTCTGTTCATCTCATAGTTATTGTTGTTCTGTTTTGCCTTGCTAAACACAAGAACTGTTATCCATAGCCTCACATCTTCACTTGAGAGCCCCTTAATTCTAAAATTATAACAAATTGGATAGAGGAGTGTTTTTTTTGGTTTTTTTTTTTTTTTTGTTGGTTTTTTTTTTGTTGTTTTTTTTGTTGTTTTGTTTTGTTTTTTGGTTTTTTTTGGGGTTTTTTTTTTGTTTTTTTTTTTTTGTTTTTTTGTTGTTTTTCATTCTCCATTTTAGGAGAGGGTCCTGTTTGTCCTTAGCAATACCTGTCTTCCAAACTAAGACATGGACTAAAAACATAATAGCGTAAATGTGTATAAAACAAGGAAGAAAGTATAAAGAAAATTGTTTCCTTCATGCCTCCAGGGCAGTCCATAATAGTACACACAGCAATGACACAGTATGGTCCTGTACACTGATTCAGGTAACCTGTGGAGCTTGGGGTATGGAACAAAGCAAAGAAGGGTTTGGAGATGCAAAAAAGCATCTAGCAAGATATTTGAATTTCTGATATTTCTCATCTTCTGAAATAAGCACTGAACTTTTGTCTATCAAATGCTCACCATTTTACACATAGTCACTATCAATCACTAGGAATCGATCAGTATTTTACTGTAGATCAGTCGTCAATGGAGATTTCATTCACATGTATTCAATTCATCATTTTAACATGAAAATTGATTTAGTTTACAAGAAGATATCTGGAGTCTTCTTGGGTAGGTGAGGTGATCAACTTTTCAAGAAGCAGGGAGAAATGAAGAGAAACACTAGAATCAGTTTGGGTAGATTATATTCATCCTCTGACTCCAGCAGGAATGCCATTGCATCCATGACCTGATTTCTGTACCGATAAATATATTCACTATTTTATTAACTTTTATATTAAAATGTCATTTGTTTAAAGAAAAAAAAAAAAAACAAACAGATTAATGAGGACTTTTTTTTGTGCTATCTTTATGGAGTTACTTGGGAATGAATTTATCATAGCAGTATTTAATTTGCCAGAATTCTTTTCACAGGCATTTTATAATTTCTCTCCCTGATTGTTCAGGTAATACAGCTCAGACTTAAATATAATATAAGGAATCACTGAGAAAGCAGAATTTTAAATGCAATCAGGTTCTTTCAGTCCACAAAATCAAGAATTTTTTTACATAGATTTTTTTTTCAACAGTTAAAATAATTATTGCCACAAAGTGATCTGGATTCATGTAACCTAGTCTTCTAAGCTGCTTTATTCAAACCTCTCCCACTTTTCACAGCTGACAGAGATTCAGCCTAAAGGGGCTGCGGCAATGTAAGGTAATTAAAATAACAACACAAGATGACACCTTTCTTTCCATGGAATCAATGTAGCAACTAGTCTGGACATATTGCTGTAAAAGCAGGTCTTTAGAGCATGATGAGGCATCTTCAAGTTAGAATAAGTGTCCTTATCACAGGGAAATGATTACCTGAATTACTTCTTTGGCTATTCTTTTGCATTATGCAACGCCCAGTTAGAACAGATAAACTGGAATTCCTTAGCAGCCAGAACTAATTCCATTTAACCTTTGGGATTTATTTAATTTGAAAAATGAAGTCAGTTACCTGGAAGGAACATGCAGTTACTTAGAAATACATGTGAAATATTTAGGGTGAAGTAATCAATCTAGAATGGTGAACATTTCATTTATGTAATTGAGTCCTAGATCTGTAACTGCACTTTGTTTCACAAGCACTTTCAGGAACTATTTTATCTGACTAGCAATATGGAATAAAAACCTGAGAATGTTGAAAAGAGGCTGGTGCTAAAGCACAACTGAAGCAGCTGTGACCTACCCCAGCAGAGTATGCTGGGGTAACAGTACTGGCTCCAGAGGAGTAACACTGGAGAACCAGCCCAGGAAATTGTTATGAAGAGCAAAATTAAAGGGCACATACAAAATATTTTGTTAATTTGTCCTCTACAGCTTTCTGCATTCAAAATTTGGGTCCTCAGATTTCCAGCTAATACAGGAGGTTTAAATTCTGTAGATACCTACATTTTTTCCTCCAAAGACCTAAGTGAATAAAGAGCTTTCAAACATGGCCAGAAGTAAACAAACATCTCTCTCATAACCACCCTGGCGAGATTTACTAAGTTGTCATTCTTTCATGTCTCATAATCATTTAGACATTGGCATTCTTAGAGCACATACATGAGAAAGCCTTGAACACAAAGGGGATATGGGAGATGGGAGATGAATCAGATGTTGGAATTTGACTGTAGAGCTGGTTTATTTTCTTTTGAAGAGGCAGAAATTCAGACAGCAAATACTTACATTTTTCATACAGAAGGTTCCCTGCTGCAGGTTTCTGGAATACAGCTCTCTCATTTTTTTTAATTCCATTGGAATATAGTTATGTTTAATAACATCTTTCTCTTTCAATGGCTACTGAATTATTGAATAATTTCAACAAGAAAGATTGGAAGAGAATGGTTGTATTGTGAGGCTAGAGTGTTTAAGAGGAATGTGAGGGTTTATAATATCTTATCAGAGGAAAGAACTGTCTCTGGGTCTTCACATGTATGCAAGGGCTGTAACCACTGAGCTGATGGCTGAAACAGTAAGAACAGTATTATTTAGCACAACTTCCCTGCAAGGGATTCCTTGCCAGAATGACAGGACTGTACTCTGCTAAGTACTAAATTTTGGCTAAGACTGGATTGTGTCCCACTGGCCCCCTTGAAGACTGCTTTTTACTGGCTACCTTAAGCATCAGCTGTGATAGACACTACTTGTTTCAGTTAACCATACCCATGTACAATTTAGGGGCCTTAAGAATGCCATTGAAGGTTATGGGTTCCTGCATTTCAACTGTGATGAGGCTGAATAAGTATGCTTGAATTCATTTTTTCTTTTGAAATTTTTTTATTCATTTTTTTCTTAATAATAAGGATTTTGAACATAGCTGAATCTTTCCTGTATACTTCTAAGCTCCTGCTGGCACCCAGACAAGAACACATCATGGTATTGGCACCCCGCTCCTGGCAGGAGGCTGGGACATGTAGACTCCCACAACAGCAACAACCACGAGTGCTCCAACACTTGCTTGGCCCATGGCCATAATATGTTTTTGTCATCCCTCTAGAAACAATATAAATCAGCTTCTAAATGTTCCCAGATTCTTTTTCCTGGAGAGAAGAAATCTGATGTTGACACTGAAAGGCAAGACTCCCACAGGACTCTGTATGTCAGCCCGTCACAAGGGCCTTCAACCAGAAATATTTCTTTTTTGTCTTAAGCTTTTACGTGGCCTTTTTACAGCTTGAAATAATGTGTTCTATCAGTTCAGGTAGAATATCCTTATCAATGTTTATTTATGTGTTCAGTGTAATGATGGGATCTGGGGCTAAATGATACAGATTAAAAGCAGATTGATGCAGCATGCATGGAGATACAGCTAATACCTGTAAGCAAATGTCGTGTTCATAGTACTCGTGGTGAAATGGCACTAGCCAGAGCAGTGTCTTTTCTCTCTTGTCTTCCCAATCATTCACTGTTCCTTTCTAACCTGATGTTCTTCCTCTCCTCTCATTCTATTAGTGACTCTGTAGCTAGGCAGAGAATTTTCATTGAACAGGCACACACCTAACGGAATATCTTCAGGTGGGATATTTACAAACAAAATTAGATTAAAAAAAATTAACTTACCCTAATGAAACATTTCCTTCTCTTTCATTTTACTTCATTCAAAAAGAAAACATTCAAGGGGTTGAAGGGAACAGGGAGCAAGGAAACATCCTGTTACCTATCCATTTTTGGGGAATTCCTTGAGAGACTCAATGTAGTTACTCAGAAAGTTAAAACAAAGAAAATGGAACTTATATCTGGGAAAAGACTCAGGCAGAAACTCAAGTGATATTGCAGGTATTTATCCATTCAAAAGAAATCAAAATTGTTCAAAACAATTCCTTGCCTTTTTAAGCCACTTTGTCACTAATTTCCTCACCAGCAGAAAATCAGCTTCTATGTAAAAGATGGCAATGAAATCAGAAAACTTGCTAAAAAAGGGTTCACTACTATTTCACCACGGATATGGTACAGGTTTTCAGGTGGCCCATCCATCTGGGCAGGGCTAATTTGTAGCTGCTAAGGACCTTTTCACAGCAATATTGCGACAGCAGTCGATGTGAGCTGTCACGGACACTGAGCTCTGATTTTTAAGCAACTAAGCCTTGTTGGGTGCATGCATTGCAGTCTAACAACATTGTACCTTGCTAAATGATAGGCAAAATTAGTCACTAGCTATATGGCATTAACAGGGCTTGAGCAAGGTTCTTGGTGAATTTCCGTGGCTATGAAAGATTTGTTTCTTCAGATTACCTGCATACGAGACAAATATCCATCACTTGAAAAGAGGAATTTAATTTGTCTGGACAAAAATAACCTCAAAGGCTCTGGGAGCTCAGAAGCTATGCTCCTTGGTCTTTCTAACAGGCTAGAAGAAGAAGAGGAAAAATCTGCCTTGGTATAAAAAGCTTTTCAAGCTAATTAGCATTTTCAAGCTACTGTTCCTCAGGACCCAGTGAATTTGGGCTTTGGTCACATAACATACATGCCTGTGTACAAGCAGGGAGCTGTGAATGTTGTAGGGAAGGGATCTCCTCATCAGGTTTTGGAGTGTGCAGAGCAGGGTCTGGAGGGGCATGCTGCAGCAGCTGGGGCCAGTGATCACCATGCTTATCCAGATGGGAATCCACATTTCAGAGTTCCTGCTCCAGAAAGCAAGAAAACAGCCTAGCCCAGCACTCTGGAAGGTTTCCAAGTCCTTGCAGGCTGATAGGGAGGCACAGCACATAAAGTGTGTAACTTGGGAACAGGACAGCTAAATACTTTTGAGATTCTTGCTGTGTTATAATGTGCAGGTTGGGCCTCACAGAAAACTGGCCTTCCTGAAAGATGAGACAATTTGTACTTTGAAACAGTTCAGCATTTATGAAGAATCATCTCTGATTGTAATGAGCAATGATATAAATCTACTTTTTTCTTGATTTTTCAAATTGATTTATATTTTGGATTTTAAAAAACTTCTTAGTCAACCTTATTGAGTATAATTTCCCAATTTGTTTTCCAGTAATCAGTGAAAAGAGTCTCACTTCATTGTGGGGTACGTCAGCTCTGTATGACCTGGAACCAGAATGCAATAAAAAGAAGAATTATATGGAGGATAGGGTAATGTCTGCTCCACAGTGGAAATTCAGACTCGTAGTTGTCCTGCAATGCCACATGACTTCTCTGTCCAAATCCAGCCCAGCATGATCCAAACCTTGTTTCTAATACCACATAAGGTGATGAATTACTCAGCTCAGTCTGCTGCTAAACCCCTGCAAAAGAAATGGCACCATGAGGGCTGAGCTTCACACTACTGTGACAGCAGGGCCTGGGAAATCTGAGGGACATCAATTTTTATAGTGAGTTAATCATCCTTCTGAGCCATGAAAAGGTTTACTCAAAAACAATTCCAGGCAATAATGATTTCACAGATGGAAATGTTGTGTTTATTGAGACTGTACATTATACCTTTTAGAGGGAAAAAAAAGAAAAAGGACAGTCCTCAGGACTATTCAAAGGATTTTTTGAACTTGGAAAGAAATCCTTGTTATAGCAACAAAAGTTACTTCTGCATTTTCCTGGTTATTTTTTAAAGAACATTTCCTGGCTTAATTGTCATTGCTAATTGGTTTTCATTTTTTTTTTTAGCAAACATGTGGGAAGAATTGTAAAGTAATCTCTATCAATAGTAAAAGGCAGTAAAAAGGAGCTGAGTTACAAGGGGTACAAGAGTGTAACACAAAATTTTAGGTAAGCAAACTAGTGGAGCAAAGCTAGTTCTGAAAGTTGTTGTCATCATATTGCAAAAGAGTATGCCTAAAATTAAAACTGATGAAGCAAATGGAAATATCAAATTAGCTAAGAATGTTTTAAACCCAAATCCTATGTCATTCCCAAGAATTTCAGTAAGAGTATTACCTTGAAAAAGACTGGAGAGTTAGGCTTTTGGCTAATGAGAACATGTGGCATGCTTCTGTGTTAGTGTTACAGGACATCATAAAATAGTGGGCTATAAAACCAGCAGTCCATAATAACAGCTAACAGCAAACACTCTGTAAGCCAATCTTTCTGTCTTAACTTCAGAGGAAAATGTGATTTCAGAAGTGAAGGAAACAACTATGTTTCTTCCAAATACCTCTAACTAGAGAGTATTTTATGTAATAAACTAAATGGGAGACAATAGCTTCTTTCATGCTACAGTATGGTAATAAACCTGAGTTTGAAAAAAATAAATGCTTAGTCCTAAGATTATGACTTAGCAGTAATAGCCAATTACCCACATTTAGCTTTCTATATCCACTTTACATGATTAGAAAAAATGGATATAAGGGAATTTGTGTATACACTCCTACATTTCTCAGTATAATTTGTGCTCTCCACATCTGTCTTTTAGATGACAAATTTTAGGTACCATGTCTTTTACAAAACATCAAATAAGCTGTTCATCTAAGTAAAGAAGAACAGTATTGTGCAACCAGAAAAACCGTCGATCAGACTTAACTTTGGAAAACAGCAAGGCTGTTAATGCAGCTTGTAAATAATTGGTGAGATTTTATTTTTCGAAATAGTTTTGAGATACAGAATTGGGTCAATGTGGGAGAAGAATCCCAATGGTGTCTGCTTATGTCAAATATTGCTTTCCATTATACTAGATATCAATCCTTTGTGTTTAAAGAGAAAGAATCCAAATATTTAATGTGGAACAGAAAAACTGTATGTAAAAAGACACCAAAATATAAAATAAATTTGCATTGACATATAAAACATTTGGCTAAACAAACTAAAAGTATGTCCATCTTTTTTTTGCAGATGGCCCAGCCTTGCCTTGCTTATGCTGTGGTCTGGCTGCACATGACTGTATTAGTGCTAAAATCAACCAGCTCTATTTTAGAGCTGGTTTTCTTGGCATTAAGTACCAAAATCACCCAAACTGAAGTTTGCCTGCCATCCCAGTCTTTCTGTTCTGTTTTAGGCAAATCAGTTAGGTCCTTTAAGACCCAACTTGAAAGAAATTTTCACTAATTTTGTGAAATGTCTAACTGTGCTACAGGACATGACTTCCCTTTCCTGCTCAGCACAGTGATCATGAAAGGACCTCCCCAGTTTTCACAGGGCAGCGTGAGTAGAACTGACAATGTATAACCTGGGAGACTGTGCCTTGAGGCTTAGCCATGTGCTGGGCACTGAGATGCCCCCAGTTTTCCTGTTGGTTTCCTAGCTCATGTGTAGTGTCAAGAAAATGCAGCTTCACAATGTTTTTGAAGTTGTGCAGGCCAGCAGCAGCCTTGATGCTTTCATGCAAGGCTGAGACTGGGCTGGTGTCTCCAGGCTGAAATGCTGGGGGCACAACAAGGAGATGGGTTTATGGCTCTGAAGGGATCTGGGCAGCTGCAGAAGCTAAAACTCTTTATGTTTACTTATCCACTCAGCTTTAGCCCCAGTGCCTCAGATAAAGGGCACCTCTCTGTAGATTATGCATCTCTGATAAATGATCATGGTGGATGTATAAGCACCCTGAAAACACTCCCAGGCCTTCATTTATGCAAAACACGTAACACTGGGGTTTGCCTCTATTTCTTTGTGACTTCTCAAATGAACATACTAACTTTTCATCTACCACACTTCCAAAACTTCTCGTTGATATGAAAATTATATATACACAGGCTATATATGAAATCTCTGACTTGGATTTGTCAAAGAATTACAAAAGAAGAAAACTTTGTGTTAAGAAATATCAGTATGTGTGAGACTGGCTGTTTACTGAGAACACAATTCTCCACACATTTTATAGGGCAGAAAGGCACAAAGTATTTTGCTTTTTTACATGAAGGACTTTTTGGCTAGACTTGATTACTCTTGTACTTCTTTTACTAAAAATCATATATTTGAGGGGAAATTCTATCTTATAAAAACAATATTTCATTAAAACTTGATATTTATACTTTTATTTTTGTTCCTGACCAGCAGTAAAAGTAAATATTTGGAACTTGGAGTTTACCCAAAGGACAGAAATTTAGGGTTATAACAAGCAGCACTGCTTACCAGGCCTGAATTTCACATGTACTGAGCTTCCAAACCAGTTCCTTACTGTGTGGCTTCTATAGGAGAAATTCTATCAGCTCATTGTTCACTCATAAGTTGGTCATTCTCAACCATCAATGCATTTGTGAACCTCCCTGCTGTTTTACTAGCATGACTGGGTCAACATGAACCCAAATCTCTGGCCTTTCCTATAATCTGCTGCAAGGCTACCCCGTCAGAGCTTTCTGATTCAGTTGGTGCAGGGAACCAATGCAAGAACCATTTCACAACACATAAAGTGTATTTGTATTTTCCCACATTACTCCTCACCCATCCCTGCCACTAATCAAACATTAGGTGTGACAGAGGATATTGTCAGACATGGGTAAATGTGCTGGATCATTCATCTTCATTGTCTTTGCTGTAGGATTAGAGCTGTCATCTTTTTTCAGTAGTCAATGGGAGAATTTAAGTCTTAGAAGCTTACTTCTAAGTAGTAAGCAATCTGTGTTCCTTACAGATTTCCAAAATAAACAAAATCTTGAGCAACATATCTAACAGCTTGATTCTCTCTTTTGTGTTGAACATTTAAAAAAAAAAAAAAAAAATAAGTTTATTTCCAGTTATATTGAAGTGTATGCCTAAAAATGTTAGCAAAAAGTCAAGTCAATATGAGAAGTTGTGTTGGATGATGACAGGGACTAATTCAGTGCAACAGTACCTCCATTAGCTGAAGGGACTAATCTTGTGGGGCAGAGACATTGAGGGTTACCATGTGTTCATCTAAGTCCCATTTCTAAGATTTAGTGACATAGTAGCAGAGTCAGACATAAGCACAGAGAGAGTAAAAATAACCACTACATAAGGACAAAAATAAGATATTAAAACCTGCCTGTTTATCCTAGTTGATCTTTCAGAAATATTTAAAGATAATTTCATCATAATGAATAAAATGGTAATGGTTTTATTTGGTAGGTTTTGTGGACTGGTTTGTAGTTGGATGAGAGGCACATATGAAATTCATCTTCAGTCCCACCTTTCCGCCTCAAACTATCAACCTTACTTTATAGATGACTGTAAAGCCTCTTGATGTGGTAGCACTCCCTTAACTACCTATCTGCCCCTGCAATCTTAATCTGACTCCATCAATTCTCCTTCTCTTACATGTATGCAAATACATGTCTATGGCATGAGCCATCAGTGGAGTTTTAGTTCTCATGAAGAAGAACTATATGCACTCAGATCTTTGAACAGCTGTGTATTTTTTTAGTCAACTCTGTTCAGTTCAGGACTGCCGCTTAGATGCACTTGAAATTTCAACTTTCTTCGAAGAATCTGTTCTTTGTGTCCCAGTCTCAGACCACAAGCTCACTCTATACTGTGCATCAAGTAAACTTTGAGATCAAAAATATTCTGGTCTTGGGTCTTACTGGAACTGGAAGTAGCAAGGGAAAGGCTATGTATTGCAGGAATCCAAACTATTCAGTATGTCAACACTGTTTAAAGAGACACGTGTGCGTCATATTCTTGTTTGCAAGCTAATTAGATTGCTTGTTTTGAAAGATGGATTAATGAATTAATCACAGGGTGCGGTAGATGTTTTTTCTTGGCATTCTGAGACTGATTTATTATAAAGTGCTTTATTTTTTTCCATGTATGATTCACTTCAAAACTCAAAAACACATAAAATAGAAATGTGAAAATGATAACTGTGTTAAAAAATGAATATTATAATCACTGCCATCTTTGGCACAGCCAGTTTTCATTTATGTTATCTGAACTGTAGATAGTACCAGCAACCATGGAAAGAGGAATGATATGAGAGCTTTCTTGTTAAGAAATCAAAGCTGAATGGAAAAGGGTGTGGTTTTGATTGCACAAAATATCAGACCGGTTTCTGGTTTGAAAATCTGAAAAGAGGAGTAGTTCACATTTTGATGATTTCTCATACTACAGCATTTATGGAATTTAGTTTTTTTTTTTTCTTTATTCAAATCAATTAAATTTTGGCAACTCCTAATATTGCAAAATTCACAGCTCCAAATTTACATTCAAAAGCAGAAGGCAGTAGAGACTGGATCTGGCTCAGCCTCTGACCAGGCCACTCGTTTCTGGCCCATTCACCAAGTTGGATATTTATACTTGCACTTTTCACTTATTTTCCTGTTTTTCAGCTTTCCCATTCTAAATAATTGCCCATCTAATGGGTAGAATTATGTGCATCCTTTTTATGGTGATTCAATCTGCTGAGCACTCTATGGTGAGATCCTGGCCCTTGGCACACAAGAAAAGAAAGAGTCTTACGTTCAGCAGTGCCAAGTTGTGTCATTCTGAGCAGGACATTTAGCATGAACTGTGAACCACCTGGTCTTCAACCACTTTGAAAATGAGAGGTGGAGCCAGATTTCCAAAGGTATTTACCTTAATAAATAGAGATAGATATAAACGCCCAAGGACAGAGATAAGGCGCCCCAGACACTTTTTTAAAAGCTCCTGGGAAATTCTTGGGAACTCTATCAATAGGGGTTAGAAAGCTATGCACTTATTAAAATCACACAAATCAAACCTTTGCAAATGCACTCTTTGTTTCCTGATCCCTTCTGTTTTCACCTTCAGCTATACAAACACTCTCTGTGCAGATACAGGATTGTGCAGTTCCTTCACCAACAACCTCCTTTTCATTCTTCTTCATTGCTAAACCTGAAGAAATATAAGAAACCAAAGCACAGACTACAAAATCTGCGTTACTAGTAAAGGGGACAATGTACACCCCACACATATCCCATAAGGTCATGCACTGAGACAAGGCAGAGTCCCATACCTGTCGATTAGGAAAATAAGCATTTTTCTTGAATACTGACTAACTGTTAAATGGAAATTTAGCAGAAATAATATACAGGAAGACTGAGTCTTAATTATGTTTCAGAGCATGATTATACAAGTGTCTGAAAGAGACATTATCAAACCACGGCGAGTGAATGCTACCAATAATCCATACCATAGATATGGATTTAGTTATGCATTGTAATTTCTTTTGACATCTGCTTTGTTTGAAAGCAATAAAACAGAGAAAGCTGTCACCATCATCCACCAGTTCCAAAAATTGCAAAATCATGTTTTAGTGTGTTTTATGGAGCTCTCACTGCTGCTGAGATTTATTGCATCAGCTGGAAAACAAACTAGTCATTATTTTATGTTTTCAGTTGTCTGATGGTGTAAAACACTACCTTTTAGGCTGTTGCCAAGTACAGTGATGCATCTCGAACTCTATTAATACTCTATGCTCCCACCTGAGAGTCCAGACAGCTGATTTTTTAAAATTTCTTTTGTACATTAGCTAGTGTGCGATTGTGTAGCAATATTCTTGGGGGTTGCTTTGGTCGAGGTGACCCCGAGATGTATAAAAAGTCGCTGTCTCCCAACCCAGCTATCGAATAATGAGCCTGAAGTCTTCGGCTGATGTTTTCAAGGTTGCTTTATTGTTTCTTATCTAAGATATTTCCTGTCTGGCATGCCGAGGTCTTTTCAGCAGGGCAGCCCAAGGCACACACACTGCCCCAGGGGCAGGCACTGATTTTTATACTACAAATTACATGTTAGTTATTTACAATTATGATCCAATTCCTATCACCTATGTTAGACAGTTACATTCTACTCTAATCCAATCCCCAAGTACCTACATCACCAAAAGGATGGGGATTAGGAAGAAGAAGGAAGGAGGACAGGACAACACCCAAGTCCCTCCATCTTGCCCCCTAAGCCCCTATGGTAAAAATCCCAAAAATTTCCCTTTTCACTCTACAACTACTACTATCATGCTATCTAAATTTTTGAGACTTTCAGTTCTTCATTCACCAGTGGTAATTTGTTCCATGGGTCAAACTCAAAGCCGCAGGAGTCCCTGGCTGCCTGCAAGGGTCTCTGATCCCCCTGCCAGGGCTTCTACGCCCCTTGGCTGGAGCTGGGATCATCCAGGACTGTCAGAGAGACATCCTGGGTTCTGACAAATATGACCAACAAGTTTACAATGTAGCACTCAAATAATATAAATCAATATTTTTCCTTGGAATAAAACACACAGCTTTTATCACAGAGCATACTGTACAGAATAGACAGGGGATGGATTTGCCTGAAAGGGCAGGGAAGCGGGGCTATGTCACCAGCCTCAGCAGGCCAGGCCATGTGGTGGGAGCCCCCTGCCCCCTTCTGCTCTCCCTCTCCCCATAGCCACTTCCCCATCCCCATCCCGAGTGATGCACCCAGGGCTGTGTCCCTCCTCAGGCCCTGCTGCTCTTGCTCTGTACCACTCAGCTCACATCCCTGGCAGTGAGCTCCCCCAGCTCTGCACAGTACTGAGACAGATGACCTCCCCAAATCTAAGTGATGCTTCTAGCACAGGCTGTGATTTGCACTGGGAAAAGGGATTTCCCCAGGTAATATCAGTCCTAAGTGCCCTGGGTGCCCAGAAGGGTGGACTCAGTTGTATTCTTAGTTTTTATGTGATGTCCTCAGAAAAATTATTTGCGTTTCCAGCATTACATTACTTTTCACTCGTGACAGTCACTCACACTTAGGAAAATTTGGAGTGAAAGGAGCTCAGACTGTCTGGCTAATTAGCAGAGAGAACATGGTCAGGTCCTGTGGTTCCTGGCTTTTTCAAGAACATGGTGCAGGCAGAGGCTGTTCAAGAGGGCAAAGCAGAAGGAACTGCAGTGAGTCAAAATAGGCTCTCCCCTCCTTCTTCCAGCCCAGGATTCCATAGCCAAAGGATGATCATCGCCATACAACTTGCAAAAATGTCTCTTGGGATTAGGAGGGAGGATGCAAGAGCTGGGACTATTTAATTTTCCTCTGATTTACCTTTCTCAAGTGCTTAAGGTATGTCCTACCTATTTTTCTTTCCAGAAAGCCACTTGAACTGTATGTCAGTGGCTTCTTCACAGAGCTGAGGGTTTCAGCAATAAATAGTTTGAGGGCATTTTGAGGCTCCGAGATCCGGAGCCTCACCCTCTCCAGCTGAGACTCAGCACGCTCCTCCCTAACACTTAATGGGATGAAATCAGAAAGCTATTTTGAAAAATCAGATTACTCAAAACAGAAAAAAAAATAAAGCCTCAAACTTAAATTCTACTGAGTGCTCACTGTCATATCTAAAGGCATAATTCTGCCTGTTTGGTATAGCAAAACTGCTGGTGACTGTACAAAAATGAGGCAGTAAAGAGTCGTATAATTCTCTGTCAGCTCTATTGCAGTAGTTTTTCAAAGAGCTTCTTTACTGTATATTTGGAGTTCAAGAGCAGCTTTCCATCTGCATTACTGCAAGTACAATCTGTAATCTTTTTTCAGTCTCATTTTAAATAAAAAAAATAGAAAATTGGAAAACAAAAGTGAAGTGAGCAGTGCTTCAGTGACCCTTTTACTTTTTAGTGTTTGTTGCTTTAAAAAGTTCTAAGTTCATTAGAACATATGTGATTCATACTGTACAGTTTTGTTTGAGTATTTCTTAGGTTAATTCACATCAGAAGGATGCAAAATTGCTCTTATGAAACCAGTTAAGCATCTCAATTGCCATTACCAAAGGGGCACTTAGGTGTCTACTTGGATTTGAATGTATAATATATTGGAAAGAAGAGTATCCAAACTATCTGATGATACACTGAATTTCTCCTTCAATATAAAATGGTCAGTAATTATCTGAATATTGTTTTAGATTTTAAGAGAAGCCTTGACAAAGGTGGAAGGAACAAATCCTGATAAAACCTAATCAAGGAAAGTTCTTGAATAGTAAAACAGATATTTCCCAGTGTTTTTGTAGAATAGGCTTCATAACAATTTTAGGTTTTTAGTTCAAACCCTATTTGAAGATGTATTGGAGTAAAGCAATGAGTTAGTTGCTCCACCAGATCAAGCAATCTCATCTGTGGGCACTGTAGCAACTCTGTGGGCACTGAAATAAAGATTGGAAACTTTTTGTTTAGCCTTTTTTTGCTTGCACCCACTGATGAACACTGCTTAAGTAGATCTCAGGTAAAGCAGATGCACATGCTGCTGCAGGGGAACACTGGTCTGTGCAAGATCATGTTTCTGCACTTAAAAGGAGGTTACTGAGGTCTTTGGATTCACTCCAGCTCTTGAAATCATGGTGGAGTCCCTCTGGCTGGCACAGTGGAAATTGTACGGGCTCCTTGTGCTCCAGCGCAGCAGCCTGGATCCATGAAGGAGTAGTAAATATCATTTGTCACCACTGTTTTTCTCATTAGACTTCCCTCCCACTTTTAGAGAGGAAAAAAAAAAAAAAAAAAAAAAAAAAAAAGCAGGGTGTGGGTGGAGGAAGCCTTGCCAGTTGTGCTACTTTCTACTGGAGTCATTTCTATAAAGTGTTCTTTTTCAGCTTCAGTAAAAATCAAGATTCTCCCTGTTGAAAACTATTGTAAAAATGGAAAGCTTCTTTCTAGTTTGGTTGTGTAGTATATTTTTTCACCCTCTACTCTCTTGACACTTTAAATAACTTTTATTAGTATAATCTAATAATATAATCATCTTTATCTTGCTTCCCACACACAGGAAAAAAAATCTCATAGACAACACATGTTCATATGCTTTATTAAGTATTATGAGTTTTATTGCTGCATTTCACGCTAAGCTTTAAAAAATGTAAACAGGCATTGCCATCTTAGAAAAGCTGCTGCAAAATTCCTGGGTAGTGCCACTGTGCTAAACCATTGTAATTCAGCTGGCAGATATAGTAAAGTATTTAACCTGTAGTTAATACATTAAGGCCTTTCTTAAGGATCTAGCCTGGGAAATAATAAGGCTTAAGATTCCTGTGTGCTCACCAGCTCGAAGTTTAGCCCCACCAAGTCAGACAATGAATGTGATGTGCTTTGAGTTGCAATTGCATTTAAAACCTTTCACACAACAGCAGTTCAGCACCTAATCTGATTTGTCTGGAAGAACACCAGTTTTGTCCATATTCATCTGAAATTACAGTCAACACTGCCAGTATAAAGGGAACCTTCATTAAAAGTGACTTCCTTTACTCCCACATAATAGATACAATGCTCTACATTTCATAGATTAGTCTTTAACTTGCCTGAACTCTCTTTCATGAATAGTTCACACATGAGCTGGGAACACTCATTTCTCTGGCACTTATTTGGAAATCACAGCTCACGATCGCACCAGTAGATAATGCTTTTATGCTTCTTGTTTACATAGACTACTTTTTAAATATCACTGCTGTTCATTAGGCTGTATATTTTATAATTAACACCCCTTCCCCTCAGCAATTAAGCGATTTATCAGATAACAGACATTACTGTACAGGACCACCAGACACTGAAAAACGAGACTTACTTCAACAGAAGCGTGTACTTCTGTGCTAATTATTGCCAGTGATAGTCTTTCTTACTAGAAAGATAATGAGGCAGACTTAGCTTTCAGTAACACTGATGTAAATGCATAATAATTCTGGCACATCCACAGTGTGGTTCTTCCAGATTCCTAATCATAGCTGGACTGTGTTTCTCTAGAAGAGAATTCTTGTCCCTGTCTGGATCAGAACAGCCGCCCTCAGCTGTATGGCTAACTGTAAACTTCAGGATAAAATCTCTCACCTCTGATCTGAGACACAAGTTCAGGGATTCTTTTAACATGGCCCATTGTTTCTAAAAAGTGGTTTTTTTCTAAAAGAAGTTCTACATTTTCTACCTCCTCAACTGATGAAAAGTTACAGAGAAACAGGAATGCTTCTGGTAATCAGAAATCTGACTCCAGGCACAGAAGATGAACTCATTGTCAGCTTGATACTGAAGTACAGAATTGTAAGAAAGCTCTTTATTGGGGCAAATCACTGTTAAAATGATATGTGGTGAAATTCTGTTTGCCATCATGTACCTTATCAATAAAAATACTGTGTGTTTCCACATGGATATTTTTTTCTCTTTTTGACAGCTAAAGGTCCATTGAAATATAAAGATGAAGCCAATCTTCAACCCTGGAAATAATTTACAAAGCAAATCCTTGAGTACTGTCACAGACCAATAATGAAGAATCAGATTTTCATTTTTATAATTTTATACAGTTTTTTGCAAGATATCATTAAAAAAAATATCTGGAATTATGGGTGACAATGAAAGTTAGAGTTAAAGGGATGTTGCAATGCAGTTTATTCAAATCTGCTTATTCCAGCAACTACTTTTCAGTGGCAGGTATGACTGTCCTGTGCAAATCACTAGTCAGGAGTTTCAGTGGCAGCTTGCCTATGCAAACCCAACTGATTATAATCACTGCTTCCCTCCTCTGCAGTAGAAATTTGCACTGTGACACACAATACCAGATGCTGGACACTGGCTACTATAATAAATGTTAATTTGCAGGATGTTATGGGCTGCATTAATTTTCAACATGGCAAAACACAACACAGTTGGCCCAACCTTCGGCCAGTGCTGTTTCATCAGCAAACTGAAAAAAAGAAGTAAGTACTGAATCATAAAAAAGGCTTTAGATGACAAGTGTTTAGATTAGTCGAAGTCACAGTAGTATCTGAAGGGATATGAGAGTAACCCAAGAACACAAAGCAGAGCAGCACCAGTGATAGCAGAAATTGTTTGTAGCTAAAAAACAAAATAAAAATGAAGGCATTTACCTGGAAATATGGTACAACTTATGTAATAGCTTCAATAAGGAACTGAAAACAAACTACCTCGAGCACTCCCTTTCCCTGCCCCACCTCCTCCAGAATACTCTACAGCCTGCTCACTAGGGAACCCTGTGAAAATCATGTTTTACATTAAATTTCTATATGATAAAGGATTAAAATCCAAGCCTGTGATACTTCACTGAGTACTTCAGCAGCAAGCTCTTAAACTTTAAATTATATTTTTATGCAAGTAAAGAAAGTGCCTGTGGAGCAGCTGCATTACACAGAATGCCAAACTCGTGGATCCTTTCCAGGACATGAGCAGGGTATGACATTAGTCAGGGCATTTTATGATGTGTGAGAAGACACCCAATTCTGAGATAAAAAACTAGAGTGGACCTGCTCTCAGATTTGGGGCTCCCTTTAAATCCTAGGTCCACTTTTGTATCCCATCGAAGATATTCCTATGAAAGTCAAAGGCACAGAGATAAGGAGTGATTTCTGAAACATGATCCCAAAGATTATATATATCATATATCCTATGGTGTTGCTGTTAAAAGGCAGCCACCCTTTACAGTTATAAACTGTGTTTAAATTGAACTTTGACTTCTTAAACAGACTTACGTTTTAATAAGCTATGGCCAGAACATGAATTGAACACAGCTGGAAATGTTAGTGTTAGGTATGAAAAAAAATTCAGAGGAGACTCTGGGCTGCTGCTCTAAACGGCACAGCCAAAATTCATAACCAACAGGAATGGATAAGAGCAATGTCCCCAGGTATCATGCCCTGGCTCCCCCAGGGAGTTTATACTGGCCCCTTTCTGTTTGAAGGTTGGTTACCAAGAGGTTTGGCATGGGACAAGCACTCAAAAGTGTGTCACTAGTTACCTGCAATTGTCTGCCACAGTGTCCTCATTCACCTGCACTAACCAAGAGGAGATTAAAATAAAAAGGGGGTTTGAGACCAAGAACCAGAAATGGAGTGATAGAAAGACAATGGCAAGCACAGACAACTGCTCTAATCAAAAATCTGGCAGTGAGAGAAACATCACTAAGAAAAACAGATCTTGACTAGTTTGTCCATCATGTTTCCTCTCCAAAATAGGCTTAAAGCACAGACTTGAATTATTCTAACTGAAAGCCAATGCTATTTCAAACAAACAGCTTGTTACCCACACAAAAGCTATACAGGTAATGCAACATCAAACAGCAGACCCAGCAGCAGACAATAAGCTAAAATAAGCACGCCTTTGAAAGAAGCTCTTTTGAGAAAGCCAGCTGAGCTACAAAACTTCTGGGGATGAATAACATCAATGTAATTTATTGGCTTTCTTCAAATAAAGACCTCAATGTAAGGAAATGATTGAAGAGACAACTAAACTCTGTTAGAGTAATAATTAAGAAATTATAGGTTCCATTACACATATTGATCTATACAACTCATTCAGGATAATGACAGAACAAGATTTTTTTTCCACAAAAAACATTTTATTAACATTACTTATGAATTTATATTTAGAAAATATTGTAGGTGAAATTAACTGAAATTCAGACATGACTAAAATACAAAATATAAAAGAATGTGCAAAAGTATCACCATAGGCATAACCTACCATAAGAAATATAAAAGTGCCTCAAAAGAGGGATTACTCTTTTGTAGATGAAATTTGCAGAAATTTCTGCTGCTCTGCTTCAACAGCCACTGCATTATCACAAATATCAAGATCCTCTGCAGATGTAATCAGCATAGCTCCATTAAGATCAGTAAAACTATGCTCATCAATGCCATATGAGACTGGAGTAACTTTGCAAAAATTACAAATGTTGTGAAAAAGTAATAGCTACGTTTTTATTTTAATACTTAACTAGCTTATTCATTGCCTTTGTCAGAGCATTTATCAAGTCATCCCTACTCTAAATTATCTCCTGTGGGATGAGCTGCATTTAAATTTATACTTCTTTTACTGTTATGGAGGCTTCTGAAAGCCTTCACTATGAACACTAACTGTAAACGACAATCTATTTAAATGACAGGGCCCAAGTATGTAAATGGCAGGACAATAAACTTCTGAACACACTTGTGAAAGGTTCCTTCTCTTTAGCAAGCAGAGAATGCAAAAAAAAATTTAAAAATACATGGTAGATTTTCAGTGTTGAACTCTCCTTAGTTATAATAACAGACAATTGATTTTTCTCATTTTAATTGATTTGCAACTGCTGAAATATTCTCCCAAGGCAGTAGTAACACTCCCCCATAAAAATATGGAAATCTAAAAAAGTCTTTGCAAAATATTATTGCAAAGACAACAGAGCAGAAGAATCAAATTTAGGTTCATTTTTCTATTAAATGCAGTTCCTTATAAAAAAGCAAATTGCATAAAAAGCAGCTCTGAAAAACAGAACTACGTCAGTATAAAACTTTATGAAAAATATCTTACAAAAGAAGAAAGTGGAATCTACAAGAAGTGTTTCGAACATCCAAGTGCACATCAGCTTTAAGACTTCAGGTTATACATCTGAGATTTTTTAATCAGTTTTCTCATTACTTTTCTGCGGGATACATTTGTTGGCTTGTTGATTCTCAGTTTCTGATTTCCTGCTAACAAAACAAAGGAAGCAGTTAGGGAAACTGAATGACAAAACTGTTACAACTTGTTATGGTTTGGGTTTTGTCCATGTTATGCTGTTCAAGCAGTTATCCAATAATAACAAACATTCCAGAAATTGTAACGTGTGTTCTGCATTCCCTATTCTCACACTGTAAGGTCTCCAGTGTGTTCACCTTTGGCACTGAAATTCTACTCTGCTGCTCTTTTCCTGAGAAGGCATCAAAGCCTTATCTAGATGTCCTGCAGTGACAGCAGAATGGAACTAAATACACTAAATACACTGCCCTCTATTAAAAAAAACAAACCCAACAATCAAACAAAAAAAAAAAAAAAAAAAAAAAAAAAAAAAAACCCCAAAACCCACACAAACAAAACCCCCCCAACTTATTCTTACATTTCTTTGAAGAGTGGGGCAAAGGTTAAAATATAGTAAGTGCTTGTGGGAGATGAAAAGATAAAAATATTTGCTTTTCTGCACAAAATCACAGAAGCTGCAGAGTGGCCTAAGACAGTCAGAATTAACTCTAGACGTGCTTTCAAAGGTTGCATGAATTGTGTGAGAGCAATTCAGAAAACAAGGACTGCAATCTTGACCGGAAATCTTTGTCTTTATACTACCTATTTATCAGCACACAGAGCCACTTTGGCCAGTTCCCACTTCTTTTGCTGTCAATTCCAATGGATTTGCTTTCTTTTCCAATATAAACTTCTAAAAATTAAATTAATCAAAAACCTTTTCACTCAAAGCACTATAGATCAGTTTAACAAACAGTTGTAAATTTTCACAGGGAAGGTCAACTGAATTCAACTTAAGACTCCAAGAGGTAGCAGGAAAGATGCTGAGGAAAAAATAATGGAAGCAGGAGAGGAGGAGTGGCTTAAGTTTCCTGAATTATTTACCTAATGTTGCTGTGCACTCCCAAGCTATAGAAATGAATATGCATAGCACAACATTAATTAGCACTAATCATGCCCTTAACTTTGGTCTTTGGCTGTGCCAAGCCTTATGAATTGTGAAATCCATGAGTTGATGAAAAAGCTTGTAACTGATACTTTACATGTGGCTATCTGGTGCTCTAGTTACAAGACAGACAGAAGCATCTCCTTACTTCTTTCTTCCACAACAACACCACCACAAAAAAAAAAAAAAAAAAAAACAAGAAAAAAAAAAAAGGTGAAGATGAGAGAACCCCTAGGTGAATCTGGCTGGGTGTGGGCTGGGGCAGTGTGCAGGTGAGACGCTGAAGAAGCAGTTTCCTTCCTCCTCTCCCCACACACTCCACACTGGAGCCTGGCCTTACCACTTCACAGGTAGTAATGGATGCAAATCAGATAATCACAAGCATCTCAGATAAACTTAGCATACTATTAGAGACTGTCTCATAATACAATGGCAGAGACACACTCAGACTTGTCATCCACTGAAATATTACTGCCATGACTAACTGGCAGGTGATATTTTTATTTCTGAGGACTATGTTCAGGGTACAATCCTTGCCCCAGCCCTGGATTTAGAGCCCAGAACTGAAGAATCATCTCTCAACACAAGGCTTCTGACTACACAATTTCAATATTGAAGTACTCAGACCTTGTGAATATTATGTTTAAAACAGAGCTACTTTTCAGTTTTTCCTTTTTCCCAAAGGCAATGTATATGCTTGATACAGTCTTAAACATTTTTCGCATTAGTATCAATTTTTAAAATACTGTGCTATGTCTGCTTCCTAAGTATTCTGGGCAACAACATACCATTATGCTTTTCTCTATCCCTCTCATTTATTTTCATACCAAATTAATTAAACTAGAGCACTAAAACTTGCAATAACTGGTATGAACATATGACTGCAAATAAAAGCACAACTGTTTTGATTTTCAAGCACAGACAGTAGGTGGTTTGAATAAAAGCATTAGGAAAAATCAAGTATTATTTCCAAGCTTTCCCCCCACAGCCAGAGAAACAGCTGACACAGCACAACTGATGAGGCAGAAATCTTCAGTAAAAAAAAATGGGAATAGGAAATGTGAGTAGGCAACAGGGAATTGAGGTAGGATGGTAATTTCTGAAAATGCAAAGGAAAAAAGTAAATTGATTTCACAACTGACTCTAATCTTAATTTAAAACTACCCAGAATAAAAGGATATCTTAATTAGTGGTTGTGGAGATACTGAACAGTTTAAAGACTGATTCCTTGCGGGCTCTAGAAAGTAGGCTAAGTATTTTTGTGTTCCCTTCTCTACACTTCATTCAAATATGGTGTAACCACTCACATCAAACTGATCTTGCCAGAAGGATTTAGCAATGCCTTTCAATTTTCCCTGCCCTTGAAAACATGAAAGTCCAAAATGCACAAAGCATACCCCTGAAGCAAGCCAAGGTGAGTAAAAGAACGCTATGAACACTTGTTACTGGTATGTGGACTGCTTTAATTGCTTGTGACTGACAAAATAAAAAAAAACTAAAAAGAAAAACCAAACCCAAAAAGTCCTTACCTTTTCTGCAGACATTGTAGCAATCCATTTCAGTGACGAAGTTGTTGGCATTTCCACCACAGCCGGTATATCTGAACTCTTTACATGATTTAGTCTTGGTGTCATAGTAATAGCGAGGTACAGAAGAGGAACACAATCCTTCATCCTTTGGGCTGTAGCATAGCAAGGGGCCAGCTTAGGGAGAAAAGGACAAAGGAAAAAAAGAGAAAGCAAGATAAAATTACATAAATGTAATCTCTGTACGAGGCTTCTTAAAATTGACCCTGTGATAAGTTTCCTGTCTGAACAGCTCTTTTTCCCCTTGAATTGACACTACTACTCATGACTTCAGAGACTTTCTACAGCTTATTTCTGTGAGCTGTGACTTTGAGAAAGCAACAGGATTATATCCCATAAGTGAAATTCATTGGCTTTCCCCATTTGGGGTACTATATATATATGACATCTAATATTATTACATAATTTTATTCCATATACATAGCAATATAGCAATAATTTTGGTGGAACGACCTCTATAGAGAAAAAAAGGCATAACTTTGCTATGATTTTGCCAGCAAATTCTGCCTGCAGGAAAAAGTACAAATCCAACAACTTTCCTCAAGAGGATGTTTCTTTTTGCCTCAGTAAAATTTTATTTCTCCTGCTGTAGACCCTTTATACACTCATTGTATGTGCAACTGAAATAATTCCGCTTTCACCTAAGAAAATGCTGACAATCTGTCATCAACCACAAATAAATGTTATCAAGCATTACAATAGTTTAGGGCAGTGACAGATTTTAAACATTCTGGTAGGTCTTCAAAGATCCTATTTTAAAATGGATATTAATCTGGTTCAAAACTTAGATGTAGTCACCTGCTCATAATTACCACCATTCTTATTTAAAGTTCAAATGCGAAGATAGCGAAGAATCACATCCAGCAAAACACTTGTCAGAAGCTGAGCTCTTGAGTGCCAAAAACCTGAGCCACCTACCACCATCTCTCAGGCACAAATTTTAGAAAGTTGCTTCTACTTTACATTACACTACCACTTGCCTGAATGTGACTGCCACAATCTCTGACCCATCTGCCTCAACACAGATCTTCAACCTTATTATTTCCCTGTACAGCCCTCTAGAAGTCAAGAAATTGTTTGGGTATAGCTGTGGGTGTATTTAAGATCTCAGCATTTTTGTTCTTTCAGTAACAGCTAAGACAACATATTAAAATTAAAGTGGTCAATATCAACATCTGCTTTACACAAGTCTTCAAAAATTCCACTGTACCGGTATTCAGAGGAAAATATCAAATGAAATATCCTCATATTACTTTCAAAACATCTATTTTATTAAAAATTTGGAACAACGATTACTTTTTTCTGGCAGACAGTGGTCCACACAAGACTGCAAATCTCTGAAGTTGTTGCCATTTCCATAACAGCCACCGTAGATGAATTCCTCACACCTCATCGAGCTCAAGTTAAAGGCATATCTTCTTAGATAACTCCTGCAAGGTCCTACATCAGCCTCCATCCGGCATAATTTAGGCACTTCTGCAGAAAAAATAATTTCCTCTATAAAGCCAACCCTTCATGCTTCACATACAGAACATGGTAGTGCAGGCAAAACGGTGTTACTTCAGATGCAGACAAGTCCCAGTTTGTCCCACTGGCTTTTTACTGGAGGAATCCAATGCATTGATTAGCAAGTAAGCGCAATATTAAGTCACATTTAAAATACCAATAGATAAATTCCACACATCATCTCTGGGTCAACTCACTCTGCATTTTCTACCTAAAACCGACATCAGCAAAAAGTCGCAACAAGCAGGAGGGTCACCAGTTGGACTCGATCATCTTAAAGGTCATTTCCAACCTGAACAATTCTATGATTCTAAGACTCTGTGATATATCGGGTGGGTGCAAAGCGTCCCGCAAAGCCAAGCGGCCTGCCCGGTGTCTCCTCCAGCCCCCTGCCAACCCCGGGCCTCTCTGGGGCTCTGCTGGTCCCTGGACTCACTCTTGATGGTCCAGCAGCTCTTCTCGCAGTCGTCGAAGGTGAGGAAGTTGTTGGCGTTGCCGAAGCAGCCCCCATAGGTGAACTCCTGGCAGCTCTGCGTGTGCCGGTCGTAGTACCAGCGCGGCACCAGGGCGCGGCAGGGCCCGTCGTCGGGGGGCAGCAGGCAGGCGCGCTGCTTCTCTGCGGAGACACCAGACACCGGGGCTGAGGCCACCGCGCCGGCGGGGCGGCCCCGGCCCGCGGGGCCCCGCCGAGGGCCCGCTCCTACCTGTGAGGGGGCGCTGGGCCAGCGCGGCGCAGGCCAGCGGCAGCAGCAGCGCGGGCAGCGGCAGGCGGCGGCCGGGGGCCATGGCGGGCGGGCGGGCGGCAGCGGGGACCGGGGAGCGAGCGGCGCTTCCCGCTCCGACGGCAGCGCTTTATATGCACCGAGGCGGCTTCCCCGGGCCGCCTCCTTGCGCAGGTGGTGGGAGGGGAAGGTCTGATTCAGCGGGGCAGGAGGTCGCCGCTGGCCCGGCCGTCACAGGGACGCGGGAGGCTGCGCGCTGCCGGAGCCCGGGGCGCGGGCAGCCCCCGCCCCGCCGCGCCCCGCGGGGCTGCGCCGCCCATGGCCCGGGGGCCCCCGCCCCGGGGCTGCGGGGAGCTGGCTGGGGTCCACCCCCCGCCCCACACGCATTACGGGATGATGCTCAGAGAGCGTTTCCTGTAAATCACGGCGAAATCCGGGACAGGTCACTTAGCGAAAGCTCCCTCTCTCTCCCCGCGTCGTCCTCGCTCCACGCCGAGGCCGCTCCCTATTCGGAAGCTCCGGGTAGAGGGCGGTGGGACTCCGAAAATCAAACGCTGCTCCTGCTGTGGGTCCTGCTCCAGCCGGATCGACTAGAGAGAGGCTGCTTAGCGAGTGCCGCCGACAGAAATGCTCGGCATTAGTTTACCTCCGTAGTGCAAAAAGTTGATAACTTGAGAAAATCGCGGCATCGTCAGAGGGCTTGGACTCTGGGGGAAACTCGAGGGGCCGAATGGGTAACACCTCTGGCAGTGCAAAGAGAGATGGATTTCAGAAAATATCATGACCTGGTTTATTCTGTAGATTTTAACCACGCCGGGCAATGGGGTGTGATCTGTGGAAGGAGAGGGTTAGCAGCAAACTGCATACTTTCTCTCTCTAATCTATTAAACACATTGCATTAATTAGTGTTTACCCCAGATTGAATATAGTACGAAAGATAAGTGTCTGCAGATTAGGTGTGTTCTCTATAGATAACGACAAACTAATCTGATCTCCTGTTGTTCTTCTCTGATCCCTTTACAGTGACACTGGGCCGCAGTCATGCAGGCAGGCAGGCACTCGATGGGTTGCAATACAGGGCCCTGGAAATCTGTAGCCTGCAGGAAAGAAGCCACACTCTATACGGGCTGTAAGCAATAAGGACTTCAGAACACCCTGATTATTTGAACTGACTTTCTCTCCACGGCTTCTCTGTTTTACTTAGGTCGTGGAGGATTACAACCTAGCTTCCTGACATAGCTTTATTTTCCAAAAAGGCAAAAGAGGAGCAAGACTAACTCCTACCCACCTATATGACTTCTGAAAGGTTATGAATGGCACCTCTTTCCATCCTTTTTCAGAACTGTTCCTTTTTTCAGAATCTCCAGTAGCTAAAAGATAAGTGAGTGCTTTAGTGACAAGAAAATAAGCTTGCAGCTTGAGTTATCACAATGGGACATATCTGCCATGGTTTAGATTCTTATCACTATAACTTTAACTAATGGTTATCTTTTTTTTAAGGGATTTTGTTCATCTTATTAGGCAGAGCAGCTATATTAAAACTTATGTCCATCCAGAATAAAAGAGCCAGCAAATAAAAAAAACACATACTTTTTCTATTTCCAAAAGAAAGCAAATGGTCATCTTTATAATACTGGAAAACTGCAGTGGTTTTAATATTATGTTCTTTAATATGTTGTCCTAGACTGATGTCCTACAGTTTTCATCACATTTTTTGGAATTGAAAATAAAGAAATTTAAATATAGTCAGGTGAGTGAAAGCTTCCCATTACTGAGCTATGGATACCAAGTTCTTCCCACCCTAACTGTGTCAGTGGTGTGTCAGAGCCCACCTTCAGCTCAGTCCTGCACCCTACACCTGCCTCCACCACACCACATGCTCTCTGCCTCTCCACACCTCAATGTTTCTGCTCCCACAACAGACAGGGCTCCTCTGAGACACTGTCCAGCCAGCTCCTGCTACCTGTTTTGACTGGCCCAGGACCAGCAGCTGGTGGGGTTTGGGAACGCAGCTGTCACTTGTAGGTCATGGGGGTGTAAAAAGTGCATACCAGCAGCAGGGGAGGGGGAGATAGCCATAGGGAGAGAAGAAGAACTGATTTTAGTGAACTTGCTAAAGTAAAACTAATACAAACCCCAAGAGCACTATAGGAGCCGTGCTGGGGAAGCAGCTACTGACAGCTGCTTACATCTGGTGAGTAGGGAGAGGAGTGGAAAGGAGTGTGTTTAATGGGAAAAAACGGAGAAGGAAAGGGGGAGGGCTAACTGCCTATAAGGATCTTAGAAGTGGCAGATAACAGATGGACTGCAAGCCCATTTTAATGGCCTGTAGCTATGTTCAGTCTCAGGGGTCCTGAATTCTGCTTCCATTGCTATTGTAGGAAAGCAGCTCCTAGGATAAGAGATGCTAGGTGCTGTACAAACATGCATTGAGGGACCACTCTATTCCAAAAGCATAGAACCCTATTTGGGATCTTGACCTCAAAACTATATGCAACCACAGGAGAATTTCCTAACTCCTTCTGGCATCTTCTGAATGCATCACTTCCCTTATGTTGAGTACTCCACCTCAACGCCTGTCATAACTCCATGTGTCCAGAGACCCTTGGTGCAAGTCAGGCACAATAACCCTCCTATGCAGCGCTGTAGTTCTGCTTTGCAGACGTACCTACTAAAAAGTTGCAATGTCTGGCACCTGTTCAGGCACTTTATATGGGAGTGGTTTCTTCTCCTTTTTACCTTAGTCCAGTTCATCTGTAGTTATAATGCACAAGTATTGAGGAATGTACCCACGCACACCACCTGCTTCTGCCTTAGCCACTGGGCAGAGGAACAGAGCCCAAGGATGCTGGTGGCACACAGCATGAGTCATTTCTATGGCCGGGAGGTGCATGAGGAGAAGGTAGTGAGGAGAAAGATCTCACCGCTGGGCCAAGAGCCCCATCCAGCCTCGCTGCTCTTGTCCCGCACCGGAGTTGTAGAGGGTGAGGCTGGGAAGTTCAGCACAGGAGGGTCTTCCAGCTCCTGGCTCCTGCTGGGACGGCCGGACCTCCCTATGCAGGCAAGGCCCGTGTCAACGCCCCGGCAGCGGGGCCGGGCCGGGCGGCGGGCTCTAATCCGGTCGGAGGGGATTAGCGTACACGTTTAAAGGCCGGAGCGGCGCGGGGAAGGGATGCAGGCGCGCCGGAGAGGAAGCGTCCGCCGCCGAGCAGCGGGGCGACTCGGGCGGCAGCGTGTGAGTGAGCCCGGGGGCGGGCCGGGGGCGGCCGTCCCACAGCCCCGCCACCGCCCGGGGGCTCCGGCCCCGGCGCCCTCGCTGCCCAGACGTAACCTTTTGTCCTCGTTCCCAGCGCGCTTCGGTAGTGTAGACGATGCCAGCCATCAACATCGAGGACCTGAGCGAGAAGGACAAACTGAAAATGGAAGTGGAGCAGCTCCGGAAAGAAGTGAAGCTGGAAAGGCAGCCGGTGAGCGGGCGCGGAGAAGGGTCCCGAAGCTGCCCTGCGGACGGCGGGGCCGGGCGTGGAGCGTCCCGTTCCTCCCCGGGCGGCGGGGCCGGGGGCGGCGGGGCTGTGGGAGCCGCGCGTCCGGAGAGCCCCGGCTGGTTTGGGACGGCCGAGGTTTGCACCGACGGCTCCTGCCGCCACTTTGGGCCAGGGGCTGGGGACGGCGCTGTTTGCACAGCACCACTAACACCGCGAAGGAGCGCCGGTCCGTCGCGGGGGTGACTGTGGAGCCCGGGGAAGGAGCGCACCACCCCGGGATAAAGCGCTCCGAGGGGCTGGCACGGGGCCGTCCGCCGCGGCTGTTCCCGGTGGATTCGGCACCCCTTAACCTCCCCTCCCCGTGAGTCCCTGGCGCCCAAGGCCGGCACAAGGCAGCCTTGCCAGTCGAGGGAGGAGCCCGTCGCGCTCTGTTCCCCTCTTCTGTGGGCAGAACGCGCCGGGACGTGCTGTGCTAGGGGAGGGGTGGTCCTCCCCCGGGAAGCCAGGGGAGCCCTGTCGCGGCACTGCACCCTGCCCTGGGCCCGCAGCTGGGTCTCGGCCGCCCGCGTCCCCGCCCCGCTTCCCCACGCTGTGCAGTGCCCGGGCGGAGGGCAGGAGCCAGACCACAGCCCATGCCCAGCCTTGTTCTGTAGAAACATTTAGACATTTACTCTGATTGTTCCTTTCCACAAATGCTTTCCCCTTAAAGGTTTATGGTTTTGTACGTTTTCTGTAGATCAAAGATGTGCAGAACTGATCTTGCTCCACGATGAAATCCTAAATAAACCCTTATAGTTAGTACCAAAAATACATGGGAATCAGTAGCGTTAGTCGTGTTGATTACATTGAAGGTCTAGGTTTTAGCCCAGAAAATAAGAATGCTGGAGTTATATTTTAGCTGTGAATTAGGTATCAGTGATTGTAGATGTTACAATATAGTCTAAAGCTCCAGCAGAATTGAGGGCTCAACATCCAACTATTGTAGGTATCTATATCATCCCTCAGAGGGTCCTTAGACAACTGAAATACACTCTGCAGGACGTCAAGTTTTTAAAATAACAATAACTTTAAATACTTGTCTACATTTTTGGAATAAACCTAAAACCATGATCACTTTTGGAGAATGGATATTTTTCAATTTTCCTGTAGTAAAGCACAGACAGCATGCTCAATTTTACCAGTGCATTGTAACAGAAGCTTTGCTGTGAGAATGAAATCTGTGTTGTAGTTTCCACAGTCCCCTGGTACCTGTATGAGTGTTACAGGGACAGGGAAATGCAGAAAACCACTGTTGGTACCAAAATGATGAAAACGTCTGCCAAAATTTTCTTGACCCCCACTAACAATTTTATGGAATAAAAAGGAAGTGTCCCTTGGAATTAATAAAAAATTTCTAACTGTGTATTTAAGTGGGATTTTTTTTCTTATAAGTGAAAGTGATCCTGGCAGTGGTGACTGAAGTAAAACAAACCCTGATCCTTCGTATACTTTGGAGTGCAACTTTACTATGGTGTTAGGTGCTCCAATTTGAATGAACAAAGTTTGCAAGGTGCAGAACAAGACACATGTAACAGGATTTGTAGGTCCAGCTTCTTCTTTTCTCTAAGGCTGCTAAATCTTATTTTATGCACTGTTTCATTGTGAATTAACTCTGTTCTTTCTGATGGCTTAAAGCTTAATTTTACCCTGTTGCCTCTGATACAACAGGTAAATTCGTTGGTTCTCTTGTTGTAGTTTTCCGTTTGAAATAAAATATATTTAACAGAGGTGGTAAGGGGTCTTAAATTAGAAATACTAATCGTGTAGTGGCCTGGCCAACAGCTGGTTCCTGCTGCTGACTCTGCACAGCTGTACCACTGCAGGGGCTGCCGGTAGGAAGGGAGGAGGTGGGGATGGAGCAGGAGTGTGTCCTCGGGCATGCCAGATATTCGAGCATCTAGGGACAGTTTCTACTGACACAGGGAGCAAGAGATGTGTGTGCACAAGGAACCTCAGGAGCCCCAGACTTGTGCCCTCAGACTCCACAAACACCATCACCACATGTGCTGTATGTGCTCCTGTACCAGTGAACAGAAACTAAACACACTTCTTCTCCATAGGTGGGTTCTGTGCAAGCTTACTCAATTCAATGCTAGCTTGGTACGAATGCTATGGGAAGTGTTATGGTTTCATAACACAATAGGCACTTATATTAACCATTGTTTGAAATAATCCCAGTTAACTAGTAAATAAATTGTCTTTCCTAGTTAGACTCTCATTCAAGGTGCATCGCTGCTATAGCAGAACTGCAAAGCATAAACTAGTATTACCACTGAAAAATCATTGCTGAATGTTGTTTGTGAAAAACACATAAAGCCATAAGTACTTTGAAACTGAATTGAAAGTTACTGACCCTGAAATTATTGACCATAAATCATGCTGGTGCTGAGGGAGAGTGTGAGCTACAGCTTAATAAAACTAGATTGGCAAATTATGAACACAAGTTAAACTACGCAGCAACTGCTGTTCGGAGTGGCTTTTACATACTCCGACATACTCATGTTGTGTCAAAATCGGGCTGTGAAGAGAGAGGAAGGAAGCTGAGTCTGCACGTGCTTAGTGCTCTGTGGCCAGATATTTTATGCTTGGTGAGAAGGTGAAAGAGAGAAGTAAATTCACCGTTTTCCTCCTCTGATGAACATTTCCCAGGACCGTAACGCCCCTACTTTTTCTGTCCTTTCTCTCGAGGTGTCCAAGTGCTCCGAAGAGATCAAGAACTACATCGAAGAGCGGTCGGGAGAGGACCCGCTGGTGAAGGGCATTCCCGAGGACAAGAACCCCTTCAAGGAGAAGGGAGGCTGTGTCATCGCTTAGGAGAAGGGACCCCGCGCCTGCCCCTGGAGCAGACATTCCTCCCGTACCCCTAGGGAGGCACTAGCGGGTCCCCACCTCCGCCGCCGGTCCGTGTCGAACGAGCGCAGGAGCGGATTTCTTTTTATTTTCTATTTCTCCTTACGAAAATACAGAAACCCTCGCGAAAGCGGCCGAGCCCCTCGCCGGCCGCTGGGCAGGGCCGGCCGTGCCCCGCTGCCCGGCGTGGCCGGCCCCTGTCGCTGCGCGGGGCCCTCTCGCCACCCGCTTGTCGGTCGCTTCATGGCTGTTAGCTGGCATTAAAGAAAACCTGCCCGTAACCCGAGCGCTGCCGTGACTTTGCTGCGGGGCCGAGAGGAGCGGGAGGAGGGACGGACGGGGCGGGGCAGGGGCTGCCGGGGCACGGCGGCGGCCGCGGCCTTTGCCCGGCAGCGGGACCGGCGGCGGCCATGGCGCTGCGGGGCGGCGGGCGCTGGGCGCAGCTGGGCTGGGCGCTGCGCGGCCGCAGCTCGGGGCCGCGGGACGCCGCGGGCACCCCGCAGCACCGCGACTTGAGGGAGGCCCTCCGCAAGGTACCCGGGGAGACCGGGGAGCGGCGGGACCTGGGACACCGGGCCGCGCCGCCCCGTGCGCGGAGCGAACCGCGGCAAGGGCAGCGAGCCGACAGAACGGCTCGGGGTGTGCTTAAACAAGTGAACTTCCCTCTGCCAAGGCCAGAACGGAACCGTGTGTTCCCGCGGGAGACCCGCCGGGCGGCAGAGCCCTGCCCGCAGTGTGCTGCCCGGGGCGGGGCGGGGGCTCGGCCCCGCAGAGCAGAGCCCGCCGGGCACTGCGCCCCTGCCAGAGACGCACCACGAGCGCACATAGTGGAAGCCTCCTGCAAAAAACTAAGTCATAAATCAAGAGGAAACGGGGCGCTTCTGGTAACGTGGCGTGTAAATTGAATGCCAAATGGCTACCTGCAAGTAACAGTAGCGCTGGCGAGCTCTGTGTATTCCCATCAGCGAGGTCAGTGTCACCTGAAATCGCCGTGGTGCAGTTAAGGGCACCTGCCAAAGCCAGAGGACGAGCCCGTTGGGCTGCTGGGAGCCCTGGTGTGGTGCCCGCTGCGGGGCGGCAGCGGCGGCAAAGAGAGGTCCGCCTTTAGCCTGTGAACCGCTGAGAAAAGTGCTGGAGTTCAGTACCTGCTGCAGGGCCAAACAGCATTATCGTGGCCACCACATAAGAGCAAACATACAACGGGTTCAGAAGAAGGGAATGTAAGAACTTACCTCAGATTTATCTGTAGGCAAGTTTCCAAATTCTAGCTGGTTGTGTAGCGCTCCGCTGTAGTTTTGGGGGTTTTTTAACAGTATGCTCTGGATTGCCAGATACTAACTTTTTTTATGTAAGTTTGGAGCTATGCTGTCCTATCTTTTGTGGATGCTTTTAAAAGTTACTTGCAGAATCTTATATTTCCCTGGATAAACTTAATTATTTCCAAATTTCACCTCTCCCCCAGTTCACCATGGACAAAATATAATGGAGTTACTTCTGAGTGAAGCAATATTTACCTCAGGTTTGATTTTTCTAGGCATTAACTTTCACACTTCCAGTGTTAAAATATCCCAAACCCAGTGTAATTAATCAGGTTTTCTATCACCAAGATCTGTTATCATCAAGCTTTGGGAGAATTGTGTGCATCTTCTGTGTTATAAAAAAGAAGCCGGAGCAAGAAGGGGAAAGAGATGCATGACCTGTCACTTTCTTAGTAAATTAGTTTCATTACTCTACATTCCTGGACTCCTTGCAAAGGAGAATATAAATTGATACAGAAAGAACCAGTAGAAGAAGCTGGAAATTAATCCTCCTCTCTCCCCTGGATTAATAGTGAAGAATTTTGTAGCTAATACCATTGTGTCAAATTTGTGCTGATTCTGTCTAGAGGGAGCCTTTATATATCTGTGTAGCTGCAGAGCTATCTGCCCAATGAATTTGTTCCCTGCACACTGCTCTTCATTACCTGCCCAGGGACAGCAACTGCATTAATAAAAAAATTAGTGTCCTGAAATGCAGAGGACAAGGCCAGACCTTGTGAAGGCAGTGATCTGGAAGATTTTAAATCCCACTTCTTTGGCATGGATCGGTTAAGGCACACATTGTTTTGTATCTCAAGTATTTGCAGCTGTGTATTTATTGAGGACAGGGGAAGTATATTAGTGTCTGCTAGTGCAGTGTTTGCTGCTCTGCTGTATGACACAATGTCTTTTTTATAAAACTTTCTCCTCCCTTGTTTTTATGCCCGCCGTGCCTACTGAAGTGCACATAACAGTATACTCTGCCTTGCTGGGTCCAGTGCAGATAATTACATCATGGGCTAAGAGGGAATGTGATGCTACATTTATCACATAAAGCCCTGTGATGAATATGTTGTAGAATAAATCATAGTAGGCAATATCAACCTGCTTTTTTCATTGTCCTGCATTAAAGAAAAAAAAAAGCTTATGTAGTACTTATTTTAGATTTACTCTGATCGTATTGGAAAAAATGAAAAATCACTATTTATGTCAAATCTAGTCTGACACTGTTTGCACAAAGCTTCTAGAAATCGGTGCTGGTTTTTTGGCTTAAGTTAAGCCTATCCCCAATGACTTTAGGATAAATTGAAAAGTGTCCCCTCTCTCTTTGAGAGAAGAATGATCATTCAGAATCTGCAACATTATAAGTATACCTGTTATATGTTCTGGGGCACCTTTTCCATTAGCTAAATCCAGATGTGAGAACCAGAAAAATCAGATAAATGAGCAGTGCAATTCCATGTGTGAGAGCTGGAATTTTTGTTTGTTTGCTTGCATTAATTTTATTATTTAGTATATTAAGTTAACGTACTTTAAATGATCTATAATTTCCCAATTGTTCTGAGCAGGATGAGGAAGAGACTCTTATAATTCCAGGGGGCTGTTTTTAGCAAGGGTATTGAAATAATCCTGTGAGTGGTTTCCTTTACAACTTTATAGGTCAACACCCTTCCTCTTGGAAATTGAAAACGTAACTTTTCCTTAACTTCCCGAACAATGCTTGCAGTACACTGATATCCTACAGCTTGTTTCAGTAATTACTGTAACTGGTTTGAAGAAAAAAGGTTTAACTTATCCTGTGTATATGTCTGATAGTATTCACATACACAGAGAATGTATATGGGTTGTGTATTTTTCTTTTTCTCTGGCATTAGTAGTAAGAAACTTTGGTAAATGGTGAAATTTGACATATGTTTTGCTAGAGTTGCATGTAGTATAAATGACATTTCATTTTATGCCCAGCGGTGACTTGGTGTAGTTACACTGTGTTGTGTGTCTGTAGGATGAGAATTTCCCCTGTGACAATGAGACTCCACCAAAGGACACTGCTGCTTTGTTTGCCACTCTTGGCTTGTATATCATGAGTTTCTGTTTATTAATATATATATTTTTTTGCAACAGTTAATGTCTCTTCATATTAGATCATACAGGATCTGAATTTAATATTGACAATTCCTTTAATATTCTGGTAAAAATTTCTGTAAACTTTCTGTCAAAATAATATGGCTCATCCTGATTACCTGCAAAATAATGAAGGCTGACCACTATTAACATTGGAGCACCTTGGATGGAGTTGGTGTATTTATCATTGTAAGAAATCACAAACCCCTGCCACAGGATGGTCAAGTAATAACTTGTTGGTATTACAAAGAATCACTTAAATGCTAGTTTCTCACTAAGTTGAAAGAGAGAAAACACTCTGCTGGTTCTGAACAATACATGACTGGCACTTGTAATTTTAAAACCAAATTTATCATACACCAAATTTAAAAGCTTCAGGAAGAAAACAGTTAGATGTGACACTGGTAAGGCTCACAAATTCTGCACTGACTGTCCTTCTGTCTAGGGGAAGCAAAATGTATTCCCAGTATCTCGGGTATCACAGTACTCTTTTTCATCTTGTGTCTGACAGAAACATCACACAAACATTTAGGGGCTAATTCTCTTGCTGGTGCCAAGAATTTTTGGTAGCAATTTATCATAGAGGAAATCTTCATAAGTGAATTTTGTTGTTATTGGAAGAGGCAGCTGGGGTACACCACTGTAATATGAGAGACCATCCAGTACACCTACCAGTGACCTACCAAGAAGTGCTTTTAAATCAGTGTAGAATACGAGAGAAAAAAAAAAAATAAGAAAGAGCTTCAGCTTTTTTAAGCAAGCTCTGTAAAAAGATTTTTATCATAATAAGAAAAGGTCACTTTCTGTACAAATGCTTGAGTGTGTAGCAAAAGTGCAATAAAGGCAATTTTGTAATCAGTGTTCCTATTTGTTACTTAATGTCAGAGTAATGCATATATCTGAGATTGCAGTTCTGTCCTCACACTGGACTTTTTCCCTGCCCCATATCAGTATTAGAATGAATTTTCACTGTATCTTAGATTTTTCAGTGAACAGCTTTTAGTAGAACTGTGCCTATTGGATACTTTTGTGCCTCAGACCTAGCTATTATATTGCTTTATCATTGCCACATTTGATTAGGCAATACAGTTATGCATTTATGACAACTAAAATTGTGTCTTAATAAGCAGTTTGTGACGTAGCAACCACCTGGGGTTGATGCAGGTTTTGTCTGACAGTTCAGATGTGATGGTGTGGGCTGCAGTGAGAGAGCTTGTTTTGTTCCCACAGGGGTGTAACCCAGTCAGAAGGAGGACCCAAACTCCAAGATCCCAGCCTCTGGTGGACATTATGCTATATCTCATCAGCACCTCTGCATAGGAAAGTATGATTTGCAGGAGCAATAAAAGATGGTCACTTGCTCAATTTTGCATCTCTTTCATAACTCGGTACAAGGAGCCTGGATACTATTCCAGCAGCCAGAGGTCCGTGTCATCCAAAAGGCTTGTCCTAGATCTGTGCCTAGATTGGCACAGCTCACATTTTTGATCTTGTAGAACTAACCTGGTTTAAAAACATCTGCCCTCAGATCCTAGGAATAGCTCAGCACTCACTTTTTCACAAATTTTGGGATCCTCCCTTTTCTGCCAAACTCTTGGATAGGGCAGTTGAAGAGGTTGTGGCTGTGAGTGTGTAGGAACTGCCAAGACTCTCAGGTCTGCACAGGAGGGATTCATCTTTGCAACTGTCTTTGGAAAAATGACATAAGGAGGGAGAAGGTGTTGGCTGGGATCATGTGTGTTCCTTCCCAGCTGGAGCTGCCTTCTAGCCTCTTATTCCTGAGGAAATGGTTTAGCAGGGCTCAGCTCCAGGGTGATGGGCTGAACCTTTCATTTTCTTAGTATGGTGATGATGTGTGCCCTTTTTGCTTCAGCAATGAGGCTCCCAGATGTGCCAGCATTTGCATAGGGTGGGGGACAAAACATGCTTCTGCACTCCCTGGTGAACTTGTAGCATTTTAAGATTTCAGTAAGTGTTGGCAAAAACTTTGTATTTGATTCAGAGTTTGGAGTTTTTGGTTTCCCAAAGTAAAAATTGTAGCAAGATGTATGGGAACAAAAGATAATTAGTGTTCAAATTTCTGAACCAGTAATCAGCCTTGCTTTATCTATTAAGTTTGTTGCAAAGAACTGCATTGCAGTGAAAAGGAAGAAACACAATGATTTAAACAGAAGTGTATCTAGATACTGACAAATGAATAGACCAGGCACAGTTGCAGAATACTTACAAAGTGCATGCTTTCTTCCATGGAAAATCAGATTTTGTAAAAATAGATGAGGACAGGTATGTTTTATTACACAATGCGAAGCTGCCAACTCTTACATTATAGGGTTTTCTCCTCCTTTATTTTTTTTTCTTCTGAGAAAGGGAGAGTTTCATTTAGTAACTGTTCTGTATTTGATGATCACTGCAGTCCTTGGTATCCCGTGCAGTAGCAGATTGCAGATTACTTTGTTGACTGTGGCACAGCTTAATTGAAGGTACAAAAACAAATTGTGGTGCTCTAACTAATCAGTTTTAAATACCTGTATTTCCCATTTAAGCCTTATGTTTTCCAGCTATTAGGAAAATTTTCTGGGTTTTTTTTCCTTATATAATAGTACTCAACATTGGTTTAAAATCCTTTGGAATCTTCTCTGGAAAGTCAGTTCAGGCCACTCCTATGTGCAGCAGCATTGGAGAAACCCACTTTCTTCTTTTTTCTCAGTGATGTATTCCAGCTGGCTTGAAGTGTCCTCTTCATCCAATAGGATTTTTAATCTGTGTGGGCTACATATTGTTCTGCAGGCACGAAGAAGAACTATTGGCTTCTGCAAATGGAATGTATGAAAAGTTGGGGAGATCAATGTTTGAAAAGCTTAAGTCAAAATTACTTAATTTTTGTTCTTTATTTTAATTATCAGGATATTCTGCTTCTAGGACTTTTTTTCTGCTACATGCTTTTCACGGGGTCATGAAATGGATGTCTACTTTTAAACTGAGCTTTTTCAGTTCAACCCCATATCATCATGGAAAATGTTTTCTTGGCTTGTTTCTAGAAACAGGCTGATGACAGCTCAGAGTACAAAAGTTTCCATATTAATATTGAGGCCCAGCCCCAAATCCCACATGCAAATAGGGCAAATTCTTCACTGACAATTGCTGTAGCTGGTCAGTTGCCCAGGTGTGTCACATGATATACTTGGCTGGGTAGCCAACTGGGGATATTGAGTAAGAGATGCATATTTTATCCAAATTCCAAATCTTCTATATTATGGGTAAGATGAGATTTGTCTGAAGCAGAGAAGTGTTTTGGCAGCATCTGGGACATTTGCTTTATTGACAGGACCCCTTGCATAGCAGTAAGTTATATTTTACATAGATCTCTTAGGTGAGCTCCTAATTAGTAATAGTGTATGTTTTTATAGGAGGAGTGAGGGCTATCCCCCTTGTTTCAATTAGTATTAAAAGAAACCCAAAACAAACCAAACAAAAAAAAAAAAATCCCCAAGCCACCAAAACAAAAACCCCCACCCCAAAGCAAACAAAAAAACCCAGAAAGAAAACAATCCCCAGCAAATGGTCCTGCAAAACTTCCTGAAGACCTTTGCCCTGTGCTGGTGGTGCATCCTGAAAGAGGAAGCAGTAGGCTGCAGCTTCGCTGTCTAGATTACTGCAGACCACAGACAAACTTGTAATTATGGATTTTTCTTGCCATAAGAAAGTGCACTAAATAACTTTGTATGAGCAGGCAGGGTTAGCACTGCAGGGAACATTTTCTGGCTGCTGTGTGGTTAAATCATATTTGTTTAATGGGGTTATTTTTAGCCTGTTGTGGTCTTTTAAGTCACATACTGCCCCTGCTTCTGCACCCGATGACATGGCAGACTGAATGATTGCCTCTTCTGCTGGAGCACTGAGCCTGCCAGGTCAGGCTTGCCACCCCCATGCTGGGTGATCAGGAACATGGGCAGCTCATGGTGTCTGCTGAGGTCTCCTAGTTTGTGTCATGGGGACTGGAAGCACAGCACTGCCAGCCAGCCAGCCAGTGCTGGAGGGACTTCATAAATGCAGGAGGGACAGCAGGACATGGATTTGTCTACTATGTGCCGTAGGCATTCTCATCAGTGAGCTGCCATGGCAGAAGCTCAGTCTCTCTACAGCCTCTCTAGTAGGTAACAGCTACAAGGACATGACCTGCTTCTCTCATGCACCCATATTCTCCCTAGTTCTGTCCTGAATGTGTTTCCACACCTCAGTCTCCTTCCCTCAGCCCTTTCCCTACCTTTCTGAAGAGTATTACTGAGAAAGGATTGTCCATCAAACCTTATTTAGGGATTTGGAAGAGTCTTGAGAGAGTCAAGGAGGGCTGTGACCTCCAAGCCCAGGAGTGAGAAGAAATGAGTAATATATTCTGAGAAACTCATTCAGGTGTGCTTGGGATGCTTGCCTTGGGGGAACCCAGATGGACATCAACATGTGGGAAGTAGGCAGCTGCCCTTTGGACTTAGGACTTTTTTCTTCTATGTTTTTCACAGGGTCATGAAGTGGATGTCTACTTTTAAATTGAACTTTTTCAGTTCATCCCCATATCATCACGGAAAACCTTCCCCAGGCCATCCTGGGGAGCAGCTGGGAAGACCTGCACAGGCTGCATGTGTGGCCAGCCAGGAGCTCACCAGTGGAGTCCTGGCAGCCCTGCACCCCTGGGCCGGGTTTCAGTGTCCAGGTTTGGTAGCACCCACGTGTAGCCCATGGGTTTGCCCACCTCAGCTTTGCCTTGCGTCTTTCTAAAGTACTACCTTGACCTCAACACAGTGTTGCTACAATGCTGAGTTGTCTCACTGTGCAGTCATTGCTTCTTGTAGTTTTGATTAAAACAAAGGACAAGTGTTGTTGTTAAGGCTGTTAATTATTTGCTTTATGTGTTGCTGATATGGAAAGCAAAGGAATCTCTGCTCTATTACCTTCTGTTCAAGTCATTGTTGTGCTAATGTCTAGGTATAACCACCCAAGAACTGTCATTAGTGGTTTGTTGTTTATTTATTTGTTTTTTACATTAAAGATCCTACTAACTGGGTCATCTTTGGTTATTATATTAATAGAACTAAGTTCAATTGGTGTAACTTGATTTAAAGGGAAAAATGATGCTCCTAACTTAATATGGAACAATTATGTAATAAAATCATAGAATCATACAATGGTTTGGGTTGGATAAGACCTTAAAGATCATCTATTTCCAGTGCCCTGCCATGGGCAGGGGCACTGGTCACTAGATCAGCAGGTTGCTCAAGGCTGCTTTCAACCTGACCTTGAACACTTCCAGGGACAAGGCATCCAAAACTTCTCTGGGTAACCTCTTCCAGTGTTTTACCACCCTCTGAGTAAAGAATTTCTTCCTAACATCTAATCTAATCCTGGCCTCACAGATTCTATTTAATCTTCTTAATACAAAATACCTTTTTATGAGACATTTTCTCTTGATTCTCTAGTAAATTAGTCTAATCTCAGCTGAGGTATAACTCACAGGAAGCTTAAGTAAAAATTTGTGTAATTTTTTAAGAATTCAGTTGATTGTTTCAAAATTCATTCAAAATTACTATGATGCTGTACAGTGCTGAAACTGTACACTGTACAGTCTTATAAGGGGTACTTAGAAAAGCTATTGTGTGTAGAACTGGTATAGTCTTTAATTTCTGAATTGCATGATAGAAGGTAATCATACTGGTGAATAATGAAAACCAATCTTTAATTACTGTAAAGGACATATGTACATACTCGCAGTACCCAAATTAATTCAAATACAGTTTCTACTGTTGTAAAATGCATTTATTTTAGAATACAGAATTAAATGGCAATTGCTAATATTTCTGGGTAGCTGCTGGTACAATATCAGCACAAAATACTGAGCATCAGCATCGTACATTTTGTTACTTTTCTCATTTAAATAATATACTAAGTTTCAGTGGAAAATAGTTGAGACTATGGTTGTGATATGGGGGATATTTTCATTGCTCTTTTCTGAAGAGAAATTAAAACTACCTGTTTCTAAAAAAATCTGAATTTATGGTTCTGTCCCCTCTCCAACCCTGCCATGGCATTTCCCTAGTCCTGGGCAGGAAGCTCCAGGTGCTGTTTTCACAAAACTTTATCAAGACAGTTTCTAATGAAAACACTTATTTTTCTTACCATCATTCAAAATGAAGTGAATTTGTTGGCTTGATCCATTTCCGACTGGGCAAGTAGCCAGAGTGTTTTTTAATAATTCACATCTGATAACAGCCCTGAGGCCGTTTTTTTGGAGGCTCCCCAGAGAGCGGCCTGAGCTCATGCTGGGATGCAGGCTAAACCAAAGCTCCCTCCAGAGCCTGGTCCTTTAGGTTCTCATCTTTTGTATTTGGAAGAAATAGCCTGAGAAAACCACAGGTTTTCGTACATGAGACTTACTGTGCCCTTGCTGTCAGGAAAATAACAAATTTTGTTGTGGTTTACTGTTGGGAAAGTTATACGGCTCCTTAGTCAACTTTACATCCCAAATGCCACTGAGATTTGGCAAGCTAGGTCAGGTGGAAAAATTTCTTTTGTGGCTGGTAATATCCATCAGATGGCATCTGTAGTATGTAGTGCTAAATATTTCTACTGATATAAGTTTTAGATCTTGCTATAGTTGGTATCTTAGTGATGGAAGTCTAAATGGTGACACCCATGATTTCCATGTTTCTCATGATAAAGTATATATAAATAAGCAGACCAGCTGCTTGCATACTGCTGAAATCTCGCTTCTGTGTAATTGCCAAACACTGCATGGATACCTTAGGGTTTAAGTTAAGGTGCCTACATAATGTGCCTGCAGTTCATTTTTCTGGGGGCACAAATGTGAGGAAATTCCTAAATCCAAGGGAAGGGACAAATCAGATAGTTAAGTACAAAGCATTACTTGACCTCCTTTACCAAGGTTTTAAGCAAATGTTAATTTTTGTGATCATTCAGTCACTGCTGGCTTGACCCTTTAAAATTACCTCTCCTTGTTTCAGGTAGCTTTTTTAGGAAGGGATGACAACACTCAGTAATCAGTGCTGAAGCACCAGTTAGTTGAGTAGTTCTGCAGTTCTCCAGCAATTTGGCTTATGTTTGTATGTGGTAGTACAAGGGGAGGTTTTCTCTCAATCCCGTTATGATTGTAAATAACATATGATTTCTTGCAAGCAATTTATGACTGAAGTGTAAAAGCTTTTGACAGGACTTAATTAAATCTTTGTGAAAACACAGTGAATGGTCCAATAGCTAAGAAGAAACTGTGGCTATCAGTATCTGGATTGTGGGTCTTTTAATTTATTTTTTTTTTAAAGCTGTACGGAATTTATGGTTTGTGCAGTGATGTTGTCTTTGGGGGTTTTATTGTTGTGTCATGCAAGGAAGATCACTCAGCGTGGCAAACCTCACCTGGTAATAAGTCAGTTCTGTTAATCAATTTGAGTTTTACTCAAAGGCACAGGAGCAAACCTGGAGAAATCATGGCTTAGTCATTCAGAATCTCCTTAACTTCAAAGGTAGCTTTGTATGTAGGCGAAGAAACACTTGGCCCAGTACCAACCACAACAGACAAAACTCTGTGTTGTTATATTCACCATATATTTTTGCCAAGATCCATCAAAACACTGGAATAATTTTTTGTATGCTCTCTCAGGTATTCCCTTGGGTGTTACCCAATGAGCATTGCCAGATGTTATTACAGCCAAAACAGTGTTTCATCACCTTCAACATCGAGGGTCGACATCTCAGTATCTGAGCATATGGGATATGGCAATAAAGAAGAGAAATGTGAGCTCTCCTAGATAGGGTTCTGACAAGTATTTTTTTTACTTATTGATCATTAGGCCTGTGTTAATCAATATAACAGAGGGAGAGTGATAATGACTACTGAATGAGTTAAACATGCAGTATACAAGTTTCTCAGAATTTGGTGAGAGAAGTGAAAAACTGATTTTTTTCTGTTACCAGCATTCAAGTATGCTTATTTCTGTGGCCAACTGGAAGGCAGAAAGCAGCCATATATGGGCTGAAATTCTTCAAAGAATGTGCAATAAATAGATAGTTTGGAAGAAGGTTCCACAGGGTCTCAAGAACACAGCAGACTAGGAAGGACAAGATCCTATTTCCAGCTCAAGAAATAGCACCACAGGACTTGTTTATTCAGTGGAGAAAGACTAAGAGGAGTAAGTTCTTGAAAAAACAAATTCTCTCTTCATCAAACAGTGTAGTAGTAAAATCATGGTCACAGGTTAAAGGCATTACCTTTCTATTGGGAACTGGTGTTTGTTTTGGTAGGGTTTAGTCTGGGGGAGGATGTTTCCCATTTGAACCCCTTCATGTGGCTGATCGAGGTGTGTGGTGCCCTTGTCTACATGGCAGAAGCAGCCTCTGCCCAAGGCCTGGTTTGGCTGCAGAGGGGGGCAGAGGTGGGCACTACCCAGCTGCCTTCTGATCTCCTAGGCAGCAAGAGCACACCTGCAGGCTGCCCACTTTGCTCCTTTCCTGTGGCCATGGAAATCCAGGACTTTGTGGAGCAAAATATCTGGCTCTTGTGCCCTGAAACCTGAAAGTGCTGCTGAGTGTAGTGGTGCACTCCAGATGGGTTTTGTTTGCAAAGGCTGGAAGGGAACACTGCAGCCTGAGCAGTGTAAGAACTGTAGGCAGGCAGTTTAGGATGCTGACTTTTGGAAGGTGTGCAGCACTAGCAGTAACACAGTCAAGAGTTACTCAGGGTTGGGGAATATTATAAATTCTGGAGCGAGATCTTACTTTTCCAGTACATGTTCTGTCAGACTTCTGGGGAGGTCTAAATACTAGACTAGACCTAAACACCCTGAACAGCACCGACTTCCTTGAGAGCATTTCAGGCAAAGGGAGAGGAAAGGAATCTCTTCTACTTGACTTTCTTGGTACTGTGTGTGGTCATCAAGAACAGATCAACCTTTTTTGCCAGGTTCTTTTGAGGATAATCCAGATTTCCCTTCCCGTCTCTTTCTAGACACTGTACCCAAAAATGTAAACAAATAGTGGGGGAAACAGCCATTTTCATAGACCTTGGAAAGGCTTAAATTAACCCTGATGGCCTGTTCTAGTAGTAACTGCTAAAAGAATTATTTACATTTGCTTCCTTACATTTGTTGTAATAGTTGGTGAGTGGATAATAAGGATATCCAACAGGAAGTAAGAAAATTGGTGGAATTTCAATTTTTTCTCTGTATATTGTTTTTTCTTTTTCTTCTTGAATTACGGTTTTTAGGTGAAAGTAGTCAAAAATTTTTATGCAGGATTCCTGTGTTTATAACTTTTACAATTTGTTTTCCAAATCTAGATCATTGACAAGGAGATTAATCCCTGTGTGGACAAGTGGGAAGAAGAAGGACAGTTCCCAGCACATAAAGTGTTTAAAATCCTGGGGCAGGCTGGATTCCTTGGTGTGGATAAGCCAACAGGTAGGCAAGTGTATAACTCCTGACTGTTAATAGTGATAGGCTGAATACATTAATTCACTTCTGCCTGAGTACAAAGCATGGGTTGGAATTCAGTGCAAAGTTTACTTATATTCCTCAGTATATGCTGGTTACTGACTGCAAATACACAAAATAACATTGTTGAGCACTTAAGTTGATATTCTTCTAAATACAAATCTTAAAACCTGTATGATTGTTATTTTAAAATTAGGGAAATGAACATCAATTTTCAACATAAAATCTGAATAATAACTTTTCTTCTAGATCCAGATACGTATGAAATAATCCAGATCTTCATTAAAGAAACCACAATTTATAAGCATTGGAAGTGTTTAAGGTTTGGGTTTTCATACTTCCTGAACATGCAATCTCTCTATCATTCCAAAGGATGAGGATAGTGTGGCCTTTAGGCCATTATCCCCTAGATTGTCTTTAAAATGCACTATTCCACACCATGGAAGCCTGAACAGAACAGGAAGCTGATGATGCAGAGAGCAAGTTTTTGTGTTTATGTTTACATACATGTAGGTGACACAAAAAGTCCAGAGGAATAGGAAGTATTTCTGCTCTTCAACTAAGATACATGCTCTATCTTTTTTGTTTATATGTGATATAGTATATACTTGTTTTCTTTTCAAGTGCCACAGTTACATGTTCAAGTCAGAATTTTTTGTGATTATTTTTACTCCCATTTTCCTACAGTTAGAGCAGCCCAAAGTGGCAGTGTTTGAACAGCTAACTGCAGATAAGTTTCTGTATGGAGCAGCTCACACAACCTTAGCTATGCCACATATCATAATATTGCTAAGGCACAGGGTTCTGTGCCACGAATTATGTCTTTTTATCAATTTCAGAAGAAATTAACTCGTATTCTTATATTACAGTGTGGAAGGTTATGCCACAGCTGTTCTGCTGTTAGATCTCAAAGAACTGTTGTGCTGGGATTGTCTGACAATCCAATTAGGTTTGAGCTAGTATTTCTTTAGAGAAATGCTGACAGTTCAAGATTATGCATAAGATCTACTTAAAGGACAAATAGGATTACTGGGGAAGAGAGAAAAACACTTCTACTTTCTGCTATAATTGTTGGATAGGCAGATTTGAATGGCATCTCAGTGGGTGTCCTTTGCTCTGTTTTTACTCATGTGGTTGTAATAATGGTGCATTTCATGGCTGACAGAATTCAGTTCTGCCTTCTTATATTCACCTCAGGGCATGCAGAGGTTTCAGCTTGGGTAAGGAACCTCAGTGCTGAAGGTGCTGCGCATAAAATGTTAAAGAGGTGGAAAATTTGTATAATGCTCACAAAATAGCTGGACAAGAAATAACTGGAATGAAATCTAGTGAAGACAGACCCATGGAGGTAAAGGTGGTACAGAAGGTTGCATGTACTAATTACTCTTGTCATACTCATGTTTAAGACTTTTTTAACTTTGGTGTTTGTATCTAGCTGCTAATGTAATTTATTTGACCGCTGCAGCTACATTTTTTTAAAAGGTACAAAAAATTGATAAAATCCTCAGCAACATGTGATCCATCTCAGTTCAGTATTGTTGGGTACAGAAAGTGCACCAACTCCTTGGGAGATGCTGTCTTTGCAGCATTCAGTTGTGCAGCAAAATGTCACCAGATCCAGCTTTTCTCTGCAATGGTGTAATGCCACCAGGTACATCCTGGAAGTCCTGAAACTTTCTCATGATGGCAAGTCAAAGTAAGGTGTGTAACGACACAGTCTCAACTGCACAACTTTGGAAAAGCCTGACATTCTTTGTCTTCTACACTTCTATAAAGTGTTTAAGCTTGCTGTATGATTAGTGTATACTGTAAAATGAAATTAAAGATGCACTTTTGTACTCTGCTCAGCCACTTCTGTTATTTATTTGCTCTGTGCAGAGGAAGGGAAGTCTTATGAGATTTGAAGAAGCCAAGAGAAGTCAGGAGCTTTGGAGGGGTGTTGCAGGAGGTCTGAAGAAGGGAAATTAAATTGATTCGAGGAGAGCAATTGCAACGCAGAGCATTTGTGAGTTAACAGTCTGCCCTACCTTCTCTTTCCAAACCAAAATTATCATGTTCTATCTTTTCAAATCCAGACCATAAAATATTGTCTTTAAAGAACTCTAATTTTTTTGAAGTTAATTCACTTTAGAAATAGTTGCAATTTTAAAATACAAGTTTTATTGAATTTGTTTTCCAAGATCATTCTGTCAAGTACGGAGGGTTTTTTCCCTGCAGAAATAATTTTGAAACATTAAAAATTATTTGGGCAGAAATGGGTCACAAACTTGTTTTGCTTGGATAGAAGGAAACATCTGTTGGATTTCAGATTTGTTGAAAATGGACTTTTTCCTGTGTAAACACCATTCCCTTTATGAACAATGAGCTGCTTAATGGGAGTCAGGTTTTCAAAGAACGTGCCTTACATGTGTCCCTTATCACTGGAAACTTTCTCTGTGTGGAGGACTGATTTGGGGCACTATTTGTATTGCAAAGGCTCCATCAATTCCCACTGTATGCAGTTGCAGGCTACAAACTTGACAAAGCTTTTCCTGTATATTTTTTCACAGTTGTTTACGCAGTAGTTGGTGAATATTGGCTGTAGTTCAGGATGTTCATTGGAGGTCATGTAAACACTGTGGGCAAAGCTCAGACATGCACCCATAATTGGAGAATTTTTATGATCATCAGTAGATTTAACTTACTGTCCTGTCAGTTCTCTGCCAGAGAAAGAGTCTTCTCTTTGACCCATTTCTCTGCTCTGGTATTTTTTAAATGACTCAAAAATAGTGCATATGTTAGTTTTCCATAGGAAGAGTTTGTGTTCTGTTACATTACAAGATTCTTCCACTAGTAAAATAAATGGTGAAAAGTGAGCATCATTTGTGCACAAAAGTTGTCTTTTGCTCTATGCAAAATATGTTTTGCAGAATTACTTCATTCAGGATTTAAAAGATAAAAGCAACATCCCTATATACTTATTATTCTTCATTTATGTTTACTGTGTATTTCTCCATAAATTACAAAATTCTGAGTTATTGAGCTACTGCCAGTCCCAAAACTAAGGGCAGAAAATGCTAGGGCAGGCAGCAGAAATATTTTACCAGTCTTAGTAGTTTGCCATTGTCTATTTTGCTAAGGGAAGTGGGCAGGACATATTCTTTGAACTGTTTTATGTGCAGATTAGATAGATACTGGATTAAAACCTGAAAGTATCTATGTGGTTATTTATGATCTTATCATTTATGAATCAAAGCTTTGTCTGTTGCTAAATTTTAGGATGTGTTGCCAGAAATGCAGGCTCAAAATGTACTGTGTGCCTGCCTATGCCAATGCAGATGATTAAGTTGTTTTATCAGCTGATGTAAAAGCACAGGAATCCTGTAAAGCATGGGAGAGAAAGGTTTGTGGGAGGACAATGTCTGCTCTGCCGCATATTCACTTGGCATCGTTGTGAAACATGAGTGATAACGATGCCTACTCTGGGTGTTTACACTGGCAGTACTGTAGGAATATTTAGTGGAATGCATTAGCATCTAGAAATAATTGTGACAAGTTTATCCGAGTGGTAGCCTTCATTTATTAATATCAGACACTTAGAAGTGAACTTAGAAAATATGTTCTTATATATTTCAGGAAAATTAGGCAACTGGTAAGATTTGCCCATAGGATGGGAAAGTGTAGTTCTACACTCTCTGTTCCCTTCCCCTACTACTGGGACAAATGCCAGATTTGGGACTGGAAAAAGTAATAATCAGTACCTTCTTGTCACTTCAGACAGAGAAGCATATAATAAAAATAATGTTTCAAGTGATCAATTGCACTGCAGTTGGAAAATGAAATTATTTTCCTTCAGAAATTCTGTTTATTATAAGTGTCTCTGTGTTGAGTGTGGGGAGGGAATATTGATCTATACTATCCTCTAATGTTAATTCTGTTGTTTTCTTCACAAGTATGCATTTCTCTGGTCAAATGTGAAAGTTTGGGCATGCAGACTCACTTGGAAAGAGTGTATGGAGTAATTTTTCCCCTTTCTGTAATACTAAGCCTTGTTATTATATAGAATGAGCATAGAAGGACCTGAAAGGAGCAATAACTAGAAAGGGATTTAGTAGTTCAGGTGAAACAGGGTTTGATGGTATCAAAGAAAGTAAATGGAAGATGTTCAGATATTTCTGTGGGTAGAAATAGGAGGGATATATTTGTCAGAAGTGAGTTAATTTGTCCCAAACCATTTCTGTATGGCAGTAGTGCATAGCAGCTTCAGCGCTTGTTCTTGGTTGAGTAGATTTAAGTACAGTCAGCTGAATTAATTGCTTGATCATTTTTCCACTTACAAAAAAGTGCAGTAATAGTTAATAAATAATAGTTGCACTCTAAAGGTTTGCAAGAGAAGCCTTTGGGCCATGTTTTCAGAAACCAATGAACCAGTAAATCAGTGTTTACCAGGTATAATTTATACATCTTTTGCAATCAAGAAATAATTTTGATAGGCCTCTAAAAAACAGCAGACCAAATCAGTCACTGCTTTATTTGAATGAATTTGATGAAAAAAATTGTGTGTGTGGCAGGAGTTTGGAGACCTTGATCAGATAATTATGAGAAATTTAAGGTGTTTATTTGACCTTCTAATTCAGTGGATTGGATTGAAATCTCAGGAAAACAGGATTTTGTATGTGTATATACAAAATTTTGTATGTGTATAGACCTGAGTTCTGTGTAGTTGAGACCTTTTTTCCCTCCTTCACTGATGTGAAATGCTGACTGTTCAAGTCCCATGTAGTATCTTGCAAGTGCATGATGAGATTCAGTTGAAAATGGTAAGGGGGGGACGGACAGTTTTTTTGCTACATTTCACAGATCACCAGGTATTTCTGATCAGACCGGGAAATGTACTCTTGAGTTCATCTTTGTTTTTTTTCCTCAACTGTGCACATGACTTGGGAAATGGTTGTGCTTCTTTTCTTCATGGCTGCTTGACAAATGCAGTGGTACCCCTGGGAATAACTTGTTCAGCTATCAGTAGCAGCCAGCAGAGAACTGACTTACTGAAGGACACCCAGTCTTTGAAGAAGAGATAATCTTCCTTTAAATATCTTGTTGATAGAGGGATCAGATTAGTTCCTGGGAGTCTGCTTTTGGGCTTCAGATAAGGCAAATCCTCACACTTGTGGCTTGTAATGCAGAACACAGCAGTACTTCATGCAGTTCAGGCGTGCTAATAATAATATCTTAGGAGTCAGACTTGGGAATTTCTGAAATCTGGTACGTGTACAGGTAGTTACAGGTTATGTCAAAATTATATTGAGAAGGCAATTTAAAATGCCTCTTTCCTGGAGAGAGACATTTTAACTTCCTGGAGGAAGTTAGAAGCATTTAACTGGGAGCAAATGCTCACTTATGTATGTGCAATTAATGCTTGAGCTCTCGACACACATTTCACAGCAGACCTGCCATGCCAAATTCACTTCTGTGTATCACAGGCTTTGCACAAACTGTCAGACCCACGTGGTGTCTTGAATCTGACTAGGAGCACTTAGAATCTGTTTGCAGAGATGAGTGTTAGAAGCAGTTGTCACTCTTCTGTCCCTGTTGTGCACCTGTTCTACTTTGGGCTGTGCAGGAGAGTCTGTCCTCTATTGTACTTGATTTTCCTTCAGTTTCTAGGAAATTGTTGGGCTTGGGGATTTTAAAACTAAATATTTGCTATTTATATTTGCTAAAAATCTGATGTTCTTGGTTTAATAATTGTGAATAAGAGAAGAATGCAGGCTAAAGAGAGCACTTCAGTATATTAAAGAAATTTGAAATAATATAAGACCTGAAAAAAATATAGGGATTGAGACATTATCAAGTAAGACATGCAGTTCAGGAAGTTTTTATTAGAGGAGTCTTGTTTATTCTTTACTTCTGTAGATGAAATAGCAAGACTGTCTCTTGACAAAGCTTGGCCAATGAATGAGCTTATACTAAAATAACCTGAGTATTAAAAATCTCTTTAATTCACACATAGCTATCCCAGTCTCAAGATTCTTGATGTCTGTCATATCCATAAATGGCATAATTTAAAAGCTTTCTGAAAGTATAAATGCACCTCTTATGCTTACATGTCAGTACACTAATTGTGGTGAGTTTGGGAAAATTATTTTTGTGAAGTGTAGGATTGATCCAGTTTTACCCACTCACTTTTGCATTATGAACTGCTGGATGTGAAGGTTGATTTCTTACATGGGGTTGAAATGGGGAAGAATATTGTCAAACCATCACTTTGATATTCACATGGAAAATCTCTGAAAAGCTGTTGACTTGTCAACACTTGCAGATCCCATTTTCCAATTTTGAACATCTGTCTTGAACAAGGGATTCTAAAAGATTGCAGTAAAAGTTTGTTCTTCCTAGTTGTGTTTCTATTCCCAGCATTTGAGCATGGTTAGTTGGAGTCCAGGCTGTGCAAGCCTGAACATGTGTAGCCAAATGCAAAGAAATGAAAGGAAAAAAAACCCAACAATACAAACAGACAAGAAATGTATTTTGTTTTGTTTCTCCTTCAAACATTTCTAATCCTTGGTCACACAGTTCATGCAAAATCTTTTGCATCATTATTAATCTAATCCCTGGGGATCTTGCATAAGGCCTTAGTCCACTGTCTGTAAGGAAGTTTGGAGGTCACTGTAACAAAAAAAATGCCTTTTCATACAGCTGAAAAGCAAGTCATGTATCTGCTCATGGCAGGAGATTTGGAACTAGATGATCTTTATGTGTCTTCCAGCTCAAACCATTCTATAATTCTGTAGAAAGGAGGACAGACAAAGGCACGGAGCCAGCATTTGTGAATCTGTGTGTGACAGGCAACTTAAGGATAAGCAGTGCACACAACACTGAGTAGTTTCATATGCTACCCCATAACAAAAAGATGTCAGGGAAGGATAGTAACACAAGGAATTTAGCTCCTTGAGGCTTATTATTTAAATAAGACTAGAGCAGGCCATTTATGGTTTTCTTATTTGATGGACTGGAACAAGTGAGTTTTTAGGCAGAGATGCAGAGAACTGAAATGCGTGTTTTAATCATGCTGTATTGTGGGGAATAGGCGTCATCATTTCACAGCAAAGTTATCTATACCTCATTAGTGGTTGTGAGTCTTACATTTATACTGCTTTTTGGTCTACTTCAAATTAATTTTTTACTTTCATTTAACACTGATATGCACATCAGAGAGTGCATGGTATCTACTAAGTGAAGTAGGAAGTGAGAAACTTGATTTTATTCCAAAATAATTCTAAACTCTATTAAATTGGACTGAGAAGTATTTGGGTCCTACACTCTGGTTTCTTGGCACAACCCTGTTGAAAGTCTTTTATAGGGTTTGTCTAAATAATGCACTGTATTGTAGATTTGAGATTAAAAAAAATCCATGTATCCTGAGCTTCTCACGTGGTTATTGAATTAAAAAAAAATGCTTTTGAAGTGCTGATACATTGGAGACAGGAGTGAAGGATGTTTTACAACTTCAAAACTTGTTCTTCAGTCTGGATGATCAGTGCAAAACAAGTGCTTGGCTCATTTGTGCAGAGGCAAATGTGTATTTGGGGCCATCATAACTTGAATCACATTATTTACTGTGTGTCTTGCAACTCTGAAGGGTATGTAAATTCCCAAGTACCCTGAAGCAGAGGCTCAGGTGCACGCAACCATTCTTTCCAGATGTAATATATACTCCATATGGAAAAATAATATTTTCTTCTGCGTAGTTCTTTGTAGTGATATTTTTTATTTGTATATACATTGTAAATGTTTGCATATATTGCATTAAAGTAAATCTTATTTTATACATAATTTGTATATATATATATATATATATATATATATATATATATATAAAATTAATTTTTTTATTCTTTTCATTCTCTTAAATCATAAAATCATAGAATACCAGTTGGAAGGGACCTCAGGATCATCTGTTCTAATCTTTCTTGGCAAAAACATGGACTAGACAAGATAGCCCAGCACTCTGAATCTTAAAAGTGTCCAGCACTGGGGGTTTCACCACTTCTCTGGTGAGACTATTCTAATAGCTCATTGTTCCCATGTGAAAACTTTTCCTTTTGTGTATAATCAGAATCTCCCCAGAAGTGCCTTGTACCCATTATCACTTGTCTCCTTAGTGCGATTTCTTGTAAAAGAGAGTCTCCGTATTTGATCATCTTTATGGGTCTTTGAACCCTCTCCAGCCTGCCCACATCTGTTTTGTGTAGCAGGAGCCAAAATTGAGCACAGTATTCCAGGCATGGCCTGACAAGTGCTGAGTAAATTGGGAAAATGACTTTGCTCTCTTTGCTGGTGTTGGTTGTGCAGCCCAGCATCCTGCTGATTTTCTGTGCTGCAGCAGGACTCCACTCACTCACTCATTGAACTTGTCCAATAGGACCCCAGGACTCTTTACACAGAGCTGTTCCCCAGCCAGGTAGACCCCAGCCCTGCTTAGGTAAGATGTTCTCTCTGCAGACTAGCATCAGAATGCTGGAAGTGCAGTGTGGTAGTCTTAATGGGTTTTGTTTTTTCTGGTCTCCTACGTGTTTTAAAAGAATGGTGCAGAGAGCATCTTTTAAGGGAAAACACACAGCACTCAGGGCAAACGGGATTGGTATCCATAAGGAATGGGTGCACAATGCAGTGTGAAAACAGAATGGGAGAGTAGCAAAACCGTAAGGCTCTGTGAAACAGTATCAGCAAGCAGGACTTGTGGGTTTGATGTGCTGGGCAGAGTTTGTGGCAGTCTTGCTTCAGTAGTGTGGTGCCAATAAAACTAGAGGAGCTGTTTTGGTTATTTTGCAGCTGACCTTGTTGACAGAAACATTGGGAGGAGAGGTGTCAGAAGTTTATTGGGGCAGAGGTTGGGGACCTGGCATAGGATTTGGGAGGAAATGAGAGAGAAGTGGCAAGACAGGGTAAAGATTTGTTTAGCACTTTTATTCCAGGTGTGTTTGGTTTCATGCTGTCATTTCAAAGTCATGATCATCTGGAGGAAATATAGCTTCACCCTGTTTGCAGAGGGAAAAAAAATAGGAGAAGTGTGTGTCAGTTAAAAAAAATGAAAAAGAGATTGAAATACAACCTTTTAAAAATTTATTTTCCCTCCATTGACTCAAGAAACCCTTTAAATACCTTAATATTTTAAGATTTTTTCAGTAAGATAAAAAGGTTGGAGCCTTTTTGGAATGCAGAGACTTATGAAAAGTATTGTTTAAGTATTTGAAGTGTGGACCAACTGTGAGAGACATGGTGATAGGGAAAGTGTTCTTCCAATCACCAGAATTGTACATACACTGAAATTTAATTTAATTTTTCTGTTTTACAGGAAAAGCTTTGAAGTAAGACCTCAGTGTCAGGGTTTTATTTGGTTTTTTTCTTTTTTTGTTTTGTTTCTTAAGCAGAGTCATGGGAGGCCATTTGTGATAAACAAAGTACTTATTGCAGGACAGTGTATTTCCTGAGGAAAGTGTCTGTTTGTTCTCTTTGTGCCTTTCCTGGGTGGCCTAGAATAGCTGATTTCTGTTATCTCTAGTGCAGTGATTATAGTTTTTCATCAGACTACAAACCTCTGTGGTCTTGCCTGCCCTGGGAGATGCCTTCAGTGCTGGATAGCAGGAGCCAGGAACGTGGCATGACTCTGGAGAAGGGCAGGAACTTCTTCTGTGGGACCTTTGGAGCACCATGACCGTGCACTTCCCTTGAGCCTGTGAACTGGCAGAAAATGAGCATCTGTCCAGATCCTCAACCACTTACAAATCAGCTTCACTCGTACACCTGAAAGGGGGATCAAAGATGGAATTAATCAAATATTTCCTTGAATGTGTATTGCAGGGGAAGGTATATGAGTTTTTCATGGCATCATTGAATGCTTTAAAATTCTTTGAAGGTGACTAGAGTCAGCATTTCTTCTGTTTCCTGTACTGTTTGTCAGAGGAAAGGAATGGGACTGTTCTCACCCTTGCTTTATTTTTCAAGAACAGGGGTCTTTCAACAGAGCAAAAGATCAGTGAGTAAGAAGCCTTCTGAAAGGAATTCTTTTTATTTTTTTCCTTTTTACATTATGCATGTAAATGTAAAAAAACCCATTTCTGTAAAACTCATTCCACAGTAATCACAAGGACCAAAGTCTAACAGGAATCCAGAGAATGTTAAATAAATGTGCAGATGGTGGCACATCCACAGTCACTACAGAGAGAGTGATTGTATTTCTGATCATCAGCCGCTCACTTGGCAGGTGAATACACCATTTCACAACTTCTTGTACTCTGTGGCCTCACCACACCCCCCCCCACCCCCCCCCCCCGAATAGCACATCTAGCACTGCTCCATGTCCTGGAATCTAAACCTGGCAAAAACATTCACAATGCATGTTTTGACTTGTTTAGGATCCTTCTGCAACCCAAGAAAGGAAGCCTTTAATTAGTCACAGAATGATAAATTTGGAAAAGACTCTTTGATCATCAAGTCCAATCATTAACCCAGCACTGCCAAGTCAATTTTTGCACTTTTCTCTTTGTATGTTTGAATGGTTGTGAACATATTTTTTACAGGTCATTACTATCCATATTTATTTTATAAATCCTTCCAGTTGTTTTCAGCCATCTCTATCTGCTTGTGTTTCCCACTGAGCCTCATCTCTTTCTTCTTGCTTTTTTTTCTCTCTTGAGAGGATTCTGGTGGGTCCTGTGTAACTTCCCTAATAACTTCTATTTGCTATTTCTTCCGTTTGAACTGACTTTGGAAGGACTGAATCTTTTTTGAAGGACTGAAGCCTCAATATTGAGGCTTGTTTAATAATAATAAATCACCAGCTGTGGATTTATTCTTCGAAGTCCATGCCATTTAAGAGAAATTTAGAAAGATAGACTTTGCATTGTATGGAAAACTTATGAAAGATTAAATTGCATTTTTTTCCTCAAGCTAGTAACATGTTGTGTTCTCTTTACCTGGTATTTTGTTTGTTTTTGTTCAATAATATTTTTTTTTGAAGATAAATAGATTCTCTTACTCATTCAGCATTTAATAAGGTTTTGCTTTCCAAGTTTCTCGTCTTATAGCTGAGCAGTTCAGGATAAATCATCTGGTATCATGGAATTCCATGTTTACAGACCAAATCAAAAAGCCTCTGAATCCATTTTGCTGGCTTTTTGGGCTTTGATTGTTTGCTTGTTTTAGGTAGAATAATGAGGGGGGCTTCCCCCTATCCCCTTTTTATTTTCCCAAGAGCAATAGCATGGGAGCAATTTGCTCTTCTGTAGCTGGTGTAAAGGAGCGTTAGTTGAGTTTGTCAGTCAAAGCTGGTCAGGAAATTCTTTCCAGTGTGTCCAGATGCTTCCTGCACACAAGGCTGTGTCATACTTGGCACACAATTAAAAAAAAGAAAAAGTCACACTGAGGCTGCTTTTTATTTTGCTTTTAACCAGGTCCTTCGACTCTATGAAGGGAGGGCATTTTTGCTTGTTGGATGATGACACTGTGTTTGGGGTTGCTTGGAAGAACAAAAAGGAAACATGTAAAATTTTTATTTATTTATTTTTTTTAAAGCCTTACACAAATTCATATGGTGCACATTTCAGGTTCTGCATCTTTTAAAAAATTAGTTGTCAGCTGATATTTGTAGCAGTGCTGCATTTTGACATCTTTGTGTTCTGGGGGGTAGTTGAGCTGATCATGATGCATCCTCTGACCTCTTTGTGAATTCTATTATTCTTTTACATGCTTCTGCAGAGGAAAAGTTGTGTAAGCTGAACGTTCTGGTTGTTCCTGTAAAACCTGTGGGCTCCTGGACCTATAAAGGAAACAATTATACACTTACTACCTTTGGACAGGTCTCACCTGGACTCCCTGGCACCACACTAATGAGATGCCCAGATAAACTCAATTCTCTCAAGAATGAAGGCAGTTTCCTACATTTTCTCCCTAAGTCCTTACAACACAATGTTGGGAATCCCATCCTCTATCTCTGCCCAGGATGAAACTGTGTGTCATCAGATCCCATAGCCCCAGAGGAGGATGTGGAAATAAGAGAATACAAGAGGAAACAAACACCAGGAGGAAAATTCTTTACATGCAACTCATTTTGACAGGAAATGTTCTGCTCCTTCTGGCAGAACTTTCTAATTATTTTCAAGATACTAATTTCACTTTATTAGAATTTTGCATTTATTTCTTGATACTGAGAATTCAGTTTCTTCTTTCGTAGAAAACAGATGAGTATTTTGGTCTTTGAAAAGTTTGCTTCATCAACAACTTAGAGTCACCAGCAGATCTTTAATGTACATGAAATATGCTATAAGTACTGCTGGATGATACATTTAAAGCTGAGGGAACCCTCAGTTTTGGAGGTGCCCACTGTATATGCTTCTTCAAACTGATTGTTCAAGAACTGGCTTGGCCTGTAAAGTCAATGTGTAACCCATGAGCAGTTCCTGGGATTTCAGAATATCACCTCTTTGAGATGGTTCAGAATCTGGCCACTGCACAGATTCTGTGGTGCTGCCTGCTAAATTAGGGAATTACAGAATTCCATTTTCTGTTAGGAAGCTGGAAAAGCAGTGGAAGATAATGAGTTGGACTTTCTCTAAAGACATCTTTCAAACAGTTTAGTTTGGTCTCTGAAACATAAAGCTTGTAAATGCAGAGGATTAGAAAAATCTTCCAGCTTTGATCTTGAGAAAGGTTTAACAGGTTTTAATTGCTCCCAGGTTTCAGACAATGGACTTTGAAACAAGCAAAGATACAAAACCTAAAATGACAAGATTGTAGGAGATTTTTACCGTTGCAGCAACCACTATCTAGATCTATAGCATGGTGGGGCTTCTGCTAAGAAAAATGCACAGCAAAGTGGAGAGGGTGGAGAAGGGGGACATATGCTGTGTTGTACTTTGTGCCTGCATGATGGGCTCTCAGGAGGCATCCTCGGGTCTTCTGTCACCTTCAAGCTGTCTGGGATTCACGCTGAGTTCTTTGGATAGACTGTCCAGCATGGCTTTAAAATATTTTGCCTGGATTTGTGTAGATCTGCGTTTGTAGTGTGCACAGTCTTCCACTGAAGGATTTAGTCAGGAGAAACTGAATGGAGAATGGGTATGTGGACATGGCTGGTAGGTCTGGGGGTTGAACCTGCTCCCTCTCCTGCCACTCGTGATCACTGCAATTAGCTTGTGTGTGATAAAAGGTGGAAAAAACCTCCAGCAAAGACGTTCCATGTCCTGATAAGAGATGAAGCAGCACATGTGAAGGGTGTTGATCTCTAACAGTGGCTACCATCATATCCTTTCCTCTCATTTGAATGAAGACACTGGTAGTGCTTGGAAGAAAAAATAGTTGATATTTTAACATAATTTTCCCTTTGTTTCACTGTTTTATTTATTCAATGGGTAGTTGTGAGCTGTATTCTGTAAATGCCTCCACATGCTGAATGATCTAATTTTCTATGTGGGAGTACAGAATAAACTTTAGAACACAAAAGATTGCATGGAAAGGTGGCATTAATTATACAAAATTACCATCAGAAGGTAGATTATTGTACAGAACATTCTTTTTAACACTATGAAACAGCTTTTAATTTAATACTAGGTTTGAACTGACAACATTCAACAATAATCACATAGCTTTGGAGTTTAATTTCTTGTAAGGCAGTATCCTTAAAGGTAATTGTTGAAGCATACTAAGTAAGTTTGGGGGGAAAGAAAATTTAAATAGAAGTTCTGCTGAATAATAATAAAGGAAGTAATAAAATAAATTAATTAAATAATTTCTGGTCATAACAGATCTTGGTGAGAAAAGGTGAAATGGAACAATATCCAAGTTCTTCTCTGAGTCCCAAATATCCACAAGCCGTAAAATATGAGAGCAGCCTTGCAGAGAACAACACTGCAGTTGGGGGTACTGGTGGATGAAAAGTTGGACATGACCTGGCACTCATAGCCCAGAAGGCCAAAAGCATCCTGGGTTGCCTAGAAAACAGTGTGGCCAGCAGGTCAAGGGAGGGGGTTGTCCCCCTCTCCTCTGAGTCTCCACCTGCAGTGCTGCATCCAGCTCTGGGGTCCCAGCACAGGAAAGATTTGAGCCTGTTGGAGCAAGTCCAGAGGAGGGTCATAAAGATGACTGGAAGGACAGAGCACCTCTCTGTCTTTTCTATGAGGAAAGGCTGAGAGGGATGGTGTTGTTCAGCCTGGGGAAGGGAGGACTCCAGAGGGACCTTGTTGCAGTCTTTCAGTACCTTAAGGAAGCTTGTAAGAAAGGAGGGGACAAGCTCTTTAGCAAGGCCTATAGTGATATTACAGGGAGTAGTGGCTTTAAATTCAAAGAGGGTAGGTTCAGATTAGATGCAAGGAAAGCATCTTTTACAGTCAAGGTGCGGAAGCTCTGGAACAGGTTGTTCAGAGAGGTGGTAGATGTCCCTTCCACAGAAACATTCAAGGTCAAGTTAGACAGAGGTCTGACCTAGTCGAAGGTGTCCACGCTCCGGACAGGAGGGGTTTAACTAGATGACATTTTAAGGTCAAGCCAAAACATTCTATGATTCTAAATAGTTGATTTCATAGGCATGCAAATGTAAACAAAAGCTTGCAAAGAAAAGGATTGTCGTTTATTTGATGTATTGTTTAAAAAGAAATAAGAAAATTAAGCAGCAAATAAGAGTAAAAATCAAAGCATGGCATGGGCACCGATTTGTCTGTGGCTAAAGTTGCAAAATATGAAATAGACAGTGATGAGGTAAGACTTGTGTTTTGCAATTATCCCTGGCTTTGGAGCTGCACAAGCCCTTACATGTTTCCTTTTTATCTCTAATTATGCCAGCTTATTTTAAAAGGAAAAAAACAAAAAACCAACTTGCTCCAAGAGCTACACTTACAGGATTATTACAGTGAAATGAAAACCTTCACATGGTCATCATTCTTTTTGCTTGTATCAGAAGGCCCCCAGTGTAACCGGGCCATGATGCTGGGTGGATGGTGGGTGCTCACCTGGGGCCAGGCTTCACAGCTGGGAGCTGAAATGCAGATATGGCAAAAGCAGACACAGAAAATGAACCCTAAAGTTGTGAGTCTAGGTAGCTGTGATGAATGAGAGGAGACATGAGAGTCCTGATCAGGATTGTTTGTGCTTGCTCTCAGAAAATCTTGAGGTAGTTACTGTAATCCAAGGCTTGGAAGATGGCAATAGATGAACCTTGTGGACAAGTGATTACCTCCAGCATCTCCCAACATCCCTGCTCAGCTTTCAACCATTTTTCCCACTCTTGTCTGTGATGTTTTTGAGTCAAGGTTGTTTGTTTTTTTTTGTTGTGAGAGTGGTAAATTTCAGAAAAAACTGGAAATGTTTTAAAAACATAGAAAGAAATGTGGAAAATGTTGTTGCTGTTCAGGTACCAGGCTGTGAAACTACTTGGCAAGGGTGGTTTTATTTCAGCTGACTCTGGAGAATCTGAAGAGTGCCACAAATGCATTTTTTATGGTCAGCTGCAATTTTAATCATAAGTAACAAATTGCAACTAATCAGGGCATCATTTGGAGTGAAAAATATCTCAATTATATGAAGTCATTCTAGAGCATAGTGCCAGATGAAAATATCCACATTCAACATAGGCTTTGAACTCACCATGTTTGTGAAGCTGGTCAATAAAAATCACCATCAAAAGATTGCTCTTCTTTTTTGTGTGTGACGTGTGTCAACTGCATAGGATGAAATTGGAGGGATTATAGTCAAGATAGTTTTTAATTTGATCCTCTGTTAAAACCGTTTGTCAACATGTATCTTCTTGCAACAGTATTTTCAACACCCTGGCTGCTGGCTGAAACTTGGATAATTGAAAACAGTGTCCCTGTTGCTTGCCTGTGCCTTTTTAGCTTCTATAGGGAAAATATCACCTTTCTTTAAATAGCCTCTGTGCAATAAAAGGGTTGAGTGCCAGTTACTGCATTTTGGCTCTATTGAGCATCAGTGAGAATTAGGGACATATTTGCAATTTTAACTTTTTGAAAACTGAGATTGTAATGAGAGAAAGGAAATGATGTGATAAATGTGCTTCCTCTTTGTTTGCCTCCTTAGAACGTCTTTCCGTGTTGGTTTCTAATAAAGCCTTCCAGCTGCCTGGAACTGTGTAACCAGATCAGTCAGTCTGTCCTGGGTGTGCCTCTGCTGTAGACCTCCCCTGTCTCCCAGAAGGATTACGCTGTTGCAATACAAAGCACGGGAAGGATGAGACAGGTGTCAAGTACAGTTTGCGGCGATTGTAAAGACAGCATCCTCCCTGACTGTAATAAACCCTGGATTAAAGGGCAGGAGAGATCTAACGCAATTTCTCGGAAACCAAGGGAAGCTCCCTGAGCCACTCATGGAGATGTCACCCAAAGGATGGGCAGATGTTACCATGCCTCCTTTCTTGTCCTGAACAGAACAATTTTTTAAAGTTTGGGCAGAGGGATACCTGTGATGAAACAACGCCAATGCTGCCTGGTTGCAGCAGTGGTCTTTGGAAGTAAGGGGGGGCACTGAATGCTGTTTTTATGAAGCTATGATGTGATTTGAGTCAGTTTCCTAAAAATGCTCTTACTTTGCTAAGTGCTCAGTTTCCTTTAATACTTTGGGATATGACAAAGCTTAGCCAGGATAAGCTGAGGTCCCAAAGACAGCCAGCTCCTGAGTGTCTGAGAAAGTCCTTAGCGGGCAAGAGGAGAGAGACAAGAATGTGTGTCACCAAGAAATGCGGTGTGAGCTGAAGCTGTCCACTCCCTTGGCCCAGCTGGGGTGGCTGCATTTAGAGCTGCTTACCCCATACAGCCCAGCCTTTTTCCTGGCTGCAGCCCGAAGGTCTGGAGTGGGGAGCTGGTGGTGCAAAGCCTGAGCACAGGACAGGGGGAGCAGAGTGCCTGGAGCTTGGACAGGATTTCCCTCTACACGATGGCAAAAAGTACCACAATCCAATTATTTTTTTGTTTGCTGTGTCACCAGGCAGTGTAGTGATCATCACTAATGACGTAAATATCTATAGAAAAAATATCTATTCCATTTTCCACTTTCACTGAGGTATTTATACTCACTGTTGCTCTGTTTGTTGTCAGGTAACCCACCTGATTCATATTTCATCGCTGTGCACTTGTGGGCTTATCTAATGTTTCATATATTCAAGGATCTGTGAGAATTACTATGCTGTTTTTGCAGGAGTGCTTTTTTACTATATATTTTGCATGCTGGTAATAGAGTGTTTCTGTTTTGCTTTGAGATGGTGCATTATTATTGTTGAGTGTAATTTTATCTTCTGGATATATTATCAAAGCCTTCACTGGTTTGGTTTTTCTAAGAAAATATTTATAAATCCATTTTCAGTAGGTGTGCTTTGCATATTCATGCATTTATACATATTTTACACAGTCTTAATACGTTGAAGAAAAATCAGGGGTCAAACAGAAGCTCACAGATCCAATTAATGAGTTCAAGTAAATGCCCTTAAATCCTTTGTGCTTTGGGAGTGGGGCACAGAGGCTCCTCTCATGATGCTTATTTTCACTTATCCTTCAATATTTAATTAGCATTGCTTACTCACTGTAATTCTCAGTGAGTTTTTAAGATATTTAATTTGAAACTAATTAGACCAATTCCCTGACTATTAATTACTCAAACCTGCAGACATAGGAATGGTAGGAGATCAGTCCATACAAAGACACTGGGTGCAGTTTTATATCAAGGCTGAATCTCAGGTATGGCTGAACAGACTTAGACAAATCTCTCCAGTTTTCTCTGTACCCCTTTTGTCCTTTAAAAGAGGGAAGAGGGGAGTGGCATAACAACCAACCTCAGTGTTGTGCTTGGCATTTGTCCTGCAGGGAGAACCAGGTTAGCCCCAAGCAGTGGTGTTCTGTCATGGTGTCTGAAACATGAGTCAGAGTGGCAAGACACGTTGCTGGTGTAGAGATGTGCATTACCACGTGTGTGTGTCCTATGGTACATACATGCCTGTTGTGACACATCACAGCACCAAAGAATGTCTTGAGTCAGAAGGACCCACAAGTATCATAGGGCTCAGCTCCCTGCCCCTCTCAGAGCTATCTAAAACTAAACCATATGACTAAGAGCATCATCCAGACAGATGTGTTTTCCACTCTTTAAATTAATGAACAATTTTTATTTTGTTATAACTTTAAAGGGAAAAATAATAGTATTGCTTGTGGAACATCGTATTTTTCTGAGGCTCTTTCCAGACTAGTTTTACAGGTATGGGAGTCTGTGCAGGAGGTCTCATTTTTCAGAGGTTCAATGTCCCGAAGTAGACATACTGCTAAATGGAGATGCTCATTTGTTAATCAGCAAGTGAAGCTTCAGTGAAGCATTACAAACTCTTAAATTTTTCTTTCCTGCTTCTGGGCAGATGGACATTACTGTAAATTGCAATAAATGTGTCATACTGAAATTTGTAAAATTGCCAGTTTGATTGAAGTGAGGAAGCTTGCTCATGCTTTATAACTCTTGTGGTTTTGTGTAAACATATTTTAATCAGTCTCAGGCTGTCATAAGGAACGTACACCTGAGTCTCTGTTACTTCAGTAAAGACACAGAGGCTTAGATGTCACTCTTAGAAGAATAAAAAGGAAAATTACACTGCTTGTTTTTTGGGTTTTTTTACTTTATCCAAAACAATGCTGTCCATTTTTCCTGCTGGTACCTTGGTTCTCACCTGAGACTTTAGTGTTTCATCTTACTGTGTGGTTGGATGTGACTTGTTAGCAGTGGGTTTGCAGGCATGGAAGCATTGCTGCAGCGTGGTGTGCAAATCCTGCCCAGCTAGTTGTTTTCCCACAGACCTGCAGCCCTGCCAGGCAGCAAAAGGTGTTGATGGCAGAGCAGAGAGCCTGTCTGAGAAACCACCGAGCAGCTGTGGGGTCTGGTCATGAAGCAAAGTGGGAGTTAGACTTTTTTGTCCATCATTTGTTCAAATGGTAGCATGAACCCCACTTCTGTCTGATTAAGGTCAGAACAGCAGTAACTGATAGGAAAATACTATCAAGATTTATTTCTGTGTGTTTACAACTGTTCCTGATGTGGTGGCAATAGGTATTCCAAATGAGTTGCTGCAGGTGCTCTGCATTTCAGACACCCTCAGCTGCTGTAAATCGCAGTCTTGCACTGTGACTTTCAGTGCTTGCTCTTCGCACTGACATCAAAACTGTGCCTGCTTTCACACTTGTCTCCCAACCTCCCACTGCAGGAGGGAATGAAAGAAGCAGTGCTGTCTCCTGAAACACATAGGAGAAGCGTATTTTTTTCATGAGAATATTCACAAGGAGCTGTAGACAGAACGAGTGTAGTAGTAAAGGGGACTGCAGTTTCTGTCCACCTTCATATTTGGATGACAGTAAGATGACTTACTTGGGGTAAAATTGGATCTCCATGCACTTGGTTGCTCTAAATCCCAAGTAGCAATTGACAATATTCTTAAGTAAGGTGTCTTTTAGTCTGTTATCTATAGTTAATGCATTATATATTATTGTCTAGGAAAGCTGTGGTTAATTTGTTTTAAACTATAGAAACAACAGAGCTCTTTTCCTGGCACATGCCATGTCTAGTGGCCATAATAAAAAAACCCAAAAACCCCAAAACTTAGATCTGTCTTTAATTTTTTAACTCGCCTTAGTTTCCTATGATTCTTTTGTTTTTCCCAAATACAAAATACTGAAAAATTACCGTTTTACATGCTGCTAGAGTCAAGTAATGTATTTTAACTAGTTTAATTTGGTCTGTGATCTTGATTTATTTTATTTTACCCATCTGCTCCTCAGCTAGAAAGACATTTTTGAGAGATCTTGTTTGACAGTTGGAATAACTTTGCTGTGGTGCTGGACTGCTTCTGACAGTAAAAGACCTAACTTCAGTAAGTAGCACTGAACCATGTTCTACTGTTAGAATTTTGCTGTTATACTTTGTGTTTGAGCAGAATTTGATCCCATTCCTTATTTTTAAAAGATTGTTTTCTTTTTTCTCTTTGCTACAAGACTGCTTTTCTTTCTACATTTGTTTACCACTTGTATTGCAGAGGTCATCACTATAATTACCAGTGAAACCCTCAAAAAAGAGGGAATCAATCATTTCTGTGTTTCAGGGAATTTTCATCTACAACTCTTGGGACAAAAATTAAATTAACCACCTATTTTATAACACTGAGGACAGATTTGGAATGGAAGCTATTAGCTGGGTATGTCTTGGCCTGAAAGTTTTTGGCAAACTAATGAGGTCAGGGAAGAAATTAAGAAAACTCAAAGGATTGATCTGCAGGAACAATTTAAATGCTCTCTAGTTCAGCCACGGAGTGATTAGGGTCATGTGATTACAATGTGTCTGGCATAAACAAGGACATGAGGACCTGTTTAGGACAGTGGAAGAAAATGAGAAATATAGGCTGAAAAACTGCCAGCAAAGTAAATTCTGAGATTATCACTTTTCACCAAAGGTTAGAAACTTTACTGCTGAAGACATACTTCTTGTATTGAAAGAGAAGACATGCGGCTGGGACTGCCTTCTGGGACCTTCTGTAGAGTTTCTTGGCTTTCTCACATCCTCAAGTCTTTAATCAACATTAAGGGCATCCTTATAAATAAGACAGATATGAATAAGTCTCTTTAGACTGAAAAGTGCAAGACTATCCATAATGGAAAAAAAAAATCAGGTTGTTATTGCTAAGAGGAAGTTTGTCTTCAGAATCTCCATACAGTTGTTCAGAAAAAGTGTTTCTTAAACAATTTCAAGCACATTTTTAAGTTTTTTGTCTATTAGCAAACAGTCAAAAAGACTATTTCTGACTACAAATTATTGCTATACATATTTCAATCACGTTTATATTTATTTTATAAGAAAGTTTTGCTCTGTTTCTGTGTAAAATAAACCTGGCTTATGTCATCGTTGAAAGCAGTGAAAAATGTTAAGTCATTTATCATGCTAATGAGAAAATAATCTCAACTGTAAACAGAAAAAGATAAGTAAGAAAACCATCAGTCTTTAGTTTTCATGCTGCTCCCTCTAGACAGCTTGTTAAGTCACATTGAAGTTAGAGAGTGTATGCCATGGAAAGACTTGTAAAGCTAATTTTGGGGAACAAACCACCAAAATTGCTTTGGTTTTGTTTATTTCTTTTGTTATTCTATCATGTAAAAGACCCAGATAGAGTATTAGACAGACAAATATGAAACTTCTTTATAGAGTTTGGGTATGGGACAGGAAGTTTTTCATACACATCTAGTTTGGTTTTATGTTATTCAGACATCCCTGTTGGGATTGGTGACACTCATTAGAGAGTGTATAGAGTGGCCATTAGAATTAGAAAAAAGGGAGCTTTAAAGTGGAAGCATGCTTTCATGCCATAAAAGTTCTTAAAGACCTGGGGTAAATTTTGCAAATTGATTTTAAAAAGCATCCTTCTAATAACTAAAAGTGAGGGCCCACTGCGTTGTGCAGGGAGATACATAACCAGCGATATACACTGTGGAATAATTTAAAATGATCTGCCACTTTTTAGTACTGGTTATTTCGTAACTCTTCTGTTGCTTCAGGCAACAGAATTGTGATTGTGTGGCTGAGGGATGGGGAAACAAACAGCCAGAGACAAATTGTGCTTGGGTTGGAATAACGGCAGAGCTGCTGGCAACACCACAGTGGCCATGGTTGCTCCAGGAGTCAGGAATTCTTCTCCTGCTGATTTCTGCTTGCATATGGAGCAGGGGTTCACACTCTGGGATAGCCTGTTATCTTCACACCCTTCCTCACAGTGGGATAAGGAAAATGAGAGTCCCAGCTGGTCAAAAGTCCCAAACTTTTACCTTTACCTGTTTGGGGCATCAATCTCTGTACAGCTGTGAGCTCTCATTCAGTTGCTAGGTTTGTTCATTACATGCCCATTTCCATGGAGACCACTCTTATACCAGACGAGATTATGGGATGGCAATAAAAAACCTTAGTCTGTTTGTTAAAGCTGAGTTCCTCTGAGTGGTGGAGCTCGGTTGTTTCTCCAGTCTCTGCCTGCCTCCGAAGAAGCTTTTCCTTACTGTTTGCTTTTTCCAGGAGGTCTCTCCAGTTAAAGCACGTACCAAGTTGGTTGTGAGGATTCATGTTTCCTTCCACCCCTTGCTTCATTGAATTAGGTTTAAAAATAATATGCTTTTCTTCTTAAACTTCCTTCTCCTTTGTTTTTTGCAATGGTGAACATCACTCTCCCCAGATGTCTTGCCTTCCTTTCCATGCGCTTCCCTGAAATTGTTCTTCTATTGTGTTCCTTGTTGATTAATTATGCTATTCTCAGCTTTGGGGTTTCTTTTTTTTCTCCTTTGGTTTCTTTGAGACTGGGATAAAATCCCATAACTTGTGTATCAAGAGACTTACTCATTATACTTTTGTTAGTTATCTTGCAGCATGTATACTGTCATAGAGACCAAAAACATCACAATAGTAAATTGCAGGCAATTCACTATTGCTAAATTACTTTGTCCTTCCACACCATCCTCCTCCATGTCTTTTACTTTAGTTCTGTAAATCCTGTTGTCATCATTAAGGGCAAAAAAAAAAAAAAATCAATCATCTTTTCAGTAAGTAGTAAGGCATTTTAAAAGTAAGTTCATAGTACAATACCAGGGCCTTATTGCCCCACTGGCCATTTATTTCAAAGACATATAGAATGCTCCTTATGGAAGAAGATAAGAAAATGAAGGTAGATGAACGAGTAAATGAAAGATAAGAAGTTTGACTTCTCTCTTCCTTAGCAGGAAAGACAAGGTAACAAGTAGTTATCTTCTATCTCTAAGTGAAATTTGACCATCAAGAAATGGGGAGGCAGCAAGGCAGTTTAGGGAGCTGAGGGCTTTTTGCTTAGTAATTGGCAGAGCACAGAACTATGGCTGTTGTTGACAGCAGTTGAGAAACTTAGCTAGAGGTCAGATTAAAAAAAAAAAATAAAGTGAGTCAACAGGGAAACATTAGGAATAATTAAATTCCAATATGATTAGTTTTTATATAACCTTGTTGCAGCACATTCTCTATTGCTGGCAGGCTAAACAAAGAGGTCTCCTGATCCAACTGTAAAATCTGTATGAATTTGGTTTGGATTCTTCCATCTTTTCTGTGTTTGTAATCAACAAAACAATCAGGTCAATAATGCCCATTCTTCTTGCTAAGATATTCCAAAAACATCCTGAATGTGGGATAAAGAAGATAAATCTTCCTTAGCATAAGAAACAGGACTGAGTGAGGCACAGTGCCCAAAGCTGCATTACACCAATAAAGACTTTTCATTGAGGAAGAAATTAGGGAGCAGTTTACCCCAGTTTAGATTGGAAAACACAAACCAGAGAATACGATTTGTCTGAAAACACATCTTTAGCTCTGTAAAGTTGGCATGGAAGGATACACTCAGAGAAGGAAAAGGAACAAAAATCATATCAAGGTTTGTTGTTTGATTACTCAAGCATATTCATCTTCAAATAAGAGTAACCAGTTTCTTACATCTCTTCATTCCAACACTGTCAAACTTGGTAGTTCTTCTCTTTTGCTTAAAGCTTTAGACTAAAGTTTTCTGGAAGCTGGCAGGCTGCACACATCTTTTCAACTGCAGGTCAAGATTAAACAGAACTCAAACAGCACTAACCACTCCAACACAAAGTCGGGAGCAGGCCAAATCTCACAGAGTGAATTGCAATTAAATTGCAAGTGGAAGACATTTTCCAGTGGTAAAACATTAGTGTGGGTGACCTCAGTCTGCAGCAGCAGAGCTTCCAAACAGCAATTTTCCTAAGATGGTAAAAGGCTGGGGTTTCTTTCGTGGGTTTTTGCTGTTTCTTTCCATGACTATACTTCTAACACATAAGAAAAATCTGTGCAACAGGAATATGTATTGTCTTTCATGTAATCCTCCTTAAAATGCAGAGAATACATGACATGGTTTGATTTGAAAATTTGTAATTGCTAAAGTCTGTCTCTTAGCATGCTATTTAGGTGAATTTGTATTTGCTTCATTATTCATGTCTTGCTTCAGTTAATTGCTGTCAGTCTGTACTTTATCAGTGCTACTCCAAAATTTAGAAAACAAGATTAGCCACAATGTGAGATGGATTTCAAACAAGAAAAAATTCTTTATTGGTGCTTGGTGGTGTAGGAAAAAGAGAAGCTCAGTCATTACAGTTATACCATGTTAGCATAAATGAGAGCAAAATAAATAATCTCTTTTTTTTTTCCTTTGCTCTTGCGTTGGAGTTTTTTGAGATAGAAGATACACATTAATTCATGTTTTCCTTGTTTTATGTCACCTGATCTGAAGTGATGAGACTAGAAAATGCTGTGATCTTTTCCAGACAGAAAAACTTATCTCCTTCCACCTCCTTTTTTTTTGTTTTTGTTTATGTTTGATTTGATTTGGTTTGGTTTTTTAATGGAAAGATAATTCCAGCTTTACAAGTGAGGAATTGTTCATGTAAATTTTCATTGTTTCAATGATGTATATTACGGTCTTAAACCTTATTCCTAATTTAGAGTGTTCAGTATTCAATGAACAATGTATTTGTCCTTTCCACAACTATTTTAAACATAGAGTGAGAGTTGAGCATAAATTGGTGTCTTTGGTGTGGGCTTTCTCATTCTTTCTGGTTCTGTATAATGCTGTAGTTGGGAAAAAGGAGACATGGTCACTGCTGCTTTCCTCACTGTTACTTTGCTGTTGCCAGAATCACTCAATTTGGGACTACCTGATGTTGAGAGATGCTATACACTGGATTAATCATAATGAGTTAGCAAGTATTTGTAGTTCTTAAGGAGAAAAAGGATTATGATAATGCAGTGCTGAAAGGATGTGCAGTATGCTCAGCATCATGAAGCCTGTAAGTTGTAATACATTTATTATAATTTTTGTCTGAGACATTGCAGAAGCTTCAGAATGGGTCACATTACAGATGCTTATATATCACTTTGTTTCTTCAGCACCTAGCTCTGCACTTTGATCATGCTAACATCAGTGAAAAAGCTCATTCACACCCTTGGACAGCTGACCTGGTTCTTGGGCAGTTTATAAAGACAGTCTGAGTCAGTGTGGGGTGGGTGTCTCCACCAGACTAAGGGTACTCAGAGATGTTGGCCATGCTATGTTTTTGCATGATTGTGAGAAACAAGATGTGTGCTGGAAATGCATTTTAAGCCAGAGCCATTCCAGGGCAGACATGCTGCCTCTGCTTTGTAAAGCCCACAGTGCCTCAGCTGCAGGTGAACTCCAAGGGTTCAGCAACAATGGGCTCTTTGTGTGTCATCAGGATGATTCCTGCAGTCCCAGCTGCCCATAAATGAGGAAACAAATTTGGCCCAGCACCTCTTTAGGGTGCCTCTGAAATACTGGAAAGCTCACCAGCGAGCTCTTTGGAGATGTTGTTTAAGAGTAACAAGGAGGTGGTGGAAAACATTTCTCTCTCTGAACACAAATGTCCAGGAGACCACACAAAACAAAGGATTCATCAGCAATCTTTCTTAGAGTGGCTGCACAGTGAAATGTCTGACTGTGATAAAAGGTGCCTGTGGTAATAAAATCCTCTTCAGTTCCCTTTCTTACAGGCCTGTGCTGCCCACTGGGGTCTCATGGTCACAGAAACTGGCAGTGATAGATGGATGCATGAAAATTAGACAAATAGTTTGGGACTATTGAGTGTTCTTCTAAAACAGTGCCTCTTATGAGATGGAAAGTTATGTAAGTCAAAAACATGACAAAGAACCTTAATATATTAAAATAATTTTCTAATTGTGTGTTTTATTTCTGGAGATTCTTACACTACTTGCCCATAAATTGCATGGTATTTTATTTTTATTTCAGATGTCTCAGTTACTCATTTAGAAACGGTACACACAACACTGTATAAACACCTGTGTCTGGTGGATGGTTGAAGTGCTTTAAAAATTCTTTGCAGTTAGATGGATCTAATGGAAAGTCCAACATTCAAAACCAATAAAAATTTTGCAGTAATATGTAGTTTTGACAAAAGCTTTTTCCTGCAGGAAAAGGCTACTTTTCCCTCCCCCATCATCCCCAATTTTGTCTATATGTAGGCGTGTGGGAGAGATAGGGGAATCATGATGACTCTGGAAAGTCTGTGTCCTTGGGAGGCGGAAGGTGGAGGGGACTCCAGCCTCCCTGATTTTGTTTTTTTTGTTGGTTGATTTTATTTTTATTTTTTGTGGGGGAGGATTGTTTGGGGTTTTGGTTGGTTTGTTTTTTTTTTTGTTTAGTTTGGTTTTTGGAGCGGGGGTTGAGGGGTTGTGGGTTTTTTCTTTTTTTAATTGAGCCATGAAAATAACAATTCAGGTATTTTTTCTCAATTAAAATTATCAAGAATAGAGAAAGCATGGAAGCATATCAGTTTTACTGAAATATTCATTTTGTTAGAGAAAATGAAGGGAAAGACATTGTTCTGACATTGCAAAAAGACTTTCATTTTTACCCCAGAAGCGATTTTTATTGTGATCTTTCCTTTGTGTGTCTTTAAAAAAAACCCCAAAGTTACCTGACAGTCAGGTGCAGTTTCATGTTACAAGGATACAAGAATAATCTTTTTTTTTTCATTTTTATTTGACTTTTGTTCCCAGTTTGAGATCAAACCCATTGCCTTTCTTGGAAAACTGCAAGTTTGGGTTTTGTCTCAAAGAGCTCACCACAATCCATTGCTCAGATGTAGACATGGTCTTTTAGTGCTTTGCTTTTGCCAACAGAAAGCAGATTCAAAGCCAGTCAGGTTTCTCAGCAATCACAAGCACAGAAGATGGTCTCCTTTGGTTTCTTCCAAACTTGGGAACTGAAAGCTCTGGAGATGCTCCAGGTGCCGCAGAGGGAGTGCCTGGGAGCTGCCACAGACAGGGAGCTGTGGAGCTGGTGGTCCCTGCCCATGCTGAAGGCTGTGTCAGCATGCAGATGCAGATGCTGCCAGCAGAAGAGAATTTATAAACAAGGAAATTACCTAATGACAGAGAGGCGTGCTTCTAGCTGCAGCATTGCTTGATGGATGTCTCTTTAATAATCTGTTGTCTGTTGCTGTGCTGGACAATGTTGACCTGCAATGTGGCAGGCATTCTAGGATGGCATGTTACCTTCTTCTCAATATCTGACCCAAAATCTCAAGGACTTAAGCCAGCCACTGGAATTTCATTTAGTTCTCTAAGTCTGTGCTGATCAGAAATTCCTGTGGGAACCTCCTGCAGTGCACTTCTGTTCCATGTTTGGTGCTACTGAACTAAAACCCCTGTGCTGGCCAGGTTTGCTTCAGAGCATGTTTGAAGTTTATTTCATTATTCACTGCATGCATGCTTAAATCCCTTAATCCCTTTTTTTTTTTTTTTTTTTTTTTTTTTTTTTTTTTTTTTTTTTTTAAGTTAATGAAAGCTAACATTTTTTCAAGTTTCTTCCCCCATGTCCAAAATTTAAATTCTCAGTTTATAATTCCATTTGTAGATTGCAATTTTTGGAAAATGCAATCTAGCAAAATTTATTTCTTTGGGTGTGACATATTGAGTTAAGTGTCTAAAGTTTTTCATGTCAGACAAATGTGAATTTCCAACAAGCTTTTTATTAGCTTGGAGTGGAATGAAAGATCTTAGAAGGAGGAAAATTAAACATAGCTTTCAGCTGATAAATATTTAGCCTTTGTATTAAATCTTAGCATAGAAATTTTAATAAGTAGCAAATGTAATAAATCTGTAATCTTTAAATCACTTAGTATTACTTCTCAGTTTAATTATTTATTTATTTGGAACTCAGAAGAAACAGAATGATGTTTTTAATATTGACTGTATTTCCTGATACCTTAAAGAAATGAAAGTAATTGGATGTCTGAAAGAAATGAAAGCAGTAAGTCTGCTTTTTGCTCATAGAGTGGTACAAAACTGAGTACAGTGACTCCTTTTCATACAGCTTTTAAAAATTCCTTACAAATGTACATACTTGTATTCAGTCCTGTTACTCATTTCTTCTCTCTGTTGTGCTTAAACTAGGGTATGTTCTTTGGGATATCTCTGTTGGTTACCCATTGATAAGTCAATTCCCATTTTCTTTCCCTGTTGTCCTATGGATGGTTGAATGTCTGTACATTACTGTCTGTTCCTTATAATATCTCTTTGTGCTTTCACACTTAAGATCATACCAGAAGAAAATTTGCCAGGATGCAGAGTAATGTAAACTTTTTGTAGGAGTTTGTGGCAGTTCATCTGAGAGGATGAGTCCTGAATAGAAGTGCCAGCAGCACATAGAGGTGACCCATGGTACCTGCTTCATCCTTGTGCAGGTGTGGGACTAATTATTACCTGTTCAACATGAATGAATGTATTTAAGATAGCTGAGCAACTGTTCAGACATTTTCCTGGTGCATTTAGGAGGACTGCAGTGGACACACACATTGTTGAAGGATTTGATGCAGTGGTGGCCTGATCATCAGAAGGGTGGCTACCTTTAAGCTGAAGAGAACCAATATCCGCTTGTGGATACACCAGACTCAGAGAATTTACTTGAGCAAAGCTTAGAGCAGGTGACTGCAGGAGCTGGTAGCCATGTGTGTGTTTGGTGTATGTAAGGAGGCTGGCAGTTGTTGACTGATCTCAAGCAGCAGGCAGGTTTCAAAGGTGATATCCTTGAAATGCCTTCTATGATTTGTTTATGAGCTTGCCCAAAGAGAAGCTCAATAAGAAGTAACATGGCTTTTCCACTGAAGCTCAGGAGGGGTGCAATTCAGCCTTTATACTTCTTGACTTCATTTTTCTATGTGCTTGGTGTTTATTTAATTTTCTTTATGCTGTGGCATTTAGTTTGACTGACATTTTCAAATGTACAATAATTGAGATCTGTGCTCTTTAACCTTAAAGAAAAAGCTGTAAGGTGGTCTATTTCGATTAAATTCCAATTTCTTTGGAACAGATGTTGGATCAGAGCTGAGACAGGGGGGAGAAAATAAGCTCCATGTAGAACTCCAGGCAAAAGACAACTTGGGAGTCTGTGACCAGAGATTGCTTAAAGATTTTCTCTGACTTGGAGCTGATGCAATAGCTGGTGCTTGGGGCTGTGTGCACTTTGGATCTTCTTTTTCCTCTTTTCTTTTTTTGGCTATTGCATCTTTTACATTGTTAATGTATCTTGTGTTGCCATGTGAACATCTTATTCTATTGTACTAGGCAGCTTAGCTTTTCCTTTCCCGTAACATTGTTTGTGCACTGGGGGGTTTGTGTGATATTGTTTTTAAGAGCTCTGATAACATTCTGAGTTTGAAGTTTTATGCAGATGTGATTACTAACTCAATGCCACTGCATGATTCTGCATAACCACTTAAAAAATGAAGAAAACTTACAAATTTTTGCAGATGTTTTAGAAATCAGAGGGTAGCAAGTGCAGGTGTTGGCAACTTGGTGATTTAGAATATACTGCTCTGTTTTTTTAAAGTGTCCTATACAGCTTTGAACCCTTTTAAAATGTGTCTGTGCTGTCCCTAGCTGGGGCCGGGTCTGTGTGGTGCGTTTATCTGCCCAGGGGCAGGCACTGCGGTTCCTCTGTGGTGTTTAGTGGTGGAGCTGTAGGAGAGTTCTTTTCTGTACACTGTGTGAGAAGTTTCTCCTTTACTTTACAGTGTAGCTCTGTCATAATCTAAAACAGTCCTAAACAGACTCAATCACCTTATTTGTCTCAGTAAATTTAGTTCCTGTGGTGGCAACTGTGACGGCTTCTGTAGCAAGAAAGAACAGAATACAGAATAATATACAGAATAATACAGAATACAGAAGGAGTTTTGCAGGAACACAAATTTTGCATTGTTAATGCTCTTGGGATTGTACTTGTGCTGCTAACCATGAGTGTTTAAAAAGTAATGAGGAGCCAATCCATATTTTCCCTTTTCCAAGAGCTACTGGAACATGAGTAATACTAAAAGTTTGGTTAGCAGAGTAAGTCTTGAAGTTTTTGGATGAAGTAGTATCTGTGAGAGTGCAAATACTGAAGATGACTGCAATCTTTCTGGGATCAACCAAACAAAATCATGAAGCACTATCATTTTTCCTGGCTTGGGACAAATCCAAGTAAATTAAACTAGGCAGAAAGTCTAACGAACTATTGCTTTTGTATTTTATATTATTTTATATTTTTTATATTTTATATATTGCTTTTATAGTTGAATCTGCTTTGTTCTTTTAATTTTCTTTCAAATTAAAAATGGTAATGTAGTCAAACATTTCGCTAAAGGCCCCTCATCTCATTTTATAGTAAAATGAAATATTTACCCCAGAAATGTTTTACATGTGAATATTTAAATATAGTTTGTTATTCTTGTTGTGGAGTTTCTTTGGTTTGGGTATTTTGCTGTTTATTTTTTGAGGTTGTGTGTGTTTGTATGTTTTGTAAAGCAAACAAATCTGGAATTCATTCAGTTTTTTTCATTATGGATTTTTCACCAAAAAATTCACCAAAATTTTCACTCCTATGTTAGGCATGGTGTTTGCTCTTCTGAATTAGAATTTTATTGACCTATTAGAATTATATCATAGTGGTGTTTGTTGATGAGACTGGTGACAACAAACCTACTACCACCAGCATATTGTCTTTTTTGCAGATAAGAGTTATTCCAAAAAGAGTAAGTTCTGTTCCAAATAAAAATTGAACATTAATTCCATAAAACTTTTACTGTCATCACCAAAGCAGATGGAAATAAGAATGGCTTGGTTGTTTTGTCTCAGACTAAGAGCTGAGTCCTGTCACATGCAGGGAAATGTGTACAGACCAGACCCAAAGTCGACATCTGGAGTGCTGGCAGTGGGTCTACAAGCACCAGGCTGACACTAGGAACTGAAGAAAAAAGGGAATTTCCTTGGTAATTGTAGCCTGCATTGCCTGCTCATGCTGTGTGACACCACTGGCAGCCTGGCTCGGTGTGGAGAGCCAGTTCTTCAAAGAGACTGGACACAATTGTGCTTAGCCACAGCCCATGTTACTTGAATTACCAGGGATATAACGGCATAGACTGCACTGACAAATCAATCTCCACCTTGATTAAGTATTCGAGGCTCAAAAAGACATTTTCTATCATTGTCCATCAAATCACTCACATTTCTCCATGACATTTTAGCTTCTTGGTTCCTGGAACAAACTGATGAAAGCTTAGGTGTGGTCTGATTAGTGGTTTTACCGTTTGGTTCTGCCCTTCCTGCCTGAATCTGTGGTTGTCTCTTGAGTTATCTATACCCAGATTATAAAATCCTAGGATTTTATCATCTCTTTGCCTGGAAAGGATTCCCTCTCCACCTCCAGCTCCCAAAGCTTCATTCTGTTCCTTTACTCCTTTGGTGAGAAATTCTTTCATTGCTATCCCTTTAAAAGTCGGCCTTTTGCTGCATTTTGTTTTTAAAATGTACTGCTTAGTAATTTATCTCAAATGAGAGCAAGAAGAGTTTGTTATGTGGTAATATACAATGGATTGTGGTATGGACAAAAAATGTCTCTAAGCTGTATACTTGGATAAAGTATAAACTTCTTTGTGTCAGTTTTGTGCGTAACATTCCTACTGGGAAGTTACTTTGCATAAATCAAGAAACTAAGTTTTTGATCTGTGGCATTTAAGTGAAAGATGGGAATATAACTGCCTGGTAGACAAAACTAAAGATAAAATCAGTAAGAACAGTTTGGCAATAAATGTATTGACTGACTTAAAATAAAAAAAATCTAATGAAAAAGATTTGTGAGGTGCCAAAACTGAGGTTATCTATTATAATTCTGCTATTGATCCATACCAAATTAGCAAAGTCTCTCTCATGCCAGGTATCTTTAAATAAAATCCTGCCTTTATGTGCACTTACATTCCTTACTGCTCCTCAGTGCATGTATTTGTTGATGGGGGGTCTGTAAAGGCAAGAAAATTAGATTGTCTGTTATGTTAAACATATATTCATATTTCTGTAGTTTCATTGTACTTTTTAAGCTCCCAGTAGGAACTTTAATTTTGTGTATATTTTTAAGAAACATTTTTTTCAAGCAAAAGTTTGGAAAAATAGCTGTTTTGTAATTCTGACAGTCTAGGCTATTTAGTAAGGAGAAATGTTTTTTGGAAACCAAACTTTATGCTTAGCCTTTCCTATTGTGTTTTCCTTTCAGCAGAGAAAGGATGCACAAAGACCATTTCTGTGGGTTTAGGAAACAGATGATAGCATGCAAAGCCCCATGTTTATATGCACTCTGGTGTTTTGACCTTTATTTAATGGTGTTTTTTTGAAAACTTCAGAGCAGGTCAGTGAAGGGGTGTACTCAGTGTTTGAGGTCAGCAAGTGAAAACAGAAGAGGGTCATCTGCCCCTTATTGTGTGTGTGAGGGGCAAGGGTTTGTATCTATATGTTTGAAATTTTCTTAGCTGATCCTCAAAGGGGCTAAAAAAAAAAAAAAGAAAAAAAAGAGGCAACATTATCTAATCAAAGCTGCTCAGTCAACTAATGACGTCAAGTAGTAACTTTAACCTTCACTTTCTCACCATATTTCCTTTGGACTATAAGCTGTTTTATACAGCTGCAAATTACCTCATCCATCATAGCAATGTACCCTTTTTCTGTGATTCCATATGTGGTGGGTTTATCAGCACTGGGCATGGGAATGAGGTGAAGAATAATTTCTTCTTTAATTGAATTTGCAGATTGGAAAGTGGGGGGGACAGGGGGAGCAATGGGCTGTGCTGGCACCAGGCCAGCAGCCCGGGTTGTCAGCTCCCTGTGAACAATGAGTGCTTTGATCACTGCGTGGACCAGGTGCCAGGGCACGGGAGGAACGTGTTCAGTGCTGTAGTTGTCTCTAACATGAATTTTGAGCTATGACAGTGATTTAGAACTGAAACACGACCTGCATGTGGTCGTGCTCCATGCTGACTTGACTGCTGTGCCTGAGAAAGATGATTGCATTGTGTGAGGAGAGCGGGTGTCAGGTGTTATCATGGGGAAATAAAAGCACTTATTACCTTGTGGTGTGATTTGTTCATATCACCTTGCTGTTGGAAAGAATAATTTTGCCTTCTGGTATAATTTTCAACAGCATGTCACTTCTTCCTGCCGTTTCCAGTAAAAGTAATGAGGCTACTTAGGATACTCAGAGGTGATCTGATGTGCACATAGAGAATTAGAGCAGGTATCATTCTCAATTCAGTTTTCAATATTACAGAGAATAATGTGATATTGCTTTTGTGAAAGGGATGCTGGTAATTGTCAAATACTTAAAAATTAGCAGTTAAATTGCAATTGGCAAGTCCTTGCAGTAGCAACATCCTTTTTTTTGTTGTTATTTTTCTTATTGGTTATGCCAGTCTAGAATATGAGAATCACAGATTTTTTCTCCTCAGAATATGGTGGCATGGGTTTGGACTTCTCCTATAATATTGCAGTGGCAGAAGAGCTGGGAAATATCCGTTGTGGAGGTATTCCCATGGCTATTGGAGTGCAAGCTGGCATGGCTACCCCTGCTCTTACAAGGTAATTTTCAGAAAGTTTGGTTTAGCCTGAAACCCAATTGTCATGTCTAGAAAAAAGCAATACTGTGTTGATGTGTCGATTTACTGTCTAGTTGCTATTCAGCAATGTCTGAGGAAAGAACCTACTCTCTACTTCTCTCAGACAGTTTGCTTTTGGGGAGAAAATACTTTTTTTTTTTTTTTTTTTTTATGCTAGAGTTATATTAATTATAAGTTAAAACATAAATCTCATTGAGTAGTAGATGATATGTTTACAAACACAGAATCTTCCTGCCATGATCAATTAAAAAAAAAAATAATTCCAGAATCCGATTTGTTCATGTTTGTCTTTTATCCCAGTGCAGTAATACTAAGTGCATTTAGTTGTAAATTATTAGGAACAGTCTAATTCTGCATCATAATTTACTTACTCTTTTTCCATCTTTGTAAGGTGTCAGTCCTGAAGTTGCAGCACATATATTATGCTTCCTAAATATGCCCAATTCTAGATAAAAAATAATTTTCTTTTTCCCATAAGCTATGTCAGTGTTCCCATTTTAAACACTTACTATCATTCAGGCTCCTGCATTTTCTTAATCTGATTTGTTGGGGGTTTTTTAAGTCCCTCAATAAAAGCGGCAGTTACCATCCTCTTCACGTGGTTGTTTTGCAGACATTCTGTGTCATAACAGCAGTTCTTAAAACTAGAATGGGGAAACTGGCTGATCCAGCTTGCCTCTGGATTATGGATACACCTAAAATTCTGGAAGATGAGGGTGAGAATTAAATTCTAATAATTAGGTGAAACCGGAAATTTCTCTGCATTCAACAGATCTACAAGAAGGGAAGTTTTACTCAGAAGAACATTTTTGGGATTTTTTGGTCATTTTCAGGGGGTTGTTGATTTTTTTTCCCCATTCTGAATGAAAATGCCTGTAACTCTACTGTAGAGTCTGGAATATTAGCTCTATTTCCTTGACATCTGCTTATCCTCCTGTATGTGTGGCTTCAGAGGTCTCATCTACAAGAAATTTTTCTTAAAGTTTTCCTCTCCTTTGTGTGATACACCAGAAGCTTGTTAAATGCCTGGAGTTCACTATGTCTGTTGCAACAGTGGCTTAGCTATAGTCTAACTGAGAATAAGAATAGTATTTTAAAAGACTTCAGACAGTATTCTCTTGCCCTCATGACAGCCTTTTATTCAGGGTTTTAAAGAAAATCTGTGGGTAAAGGAGAATGGGATTTTGTTCCATTACAGTTTTTTGGCCTTCTGTTACTCTGTTCTGCTTTAGTAAAGCAGTGAAGTTATGCATATTTGTGATAGTGAAATCCTACAATGGAAGTTTTTGGAAAAAAAGAGTGAAATTGTTGTTGATTAAATCTTTAATTTAATTTCTGTCTGCATTATTGGCTTTTCCCCCCAGTGCTGAGCCAATTCCATTGCCTATTTGTACAGTACAATGCCCCACACACACATGTAAAAGTGAAACTTGGTAATGGAAAGAGAAAGCTGGTTGCTACAGGAAATTTTACCAACCTGCATCTTTTCCTCATGCTGTGTAGTGGCAGGGCCAACTGCTTGTCCTGCATCATGGATACAAATGGCACCCATGTCCTGGATGATTTCTTTAAAAATATCTCTGTACTGTGGGGATTCCAAAGATTTTCATAGAGATAAGTCAGATTTTGCATTTTGCCTATGAATTGATGCACAAATCAAAGAATAATGTGGAAATCAACCATCAACCCCTAAAAGAGCCTCTGTAGCTCTTTGTAGGATTTCATAACTTTGGGCTTTGTCCAGCATTCTTCCAGCACATATTGACTGTACCTACAAGCTAACTCCATCAATGTGATTCCTGTAATTCCCAGAATCCCCTAAGCAGTAGGACTTTCTAAATTTAAGGACTAAATGCAAAATGCTTTGTAAGCAGTGATCTTACCTTTGATGGTTCAGAAGAGAACTTCCTGCCAAGCCTTTCAAATGCATTCAGGTATAATACTTCCCTTGCTTGCTTACAAATAGAACAGAAAAAGCAGCTCCTTGCTGAGGCAGTGAATGATATGCATTTCCCAGAGCTTATAGACAAACCTGTAAGGTGTCACATCTGTAGTGATACCAAATCACTTAAGAGTTGCTTATCTCAGCAGTAGGCAGTGAACTTCATCTTTTTTCCCCTATTGTTTCTAGGCAAATAGTAAGTATAATGATGATTATTTAGTGGGGAGAGAGTGTTTTCTATTTCATCACTGATTCTTTCTCCACACTTGTTAACAACATAGCTGGGAATTAATATTTTTAAAAAATTGTTTTACTATCTGATTTATTGTTTGCTGTAAAGGAGAGAAGCTGCAGCTGCAAGTAGAACAAATAAACAGAACCGTGTGGATCACAGAAATGTTACATCTGTATTTTGCCATGGTTTAACTTTTATTTTACCCTCTCATTGTATACCACTGGAATTTTTCTCTGTTTTCATGACGTTCCACCAATGTTAGTCATAAAGTATGGAGCAAGAAAGGATGAACCACTTTCATGCAAGTCAGTGCGTTAGAATCTCACACTTGGAAATTCTGTGTTACATAGAATCAACAGGTTTTATTTACTATAGACTTGTATGTGTGTATGGATACACTAATGCATAGAAATATATTTTATAGTGATGCTAAAGCTGCACAGTTAATCATGTGGGAAACTATCCTCTGGGGTATGGCACCAACCAGAAAGCAGACATGGTCGAGTCTGTCTTGAGCTAGAGCATGATCTCCTTGAAAATAGAATTTTCTAATTCTGTGTCTGTTAAATTGGAAAGAAGAGGGTATTGCATTTGTGCAAACCTGAGGTTTTTCTGGGATGCATTTAAGATGGGTAGAGTTTTACAGATGTGACATATATTTCATACAAAATTTAGCAGCTGAGCAAGAAGCTAGCTGTGTCATGCAGGGCACAGAGACCCATCATTTTCTGAAGATAGTGTTGCCCAACTAATATTTTTTGTGATTGCAAAATAACACCTTCTGTAGCAACGTTTTTGGAAAGGACTGAGCTGTTTTCTGGAACTCAAAACAAAGAAAGGCATCAAACCAAAAATATTATTCTAAGCAAAGTTCTTGCTGTGAAAATCCCCTGTTGAAATGCTAAAGGTTAACAAAGTTTCAAGCATCAGAAAACACTGCCAAAAATCACTACTATCTGTTCTCATAATCTGATTTTCCATGCTCTTGGTTGGGTGGTTTGGGGTTTTTTCTTGACTAATGATTGTGCAGCTAGCCATCTTGATCATGTCCCAGCAAAAATTTAAAACAAAGAAAAAAGCACTGTCTAACAGACATGGGAACTTTGTTACAGTGTGCTAGAGGAAGGAGTAAACACTCCAAACTTGCTTCTTCTATTTATTTGGGATTGCTGCTGTGATTTTTCAGCAGGGACAGGACTAGGAATTGAGCTCCTTGTGTGCACCAAGTCTGCCAGATCCCAGTCTGCTCTCTGGCTGCCCCATGTCCTTTGTGCCAGGGTTGGTTGGAGGGGATGGCTTATTCTCAGCTTGAATGGCACCACTCCTTCGGAAGTACTGGGATGAGGTTTTAGAAGGAGGCCCCAGCGAGCCTAAGGAGGCGAGTGGTGGTGATGACCTGGGAAGCCTCACACCAAAGAGGAGGCTGAGGGGGAACTTGAATTTATTGATTCCTGACACAGAAGGCATTTCACGGCCCAAGGAATTTTTCAGTCGCACAAGAGAGGTTTGAGAAATAGACCATGAAGTCACCATTCACACTGCAAGAAATCAGTGGAGGTTAATTAGGACAAAGTCAAGCATAAAATGAGATGGACCATAATTTGATTGGATACAATCTTCTAAATAATGGGAAAATAGTGTGTGCCTCTTAACTGAACTGAAATACAGCCAAGTGAATTTTTTTTGTTAAAATACCATCAACAGTTTGCTGTTTTGCTTTTTATTTTTGTGGAGATATAAGACAGCTGAGAAGAATCATTAATAGATTTTACTATGTGATTTAAATGAAGATGGGAAACATAAATAATTTAAATACAGATATTTGCAGATGGTGGCCAGCACGTCAAAACTTTTTAGTCACCACTAAAACCTGGCAAAGAGATGGTGCAAAAGTCAAAAAATAAACAGAGAGCAGGTCCTCCATGCTTGCAGGGTGCAGAAGAATTGAGTGGAATCCTCAGGGGTTATGTTTATTTACATCTGAAAACTTTCAAAGCAACAGTCATAAAGATAGATTTTGGGCGTCTAAACCACATGTTTCTGTGGGAGTAAGATGCCTGAATACTTTTTAAAACTTGTTTTAAATTATTGTGACTGCACTTCTGGTAAAGACTCTGAGTCACAGTTTTGGAGGGTATCTATTCTATCTTTTGGCTCTGGGACAGTTTTCACCTGGTCAAAGGAAAATTGACACTGTGTGGGTAGAACAAAATTTGTAACTAACTTCTAAATAAAATTTACTTTCATAAGCTGTTAATATCCAATCTTTTTCATTATACGGTTGCAGGTTTGGATCTCATGAGTTGAAGAAACAGTTCCTTGTACCAACTATAGCTGGTGATTTTGTGGCTTGCTTGGGAATCAGTGAAGCTGGAGCTGGGTCAGATGTTGCAAGTAAGTTAACCTAGCAAACTTCCAGTTTTTGACAGCCTGATGTTTTAGTGGAAAGAATCTGGTTTTCCTTACCCTTCACTATGTCCCCATCCTTTGTAAGAAACAAAAGGAAGGAAAGTCTGGTGTGATGAGAGCAAAAAATAACATTCCAGGAACATAATATACATTTCTCATGCATCCAAAAGCAATCAATTTTAACATATTTGTCAGGTGAATCAATGAAGTAACCTTGTATAGGCTGAGCACAACAGATTAATGCAGCTTTTATGCTGGTCCCAGTTTTCTTCTAGTGTCCTGCTCTGTCCAGGGTCATCACTGGCAGGAGCACTCCAGCGCCTCATCAGCTACACAGCTACCATCAGTTTGGCAACTCTAGATGTAATGACAGAGAACATGACCTGTTCAGCTCTTCTAGAACTTGGACTGCCTTGACAGAGACCACTGTTTGCCACTCCTCTGGCAAACTACAGAGCCACTCTCTTCTGAAAATTACAGCATCGTTTTCACAATGATTTCCTCGTGTTCATCCTTACCTCACCTCAGCCCCTTCTGTCCTTCCTGTGAAGTAAAAATATCTCTCAACTGGTGATTGCTTTATTTAGAGCTAATGAAGAATTTGCAATGTCAAATATATTATCTTTATGATTTAGTTACTTTGCATGCAACTGTTTTTCTTGGTTTAGTGCAAAAATATGTTTAGAAACCAGGACAAATGAAACCATTATTCTGAAGTGCCTGAGGCAGTAGAAAATTTGAAAAAATAAATCAAAACAGATACAGTAGAAAAAGAAAAGAATGAATAATTCTTTTGATGATTCATCATCAAAATCATAGATGAATCATAGACTTCACAGAAAAGGGAATGATAAGTGGCCACTTTTAGAGGTTTAGTTGTTGGACAGAGCATGGCTAAGTTGAACACAATCTATTCTCACAAATTACTGAGGTATCTTCCTGCAGACAAACTTGCCAAGTATGACAGACATTTTTATATCTGAGGAGTCCTATATCCATCTCTGTGACCAAACTCCTGTTGTTTTTTCAAGGCAAACAGATAAACATCCAGTGCTCGAGCAAGGGTGCAGCAGGTAGATTTCAAAAACGTTAGTGTGGATAATGAAATAATGGGACCAAATCTTCCTGCATAATTTATTGCTGTTTTCCTTTCTAGTTTAATTGAATATTTAGTAAGAAAAATACCATAATCTTAGTAGACTTGTTTATTAAATGGTACTTATTAATAATACTTAATAATTATAAGTAATACATATAAATATTGCATTTCAATATTATTTAAACTAACTTTATTTATTATTATAATTTAAATGTTATTAGGATGTAAATAAAGTCTTATAGTAATTAATTATTTATTTATTAAAGTAATTATAAATTTGAATTCTGCTAATGTAAGAAATGCATCATAATTTATTTTAATAAATGCTTCTCTAGTTTAATTAGATGATAATAGGAAAATTCTAAATAAGAATTTAATTTTTTGATGCAGTGTTCCAGATAATAAGTGACATAAATATTCTTTCAGCAGCATCTTGTTTATCATCTAGTTAAAGTGGTATGATATACAAAGATTAATGCAGTTACAATCCAATTTGGAATCAAAGAGAATTATCGAATGAACCTATGCTGCAGCTTGGAGGCACACTGATGGAGACATGCAGGATGAAATGAAAATACTTTTCCCCTGTCCTGAAAGGTTTGATCCCTGATATAAATGCTAAATCCAGTTTACAGTGCTTCTGAAGGAAACTAAATGCACAAATTAGGTATGAGCAACAATAGCTTGTGTTCTGAGTTGCACCATTTTGCACCATCTCCAGACGACCCAGCTGTAAAGTAGACTGAGCTGTGCGAAACTGCACTTGGTGCTTCCTTCTGTTGCTCATACAACTGGGATGTTTGTCTCCCTAGGAGAAGTGAAGGAACATAGCAACTCTTCACATGTGAAGGTTGGGGATGTGCTTCTGCCATGAGCCAGTCTATTTTAAAATGAAGAATGACACGGAGTAAGGTATTTCTAACATTTTTTCCTGCAACTCCAAAATTACCGAAGGTGATATTAACACAGAAGACAAAAAATATTTACATGAGAACTGAAATGTGCCTCAAACTAATTTACTCAGAATTCAACAGAACAAAAAGGACTGAGTATATTAGTCTAGTGCAAAATTCATGTCAATTTGAAGGAACACCTGTCTGCTTCCAAGTGTAGCTGTTCTATATTACCCATATTAGTGACCATGTGCACCAAAACGAGCACGGAGTTGGCTTGAGAAGAAAAACAGGACAGTACAGATGGTACAGAAAGCATCTTTAATTTCAGGATTCTGGTAATACAAAGCATAAACGTTTGTGTCAGTTTGAATGACATTGTCTCATCTATCTCACTGTGATTCCACAATTTATAGAATGTAGTCTGTGGGGATATATAAGAACACATCATGGAAAACATGTCCTCTTTCTTCAAGTTATGTCCAGGTATCTGCAACTACTAACACTGTTCATGTCTACCTCTTCAACATAAATATCTTGTTCCATTTTGTCTCAGTGGAATCCAGCCTTTCTGTTTTTTTGGATTGAGGATGTCTTTTTTGAGCATCAAACCCCAGAATTTCACGTAGTGTCTATAATGGCACAAATACGTTTCCAACCCCAGTAGAAGTATTATTGTCCAATACATGATGTTACACAACAGCTTGCAGACTTGTGAATCCTATGATTGACTGCATTAATCACAGAGTTGTGAATTTAATCAGTGTCTTCCTACCTTTTTAAAGATCATTAATGCAAATATTCAGTAGGTTTTGTCCAGAGGCTTATATCCAAGGAGGGGCTTAACTAGTACTCTCCCTGCACACCAGAACTTCCTCTTTTAATGCAACCTGATCCAATTTCAGCCTTGCCAAGTTCCTTATACACATTTCCACTCTTGTCCTAATTCTTATCTTTTCAAATATTAACTCCTAGTAAACTAGTACTGTCAATTTCACTTGCTTTGGTCCAATAGGATTTTTTCCTAGAAAATCCAGTTTCATAATAAATCAGGCTGGGTTTAAATAGGATGCCATGGATAAATTGAATTCTCTTTTCTTTCCAAATGTATTTTGAGGCTGTGCAGACTGCCAAAACCAGCAACCTCTGTTTTCACTAATTTCAGTTTCTGTACTGTCTTTCTCATGTTTTGCTTTGTTAACCTTATCGTGAATTTCTCTGTAATCTCCTTTGAAGTATCCTTTATATGCCTCATTTTTTCCCATACTCTTTTCATTTCTGTGGCAGAAACAGTTTTGTTTTCCACCACAATCTTCTTTGATTTTGTTGGTTTTCATCTGCAAAATTAAACTTAGTTCAACCTGTTGCAGTACTTATTTTCTGACCTCCAAATTGTAGCTTACTTTCATGATCAATCTTGTTCATTTCCTGCAAGTCATTTCCTGGTTTTTGAAGTGATTATTCATTCAGTTTATACTTGAAGGTATTTATTTAAACTTCTGAGGGTTTTTTCCTGTGCTGATGATGTAAATTTCAGATAAGTATTCTTCATCTTTTACTTTAAGGATGTGTGTTGCCTATCTTTGACTGTAATACTGACCTTAGAAGTTGAAGCTGAACTTACCTTTAGTCAAATCTATTTAGATGCATGGCTAGACTTGAGTGCAGTGGAGAATGAAATTGAGGGTCAAGTATGTGTGATTTGAACTGTGATGTGACCAGCCCTGGTTGCTTATATGGCACCACCTGTATTGTTCAGCTATGGTGATGCCTTGTGCTCTTTCCTAGAAGGGCTTCTCAGAGCACACTCTGTAAGAGGTTGTGAGGGTCAGTGGTGTGGCCCTGCAAAAATAAGTTATGGAGCACCCACTGAAGTACCCTTTTTTCTTGAGCTATACTCTGTCACGGAAAATAATTAGTCAAATATTCCAAATTACCTTCATAGCCACATTTCTGAGTCCACTTGACCACAGTAAATTGTTAAGTAGGTTTTCAAAGCCTACTTTATTTTAAACATAAAACTTATGTATCAATTTAATCATCTTTCTTCTAACAAAAGAGAATCAATTATTCATAAGATCATTTGAAAGAGTTGTTTCTCAAGTGTTTGAAGCAAACTGTGACCAATTGAATCTGGAGTACTTGAACATTCTCATTAGTAAGGCATTTATTCTATAATCTGTATTTGGGTGGTTAGGCCCCTGTGATGCCATGCCTGCAAGAACTATTTACATTTGTGGTAACATCACACTGCTCATTGTTCCTTTGCAGACCTTCTGTGGGACTTCTATCTAATCTCTTCTGTAGCTGTCCCACAACAAAGGGATGTGTGATGTGCATCACTGTGTATGCTCCCATCCTTGTCACGCCATTTCAGTACAGTCATATTTCTTATTCCAGCTCTTGTGTGTCCTTCATTTATTATTTAGTCTCCATGTATATGAGTGTCCAGTGTCTGTGTCCATGTATTATTGAGTGCCAGTAGTTTAGATTACTTAAACTTCTTGGCAGTCATTATTATACAGATTTTATATCAAGTCCCTTGGACAGATTTGCCACAGTCCTTTCATTGGGTGAATTCCTCTGTGTCTGCTGGTCATATCCACGATTACTATTTCTTTCCCTTGCTGTTCATCTTTATCAGCTAGTACCTTTCTTTAGCCATAGCTGTATCCCCTACTACCTTGTTTTATATCTTATACAATTTTTTCCCATAATTTTTCTCCCATGCCTTTATTAACAAGACTGATTTTCAGCCATGCTGACCTCAGTTTATCTCCTAAATGAAGATCACATACTTGGTTTTGCTTTTGGTTTATGTTTAGAGCCCTAGGGAACAATGTGTGTTTGCAGACTGAGGTGATTGTGTATGAAAGTGTAACCAGATGACTTCAACATGCCTGCCCACTCCACTTGGTGTCTGACTCTACCCTCCAAGTCTGTGACCCCCCTTCAGTGGATGGTCTCATGGATTTCATAGTCATGTTAGATTTACAGGTGCTATTAGGAGTGTGGTAGAGTTCTCTTATACCTACTTGTAGCTGGATATCTGTTGGAGAATCTCCATCAACTGGGGTTCTTGTTAAAGAAGTCCAATTGCAGGGAAAAGAAGGCAGCCCTTTGGAAACTCTCCTGGAGGATAAATGATAACTAATGATTCTCTCTGGCTGTCTGTTGCAGATAGGGCTGCTTGCAGCATGATGTGAACTGTCACAGATGAAAATGAGATTCTTTTTTGCCAGTGTATATAAAAAGCAGGTGCTTAGAACTCCTTCATGTCCAGACACTCATTGCATTGAGACTCAGCCTTTAATAGTTTACCAGCTTTGAACACATTGCAGCACCGTGACCAAAAGCATGCAGGAAGTGCATGTTGGTTTGTGTTTATGAATTCACAGATACCAAGGCTTGTGTTTGTTTAAGTCATGACTCTGGAATTAACGACCTCCTCAGGACTAAGGTACACAGTGAGAGAAATGCTAATAGATCACCTCACAATGAACAGCTTCTATCCCAGATTTTTGACCACCACATTTACTTGGGAACTTTTTGCTCTCATCCACTGGGATGAAGACTCCATCTAAAGGAAGGTGGGAGAAGTGGTCCTGCTTCCCTGGCTTGCCTTCCAAGAGTTGTCCAGACTGGTTTGCCTTATGGCCTGGAAGGGTTATAGGACAGGGGGGTATGAGGGAGAAGCAAATGGTTTTCTGCCTGAGAGCAAGGAAGTGACTGTGCCAGTCATACCTGGACCAATATACCCCTCCTTCACAAGAATAACCCTTCATTTCCTGTGTTTTGAAATAGATATCAAGACAACAGCTGTGAGAAGGGGTGATGAATATGTCATAAATGGTGGTAAGATGTGGATTACATCCGGGAGCCAGGCAGACTGGATGTGCCTCCTGGCAAACACCAGCGAAGGACCTCCCCACCGAAATAAATCTCTCATATGTCTGCCAATGAATCTACCTGGTAATAACACAGAACTCTTTGTCTTCTAATTTGATTTTATTGGTGTTTATTGTATGCCTAATACAAGAAGGGAAGGTGTTTAACCAAAAATATATTTATAGAAATTGTTCAGATACATTTTCATGGTAATTATTCATAACGTATGAAAGTAAAAGGATAAGGTGTTTAGAGATTTCAAACTTGGGAAATACCTTTCAAGCCTGGTGGGATTGCTGAAGAAAATTGCAGGCATGTTCAGAGTGTTTCATGGCTGTGCTGTGCAAAGGGATCCTTTCACCAGGGACTACTACCAGTTAAATTATAAAAATGGCCTAAGAGTGAAACGAGGGCTGGAGTGAAAGATTCAAACACCCTGGAAGTAGGGACTTCGTTTTGAATAAGACTAGCAATTCAGGTGAAGACATACATCCTGTGCTAAGGGTACCAGTTTCAGTGGTACAGTCCACACAGTGTCTGTTCCTGAGTAATCTTCAGACCTTGCAGAATGCACAAGTGCTATATGCATAAAGAACATCATCCAGAGAGGATGTAGTTAGGATTGTGCTGGTAGGGACCTTTCCAGTTTTGACATCTGTTCAAAAGTTTTTAAACCTTTTCAGTTTTCACTCAATTTAATATTTTAAAATATGCAACATATTAATTTATGCACTATATAATATATAGTGTATTTAATATTTATTTTTTAAATTAATGTTTATTTTATGAAAATAAACAGTTTAATACAATTTGGTATTTATTAAATCTAGAATAAAGTATATTAATGCAATTATATATAAAATATTTATACTCAAGGCTCTTTAGTTCATTCAATTCAGAGTGTTTTACACACAAAATATGTGCCACTATTGGCATTACACATGTAGGAAAACCACCATAGCAGTGAAGAGAATGTCTCTATGTTCACTTAATGGATTATGAGAACAAAATCCAGGTCTCCAGCGTTGCAAAAGAGGATGATAAGGGCTTCTTAAGGGAACATCTTTTAAGTGAATTTCAGTGGGGAGTAAGTCGAGCAAGTGAGTTGCTTTGGGAATCAAGCAGGTTCTGGGTGAATTGTGAGCTTCTAATACCTCTGCTCATGCATAACAGGCTTTGAATGGGAGCTTGTGGAAGGCAGACCTGAGCTACTTCACTAGTTGTGAAGTTTGTTCTTATTGAAAAGTGATGAGTAAACATAGAGCCAGAATTTCTCTGATTTTCCAAGTAAATTCAATTACCAGCCATCTGCTAATAAATGAAGTCCTTCTTGTGATTTTTCATTAAAAGATCAGAATGCAAATGTAGTACTACTTCTCTGAGATCAATCTTCCTAAAACAAAGCAGCTGACCCAGAGTTGGTGGCAGGTCAAATATATAGAAATTGACTTAGAGGTTTTCAGCTACTTTGCTTATGCCAAAAAGACAGGAGTTGTCATAGCTCTAGGAGAGGGGAGAACAGCCTACACACAGATCTTCTTTACCTGCATTAAATAGATTTAATATTTAATAGAGACACCTTTAGCTGATCTGCAGAAGTGTAGAAGTCTTCCTAGAAAAAAAATTTGTGCTCCTCAAAATGCATGTGTTTTAATTCTTCTGTGATGAGACAGATATTTACGTCCAGAGGGGTCACAGTTCAAAGATTGGTGACCTTTTGAAATTAAGTATTAAGACTGTTGACTCTGCTCAGTGGGTGAGTCATATCAGAAGTAAGATTTTTCAGGAAGCTTGATCTGGTTTGAAACATCCTAAGGATGTCTGTCTGCTAAAGATTGTGCTCCATGGAGGGTGGCAGACCAAGGCTGTACGGGAAGTGACTGGAGTACATCACTGAATGATGCACTCTCAAACGTCCGTGGATGTATGTGTGTCAAAGCTCAAAAACAACTGCAATGGAGAGCAAATGTGCTATGCCTGACTCACCTCTGCAGTCACCAGCTTCTATGGCTGGGTAAGGAAGGATCTGTGGTGTATTTTTGCTAAAAATCTAAGTTGTTTTGTATTTCTATAGTGCGGTGGGAAAAAAAAAAAAAGGATTCCAAGTCTGAAAGTGCATTATTAATTTCAACAACTGGTAGTTTATCGGATAGACAAAGCAGGATTTACTTCTTATCATTTTATGTAATATATTTTCTAATCTGGGCTGAAGGAAATCATGGTCTAGATTTGACTGACACTGCTGAATACATTTCTCAAAAAGGAAACTTGGATAACAGCACCATGGATCCACAATAGATATCCAGATTAGGTGAATACTCCTCATACAATAACAATGTCTTTAAAAAGCAGTTGAATTTTTCATATAATGAAAGAGAATCTAACAAGTTGCAAAATATCTGTGTGTAAGATATATAAACAAATGGCTTGCAGCCCTGATTGGTAACTGTTTGTGCTCTGGTTTGTCCTCTGAGTCCTCAAATAGCTCTAGGGGAGATTGCAAGGAGGAGTTAATAAAGAGAAGAGCAACCAGGAAAAGAGAAAGAGCGTGTTTCTTGGATTGCAATTTAAAATGTGTCTTTTTCCATTTGTAATGGCACTAAATGGTGTCAGGAGAGAGCAACTGCCTTTCTCTCAAGATAGAATACCAGAAATAAAAGAGACTGTCAGAAGGCTCGAGGAATGGGAGAAAATGAAAAATCGAAGACACTTGGGAAGAACTGCACAGGCAGAGAAATAGCAATCCATCTCAGTGATACTGGTGCAAGTAGCTAAAATGGCTCTGTTAGAGTGACTTTAGTAAGTCAGGTGCTTGGCCTTATTAAATTGAGATTTGTGAGTTATTGTGTGTGATTTGTTTAATACGGATGAACACCAGGAGTTATCTGGTGCTGGTAATTTTTCATATGTAGTATCCCTTAGGAAGAGAAGGAAGATAATTAAATGAAGGGAGATTTTGATGCCCCCATAGTGGCCAAAGAGATGATTATGTATGACTGTAAAGCTTTCCATGATGTAAAGCACGTGCTAGCCTCAGGAGGGGCATCACATGAGGCTGATGCAACTTGGTCTCCTTGTGGGTGAGAACCACGAAACAAGAGCAAGTGAAACTGGTAGGGCATGACAAAGGGGAATGCTGCTGGACCCAGGAAAACTGAACACATAACCCAATCTGGAAGAATTACAGGTAAAATTCATTAGGACATTTAGCTCCTTTAACCAAGCCTCTAAGAACCTTCTTTAATAGCTGTTGCTGTATGTGGATCTGGGAACTAAACAACAGGATTGATTTAGCAATATAATAAACTGGCAGTGGTTGTACTTGAAGAGAGTCCTTGTAAACCACCCACTAACAAGAGCAGTAAGAGCATCTTCATATGGGTGAGAAGCAGTGGCTGTATAAAGCTGGTTGGCTTCAGACCATACATGATCTCTGTGACTCTCAAAGAAACCAAATAGCAATATTCCAATGGGAAACAATGTTCCAGATTTCATCTGGGCTTGTAAATTGCTCAGTGTGTGGTTATTTAGTTCTGGTTTTAATACGGAAACAAACCACAAATGCTTTTTTGGCTGAGTACAAATTGCTGGATAATTTTCAATTTAAGAGTCAAGAATTTTTATACAGTTGTCCTGATTTTATTCCTGCATTGATCATATATCAAAGCAAGTCTTCCTAATATATAATCTGTTTACAGATTGGTTGGTGGAGAAAAAAACTTGAGTGGAACTTGTGGAAGTCTATGTGGACCTTGTTCTCAAAGAAGTCTTGTCATTTATAAATACTGTCAGTATTTCATCTCTGTGAAGAGATGAAAATTTCCATAATCTTATTTAGTGCAGCCAGAGTAAATTTGAGGGAAGTGACTGCCAGCTTCTTCTACCTGCAAAACCAAAGTAATTTTCATATGGCTGAAGGCCTCCTGTAAGTAAAAGTTGAAATGTCTGTTTTAGTTCAGAAAGAGATGTTCTCTGAAAGCTGTGAAGAATAGCAAGATAGAAACAAGTACAGAGGGACCACAACAATCTGTGTGGTGACCAACCAGCTTCTACTGAGCCATGCCAGGGAGGTAGTAGAGGACTGAAAAAGAATAGAGGAAAATAACAAAAGAATACCTCCTCATCACAAAGCTGGAATAACATATACGTGAGTAATAAAAAGCTTTGGTCTTCTGGCAAAGATACATACACTGGGTTGGAGGACTGTTTTGCTACATATACCGACTCGTCAGATGTAAGTAAAGTGTTATGCACAAATTCTTATGCCTGGTTGTTGTCCTCCTTTTGCTTTGGAAGCATTCTTGACTTTCACCCTGAATATTTGAATTAGCTCCATATCAACAGGGAGATAAAGGCTGAAGACAGGAGAGTTGCCACAGGGAAACAGTGTGTGCCTGTTAAACTCTTGTGGCACAGTAGTAAGCCAGGCTTGCATCTGAACTTATGGCTATGAAAAAACAAAGAACGTGAGGGAGTCCTGCCCAGAGTGACAAGGTAGCTGAACCCTTGTGTGGCCAGGCCTGAATGAACCCGGTTCATCTTCAACAGACCAGTGCACGTGGGGTCAGAGTCAGTGCAATGCAGGGAGGTCTGTGGGGAAGCAAACCCTCCTCACAAACAAACACATAAAAACTCAGTGTGATCACTGTACCAGAAAAAATCAGTGTAGGCTAGGAAGGAGAGGATAAATGAAGAAGAGAAAGAAGGAAGACGATTTCCAGGTGGAGAAATACCCATAGCTACAGCTTAAAACGTAGCTCTGTTTAGTCCTTACTGAATATTTGTGTACCGTTTCATAGCAGTACAGGCACTCAGCAAATATTGCCAAATTGAATTTCAGCATTTTATTATAATTCTAGATAAAAATCAAACATAAACAAATAAATATTGCATTGTTTGAAGACGTGTGGAGTAAGATTATTATGACTAGTAAATATTTATTATTTGGGGATATAATGAAAAGCAGGACTTGTACATTTAAAGTTTCTTATTTGCTGGTTTAATAAAGTGGAAAAACCTTTTAAAATAGGATTTTTTTACTCCAGAATACTGTTATGTTTTTCCTAAAGGTAGGTTTCACTGTTTTCTTGGAACATATGTTCACATCTGCAGACTTTTCTTTCTGAAAACATTGTTCTTGTTCATAATGCTTCTATTTTTTGTGGTCTTTCTCATACTCCTTTCTCTTCAGGCATTCATATTGCTAAAAAGATAGACAAACTGGGTATGAGGTCATCGGACACAGCTCAGATCTTCTTTGAAGATGTAAGGGTCCCCTGCAAAAACCTCATCGGTGAGGAAGGAAAGGGTTTTACATACCAGATGTTGCAATTCCAAGAAGAGCGGCTGTGGGGAGTAGCCAGTGGTAAGTCATCATTCGTGCTTCTGCAGCCGGGCAGGGGATACAGGGGTCACTCTTGGCATGACTAACTGCACTTTTCTTTTCTTGTAAGTTGTGATGACCTTCCAGGATCTGTTTTTGAAATCCTTAATAGCCTGGATACAGACTACATTCCCTTTCTATAGAAAACCTTTAAGCAGAAAATATTTTGTGAGCCATTGCAGAAGCTCTTTTTGACTTGTTTCTTTTTTTGGTGCTTCTCTGCTGATAAGAAAATATGGCATCTTGATATGTCTATTACAAATATAGTGCAAAAGCTATCAAAATATGTGCATGAAATAGAAGGCTGGTGACTTTTCCTGTAGTACCACTGTAGTAAGTAATAATACTTATCATGGATTTTAGAAAAATAAACTTATTGGCTGCACAAAGAAGTGGCTCTTGCAGGATGTCAGAGCTTTGTTTTTCAGATCTGTTTTACCTCTGTACACTTTGGACGTAAGTGGTACAGCACCAAGTTCCTTTCCCTGAGGTTATGTTGTCACGGAGTTTGTTACTCAGAACCCAGGCTGTACTCAAATCCATGGGTTATATGGATTTTGGATATTCCAGGAAACCAGATCCAAGTCTGGATTGTCTATTTTCAGCCTGCAAACTTTCTCCCTATCCCCCAGTGTTTGCTTCTTCAAGTTAAATATAATGTGGTTTGCTGTAAGAAGACTGCTCCTCTTTAGATTCCAGGTCTCTCTAAATAATGTCACTGTATTCATGCTCTTGTGCATTCCCTCTGTCTCTGTCTGTGTGTGGCTGGGACATTGAGCATTCTAAGAAGCGGTGTTTTGATTCAGTGAACAAATGAAAAAACACTCACTGTTTTGGGTTCATCCCAGACCAAATATTTTGGAGTTCAAATGCCTTTAAAATAAATCGGTTTTAGAGACAAAGGTCTTAGTTCAGCCTGAGCTAAATAGTACATATGAGAGTAGTTTTAGCAAAGGAGGCTACACTTGCCAAGGATGTCACTGCAGACTCAGGCAAGTGGGAGTTGTGATCCTACCAGCACTTCTGTTTTAATTGAGGTGTATACAGACTGCAAGGATGTGCATTGTGCATTTTTATGCTCAGTTTGAAGTCTAAATTAAACAAACCATCAGAAGCTCTGGGCTGCAGTGAGACTCACCAGTCAGCGGAGTAGCCGGCAGCATTAGTCATGCCCCAGGCAAAAGTGACGCGCACTGACAGCATCAATGCACAAAGCCTGGCAGGTTAGATCACTCCTGCTAAAACCACGGCAGCTTGGTACTGTCCAGTCTTGCACAACTGCCTGGCTGTTGCTGTGCTCTGCCAGGAACTGGAACACCAGGTTTCAATTACTTTTTTATCCAAAACAACACGGCAGGAGCAGGTGAACCCTTGCCCTGGATGAGCAGCCTGAGAAGGGCATCTTTCTTCACCTGCTAGGGCCAAGCAGGGGCCAGGCCATCAGGGAGAGTCTAGGAGCTCACCAAGGAGAGGGAGCTGCCTTCTGCAGTTGCTACTGTGTAAACCTTACTGGACCCCTCAGGTTTGCTTTTTTTCCAACTATCTGATATAAAATACATAAAAGCACTGGTAGCAGGGACAAGACCCGTGGTTTGGGCCAAGCTGCAAACTTCACAGATCACCAATTGTGGTAAACAAGAAAAAGAGCAACCAGTGTTCAGAAGGGAGCCCAGTACTTGATGGGTGCAGTTTGTTGTACCACAGCATCTAGAGGTGTTAACTTCCAGTCCTGCAAATGGTTTCACATATGTTCAACCACGACTGCTCTGCTGCAGGCTCAGATGTACTAAACGATGTAAGTGCCTTCTGTAGTTTTGTGATTAGGTCTGCATGTTTAATCCTGGTCTTCACTTCTGCCCCTCAGTAGGACATTTCTGTTCTTTCTCAATTCATGACTGTGACATTGAAAATCATCAGTCTGCTTTTAAATGCTTTAGGGACCAGTTCCAGCATCCTTACTTTCACTGATTCCTTTAACTTGGAAAAGGCAGTTGACTGCCATTCTTGTCTGTTTTCCCTTTCTGGGTGTTATTTTGTTGTGTTTGGAGGTTTTTGTTCTATTTCTCTTTGTTTGGTGGGGGATTTATGTATTTACAGTTTCAAGTATCACATGCTCTAGACTTCTTTTTGTTTATTAATTATCTTTTTTTGTGGCCAGTATCTTTCTTCACCTTTTTTTTTTTTTTTTTCCTTTTAAAATCTTATTTTCAATCAAATAGGTTTAAAATACAAATGGAAAACTAACTATCTGGAATTGCAAAATTCAGGCCAAGGTGTGGTTCTCTTCTTCTGAGTGACATATTATCAAAGGCATTAGTCAAAGTCACCATGTTTCCTGCTTCACTGAAAGAAAAAAGGTGCCACGTGTCTCCCATGTTGTGACACTTGGTAAACTGTCCGTTTGAGGACCTGTTGTACTGATCACAGGAAAAGAATGTTGCTATGGCAAGAAAAGCAAACAGTTGTTTTGTGATTGCTTAACTCAGAGACGAAGAGAGAGTTCAGTGTGCATGTGAGAGCAGAACAGCACTTTTTTAATGACTTCTATTAGCTCCTGCAACTTCAGTTTTATGAGCACCATTGAGTCATTGTCAGTAAGCAGGATGACAGATCCTTTTGCATGGGCAACACACGACCTTAAGATTCAGATTGCTCAGCTTAGAGTGCACTGTATGTTTCATTAGAGAGAGATCAGTTATAACCTAAGAAAAATGTATTAATTTCATTTTCTTTTAAGAGGGAACATAGCAACAAGGAAAAGCGTCTACAGTAAGCAGAAATTTCAAGTGGAATAATGTAAGTTGGATGAAGATACAAGGAAAAGATTATTCTGCATTTGGCAACTTCAAGTGCTTTCACAATTCTCAGCTGTGTGGTAGGCCATGCATTCCTTAAGCTGCCCTAGAGTGACATTTCCTGCATGTGCTGTCAGTTAAAACCCATGGGGCTAAGTTTGTCTGAGGATGTGGGGAACATTGTACAAAAAAAAGGAAACAAACGCACAGGAAAAAAAAAGGAGTTCCCTATTATGGATGCCATTTCTCTGAATTTGTGTGGCTGCCAAAGTGTTGTGCACAGTTATCTTGTTGAACACAGCTGTTGGCTGTCATGGAATTCATGTTGTGCTGCATTTTGCTGCTGTTTGCTACATAGCCAAGCTTTGCCATGTTCGAGCTGGCTCAGAGCTCTGAATACCTGTCATCAGCATCACAGAATGGTTTGGGAAGGAACCTTTAAAGTTCCTCATGACCCCTCCACCACAGGCAAGGACACCTTTCACTAAACTAGGTTGCTCAAAGCCCCATCCATCCTGGCCTTGAACATTTCCAGGGAATGGACATGTCATGGGGCACCCACACGGGCAACATATTCCACTGTCTCACCACTCACATAAAGAATTTCTTAGAATCGTAGAATGATAGAATGGTTTGGGTTAGAAGGGACCCTAAAGATCATGTAGTTCCAATTCCAAAACATTTTTCCTTATGTTCAATCTAAATCTAGATACTTTCAATTTAAAAACAGTCCCCCTTGCCCTGATACCACAGGGTCTGGTAAAAACTCTGTTCCCATCTTTCTTATAAGTTCCTTTTGTATCTCTATAGGCTGCAATGAAGCCTTCACAGAGCCTGCACTGCTCCAGGCTGAACAACACCACCACTCCTGTGAGTCACTCACACCACGAGCCTGTCCTCAGGAGAGAGGTGCTCCAGCCCTTTAATCTTCTTCAGGACCCTCCTCTGGACCTGCTCCAACAGACCAGTGTCTGTTTTGTATTGTGGCTCCAGAACTGGACGCATCACTCCAGATGGAGTCTTGGGAGAACAGAGTGGAGGGAGAGAATCAGCACCCTTTACCTGATGGCCTCTTTTGAAGCAGCCCAGGACAGTCCTTAGATTTCCTCTGTTTGTTTCTGTGTGCAAATGACAGTTCCTGAAATAAGAAGAAGGGTAGTAATGGCAGCTAAGGAAACAGGAGGATGGATCAGCAGGGGCAGGAAGGAGGCAGTGAATTGAGGAGGAGGACACTGTAAGAGCAGTTTTCCCAGAACCCAAATCTGAACCATGATGTGTGGTGACAGCCTGAGCAGAGTTTGGCCAAAGTCCCTTCATGATCTTTAGACCTTTTGCAAGCAGGACCTAAATAGTTTCTGTCCTGTTCCTTCCCACCTGATCTTGCTCCTGCCTCCTCTTTGCTCTTTCCGATCCTTTCTTTCCCTGGTGCTGGATGCTGGGAACCACAAAAGCCGTGCTGGAGCACCTTGCTCTGACCAACACAAGATTAATCCCTCTTCTTTATTCCTTCCACCTCCCTTCTGCTCTCCTAGCACTGGCATGTACTGTTTAGTTTCCCACCTAGCAGCTCAGACTTTGCTGTATTCTTCCCAGATTTCAGTCTGAGGGGAAGGGACAGGTGGTGCCTGGATACTCCTTGCTCTTTCTTTACATTTCTCAAGCTGGAAGACAAAGACATACAAGTAAAAAAAGCTGTTGGTGTTATACATGCTACAGTGTTGTGTGACTTGTCCTTTGGAAGGACGGTATTTCTATTCAAGAGATGTTCCTGAAAACATAAATTTATTTTCTTGTCCAGAAAGCCAGCATTTGGATGACAACACAGTGTACTAACACAGAAGAAATGAGGAAATTACTGTAAATGGTCTTCTGAAAAATAAGGATTGAGTTTAGTTGTATGAGAAGGGAGGGGAAAATATTTAAGTAATGAGAAAAGCTGATCACCCTACGGAATGTGGAGACATCATATGAAAAATGGTGCTCTGTGGAAGTGATGGTGAATGATCATGGCAGGTGGAATTGGTAGGATGCAGAGTCTACACAGGAGAGCAGTACAGTGATTAAATTTAAATAGCAGTGATCTTGAAAACAAAGCAAAAAAGGCATGTGGAACCACATCAGGCTCCTGCAAGGGGCTGTCATGAGTAACTGGCAGGTAGGAAAAGGGATTTATTTTGCATTTCACATTGAGTTTTGTGTTTTAGACTCTAAATGCAAATGGATATGGATATGCATATTTTGAAAAGAGAAAATGTGACCCTTCTCAAACGGATAGATTTGTGAAATCATGCCCTGAGTCCACTTCTGCAAAACAAAATTTTCCACATATCTGTACCTGCTGTTATCCCAGCTATACTGCAAGAGACTGATAGCTTAGTCATTCACTTCAAGGCTGGTTTGCCTTGGAAAAGAAACCTTTCCCTTTTATTCTTGTTTATAATGGGTTATGTCTCAGTTTGCACAAAAAGAAGCAGCAAACTAGTTTTGCTTTAAAGCATTGTCTGCTGCCTCTCACTACAGCAGTACCCTATTTTCATTCTGTTTCCATTAGAAATATTTAATCGGGTTTTTTAAGTGGATGTGAATTTTTTCTTCTCAATGCTGGGATCTGATCACAGAATGCAGATGTAATAAGCAGTCTATTTGTATTCCTTGACCTCAGAATACATTTCTGCCTTCTCCCCGAAAGCTTCCTTCAATTTACATTTCTACAGCATTCCTCACCAAGCACACTACACTGTCTGCCTTAAGAATTTTTTTCCAGGATTTTAACAAATCTTCAAGACACAGGTAGCATGCAAAGGAGGCGTTGCCACAAGCTTTTGCTAGGGCCCCAAATGAGACACTAAGCATAAAGTTTACCTCATCATGTTGGTACTGCCTTCTATGACTCTCCCTCTTTCCTACACATTTCCCTTCCCTGTCCTCCAGGTTTTGGCAGTTTGGGGCTCAAGTGAGATAGATGTCTTCAAGGTACAAGGAGGTACCAGACTCTTCTCAGAATTGAGACTTCACCCCAAACTGAGTGTTCAGAACAATTTGCTTTACAAAATTTAATATGTTGGTTGTACAGTGTGAAACAACCTTCTTTTTCAACAAGACGTTTAACAGATCTGGCTAAAATGATGTCTTGTTCTATGCTTTGTTTCTTCCAGCACTGACACCAATGGAAACTATTATACAAGAAACTATTGACTACACCCAGCAGCGGAAGGTGTTCGGCCAGCCTGTCCTGCACAACCAAACCGTGCACTTCCGCCTGGCCGAGCTGGCAACCGAAGTGGAGCTCCTGCGCTCACTGCTGCACCGCGCCGTGGGTAAGCCCCCACATCTGCTTCCCAGATGTGCTTCTCTTCAGGCTTCTTCTTGTCAGGCTAAAGGAACATGGGGAGGTGATTTCCAGACTGACTGTTTTTTTATCTCTTCTTTTTTTATTAGCTCTCTATGTAGAAGGCAACGATGTGACAAAACTTGCTTCCATGGCTAAGCTAAAGGCAGGTCGTCTGACCCGTGAAGTGACTGATAGCTGTCTCCAGTTTTGGGGAGGAATGGGATTCACCAGTGAAGTTCTTGTGAGCAGGTTTTACAGGTAAGGGAGTGATGAAAATACAAAGTGGCTTTAACTGAAATTCAGCCTCTTAAATGTCCTGTTAAACAATCACTTACTTAATAAGAACACCAGCTCATCACCAGTGTGAATGGTCTTGTTTCACCTGGTGCAATTAACTTTGGGTAGACATGTGTTGAAACTTACTATTCTGTTGCCAAGTCTTGGCTTTGCATTACAGTTGTGAAGTTTGAACTACCCACAAGTTAGTTTAAATGTCAAATGAAAGAGGAAAACTCAGTATTTTCCCTGATGGTCCTCTGGCATCTGCCACAGAGTAGAAAAAAAAGGGGAGGGGGGTGAAATTGAGAGCTACCAACCAGTGGCTTTCTTTTCCTCTTTGCTCTTTGTTTACTTGTAATCTTGATTACAAGAACAGAACTAAATCCAGAAACTTTCTTCTAAAATGAATGAAAATGAGCTTTATCTTTTTCCCCAGAAAGTCAGAAACTGGAGTTCCCCAAATGGCTTCTACAGTAGTCTGTTCTGATAGCATTCTTCACCTGCTTAGTCACAGTAGATATCATGTGAGACATACGAGAGACATAATTGCTCCCAAAAGTCATTAGATCAATAAACTGTACAGAGGCCTTTTTGCAAATTAATTGAAGTCCCTTCAAATTTTAGTCTCTATCTACTTAGAGCAAAATTCTCCTTAAGGAAACAGTTTTCTTAGTATCTGGCCTCAGTGTCTTATATTCCGTAGAAAGACCAAAATTGACCTTGGATTCTCTTGCAGCTTTCTGTTCAGCCCTTAGACGATACCTAATCCAAAGTTAGCCAAAGCAATGGTTCATTTAGTTGAAAGTTTTGATAAATTTATATGTGTAAATTGAGAACAGAACACTTGAGAAAATCTGCAAAAAAGCTTGTTTCTTCATAGGTAGGTTGAGTTACATTTTCTATTTTTAATAGCATTTTATGAACAAGAATGGCATTGCAGTATGTCAAGAGATCTTCAATATTTTTGACAAGTGGACTCCTGAAATTTTCTTACAAAGGTACAGACTGCTTTATGAGGTGGTTTTAAGCCAGCTATCAACATGATAGTTTTCCTTAGTTATTTTTTTCACAGGCTTACTTTAACAACTAATAGTCATCAGTGATGGAGATATTAAGAGTTACTGCAGTAGGCACTCTGAATAAAATGAATCCCTGTCTTGCAGCACTTACTGTAAATGTTGTAGTGTCTACAGATTAATGTATATGTGTTTTTACACAGCTTTGTTTAAGATTTTCTAGCCCAGTATAGCAGTGCTTACTGTGAGCATTGTGTGTTTTCTATGTGGATATCAGAGTGGTTTCCAAGTATACCAACCTGAATAGTCACATTTTGCCTTAGAAGAAATCCAGAGTGTTTCAGTCAGTCAGCTGGTTAAAGAAATGTATCTTTCTATCACTAAAACAAACACTGTTATAAATGAGGCTAAAGACAGTGTGATATTTATACTCTGAAATTTTCTATGAATAAGTAAAATTCCACCATTGAGTAACCAAAGGTCCAGGAAGAGACAAGGAGAGTTTTACCTAAATAAACAATTACACCTTCAAGTCAGATTCTTGTTAATCTGTAACAATAATCAAAGCAGCAACTTCCCTAAAGCTGTTCTCTTTAGTACAGCAGTCTGAGTAACCACTCACGTCACTGTGATGTTTGTCCAGTAGCAGCAGTATAACTGCACAGCAGGACATCTAGTCCTAGTGTACAAACATTTTTGTAGCATAATCTTTATGAAGTTCCCAGAGAAATGTTGGTTAATCTTCGACACATCAGTCTGTTACTCACTCCACAAAGAACACACAGCACAATGCGTGGTTAATGCATGAAGTCTCTTTTAGTTATTAGTGTCAGAGATCATAAACAGAAACGGCACAAAACTGTTTGCCAACTTACTTTATTCATATCTGTCCTTTAATCATTAGTATTTTACTTTGTAGAACAACTGGCATTTCTTAAGTGTCTATTTCTAGAAGGCATTTTATATATGTAAATGTCTCACTTTTACAGATTCTAATAAGGAGAATAGGTTTTAAAAAAATAAGCTTAGAGCCCAAATATCAAAAGATTCCATAGAAAAATATAAGCCCATATAAAATCCATAAAGAACGGACTTTCCAAACTGTACCCTAATAGCAGGATTCTGGAGAAGGAATGCACTAGCCTAGAGTCATGTTTGTTTATTTTTCTCTCCTCTGTCTGAAAGGCCTTAAAGACATCGTGACTTGGCAAAAATCAATTATTGAACAAACCCATCACCTATATGAAAACCCAGGCTATGAGAGATCAGAGGAAGGAGAGCTTTTAATATCAAGTTTCCTGCAATTTTTCAGATTTCATGAATTTTTTTTAAATTTCAGGTAGTGATCCATACATTTTAATAGTAATTATGTGCACTTCAATTGCTGTAGGAAGAATTTATGTTGCCTTCTTAAAAGAGTTTGGTTTGTTGGTTTTTTTTTTTAATTAAGATTGTTACTAATTGCTGAACACCATGTCTGTCTGCTTCCAGTTCTTCTTACAAGTTTTATTCTTGTGGACTGTGATGGGGAGAATACTGTCATTTCTTAAGTTGCTACATTGTGAAAGACCTAGAAAGTCTTTCATGACTTTCATGAGAAGTCATGAGTAGTGAAAAATTTTGACTAACAGAAATGTAACATTGCAAATGCATAGCTGCAGAAGAAACACATTTTCATTTTTCTCCTCAACTGTTGCATAGTTATTGCAATATGAAGGTCTGTTTGTAATTGAGGATAGTTAAAAAACAAACTATTGTATAATTTTAAGTGGATTGCTTTTACAAATAATCTGTTTGTCTAGATTTTTTTTTCATATATTTAGAAAGTTAGTTCAAATACCTCACTCAGTTTCATTTTTTTATTTCATTGTTTAGTAGTCTTTCATTCCTTACAAAAGATGTCTAAACTTGAGTGAGTCCAGACAATTGGTTGGTTTTGATCAGTTTTTTTAATTATAGGAATTTATATTGCACCAAACAAAACCAATTTGCTTTGAAATCTGTAGCTAACTGCTGAGATAAAATTTAATACCAATTCCTGTCCTCTATGAAACGAAATCTGCAGTTTCCACCTTTTTCTGCAGAGGCTTTGAGACAGATGCCTGTCTACCACTTTGTTTGACTTTTATGAGTACCTTGGGAAAGAACTTAGGAGATGAAGCACATGACATCTACCTTTAAGAGAGCAAATCAAAGCAGGTAACTGTACAGTGATGACTTTAAATTAGAGCTATGCTCTACTCTCTGCTTTATGCTCAGAGCAGGCCAAAGTGCTGCCCATTCCCTCATCTTGGCCTTCAGAATATCCTTGAGGGTGAAAGGACAGAGCCATGGGAACTGGCGGGCATGGCTGTGGGCTGTGCCAGCCTGGTCAGAGACCTGCTGCACTGGGTGGCACCAGCTCAAACTCTCCTCTCTAGAACAAAGCCTCCTTCAGATTCTGCTTAATTTGGACAGCCTATAGGTAATCTAGTTGAGTCTGAAAATGCAAGAAGTCACAAAGTATTAGGCTTGAGGGTCCATTAGTACATTTTTTGGAGAAAATTCTTGCCAATAATAAAACCTCACAATAGTTAAAACCTAAAAATTATTAGTTATGAGAAAAAAAGGTTTAAGGTTTTGTAATCAAGTACAGTTTGTGCTGAAAAGAAGCAATGTATAAATGGCCTGGAAGCAGTGATACTGTGAGACAAGCAAACCTTGGTAAGGATTTACCAATGGCGTTCTAACCAGGGAAGTGGAGAGCAGCATAAGAGGGAGTGCTGCCATAAACCCAGGCTATTAGGGGAAACCAGGGCTTAAGTCACCAAAACTCACTTTCTTCCCCATGTCTGACACTGATCACTGCAAGAAAAGGGAATGAAAATTTCTTAGTTTATTTTGGCAGGAGTTTGAAGTTTTGTGAAGACACCTGCATCAGAGATAGTACAGCAGGCTCCTCTCAGATTGTTTGGGAACAGAAAGGGTTTCAGTCCGATCCCATGTTTTTTTCTGAGGAAAGTGTTGTGTAGAGCAGCTCCCAGAGCAGGCCCATCTTCTCAGCTGTAGGTAATAAATGGTACTGGAAGGCACAACTGCAAACACGATCACTCTTACCAGCCTGAAGCTACAGACAGATTTAGTGTGTCATGAGCTGCATGCAGTACATTACAAGATCTAAAACTTTGCTTGTGCTGTGAATGGGTACCTGTCCCTGCTTTATGGCTAGGGAAATCGCACACAAGGGAGTGCTCAGACTGGGATAAGGACCAGCCCCGATTTTCAGGAAAACTGGGACCAAAGATTTTAGGGGCAGGGTAACAGACATTGCTTAGCTTGTGCAAAACAAGGTCCAAATGTCAGTCAGGGTGCAGAGGGGGTCAACACCAGCCAACAGAGGAATGTTAAACAGCAGAAAATTTTGGATGACGCTATTCAGAATATATATTTTCAGGCTGTAAATTAGAGGGTTCCTAATCATTAGAACACCTTTTTTATCTCATAACCTTCAAATTAGGATAGTCCAAGATTAAAGGAAATCTGTCTTTTCTCCTTCAAGCAGTACTTGACACATTTCTGAAGGCTGTGTGACATGGCTCCTATGGAGATGGAAAACATTATTTGACAACCTGGAGGGCTTTTTTTTCCTGTTGCTACCTAACTAGAAGTTATTGATAACCTGCACTAAGTTTGGTGGGTGGGAATGCCTCCTCACCCTCTCTCCTAAGTGCAGTTTTTTAACTGGACATTGAAGAATTTTTTGCTTTTATTCCTTAGAAGGTGTATTATTTTTTACCATTTATATCTCTTGGTTTGGTTGAGTGAAGTCTTATAATATACAGTGAGTATTTCAGACACATGGGATTTCCTGAATGTAAGGAAACTCTGCAGGGAATATTTTAGAGGGACAGAACACAATTGCTGGATTTCTCTCCTTCCTCAGGTTAACTCTCACTCTCTAAAGAAAACAGCATTCAACAACACTAGTAGCTAGAGGTTCGGTCCCTCAAAATCACACCTTTTCAAAATGCCTGGTGTGCTGCAGGCTGGTTCCTCAAGGTCCTTGGTCAAGGAGAAGCCACCACAGGTTGGTGCTCAACTCAGCAGGGCTGCAGGTAGTTCAGGATGTGCTGCTCTGTCATGTGGCAGCAAAAAGGTGATGCAGAAATCAAAAGTAAAATGTTACTGTGCCAGATCAAAAGCCTTTACAGCAGTAGCCTAACAATGTCCCTTACAAAAGCAATTAAATTCCAATATTTATATATACTGAAATATTTATGTGCTGTATTAATAATGCATTCTTGATATAATATAAACTATCAAATCATAAGTATACATTGCATAACTGATATACAAGCTCGCTTTACCATGTCCTCTTCCCCAGCTTCCTTATAGAGTTTCTGGCAGGATAGTTAATCCCATGGTTTTGTTTCCTTAAGATGAAAGCAAGTTTCTTTCCCCGAAAAGAGCTGCTAGATTAAAATCATTTAAGTCTTTTGTCATCTTAATCCTCTTAAATTAGGGGGAAACCTTTTGTCCTGTCTCCCCAGAGGAGAGATCAGCATTAGTCACCTGGCTGTAGAATCTGTAAGAAATACTCATCTCACTCATAGAGACAAAAATACAATTATCAGCGAATTTGTAAAGATGCACACAAGCACAAAACATACAAAAGGTGTTCTGGATTTTTGAGATGTGTCTTTGTAAGTGACAGCCTGACTTGTCTGTCACACAGACCACCAAAGCCAGATCTTGCCACTGCCATTTATAACTTTATATAAACAAGCCCCATGTGTCCAGGATTCCTGCTGCAGAGAGAGGATTTCTATTGACATCAGAGAGGAGTTCTGAGGATTAGTTACTTGCTGTTGCCAGTGAAGATGCCAAATGCTGAGTGTTGGCACAGGCTTTCTGCTTGCTGCAGACAACACTGCAGCACTAAGAACATGCAGCCTACCACTGTTCCAGGTCTGCTGCTGTCAGCAAGGCCCATAGGCAGGTGGGGAATCTTCAGGTTACTAAGTAGAGGTAGTTCAGAATTGTTCTGGTAGTTGATGGTTTTTTCTTCTCCCAAAAGGTAAAGTATTTGTGAATAAAACTGCTCAAGGCTGCGGTAGTTAGCACTCTGGCTAGCACTGGGAACTTGGGCAATACTATTAGGGATGATTTAGTGATGGTAATGGAAGGTTTTAAATAAGTGGGATTAGAAATACCAAATCAAAACTAAATATTCTTGAAGCAGCACAGAAGCTCTATAGACTATATAAAACTATACTAGACTACTATACAACACTACTTGTAATATTATACTATTAACATTAAGGTACTATATAATACTAATAAGACTTTTACCAGATCTTTCATAGCCATTAAGAAAACCTGGATTGGTTTAAAACCATGAATGGAAATTGCACCCCTTCTGTGCAATTCTCCAATACCTCATGTACTGGTTGACTCTTTTACCAGTTAAGCAAATTTAATTGCTGCTTTTTGCTGCTGGCCCTGGAAAAGCTCCCTCCCGTCCTACAGTTCAACTGCAGGCTTAGTTAGGCACCTACAGGTTTGGGACAGGACCAGCAGGGGTGTTGTGGAAAGCATCACAGACCACCTGCCCAGGAGCCAGTGGATGAGGTTTCTTCAGGCACGTGGCGTTCGTATGCAATGTGTAAGTAATTCTGGGCAAGCTGTCCAGCAGAGCACCATCAGAACAGCGCACAAATGTTTGAATCTACCCTTTGTATTTCTGCAGGGACTTGAGATTGATGTCAATAGGAGGTGGCACAGACGAAACCATGCTTTCCATCATATGCAAATATATGGATATACTTCCAAGAAAGTGACGCATCTCCACTCTTCCTTGAAAATTAAGAAAGCAAGAGCATGACTTGTGCTGCACACTGAAGGTGACAAGCAGCCAGTACGCTTCAAGCAGAAAACAGAACAGTAATTTTGCCATCAAAATGCATACCAAGGTCTTTCACCATTAGCACTTTCTGTTTTCCAGTGTCAAATTTTTGTTGATATGAAGCACTATGAAAGCATGCAGCCTCCTGCATTCCTTTTTTTCAGTGGGTTACTTAAGTTTTCCAATGACCCATGCTAAGCACATAGGAAAAAATGTGTACTTTAATCAAGTTTTATCTACACTTTAGAGCGTCTAAGCTGACAATCACAAAACAGAACTTCCATATGAATGGAAGCTATGTAGCTTAACCTCATTTCAGTGTAGCTTTGCTTTCAAGATCAACAATTATGGCACAAATGATTCCCTATCATAATCAAACCTCAGAACAGTGCCTTTCCTCTCAATTACAGTACCTTCCCTATCTTTCACTTTTAGCAAGCAATCATCAAAATGAGCTCTGTCATCTTTGCCAAATCCATATCAATTTGTACTCCACTCTGTCATGGAATTTTGATGCTGGTAGTAGTGTTAAATTTTTATTTGCAGAATCCTATGAACAACTGTTTAAGCGTATCTGAAGCTTGCGGAGGCCTGAACTTCAGCAACAATGTATCATGTTTTGTGCATAATTATAAAAAAAAATCAATTATAAAATAAATATGTTAATGTTAAAATTGTGCATAGTTACTTAAAGTCTTCCTAAAACAGCCATTTAAGCTAGAAGAGGCAGCATTTATTATTAATTAAAAAAATAAGAATTGCCCCTTAAATACAGAACCATTTCCAAAAAGATACACTGGTATTCTACAGTAGGAAAAAATGTATATAAACCACATTAGCTAGGATAATACTACAGGACACTTTATTTGTAGGTTCATAATTGGTTATTAATGGTAACACATCACACAGATTTCTAGAAAAGTTTATCAAAAAATTGTAGATACAATTTCAGTATCTAGGAAACTTAATTTTTTTGAACATTACACTCAGCAATGTAATAGCCTCAATGATTAGAAACTACTTGGTGAGCCAAAGCTAAGTCTTCAAAATAAAGTACCTTAATGTGACTGCACCTCTAACAAATGCATCATAATATACTTTAATATAAAATTCAAAATATCTGCCATTGTATTTGAGACATCACGTTTTGTAGATTTAGGGACTCTCACTAATTGAAAAGTAAACATACTAATGGTTAAAGTTCAAGTGATTCAATGGAATCATTTCAGTTTTAAATACTTTAAATATAAAGAAAACATTTATACTGTGTCCATATTGGTTGGTCCCAATGATGAAAGGCATTTGCTTAAAAGAGCAGATGTGTAAACATGATCTGTCGCATTTAAATTAAAAAATAAAAATCCAGTTTTAAGTAACTTCTTGCCAAAACACACAGTTTAAGCTACTTAAACACTATCAGATCTAACCATAAAAGTAATTTTTGGGGGTACCACTATTACATTTGCTAGCTTCAGGCCAGTCTTTTAAAAATCCACAGGTAAGATCTATTTAGAGAGATCCACGCACTCTGTGTTTTTGCAACCGAAATTACTATATGCCTGAAACTGGAGCTCTAATTTAGAGCATGGCCCAGAATGAGAAGCAGAATGAAAAAGAAAGCCTTGAAATTCTGCAATTACTTCATTTCCAAATAACCATTGCTCATTGAAATTTTTCAATCAATTCTAAAAATTATCTTCCTCTAAAAAAATCCATCCCACTATGCTAGCAATTTCTGCATATTTACAAATAATCCCCCCAAAACAGGGGATGATGGAAAAACTGCTATATTAAGAAAACTATATATAACTTCGCATTAATTGTTAATGCAATTTACCACAATTTCACTGTTTTATCCACAAAATATGCCATTTAAAATCAATGTCTTCATTAACTTAGAGTACAGTTGAAATTACACAATGTAAACCAGAGGTAACATGTATCACCTCAGTTTAATAATCCAGTATATTACAAAAAAAACAAATAATGAAAAGAGCATCATGTAGCATAATAGCTTTGTCTGGCTTCCTCTGGAGAGTGTTCTCAGTCTGCCCATAGTTGCACCTAGAAGTCCACCCGTGGAGTCAAAATCATTCTCCTACATTTAAAAAAACCAAAAACAAACAAGCAAAGAACAAAAAGCATGTAACTATGAGAAAAGAAATACCCTCGCAGCTCACTAAATATAGTTTTCCCTGTTTCTTCAAAGTTTTCAAAACTAAAATTATTTTAGAGGCAAAAATTAACCAGGAAAAACTTTCACCTATTTATCCAGTGCTACTTTTACCCCAAACTAAACCATACTGTAAGCAAAAAAGGCATTTCCGACTCCCTTATTCTTTGCTTCCTTCTGCTATTCTAAAATACAATTAAATACAGAGGTGCGTTTTTAATGCAATGTTTTTAAACTAGACATTTGCTAATTGAAAACATATACTTGTATCTAAAGCATAAAGATCTTGCTTGTGCCTTAAGAGCAATGTATTTGCACATCTTTTTGAACAGAAATACTGATACTGCTGACAAATCAGTCACATGTTACAGTCAACAATAAGCTGTCAACATTTTAATACTAATGTTAATACTACAAGACAGGATGCTTTACACTATTAACTTCTAGTCCTGACCCATATTTAAAGAAAGCTAGTTATTCAATACTTACCATTTCTGATAACATTTTATTCTGGTTTTTAACTTCTGTTCCAATTTCAATAGAAAGCTACCAAAAAAAAAAAAAACAACCAAAAAAACCCATAAACAAAAATTATTAAATATGAGTAATCACATAGTTAACACATAGATTAGAGAACCCAGTTGAAAATATATGACTGACTAGCATTTCCCCAGTGAAAGCAATACCTGATATTTTCAAAAAACAAAATAACATGCACAGTATTCGATCAATAACCCTTAAGAAAATAAAGATTTTTCATCTGACTAGATGAGTCTAAAGTGTCACAGAAAGTACTCAATGCTCCTCTTCCTCTGTTCCAGGTAATGTCTTACTTGAATTACAATATGGACTTTTGAAAACTCAAGATCTAGTTAAGTCTGAAGTAGCAATTACCCATTTCCTGGAACAACTGTTTAAACTGCTAGCACACAGCAGAGAGAACCACGATCACTGGTTTGACTCAAAGTATTGCTGGAGTTGACACCTGTAAACTGCAAACACATCTCTTTTGACAAGCTGCTGCTGTGCTACACACGGGACTTTCTTCAGTGAGCTTGTGCAGCCCTTCTCTCCTTTGTGTCACAAAACAGCAGGAAGAGAGCTGCACAGGACAGGGAGAGCCAGTCCTGAGACAGTGACCAGGTCCCAGCTCAAGCCAGAAAGTGAAGTCAGGATAGGCTTGGAATCAGGGAGGTATGAGACCAGGCACAGCTGGAGCTGCAACACAGCTGCAACATCACAAAGCGGGGAGCCAGCCAGAACAGCCTTGGCTTAAAGCAGCTCTGGAGTTAAACAGGGGACAACCGGCACTGAGCCTGATTCTTAGCAGCCATTCCTCTGTTACCAGCACACTGGCCTTGAACAACCTGCTCAACTCCTGAGATGGAGGGAAATGCACTCCAGGCCCCCATGCTCGGATTAGACAAAACCTGTTTGTTTTCACATGTCCAAACTTGAATCTCATTATCTCATACTGATGCATTTCAATCAAGAGTGAAACTAATTTTACATGAGGCTTCTTGGAAGATTATGTGAAGGCTATTCCATATGCCAAGATTATCCCATTGCACTAAAAGATGCAGCTCCAGAAAGAGCTCCTTAGGGCACCATGAACTGCTCTGTTGACATACACAGATTTTGAAATGCTACACTGCTACATTTTGAAATGCTCTCTCCACAGCAGGAGAGAAGAAATGAAATTCGATAACAAAGGTCAAAATTTTGTTTTTTATCCCTTAACTTGCTCCAAATTCTTATTCTAAACACGTTTAATTTCTCTGAGACTAAACCAATTTTAAGCAGCAGTATTAGCAATAAGACTTCAAGTGAATTCAGGCCTAAAAAATTCCTTGGAATGTGCTTTATCAAACTTTTAAGCTTTTAAGAACAAGAAATCCACACAACTTTAATCTCAGAGCTGGCTTTCAGTTAGACTTGTTTGAAAGAAGTCCTCAATCTCTGAAAGGAATCAGAATCATCAGAACACCAAACTTTTGCTTCAGAGGATATCAGCTATTTCTAAAAGCTGTTTTCACATTATTTATTCTTTTGACTGAAACTCCCATTCCCCACCATTCCTGCACCACTGAGGGTTAAGAAGTAGAGAAAATTGGGAGTAAAGTTAAGCCCAGGAAAAAGGGAAAGGGGGTGGCAGGGCATTTTAAGTCTTTTATTTCTCATTACCCTACTGATTTGACTGTCAATAAATTCATTTCCCCAAGTTAAGTCCATTTTGCTCATGATGGCAATTGGTGAGTGATCTCTCCCTGCCCTTAATCTTGATGCATGAACCTTTATCGTACTTTTTTTTACTTTTTCTTCCCTTGTCCATCCACCTGAGGAGTGATAGAGCAGCTTTAGTGGTCACCTGACATCCAACCAGGTTAACATATCACAGTTTTAAATTTCTGTTTTAAACTAAGTCTACTGCTTCCCTGACTCATATAACTGAATTTAATGAATGTGATGATACCACTGTAGTTAATACGTACCGATTTAATGGCACTGACTTTTGTACGCAGACTTTCTGTTAACCTGTCATTCTCTTCTTCATAAACACTGTAGCCACTGTTGGTGTAGCCATAGCTCCCTGCAGCTGCTCCATCACCTGTAAACACAACAGTCACTAGTCCCAGACAGACACCACCACTGGAGCAGATGTTCTGCATGTTCCTGTAACAGGGACACAACCTTTTTCTAAATGCATACATTACACCCTTCAATATGCAAATGACAGAAGTGAAACTAAGGAATGGCTGTCATTTCTTTCTCCATGACAGTGTTTTCAGATGAGTTCTATGGAAATCAACCCAGGCACTTCATGGAGATGTGACCGAAACACTGAGGCCATTACATGTGGTAAATGAAACTGAACATAGGAAAGCTGAGACTGTTCTCTAACAAAGAAAAATATCACTCGATCACACATTTAAAGGAGAAACTACACTATGATTACACGAGTTTCTTTATAAACAAGACCTTACAGCAGAAGCTAGGCCTCTGTGCAGAGTCAACATTCTGCAGTTCTATTCTCACTCCTGCCTTTTTTCTGGGGTGATGGAGCTTCAGGACTGTCATGCAGACAACTGAGTCAGCACAGTATGAGGGGCAGAAGGGAATGAAAGCTGCTCAGCCCCACACATTCACTTCCTCCAACATCTAATAAAGATGTCCTACAGACAGCAGCTGGACAGCAGCATGGGTACAGGAGAATTAAAGTCATGTCCAGTCAAGACAAAAATCAGTCTTAGACCTCCAATCTAAGAATTGAAAACAATGAAGAGAGATCAAGGCTTAGAAAGGCAACCAGAGAAGAACTACTATAAGCTTTATGATGAAGATCCCACTAGACTAAGTCAATATAATCCATATATTCAATTAATATATACTAATCCAGTTATAACATTAATAAATATTTTAAATATATAAATAAACATGTTCTTGCCTAGTCAGGATGGCATATTAAAATTGAATGCCTTTTAAATACACTTTAAAGACTTTTGTGTCTGGGCGGATTTTTTGGTTTTGAGGAAAAAAGGAGAGAAGAGACATCAACCACATTCATGTTGAGAGCTCTGTCTCAGAAAGCTTCATTGCATGCTTGGCACACATTATTAATATTAATATTTTAAAGTAGAGCATTACAATGCTATTTTGATATTTTATAATTACCCATTAAATCATCCTGTAGATCTAAGTAACGAAGATTTTTTTTTCATTTGTATTGCAAATTGTTACTCTGTAAATTAACCTAGACAGATCTTCAAAAAGACTGAATCACAGAATCATCTGAGTTTGAAGAGACCCACAAAGATCATCCACGTCCAACTGCTGGTGCTGCACAGGACCATTTTCATGAGTCACACCATGTGCCTGACAGTGTTGCCCAAATACTCCTGGAACACTGTCAGGCTTGGTGCTGTAAACACTTCCCTGGGGAGCCTGATCCAATGCCCAGCCACCCTCTGGGTGGAGAACCTTTTTCTATTACCTAACCTAAACTTCCCCTGACACAACTTCAGGCCACTCCCTTGTGTCCTTTCACTGGTCACCAAAGAGAAGAGATCAGTTCCTGCTCCTCCTCTTCCCCTCACAAGGAAGTTGTAGACTGCAATGAAAAGTATGTCTTTATTTCATCACAGTGAGCCAAGAAGCCTTTTTACCCTGACCTAAATTAAATGTCTAACACAGAATTGTAACTAAATGTTATGATTTATAGAGCCAGGGTTGTTCTCACTGTGTCTGGTTTTACAAGTGCATCTAACTACAGTACTTCCTACCAAGTGACACATGATTTTGATTACAAGTTAATATACCACACAGCTTCATGCCTGAAACTGGGTCTCTTAAATGGATTGTGGCAATGTAGACACGAACAAATGCCCCAGAGCTTTTCAACAGGCACATCTGCTTTTTTTTATGTCATAGGAAGCATAAGGAAGAAGCCTGGCTACAACTATTCATGGGGAGAACAGAAACTTCAGATGAATGACAGCTGAAATGTCAAGGTAAAGCAGAAAATTTTATTACAGCTAGTAACAGACGTTTAAGTGTTCTACTTAACCTTCCAAACGATTAATTTAAAAAGCAGTTTCAGGATGAGCCTTAAGGCATTGTTTGCCAGAGACAGCCTAAAAGCAGGCATGGTCTCTCTTCAGAACTCCTTACATCCCCTCCTCAGAAACAACACACCTGTGGAGTGGCCTCCACTCCAACCAAGGGGGAGCTGTCAGTCTGACAAAGGAAAAGACTAAGCACTATCAAACGACCACTTTTTAATGATGAACACCCCAATACTTCTTTTAATTCATTAGGAAGTGTTACCAAGACTTGTTTTATTTTATGAAAATACTACTGCACAATATAAATCTGAAGTGTAGGAGTAAATCTAGGGTAGTGTCAGAACACCTGGTTTAGCCCTAAATACTTTCTAGGAGGAAGCCCCAGAACTCAGTCATACATTTCAGACGTGTAAACACCTCCTAAGCTTTACAGCACTGTCACAGCACCCACATGGTTGTAGAACATGATGTGGAAGTTCAAAGTTTCCTTCCACTCATCAACATGACTGAATGCTGAAAAACGAGGCCTAAGCTGCTCAAAACACTCAGTAGGAACTTTGCAAGGATTTCCTCAATTCACACCCGATTATATCTGTCATAAATTTTTAATAGTTGAGATCCTTGGTTTTTTACTCCTAAACATGACAGTAAAACATAAAGAAGTACTTAAAAATAAAATCCAACCAAACAACTTCTGAATTTGGAAAGGACTTGACAGAAGAGCAACAAATCTGCCTCTCCATGGGAACAGGCTCGAACTAACATGGTGTTAGAACAGCTAAACGACAGCACAACTAAATGGGGCAAGACTATTACAAGAGCACGTAGTGACAGGACAAGGGGAATGGGTTCGAACTGAAAGACAGTAGGTTTAAATGCAGTATTTGAAAAGAATGCTTTACTACGAGGGTAGCGAGGCACTGGAACAGGCTGCCCAAAGTAGCTGGGGATGCCCCATCCCTGGAAGTGTTCAAGGCCAGGCTGGATGGGCCTCTAAGCAACCTGGTCTAGAGCAAGGTGTCACGGTATGGGGAGTGCTGGTGGCAAACCTAGATGGTCTTTGAAGTCACTTCCAAACCAAATCCTATGATTCTATGATAAAACACAAGCCCTAGCGCTACTCCGTAAATCCAGCTGGGTCAGAAGGAGAGGGAGAGGCAAGGGTGACGGCCTTTCCCCGCTACAGCTCCCGAGCCCTGCCACAACCCTGCACCCACGGGCGCAGCTCCCCCCACGCCTCCCGCACCCCCAGCCCTGACAGGGCCGGGCCCTGCCCGTGCCGCGGCCCGGCCCCGCCGCCGCGCTTACCCAGCCCCGCGCGCCTCATGGCTCTGCCCTAAGCTGCTGCGGGAGCAGCGGGACGAGGAGAAGGAGGAGAAGGAGGAGGAAGAGGAGGATGAGGCCGGGAGCGCCGCAGGGCGCGGCGGGGCTGGGGAAGCGCGGCGGCCGCGGACCCCTCACCCGGCAGCGCCACGCCAGCGCCTCGCGCGCGGCCCGCTGGGTGCGCGCGCGGGGCGTGACGGGGCCGCGCGGGGGCTGATGGGGGCTGTAGTCCCGGCCGAGGGCAGTAACCGGATGCCAAAAAAATTAAAATGCGACGCTGAGAGGAGCTTTTATCTTCTTTTCCCCGGCCCCCTACGCCCCACCCCCGCTTATATAGAAGTAACAGGCATGCTACCACAGTATACAGAAACTTAGACTTGAAACCTGAAGATTACATTATTATTGAATGATTTAAATTTTGTTTTCAAAGTAAACTTCTCCATTCTTTAACCCCTTCCAATGCTTTAGCACTTATGAGTTTTGTCTGCTTATATGAAGATGTGGCTCACTCTACACCAGTGATTTGATTTTATTTGCTAGGATGATACCAGAAGTATCAGTACTCCAATGTAAAGCAAACACCGCTGAGTCCATTCAAAGTTTGCTATTTCAGGTGTGGTGGTGTCCACTGGACTAAAGAAGCTGAACTGCCTTTCCAACTACAACAGGCTGCCTTTTCATTAATTGCTCTGGTGTTTGTGTTTTGGTAGGAAGGAGGACCCTCAGTACTGGACCAACACCTACTTGCATTGTAAAAGTTATATAAACACGGACCACAGCTCCTTCTTCGGAGAGCTTGCAGTACACCAGGAGTCTTCACTTAGGCAGGTAGAATTGTAAAAGGAAGAATAAAATACTTCTGGTCAATAAGAAGGCCCATGGCATTCTGCTGGCATCCTGCTGACCTCCTGTGTAATTGTTGTAAGACAGCCCAAGTCTCCTTTTGCAGTGAATAAACCCACAAATAATTGCAGCGTTTCTTTTCTCTGCATTTGTGGAAGTGCCTTCAAGACCTTAGTCTTGTGTCAGTCCAACTTCAAGGCAGACATTGAGAAGCTGCTGATTTATTTACTTCTCTGTCACCTCTAGATGCCTTTGTCTCAAACAACATTATAAAGAATAAAGTAGTTATGTAAATAACTAATATTAGATAAAGTAGTAGTAAAGTAGTAATGCAGAAAATAACTTGTTATTTAATTTTTAATAATTTATCAAAATTATTAGCAGTTTATCCAAAATTTCAAATACAGCATCATTTGCAGGTCTAAAACAAGAGAAGGCCAAGGAGAAGGAATGAGCTGCAGAGCTGTCCCCTTATAATGCTCACTGTGAAGCCAATCTCAGTGGGATTCTGTCTGGAATCAGAAATTTCTACAGAAATTTGCTATCTGATATTATTGATAACCTGAGACTTGATTTACAGCAGTTCAGGGAAAGGCATCAGTTGTTTCAAGGAAGGGAAAAGTGCTACCAAATTACCAAACTGAAGCCCAAAGGTTAAGCCCTTTGAGGTAAAACTATCTGCAGTTCACAGACGGACCCATTTCTTACCTTGCTGGAGCAAAGACATGTTTTAAAGGATTACATGCTTAGAGCAGCAAAATTTAGATGTTGCAAAATTTACAGAAAATGAACAGATTCTGAGAAAGCCTTCTTCCTGGGTGCTTCATATTTGAACTAGGGCTGTGTTAGGAGCAATGTCCTCATCAGCACAATTTTCGAAGAAGGGCTAGCATGACAGTCTATACAACTAATCAGAGAGTTAAAACTGGAATTTTAGGAAACAGTAGGAAACGTCTTTTCATAACAGCTGGCCTGACTCTCTGTTAGGTGCAATTTTATTGTCTTCATACACCATCCAAGAAAATAATTGCATCTGGTGACATTGCTATATGAAAACGTTTGTCTTTACAGTATTTGCATATTGTATCTCACCTTCTTTCCCACATGACCCATCTTCCATTTTTCAGTAACCATGGATTTATACATAACTAGGTAAAATGTATATCTCTCAACAAGGACTGTAGTTATAATTCATGTTAAGGGGCTCACTTTTCATTTTTACTTACATTTTCTGTAAAATAAAATCCTGATTAACTACATGTATGTTCACAACTCGTAGGGTATACATATATAATCTCCTTATGATGTTGTGACATGCATCTTGAGTCTATATGTAATTTATAAATATCACATTTAATTCTACAGTTTCTTTCAGCAAAGCATGAAAATGATATTGACATGATTAATGTTTCAAATCCATTTTAGTCATACTGAATTTTTGTTTCTTTAATACATTGGAAGTGCCTCATAGGAAAGTTAATTCTGTAGATCTCCTAGCATTACAATAAGGAAATTGCGATTCCATCTCACAGCAGAGGTTGCACTCAGAGGTCAACTGGGAGTCATTAATATTTGCTATGTTTATGTTATATTTCCATGGAACAGCTTGCATTCATGTTAATGATTTCACAGAACAAGTCTGTGAAATAAACACAATTGTTCTGTTGATGTGATTAACTGCAGTGCTGTTTGCTTTCTGGCCCATTCCCTGGCAGCTCCCTGCATGGCGACCGTTCCCTGAACTCCTCAGCCTTGCAAACCAGCTGTGCATGGGCAGCTAGCAGGTGTGGCTGCAGCTGTTCTGTAGCATCTGCAGTTCTTCCTGCCAGGAAGCCTAAATGAGTAGTCAGCAAGTGGTTTTAAAATGAGTGACTCATCAGTGTTCCTTTTTGCCAGGGACAACATACAGGAAGAAAAAGTGCAGTAAAAAAAAAAAAAAAAAAAAAAGAAATCTTACCTGTCTTATCAATGCTTTTACAATCATTCAATAGTAGTCTGCTACAGGTGTGTCATTGTCAAGAGACCCTGCTGAGGCAATGTGCGTGTCAGTCTCCTTTCCCCAATTAGCAAACAGTTTACTGTTTAGAAAACCAAAAATTATGTCCTTTATAAGAGGAGCATTCCACATGTCCTACCAAATGTCCCATCACTGCTAACATTTTTACCGACTCTTTTTACTGACTCAAATTAAACTGGATGTATACATTTGTATAGCAAACAGCCCATAGATTTTATTAGTGGATTACTCCATGACTCCACTGCAAAAGCAATAAAAAGGAAAAAAGAAAACCAAACATACAGGGAATCTGATTCAAACATCCTGTAAAATCAGTCTTCCAATAAACAACAGAAAACCCATGACTCTTACTAACATGATATAATAATGACATGATTTTAATAAAATTATTGCATAAGTAACAAGAATGTCAGTGTTTTTACATGTTTAAAAAACAGGAGTTTACAGTCTTTGTTATTAACATGCTGCTTTCAACAATTATAGATTGTGAAAACAGCCTGACTAGTCAAAGGCATCATTAGCCACTTGAAAAGCAGATACCACACGATATAATGTTTAGTATCAAATAATCAATGTCTTGCTAAGCAGTAAGCTTCAATTATTAAAATAATTTAAAATTGCTAGTTAAATCTTTATCCATTGTGCAATTAAGTAAGAGCTGACATTTCTAAATAAAACTAAAACATTACTGACAGAGAAGCAGCACAAGAAAACAGACTATTTTAATTAGCCTCAATATCTTCAAAAAGGACTAACATCAGCATCTTTCATAAGTATCCTTGTCAATTAATATCTTGGTTTGTTCTAAGACTATTTAGCAAATGAGAACTCTCAAAGTGCTTCTGTTCCAACAAACCCAGTCATCATTTAGGACTTTGCTCCCATATTATTAAGCTGACAAAACTGATAGTGGGCTTAGTATGTCATCAGCATTGTTCTTCCTGGTTGTATTCTCCAAATAATGCCATCAAGAAAACCAAATACTGTGTAAAACCACACCTTCTATAAGACTTTAAATGGCTGAAGGAGGTTGATACTCATTGCCAACCAGATTGTCAAGCAAAGAATTAACCATCCAAGTCACCAGAGGAGTAGTATGTGCAGTTGTCATTCAAATTCTGTAATGATGACACCATATGTAAATCACTGTAAGCACCTGTTGGTGTCACCCATCTTGATGATTCAAAACTTTATTAAATACTGCCAAAGAGAACCATGGCTGTTCTGGTATTAAAGCACTTCCATCATAGTTGGCATAGTCTCCTTCTGGAATAAGGTTTGGACTAATTTAATCTCATTTTTAATTCTAAATTTTTTATGATGTTATTTTAATAAGACATTTATCAAGTATCTGCCAAAATACTTTTCTTTTTTTTTTTTTTTTCTTTTTTTTTTTTTTTTTTTTTTTTTTAAGAAGATCTCTAACCAAGAAGATATCTACCTGGATAAGATTCTGAGAACTCCTGTAATCTTTTATAAAACTATGTTGCTGAGAATCTGAGAAGCTTCCTTGAATTAATGTAATTGTATTTATCTGTGCCTGATCATCCTAAGCCTTTCCATACACAGGTTCAAAGGATCATTAACTCTTCGTAGCTATAAAGACTTCCTATCTCAAAGATTTGCATATGTGTATGATTACAGGTTGAAAAATCACCTAAACCTATAAGATTTTACAAGTCAGTAAATATGCTTAGAGCAAAATTTCCAGTTTGTACTTATATAAAGTTGTGGCGGAACATATTCCACACTATTTTCTTGTTCCTGATTTCATTAACATCTCCATTTTACAGTCATGGTAGATGTCCATCAGGAAGCTTGGTTTGTCAGAGACATACATCAGCAGCAAAGAACCACCTGGGGGAAAGAGAAACAATATCTATAGTTGCATCAGCAGAAAGTGTCTAGTGAGAAAGTATGGTCTTTTTCACCTTTACGACACTTTTAAAATTTGTTAATAGTGAAGGCGTCTTTCATCTCACTTTGATATAAGTTATATTAGGGAAGTATTGAGTTTTATATTAGCTCATGCACAATAAAATTTAATTATAGTTATTATTTACCTAATTGCAAAATACGATGATTATTCTTATTCTCTCCTTCAGCTTTTTAGTGTCATAAACTGCTCTGGCTCTTGTTTGATTCCGCAGGGAACACACCCAGAAATCTCTGCTGTATTTTTATAAATTTCTTGTCAGTGCTGTTAAATTACATCAAAATAGAGAAGAGAGGTTATGGACACAACTGCTGTCTCCCTCCTAAATTTCATTATGTACAGATAGAACCAAAATTTACCGAAGTCATGGAAAATTTTTGTATTGACTTTGGACCAGGCTATAAATTTTTATTAAAAAACCAACTCTGCTGATTCTTTGTCTCCCAAGTAGTGTATGCTGTGTAATCTATGAATAATTCCAGTCATGATTTCTTTCTCTAATATTAAGGTACCATTTCTGATGTCAGCTTTGACTGAGTAATAATATCAGCTGAGTGAATGATAAGAATTCAGAGCCATGGCAGCAGCCTGAGCATTAATAACTGTAACGTCTAAAGAGGAGGACTAATACATTTAAAATTAAAAGTGGAAGTCAAAGTAATTTTTCATTTCAGAAGAAAAAATGTATGAGATGAATGGAGCACACAGTCCCAATCCTCTGTAAGATGCAATTAAATAGTAATTTGATGATTTGTGTTATGTTTATTTTGACCTTTCAAATATTTGGGAAAGGCTTTCACCAGTCAAAGCAGAGAATTCAATAAAATCAGAGGCTTTGAGCACTATGAGTTTCAGTGAAGGCAGCGCTGTTTTGCAGACCTGCAGAGCATTTTCCTACAGGATATTTTTCAAGATAAATGGAGCAGACATCCTGCTTGTTTCTTTGTCCAGCAAGGCAAAACTGAGAATGTGAATCAAGATTCCTGGATATTGGAGCTAGCTTTGTTCTATCTTTGTGCTTGGCCACTGTAGAATTACTTAAGAAAAAAACAAACCATTATGTACTTTCTTCCTAGGAAAAATCTCTTCAGGTTTCTCACGAGTCAACACATTGTGCAGAAGCAAATTTATTTGGTGACTAATTAGAGAAGCTAATGCCTGAACATAAATCTGCAAAAGCTCTTGCAATCCACCTGTTTTCCAGAAAGACCACTATAAGCAAATTGCCCATTCAAAGCACCTTTATAAAGATTATTTTCTTACACTGTTGGGTGGACTGCAGCTGGGTTAATTACCTGTGCTAGACAGAGCATAGTGCTAATGAGACAATGTGACTTCCTGTCCCGTGATGGCTCATTCTGAGTTTTCTTGTGTGTTTCTGCATAGCACTACACTGGGCCATAAGAATACATATTTAATTTCTGTGTTTGCATTGTTTGCTAGATGCAGTGTAGCAAACTGAAAGTGTTCTCCACAAAGGTGCTCTCCAAAGCACTTCTTAGAAAAAGCTATTTTAACCTACTGAAAATCTGAGCACAATATCTAACTTCTAATTAAACTAATAACAAAGTTACATATTTTTTTATGGCATGGGATCAATTACTGAAGTAATTATATTTTAGAAAATCAAACTTAGGTTATATTTTATGCTACACCATGAAGAAAGATTCCATCTCCTGCAGACCATTCACCAACAGAAGTAATATTTACTTGAAAATAACTTGAAAAGTCATTGTCACTTGTGTGGTCAAAAAAGACATGTTTTATGAGTTTGAATTAAATGATATTCTACACACATCTATTGTATCACACACAAACCATCTACGTTGACACAAACTGTACTCGGAAACCCATACTCAGACAATAACCACTGTCCTCTGTCACTCTAGGGACTTTGTTAGGCAAAAGCTCTGGAGATAGGGTTAAAGGTTTCTACACCACTTAACCCTAGTTCAAGTGCACAAAACCCACATCCTACTGTGATGGCTTGAGGTCCACCAGCCCATAGCCAATGGTGGGTTGCTCCTTGGTTCAAGGTCCACCAGCTGGTGCTTTGTTGTGGATTGGGTCCTGGCATACAGCTCAAAGTCTGCTGGACTGCTTTTCTGTCTTTTACTCTCAGTGCTGGCCTTGGCCTGCTGGAATTCCATTCCCTGCTGTTTGACTTGTGACAAATTAAGTAGGTCTCTTAAATGCTTTTTCCTTCCCTTTTATGCTTTGCTAAGGAGACCTTATTCAGTTTGTCCATCCTAGTCAAAACCATTTGGAATCCCTGCTGCTCATATAATCCTTGAATAACCTGTAGTTCTTCATAGCTGAGTAAATATGGGTTTGTATTTTTGAATCCTTTTACCCAGAATCCAACTATTTAACCAAACCCTCTTATCCGAATCTCTTCCCTGGAATCCTGAGTCAGTGGGGAGAGTGATGCTGGTGGTTTCCAGAGAATATCTTTTCCTGGAAAGTTTCAGGAATGGTGGAGAGGACACTAAACACAACAAACTCTACTTAGAGCAATGTTTCTGGGTTGAATCCAAATGCTAATTATTTGTACTTCTGTGGGAAATTCACAGATTTAAAATACAAGTATCAGTTTACTAGAGCAGATCTGAATGTCCATATACTCCACTAGTGTAAAAGAATATGTAGACAGAATATCTGAATTTCATATTCATGAATCTTTAGTTATAAAGATAATTTTTCTTTAAACAAGATTACTAAGATAAACTCATTCATTAAAATATAAGTTGTTATTCAATATGACTATCTTTCAGGTTATGTATTCCATATATGTGTAAAAGCTATGCTTAACGAATTACTAAATGAAGTATATTGGTACACCAGTTAGAATCCCCGTTTCCTGATGGGATACGTGGTCATGGATCTGGCTTCAAAAGCTCTTCTGATGGCTTCCTGCTCAGAGGTGTCAGCAGTATAAACACATTCCTCCTTCACAGGTCAGCATCGATCACAGACCACAGCAAAAGTAGGCATGATTCTGTCCACATGATCATGTTTTACAAGATGCAGTTTTCTATGTCTTGACAAACCATGACCAACTACAATGCGACTGACTGTATATTAATCACAGAGTTAAGGGCTAAAAGGGTCCTGCAAGGACATTCCTAAGATTTATACCACATGCCTGAGAACACTGTCCAAATGCTTTGTCCAAATTGCTTCAGGCTTTTTCCAGAGACTACGGTTCTTAAGAAATTAGTAACAGAAAGAATCCTGGAATAACCATCAAAACCAGGCAGCAAGAAAGGGAGGTCTGAGGCACCCAGTTCTTGTGCCCAGCATTTGCTTGACACATACAGGTCAGCTCATCCTGTGACAGATGTCAGACTGGAGGACTGGGGCCACTGTTGGTGTGCAGTTGGTTTGCTGTAAGTGTAACATATCCAACGTGTGCCATGTGTGTGCAAGTCAGTGTGCATGTGCACATGGCCCTGCATCCAGCTCTCTCAGATATGACTCATGGTCTTTATGAATCATAGGAAACACAAAATATCCAGGGCCAAATCTCAGAGAAAATCTCGGTGACCTGCCAGGAGAGCAGGTCTGGCTCTATTTCTAGGTTTGTGGCTCCTAACATGGTGGTACATGAGAAGAGAGACTCTGTGTGTGCTCACATGCTGCTCCTGGGAAAGGGGCAGTATTTCCTCATTTCTCTTGCAGCACAAAGTGTAAAAGACAGCTCAGAAAATGTTCCTAGAAAGTGATATGCAGGATGGAGACAGAGGATGATTTGATTCTAAACTTAGAAAATAAATCCTGGGATGGAGCCAAAATGTCTCTGTTCCTCTTTTTCCCTGTCGCTAAAATGTTAATTTCTTGCCAAGGATGTTAAGAGGTTTATTAAATAATTTTTACTTATATGCTTTAATGCCTTGAAATGTGGCTTAGGAAAGAAAAGTGTTATTCATAGTCAGTGAAAGAATAATGTCCACTATTTGTGTTGCAGTAGAAACAAATGACCTGATCTATCATGTAGATTACACAGGGAGTAGTCCTCAGAGTCAGTGGGAGAGGAATGATCCTTTTTTGCATTCCAATAGAGTCAGATGATATGGTTCATCTTGTATGTTTTATAGAAAGGCACAACAGCTCTCCTAGATGCCTTATAACTCTTATGACTCCTGTAGTATGTTATCCTACTGTGAGCATTAAATTTATGCCACATTTTAGCAACAAGGAAGCCATTTGAAGGAAAAAATATATGGAAGTGCAAACTGAATAAAAATACATGAATATAACATAGTATATAAAATATGCATTTTATATTATCTTTGTAATAAAGTAGAAATTTTTTTTGCTAGAAATACTGTGCATTTGATAAAAGAACCTATATGCTTTGTTTTGATATTGTTTCACTAGAATTTCCAGTTTTATGAAAAAGACAATGTGTAGACAAGTTTGCAAAATCATGTTCACACACATCACCAAACAGGTATATACAAAGAGCTTTCATGTGAGGGTCTTCAAGGTCATGTTTTATTATGGAATAGATACAAATTCTGTGTGTGCACTTACTGGTAATAAGAATCTATTCTTAGGAATTGCATAACCTATAAACCTAACAATTTAGGAATTATAAAGAAATATTTTATATCAATCACCCTTTAATAGATTCATAAGAATTTTTGAAAATTTAGATGGATACCGTTAAAAATAAGCAGATTTGTTCTATTGCATACTATGGATTGATTTTTTAAAGCTTCCTCCTGACCATACCTGTATCCCCCACACAGTGATTTTCACAAAGAGGAAATCCATCTCTCCCTTATGGCACTGCCAGCAGTGAGGGAAGCAGCCAGCAGCATTCAGAAGGATCCCTGCATCCTGATATGCTCACAGGTGCAGGGGTTTCTACAGGAGGAGAACTGAAGTCAGAAGAGATGCACATTTCTCTGCTGTTTCAGGTTGAGCTGCTTCAGCATCAGCTGCTCAGGTACCCATGGTGAGGGTGCTGGCATGAGAACACCTGTTGTCTCCACTTTTGGCCAAGTCAGGCAGCAGCCTTGGTGCTGATCCCAAGAAACAGAGAGAGAAGGAAGGGGCAAGAGTGGGACCTTGGGAGCTGCCCGATGTGTGGTCTACTCCAAGCTTTCCTGTGTGCAATTGAAGGCAATTAAATCTTTCTCTTCTGGATTTTTTTTGTTTGTTTGGGTTTTTTTTGTTTGTTTGTTTTTTGGTTGGTTGGTTGGTTGGTTGGGTTTTTTTGTGTAGCCTAAAAAGCTGAAGAACCTGCAAAACACCTTTCTCTGGTGTGTTATTTGGGGTTTTTTTCACTAGTCAGGTGTCTGCAGGACACTTGTGGTAATTCAATACCAATACAGCCAGAAGCCTTTTCAAATTCACCAGCATTTATCTAGGGCTTGTGTTCAAATTGATACAGGGACAGAATGCAGTGTCACTGGGAGACTCCTGGGATAGGACTGCTCTCCTGGAGAAGTGATGGGGAAGAAGGTCTCAGAAGGTCTGAGGGAGACCTCAGACTGGAAGAAAATATATGAAGGGATAGAAATTAAAGCCTTGTGCATGGTCAGTACAAACACAAAAACAAGGAAGTTATGCTGTGTAGGACATGTGCTGAGGGAGCTGAGATAATCAATTGTACCTACCCTCCCTACCCAGAAGAATTCTCAAAAGATGTTGAATCCTGCTGGACACTCACACGTAAGAGATGTGAATACCATAGGCAGCTGAAAATGAGAGTATGTTCCTTTAGGGGTGACTTTTACAAAGAGGTTAATTAGATGAGTTGTTACATCTTAACTTTGATGTTCCTCAGTGAACTTTTTTGTACAAAACTGGTTTATCAAGCATCACTTATATGAACTTTGATAGTAATAAATTTTAGCCAAGGCTTTTTAAATAGTCCAACTCACTGCCTTCAATCATTTAAGAGCTTTTATTTTTCCTAAGACTCTGGAGAATATTACCTTGAAGCCAAATAAAACTGTTTACACATACTGTGAACGATCAGCAAAACAATTAAACCTCTTTCTGGGAGACCATAATGCACTGACAGTTTTTATTTAATGGAATATTAACAAGGATTTTAAATGACATTTAATGGATTTGAAAAATTATTTTCTTTTCACAGCTGAATTATTAGTAGGTTTGTACTGAGTTGCAGGGTATCATTATAATTTTAACATCAGTAATGCCTTTCTAACCTCAATTAGCAGGAGATCAGAAGCCACGCTCCAAGTCTTTCACTGAAATACAGTTGTCAGCTATGTAAATGGCTTTATAAATATGTCCTAAAAATGGAAATGGTTCATGCAAATTAACCTGAACCACATGGTGCAAGGTTGGAAGTATAAGAAATAACTAGGTGATATTGGGAAGCATTGAAAAACATGGCTTGGAGAATCAGCTGAGTTCTACCAGAAGCAGGAAAGGAGACCACACTAACATTTTCAGGAGTACTAAAGATGGAGAAAGACATCTCTTCTGCTCACCCTCTTTCCTTCTAAAGTACTATTTTCATTCTCAAAGTGTTTCCTCTCATGTAAAACTAATCATAGTTTTAAATATAATCTCACTGACTGGAAAAACTCTACTACAAATGGAAATAGATTTAAAATTATGACATTAATGTTTCATGCTCCTTAGTGGTAGCTGGCTTTTATAAAGATTTGGAAAGAAATGCAAAAATCTTTGAAACTTTTCACCTTGATTTATTTGAAAGCTGGTAGACTGGCTAAAATAAATGTAAATATTTTTCTTTCCTTCAAAAGTCCTGAATATTTGCTATTATTTTTTCTTTTATCTATTATATTAAAGACTCATCATGTGCATCTGCTCTGAATTTGCTTTCATCATTGATTATTAATTTCTCACATACTGTCATGTGGGAAGATATTACTCAATATCTTTCACTAGGTTTAGCTCAGTAAAATCTGCAATTGCTGCTCCGTTGAACAGTTTTTATTTAGCCTGTGTTCATACAATGTGGGTGGAATTTCTGACCCATAAGATATTAAGAGGCATTATTTGCCTTAAGGAGCACAGAATCTTGGTCCTGGAATGAAAATAAATAGCAGAAAGAAGATCCAAAAGAGGACCAGAAAGATGTCTAATGTGAAGCAGATTCAGGTGTTAGGTTTTAGTTTGTACATATGTAATAGTACAGTTGAAAAGATACACCTTGCTCAATTCTAAAAGACACCTTTCTCTTCTGAGAGGAATAGTGAGGAACAGTGACTCTGTCCTAGATGCTTTCTTGAAAGATTTACTCATTCTTTTAACTCATTCTTATTGATTCAGAAAAGCTGAGAACTTTTTTAAATTAATTATATCAAGATACATAAAAATAGCAAACTGTAGCTATCTTAGAAGCCGGCAATTACAGTAATCTTTTTAGGCCAGTGCCACTTACTAATTATTATTTCATAAAATATGTTTATCTTCTAACTTTTTGGTTAGCATTTTAAAGAAGTTGTCAGTGCACTGTTAAAATGTCATGTTGATGCATTCCTTATCTGCACTACGAAAAGTTCCCAGAGAAGCTGAGATATTGCACCAAGTACTACAAATTATTTGCAATGTTAAATTTCCCTAAGTATTGAAAATTGGAAGGGACCTCTGGAGGTCACTTGGTCCAACCCCATGCTCAAACAGAATCGCAGCCAGAAAGCTGCCAGGACAATGTGCAAAAGAGTTTTGAATATCTCCAAGGATGAAGAAAATGCATCGATTATCTTGTGTCTCTTAATGACTCTTACAAGCACTCTGAAAGCAGGCTTAGCATTTTTGAGAAAGCTTCAAGGACACTTTTGACTACTTCAGAGCTGTGAAACACACAGTGATTACACTGCTGTACAGAGGGGTTACCTGGGAGGCTGGGTTGAGATTCCTGGAATTCCCAAGTCAACACTGGAATGGTTCAGTTATGTCTGAAGTTTAATATTTGTCTCCTACTGTGTTTCATGTTTCATTGGGAGGAATCTGCTGAGGAATTTCATAAGTGGTTGTAATTTTCATTTGAGTTTTCAATTGTATTTCCAGTCCAGCCATTTTATCAAACACAGAATTCACTGACAGAATTCACTGCTTCACTTCAAATACTCCACTTATCACCTGGTTTCTGCTGGATGCTTTATCTATTTTTTTAGAAAGCACTTAATCTGAGATACCAAACAGCTTTCTTAATACTGTGTATGTATTAGTCAATATGGCAACAAATAAAAAGCTTGCACACATCTATTACACCAGACAAATCTGGCAATCAAAAACTTATTTAGCAGCAAATTCTGATAGCATCAAGAAATAACACTTATTGTAGGGCAGAGGATTTCCTCAATGTGAAGAAATAAATAGCCCTTAATACACAATTCTGTTGTATGTAATTTATTTTCTGCTTTTCTTAAACTATGTCAGTTGGGTTTGTCATTTAATAATGGCACATTGAGAGAGGAAATCAGGCTGTTAGGCTGTTTGCTTCTTAGCACAGAATTAGAGAACCTTTTCTTTCATTTGACAGATTTGGACCTTTTATATTTTGTGTATAGTATCCTAGCAGGAATGTGTTTGTTACACTTCCCATAAACAATTGTTTAATTGTCATCTGCTAACTCATAAAGATCCACATGGTCAGTGGAAGTGTTAGAATTAAAAATCTTGCTGAAAACTTACAATCACATTTTTTCATATGCCTTCTATGAAATAAACTGGCAGAACCGTGCAGTACCCCAGTCCAAAGATTAGGGGATGAGGTGGAGCATCCTGTGTTTGTGTCAGCAGTGACCATCTAATTTAACTCATTAAGGGCTGTGTTCTCAGTTAGTTATGAGTATACTGCTCCTTGAATTTGCACAAGTGTAATCTCTTGAGCTATCACACACAATTAGAAGGTGATGGTGATAGCTAAATGCTGCAGAATGACTCACACGAAGCAGGAGATGGCAATGCTGGGCCCAGCAGCAACAGTGAGGGTGCAACAGTGAGTGCACAGGAGCCACGGAGGAGGCTCTGGAAGCAGTCTCTGAGCTCAGGAAAACAGGGATGCTTGTATTGCCATAGCTGTGACCTATACGTTCAATCAGTCTGCAAACCAATATATGGCTGTCTGTCCAGCAAGCAGAGTGTTTCTGGGGCTGCTGTCAGGTCACTCACAAAAAACTAATGGATGTAATTTAGTTTGAGAAATACATTTAAAGTGAGGGAAAAGCCCCAGAGTGGTACTTTCTTAAGTAATAATTGAATTTTATTCTGAAGTAGTTTTATGAATGATTAAGAGAGAGTTAATAAAACTCATGAAAAATCTGTTTTGGGTCAGTATTCCATAAGGAAAAGGCAACAATAACTGTTTATGAAAATGAGCACCTCAAAGGTGATATATTTACTTATGGACAGTTGAAAGGATGTGGAACTACAAGTTCCACTACAGAGTCCTAAACACTACAGACAGAAGTAATCATAAACCTAGATTGTAGTACCCTAGACAGAGGAGTAAAAATATGAATTTTTTCATCTATGCTGCGTAAAGATTTTTTTACTACTTAGGTCAAAAAGGAAATACATTTTTCCTTTGTTAATATCTCACTATTTTACAAATCAGAGGTATGCATAGATGTGTTATTAAAGTCCACGAAATACTGGGGGTTTGTGTTCATTTACATTGTGTGGCTTTTCAGTATTTGTTCAGTGTTTGTTCAGTCATCATAGCTGATTTATTATTTGTATCTACTCAGGGCCCAGGCTGCAAATCTCTCTTCTGTGGTTTACAGAACTATTGCAGTATGCTTCTTGGTGTCAGGCTTCCACATGCAAGTGCAATTAATCTGTACTGAAACAATCTCAGAACACATGAAGAATGTAGAAGGACATATGTATTTCATATATGACTGTTTAAGCAAGTGTTTACAAATTATTTTGTCAGAAAGACCACTGCTTATCTCAGCTGTAAATGTAAATTATACCTTATTTCTCTAGGGTTTACTGCTTTTGAGACCTTTCCCAAACAATTTGTAGAGTGTTAAATGTCTTCTCAGAGTGACCATCATTACTGCACCCAGGATTGCTTATGCATTGTCACACACTGAAGTGAATGTCTAAATCTGCAGATGCTTGGAAGGCTGGAGCTGCTAGAGGGTGAATTGGTTCATCTTCAGTCCTTACACAGGGCACGTGCAGCTGTGTCTGAAACATCTTGCAGTCCTAATAATTTCCTTTACATTGTGTGAATAATGCAAGAAGCTCTGGTATTTCTGCATTGTGGTGGAAAAATAGAAACCTGAAAGTTTAATTAGTGATATGAAAAAAAAGAATTAAAAAAAAAAAAAAAACCAAAACAGAAAAATGTGTTTCTGAGAAAGTGATTTAGGCAATATTTAGCTTTCAAATCCCAAACTGCAATTTAAAGAACCTCCCCACAGCTTCTGTCTCATAATGCACACACTTAAACTCCTAAGCCCACAGCCCTCTAGACTCTTAAGTCCTACTCAGACTCAGAAGCACTTCTGCTTGGACAAGGCTGACCTCCTCAGGAATTTTCAATTTAGAGATCAGATACATAAAACTTTTGGTGATTAGCAGCCAATACCCTGGCTACTTTTGATTACTGTATGGAATACTTAATCTCATATTACCACTCATAGGTTTTATAGAGAATTTTATTTAATTACTTTTTTTTTTTTCCCTGCCTTTGTGTGTTTTTTATCCTTAGAATGAGTTCTGGAGATGTTTACCAATAAGTGATTTTTTACTAAAATATCATTGCTTCTTCAGTAGTTCGAAAATATTAGCTAATATATGAGCTCACAAAAAGGTTCCTTCCTCCCACTTTTTTCTTAGCAATTCTTGTTGATATTAACAAAGATTTTGCTCATGCACTATAGGTATATTTTTTGGTATTATGACTTTTAATAAGCTCATTAAAACATAGGGGGTAATCATTATGAAGACAGCAGATTTCAGTTATGAAAAAGTGAGTTTCTGTAAGGGTGAAATCTTAGTCACACTGAAGAAACCCTCTAGATGTAGAAGTCCCCTCATACATAGTCTTTCTTCCAATTTGGGCTATATGCCAGCAACTAAAAATTGTAATAAAAATTTGGGCTGTCTTCAGTGTCTCAGAGCATCACAGCTCATTAAAAAAAAAAAAAAAAAAAAAAAAAAAAAAAAAAAAAAAAAAAAGTAGATCCTTTGAACAGTATACAAAACAATAGCTCAAAGTTTGAATGAAAAGAAAAAATTCTAATTAGGATCAAGAACACTGTATCTTCTCACCAAGTCAGAAATATACTCCACAGAAACAATAAATATTTCTGTCAGGCACTGAAAGAGAATAACATTTAAGAATTTGGTTGAATCCACCACTTTTTTCCATTTCCTTCTAACCAAATAATATATTTTAAATTTGACAGCCCTCTATATTATGATCTTGGACAGCTTCCAAAATCTGTGGGCATATAATGAATCTTAAGTGAAGTGTGACTCAGAAGTTTGTTTTCTCTGATAATTGTTTGTACCTTTGGGTAAGGGAAATTCTAACAGTATGACACTTGTGAAGAAAAATGTGAAAATATCTATTAAAAATCATTCTTCATGTAACTATGTTAAAAAAAAATCTACTGTTTAAGCTACCATATGGGTAGCCTTCACTTTCAAAAGAGATGTATTATTTTCCGAAGCAGAGAGGCATTGGAAAACCTTGTAGATATAATGCTTTTGTTTTCTGTCAGATGACAGACTCTAAATGAATAGTACTTTTATAGAAACATCCTCCTGTAGATTTAAAATGTTGTATAAAAACCAGATGGTAATAGCTCATTTTTTTTTAAAGAAAAAATAATTGTTATTTAATTCAAATGAGAAACCATTAAAATATAGTCCAGCTTTTGGGAGTTTGGGATTTTGTCTATGTGCATGTTTTATGAATCCATAAAATAGCCTGTGCTTTTCCTTTGAGTATTATGGTGCATGTTCGTGATTACTGAGCTTATTTACTTTCTCATCAATGTGCTTATGATTTCCAAGGTGGGGCTATTAGCAAGTCATTAGGAGCTAACAGCAGGCAAATTAAATACATGTAAAGAGCCACATGGTTCTGCATTTATTTGGAACAGTCACTCTAGAGAGGAAAAATGCAAGGCTTGAAGAACTCACAAAAAGTAATATTGTGTAAGTTTAGAAGTGATAAGTTTGCTATGTTACCAAATTTCTGTTTGGGTTCCCCAGAAGCTTTGTGATTTGGTCCCTTCCAGCCTTAACCATTCAGTGATCATAGGCAGCAGCGTTGTGATTATCTGTGGCTGTGTTATGATTGCACTTCTGTCTTAGTTTGGAAGACAGGTATTGCTAAGGACAAACAGGACCCTCTCCTGAAATGGAGAATGAAAACAAAAAACAAAAACAAAACTCCTCTATCCGAATTGTTATAATTTTAGAATTAAGGGGCTCTCAGGCAAAGATGTGAGGATATGGATAACTTGTGTTTAGCAAGGCAAAACAGAACAACAATAACTATTAGATGAACAGACAGAACCAGGGAACAGTCCCAGTTTTCTCTGCCGCTGGCACCCTTTCCCCATTGGTGCAGTTCCCGACACAGGCAGCTGTGGTGCAGAGTCCCGGGATGCTGGAGATGGATCAGGAGCTCCCCGGCGTGGCTGGAGCTGCAGCACGAGTCCCGGCAGGCAGGGGGTGCGGGCTGAGGCGTGGAGAACACTCGGAGCAGGAGCAAGGAACAGCGAGGGGGGCAGGAACTGCAGCGGCTCCCGGCCAGGCAGACAGGGGCAGGGTCAGGATTGCCGGGGCACACATGGAGAGACCGGGGCAGGAAACCCCGAACTCCGCTCCAGTGGGGCCAGTGAAAACCAGATCTCCCCCCCCGCGCAGTCTGAAAGCCACAGCCTGCTGTGTCCTCTCCCCACAAGCAGACCCCCCAGCAAAAAGTGAAGTTCACGTGCTCCTCCCCTCCCTCCACCTCAGCCACTTCTTTTGTCTTTCTTAACTATCCATAAGTGCCCAGAGATTCGTTTCCTGGCAACTTATGAGAAAAAAAAATTCTACAAGAGAACCCAACCCCCAATAACTTCTTTTGCCACAGGAATGTGTGAGTAGTGGTTAGTCTCCTGACTGTTTCCAAGTGTCTAAAACTGAGACAGCTGGTTGTGGGTGTGAGTTTGCAGGACTATAGGTGAAGCCTTAACTCTGTTTTATTATGGTTTTCTTTCTATATTTTTTTCCCCTCCTGGGTGTACTGCTTCTCTCTCTATTAGCAAAAAACAGTATGGGATATAGGACAAATGAGTCGTCGCCAAATTTCATAACTTGCAGTCTGGACTAGATTCAGCCGATATCAATTCTGACTCTAGAGTGTGTTGTAAACAAAAATCATACAAAATCTGTACTCACACTTTGAGTGTTCATGAAGTTCTGTTGCAGCCTGAACTAAAAAGTAGTTTACAGCTTTATAACCTGATTAATGTCTGCAGTATGTCCACGTAGTGTGTTGGTGGAATATTATTAACAGTATCTGGTATGGGTTCTTGGGATGCAGTAAGTTAGGGCACATAATGTAGAAATCACTTGTTCAGGCCCATTTAAATTGTCTCAGGGAAAAAACAGAATAAAATTCAGAAACAGATAGTTCCCATCTTTTACCAAGTAAGCTCAATTATCTGTGATTAGGGAAGAAAGACTACCCTCAAATCAGGTATTTTTTCTGGACTGCTTAAGTATAATTTGTGCATTCATTAATAAAACTGAAAGGTGTTAATTTTGTATGCTTTCATATCTTAAGATTCCAGTAAAAACAGTAAAGGTGAATACTGAACATAGGGTGAAGGGTTCAACTGAAAACTTTCTAAAGAGGCTTAGTTCAGGACATGATTAGCTGCCTTTGCATAAAGTCTTTCTCTGTTCTTTTTAGCTGGTGAACTTCCTCTGTTAACCTCAACTAGATATTAATAAAAATTAAAACGTTGCTTAGAAATTTACACTCCATGATAATTCAGGCATGCAGAGGTGTGCCTGCAGTGAGACATAAATGCCCTCAGCAAGGAGAGATTTGATTTCATCTGCTCTAATCAACGATGGCTGTGAATCCACTGTGGTTTAGGGCCTAATTAGATGACTGTTAGTTACTTAATGTGTGAAGGAAAAGCTCATGATACATAAGAGAATCTTCTGTTGCTGATTTCAAAACCCATGAGTAATCCTCAGGATTAGCAATGGGCCCATGGCTGACTCAGCTCCATGTAGTGTCTATAAACACATTAGCAAAGCAAGAAGCTGATAAATTATTCGGGGGGGAACTCAAGGGGAAAGTGATTTCTTCTGTTGTTAGTCATGACAGAGCAATAAATGTGGCCTTGCTTTAATTTGGTGTTCCTGGTACACTGAAGGTTTTCACGGTCCTCCATCACCTTCTCCTTCAACATCTGCTTTGTGCTCACCCTGCCAGCTGTCAGCTAGAAATCATATAGACTCTGGCTCTTGTTAAACCTTGGAGTAATTATAAAGTACTGGATACTTTGTAAGCCAGAAGAAACTTAATCGAAGCTAAATTAAGGCTGTGGGAAATCCAGGAGGTGTGGCAGAAGTCTGTATTGACTGGAAACCTGGATAGAGGAAGGGATAAATTAGAGGAGCAGATCCATTGATGCAGGTAGAAAATGCTTCTTAAGTAACCCCTAGAAACAGACTGGTGTACAGTAAGCATTTCCATGGTGAAATTTAAGGAAACAGAACAGACAATGTCTTAAAGAGGGAAATTTTCTCTTTTTTTTTTAATTCCTTTTCTCATTTTGGAGGCAGAGATACATAAGGGTTTCCAGAACTGAGAGGCAGGACGAAAATGAATTGGGATCAAAAAACTCTTGCCTTATGTAATGCTTTACCTTTTTACCTTGTTCCTAAGTAAGTTGTAATTATAGTCTGATTTATAGAAGAAACTGAAACTTAAAATAGCTGAATTCTGGTTTACAGAATTGTCAAAAATTATGAATTTGATGACCTCAATATCTCTTTCAATGTTTTATTATTTACTAGAACTGAATACTTTTAGCAAAGAGCATCAGCTTCCATGGGTCCATTTTTCATTTTAAAAAACTTAGAGTTGGAAATAAATAGATTTTCCTTTTTAAGATGTCTAAGTGTGTTGGAGTATGTTCTACATGTGAAAGACATGTGTGGTCTTTTGTTACAGAACCCATAATAAAACGCCACTATGTTATTTTCAAATCCAGAGGATCAAAAAGGCTAATGTTCAAATTGAACTATCTGAAATCAGCATATACTTAGATCAGCTCATTTATGTACTGTGCTGAAAATTAATTGTTTTAGGTTTTGTGCCAGTATTGGACAGTATGGCCTGTTGCTGACCTTGCAGATCTGGTAAATGGAATGTTTTTATTTTTCTGAAGAATGGTATGTATAGCCTACTGAGCTCATATGAAGAAAGCAGTGTTTTGCATCTCTATAGTAATTTTTAGTAGTACTTATCTCAATTGTTTGTGTAAACAATTTTGCTGTTTCTTCTGCTGTAATTTCTTCCCAGCATGTATCAATGGAAAACTATAAATTAAGAGTGCCTACTTCAAAAGATACTAAATTTCATAATATTTGGTGTTCTGTCAAATATGGAAAATTCTCACTATGAAAAGTTTTACAGTTACAGCTGCAATTCACAATTCAGTCCAGTCAATATCAGGACTGAATATGAATGAATTCAAGATTTCCCACAGGCTCCTGTGAGAGCAGAACTTCATCCTCTCGTACTTCCTACTTTTCACTAACACTCTCTTGCCCCAACCCTTTACTTGAGCAAATAACTTCTTGCTTGTTTAACAGCATGGGCTGTGATACAACATGTTTTTTTCAGTTCTTCCCCCTTCTCTGCTAAAGGATGGATTGCTGTAAGCCATCAGATGGATTTTATAGCTTTTGAAAGGTGCCTTGCTTGAAACCTATATGAAGAAATTGTATTTCATTGTGCTCACCACTCTGTAACAAGTGCAACCTCAACTTAAAGTGTTAGGTTAATTGTGCTCTCTGCAGCTGTTTCATCTGAACTGCACTTTCCCAGAGATCACTCTCAGGTTCATTCTATCACCTGTGAGTCAAAGAAGAGAAAAGTTCAAGCAAAGAAGCAGTTCAAATGTCAAAACATATTTTGGCAAGGCAATTGTAACTGATTATTTGCAGAGTTCATGATCACACTGTGGCCAGAAGTGAAAAAAAGCTACTGAGATTAATAGTTTCCTGCAAACTATTCAAGATAAACAATTTGAATGTCTCTGGAAAACAGTATTTTGTGGCTGTCTGTTTCAATAAGCTTTCAAAACAATGGCCCAAGTCCTTTTCACCAGAAAGGCCTCCATTTTACTGCTAGTTGAGAAAAATCCAATAACATCAGGGTAAAGCCCCCTTGAGATTCACTGGTGGCTGACAAAGCTGTTAGTGTCTATTTAGAGTAGAAACACAGGACTATTTTGGTTTTCAAATGCAAAGCATTGAAAGTATGCCTAACAGACTAAGGTGCTCAGCATCTTGGCAAGACAGGCCCATTAAGAGTGTGCAGAATCACTAATGGCTTACTTTGAGTCAGTAAACACCATTTTATGGTAAAATTACTTTTTTCAGTCAACATTATCTAGATGTGTGTTCTATTGGTTGCAAAGCGTGGAACTTGAAGAGTAGGTGTTGGTAATCACAAAACTTGATTCTCCAAAAATGTTTAAAAATACCCCAGATCTAATAAATCGATCAAAAGACAAAAAGGGGATGGGCACCAGGGCTGATCAGTGCAGTCAGGCAGCAAAACAAATACCCCATAAAGAAAATTCGTATTCCAGACCTGTGAGTACAAAAGCAGTGCTCTGTTTCCTCATGAAATTCTTAAACCTTAGGTGTTCATTGCCCATGGAAGTCACTCCAGTATTTCTAATTCTAGAACTGCTTTATATAGATACTAATGGTGTAAGCAAGGCTAGCAGAGGCCCCTTAAGGAGCAGACTATGTTCCTTAGCTGATCTCAACAAAAATACCAATTCCCATTGCTGAGTGGCTAAGAGCAGCACAAGCTGTGCACCTTGTACAAATGCAGTGGGTTCTCATGTGGAAGTTTTGACCCCATCAGGAACCAGAAGGATATCAAATGTCACTTTGCTAGTGGCTAAAAAGATGTCTAACTTGCCTTACTTTGCTGGTTCAACTCTTTCTTGAATTTAAATAGCTGTTTTCTTCCTAGCTGCACTGTAGAGCGACAAAATAGTTGTGATGCCAAATTTAAAGATTAACTGAAGTATTTTTTTATACTGGAGCACTATTGTATTTGTAAACTCAGCAGAGCATATTAAATAGACAGCTGTAGTCCAAAATCCTATATACTCCAGTCACATACTGGAGTTGTTTCTTAATTGTCATAGAATGATGAGCAGTGACATATTTCACTATACCTGGTTGCTCAGAGCCCCATCAAAACTGTCCTTGAACACTTCCAGGGCTGGGGAATCCAAAACTTCCCTGGACAACCAGTTCCAGGGTCTCACCACCCTCACAGTGAAGAATTTCTTCCTAATACCTTTTCTAAGTCTGCTTTCTCTCAGTTTAAAGTCAATCCTGCTTTGAATTACCACCACATGCTCTTGTACTAAGTTCCTGATCAGTTAATAATGAAGTCATGATCCTTCATCCCTTCAGTTATGTGCTACAGGTGACAGAAAATTGGGGGGGAGGGGGTTGTTGTTTTGGATTTTTGGTTGTTTTGTTTTGGGAATTTTTTATGCTTTCTGACATGTACCAGCTGAGGCATTTTAGAAATTATAAGCCTTTCAGAATCTTAAAGGAAATAATTCAAAAGAAAATTAGTATTTTAATCTTACCCTTCTTACAAAATAGTGAATGTTTGCCTAGATTCCTCACAGATATTTAAGCAAATAAATATCTGAAATGCTCCACAAATAAGAGCAAAGATAACAGGATTTCAATTGCATGTTCGCAAATTATTTCTGTGTGTGTAATGACTGCCTAAACAAATAGGCACTTGAGCATGCAAGTGATAATTATGTATGGTAATGCCTTGTTATCTGCCAAACCATGTATCTTGCATGAGTAAGTGCTTTTTGGGTAGGAGCATATTTGCATAACCTCTGCAAAGGGCCTTTCCTCAGTCTTCTCTCAGCTCGTGGGAGAAGGTTGGTTCACCTCCTATTTGGGTGCTTGGTACTCTCTGCAGCTTTGCCCATCTGATTCGATTTGCCTGATTTTGATAATGAAGTTTCCATTGTTCAATACATTTTGTAGCAGTCCTTCTAAAGAGTTTTTTGGTTTGGTTTTTTTTTTTTTTTTTTTCAGTTTTTATTAAGAAGTAGAGAAAAGGCAAAAGGAAGAATCAGTACAGGTTCTACAAAGCACTGAGATATCAATGTAAGGACCTTCTGTCTCCAGGACAGCATTACCCTCCTGGGTCTGCATCTATGTTGTAGTCATACTTTAATAAATGCTCTTCTCCAGCCTACTGTTGTTGTGAGCAATGAGAGCTTCAGTGCATGTTTTGCTTGAAGAGCTCTTGCTGTAGCATCCCATAACACATGGACTGCCTAGATGCTCTGGAATAATACTAGTCCATGAAATGTATCCCTTGCACACAATAAAATACAGTTCTTGGTCATGGAACAGATACAAAGTTGATCTGTACTGAAGATCTCTCATTTGAAGAAAAAACTTTAAAAACTTTAATTTTAATTCTTCTCAACTCATAGTTTCAAATGAAATCAAGTCAAGTAACAAGCCCTCAGATAAGTCATAACACAGAGCAGAAGAAAAGTGGGGAGTGGGCAGGTATGGTATCCACCTGTTCCACAAAGGAACAGGTGATTCTCCTGTTGCATAAAGGAACATCTGATGGTGAGCAGTAGGTGCTAACTCCCTCACTTTTAAATCTTATTTTTCATAATAGGCCAAGTCTACTTCAGTCAAAGAGTAGAATTAACTGAGTTGCGTTGTCGTACTTCAGCTCTGTGGAGAAGGACCTGGAAGTCCTGGTCATGAACAGGTCATGAACAAGAAGCTGTTCATGATCCAACAATGCCCTTGTGGCCAAAGAGGCCAGTGGTATCTTGGTTTTCACTTGGAAAAGCATCGACAACGGGTCGAGGAAGGAGATCTTTGCCCTCTACTCAGACCTAGTGTGACCACACCCTGGAGTGTTTTGTCCAGTTCTGGGCTCCTCAGTAGGAAGGGGACATTGAACTCTTAGGGCGGTTTGAGCAGTGGGCAACGGAAATAATTAAGGGACAGGAGCCTTTCTCTTATGATGAAAGGCTGAGGGAGCTGAGTCTGTTCAGCCTTGACAAGAGACAACTGAGACCTCATCCATGTCTATCAGTATTGGAAGGGAGGGTGTCAAGAGGATGGACCAGATTTTTCTCTGGTGCCAAGCAGGAGGACAAGAGGCGATGGGCAGAAACCAATTCACAGGAAGTTCCACCTGAACATAAGGAAGAGCTTCTTTACTGAGCAGGTGACCATGCACAGGAAGAGATCATCTGGAAAGGTTGTGGATATATTCAGGAACCATCAATACACAATCCTGTGTCATGTGCTCTAGGATGACCCTGCTAGAGCAGAGAGATTGAACCGTATGCCCACTGTGGTCACTTCCAGCCTTACCCATTCCAGGATCCTGTGGTTTGTGATGAGTAATGAACTCTTCTATCCTTAAATGAAAGTCTGTTGTAGTTTGAAAACTGCACCTCCCATGAAATTATTACAGATTAATGAAGCATCTAACTTTAGACTCAAACAAGCCAGGTAGGTCCTGAAACTGTTCAGCAGTCTCTGTTGATACTTGCCTGTATAGACCTATCTCCCTCTCCTTGCCTCTCTCTCACCTTAGTGATATTTGTGCCTTTCTTCACGTGTTAAATCCTGTGCTTGTAAGCTTTCTAAGAAAGCTCTGGGTCCAGTGTGCCTTCTGGTGGTGTATTGCTCTGTTCTTACAACACTTCCTATGATTCAGCATAATTTCCAAGAAGAGAGCATTAAAAAGCATGAGCATTTATCCAGAAACTGTACTTAAGTTTTAATGCTTCCACATCTGTCTTGAGTTGCAGTGTTCCTGTAGAAGTTGATCTGAAGGAAATAAGTAAGCATAAAAGGTATTCTCTGCCTTATATACCTTACCATAAAAGGTATTGCAGGGAAATTCTCTTTAATTTGAGTGGTGACTGTGGCTTGTTGCCAGTACATTGGGTTGTTTTGCACTGCAATAAAGTATAAAAGAGGACCTCATCTGTATGAAATTGCTCTGGCCTCTTCCACTGCATCATTCTAGGAAAACTGAATTTGGAGGGAAACTAGTTAGTACAAAGACACATGGAGGCTCTCTTCTGTCATTTGTTAGAGCATTTCGAGGTGGGCTTCTCCAAGAAGGGAACAGCTGTTCTCACTGCAGGAATCATTTCCTTACAGAAGATATCTGCAGAGAAAAGTAATGCAGGCCTATGAACCTGGTTCTGTTTCAATGTTTCATTTTCCCAGGTGCTTCATTGTACAGCCAACAGAGTGAACTACCTCAGAATAAAGAAAATCTTACAATGCTTATTATTTTACAGCTATTCAGAGAAACCTCCTGGTGATATGCATGTCGGATGTGTTTAACAGGAGCAGTTAATCTTTGCATTCTCAGGAATATTTTCAAGAGTATTTATCTTAAAGGACTGCTACATTAAATGACTATGTAATGCCTACAAAGGTAATTGACAGCTATATTTTGATTAACAATCTCTTAACTTCGTGTTTCAAAATAAATGTGGTAATCATTACATTGCAGTTTTTCACACTTTCTATAGCCTCTAAGAAGCTTGATCAAAAAACTATTACTTGTAACCACCAAGAACTTGGCATTTGTGGGAGATTCATGCTTAATTCTGTACCTGAAGGTCATTGCTGACTTCAGTCAGTCCTAGGTAAGTAAACCAGTTTCTGGGCTATTTAGAAGGTTCTTGGAAAGTTAGTTTTGGGGGCCTGACACTGAGTATCTGATATCACTTGGGATGTGGAAGAGGAGGAACACTCTGAAAGGAGCTCCTGTTGGCTCTGAAGCAGGATAACTTTCAGACGCCTTTCTGTCTTTGACAAGACAGGTTCTTTTGTTGTCTGATTTATCTAATGATTCTAAAATGCTGGGATCTCTGAAATACGATTTTTTGTTTCCATTCACAATGGTAAGAAATCTACCAGTTGACTTGGTAGAAGTTTTTTTTTACACAAAGACTTGGAGTAAGTATAAGTCTTTGACTTTGAGAGACTATTTCTGACAGCTTACAATAAATCTCAGAGAAGTGAATGATTATATTCCTGCAGCAGTCTCATAATATTTACCTTAGGAATCATGAGTTTGTAATTTTGAACCATATAGCCTTTGCTTCATCCATCCAGATTCTGTGCAGCTCTAGGGAATACAAAAATATTGGTCTTTCTATGGTGCCAAGATGCAAAAGTATCCAACTAGAAAGCTGAAATAGCATGGATTTAATGGAGAGAAACATCTGAATTGAACTTGTTCATATTTTAGACACTGCACTTGACTTGTTACTATGTCTTATTTTTAACACGCTTTCTAAGTGATGTTTTTATTTGCTCCTGAGGTTTATTCAGCCTCAAGTGAAGTTAACAGCACATAAAGTTCTAAGGATCATTTTTAACCTTTATATTAATGTTTCATTGCTGTCCAGTGAAGCCTCCATCCACTGGAAATCATTTGCTTCTAACAATTCAAGATTGAATCCTAAATCATTAGAGCAGGCCTGGAATCAGTGAACATTCACAGCTGGAATGTGAACAACACAGAAATGTATAAACTGAAATGTCTGGAGGCAGCAGAAGGAGCCAGGAAGCTGCTGCTGGCTTCTCAGCAGCCCACTTTGTGTCCAGGCATGCCAGAAACCTGGGGACTGCTCTCTGACTTTTCTGCTTGAAAATTCATGAGGGCTTAAGACTAGAATTCCTCTCTCTCTCCCAAACACTTCGCTTTAATGCACCACACCAATACCACTTGAACACCGGAGACTGCACTTCATATTTTGCATCCTAGTAAAATGAATTGTTCCTGTGTTTGATTTCATTTCCTTGACTCCTAACCTCCAAGCAGAACAAGAAAAAGTTAATAGTGTTGACTATGTAGGCAGAAAAAGGGGATTTATGTTTTTGGAGAAAGTCTTGAAATGAGCCACTTTTCTGACAGAAAACAAGAAAACGTTTTTCAAAAAAGTTCAATTCAATTGTTTGTTGTCTTTTAAAATAAGCCTTCTGATTTGTTTTAGTTTAGTGGAGTCAGTTCTCATGAATTGTAAGATAAATAAGAATCATGTTTACATTCCTCTGTGAAAAGATATCACCTGATGGACTTCTCAAGTGACCAGTGCAGATGGAGAGGTGGTAACCTCTCTGTCCAATCTCTGATCACTGTCCAGAAACTTATATATACGAGGTCAACAATAAACTAGAGCATTCCTTTCTTCTTCTCTGCCTGAGCACCTGTTGTGTGTGTTGCTGTGTGTTTCTATCTGTGTCACAGTAACAGTGGTTTATAAAGTATTTACATATACTGCATCAAAATAAGTTTGTACAGTGATCAAATATATCTTGAATATTAGATTCTTAATTTCCTTGAATGTTCACTGAGTTGAACTATCCCAAACAAAGTTGTAACACCTTCCCCACTGGAATATAATTTCCTTCTGCCATGTTACATTCTTAGTTTTGCAAAAGAAACATCTAGCTGGAGAGTGGGTGGAGGCAGACTGCAATGTATCTTCTAAGATTTTGGCCAGTGATACATCTGCTGTGAATATAATTTGAGCACAGTGGAACTCAGAATTATGTCTATACTGGAATTGAATTATTTGTTTTCTGTAATGTAAAATCAAGGTCAATAAACACCGATTAATTTGGCTCAGCATACAGCTAATCAGAATTTTATGCCTGTTCTATCTGAAAATGGTTAAATAGAGAATCTCACTAACAAAGCACTGAGGGTGGGGAAAATTCTGGATTTATCATTCTTAAAGCTGTAAACTGAGATGTCATCAGGTCCCTAGAGGCAGGGCCCATGCTAATACATGATGTGAGACCACTCCATGCTTTTATCTTCTTTGTCTTTTAAATAAAATGTCTATATATGGTTTCTCCATGTGTTCAGGCTGCCTGAAAGCAGTCCCCCTTGGATCTTAGCCTATCTTGTACAATATTGCCTTGTGGTGGTATTGCAGATATTGGTGTAGTGAAGAGTTATCCAAAAGCCAATGGTTTAGCAGGTACCATTGGCTGAAATCTTATTGCATTCACTACCAGTGCTGTAATCCCTTTCCCATGGTGCAGTTTTCTCTTTTATATTTAAAATGCAATAATCAGATTATGAATATTGTTTCCAAACTTAACTGGTTTAATTTAGTTAGTTTCTCATTAGCTCTGGATCAGAACCTTGCTGCAGTGCTGACTCTTCTATGCTTCATTTAATTATATTTAATGCAATCTCTTTGTTTTCCCAGAGGCTAAATAAACCTGCAGCCAAAGACTCAAAATGAGTACAGAGGACTGCTTTCAGGCAGGTCTAGATGAACGAGACTTAAAGCATGAATTGCATCTACTGCTGACTTTCCTATCTCTCCATATTACTGCATGGCACCCTAACCTGGCACCAGGAAGCAAACCAAATCTAATATGAAGAAGCAGCTCTTTCTCTCCTGACAGCTAATAACCTGGTTTTGTGCATGTCTTGGGTTTCCTACTTTCCTTTATGCCTGGTCTTTCTACATTCAAATGCTTATTTTAGCTGAGTTTTGTTTGGAACATCTGACAAGGAGACGTGGCACTAAGCACCTCCACAGAACATGGGGATATTCAGTTAAATCTCCTTTCCGCATTTATGTGCTGTAATTGTTAGTTTTCTGACAATTCTTACCAAAAGAGTCCAATTTATCAGTTTTCTTTCCATTTTCCAGCATAAGTTGAGTTCTGCCGTTCCATGAGTTCCTATGCTTGCCACCATTACTACGGCTCCATTTCCCATACAAAATAAAGGTAGTTTTCATGCCCTGGGAGATATCCTGCTGTTTCCTAGGATACTTTTCACAGAAGCTGAGATGCGTCTTTCTGCAAAAGTAGTATCGCTGATTGCCCACAGGTAGGGTGAAAAGGGCAGAGAGAACTGGTTTGAGCTGAAGACCAAAGGAAAATAGAGTGAGGAGCAAAACTGCAGAATCTGATGCTGCGGAAATTTTTGCCCATTTCTCTTTCCATATCTGCTTTTTAAAGCATCGCCAGGTCCTATTTGCCTATTTTTACTGCACAGGTACACGCAGACACACGCTACCAGAAAAGAGTCCTACATGGCAACGTATGTGTTGAAGTTTCACTGCTGGGAATGCTGCAGCAGGAGATCACTGTGGATGAAGTGATCTGTCCTCTGGAACTAAGCAATTAAGAAAAGTGAACAAAATTAGCATTTCCTCAAAACCATGGTGCCTCTACAAGCAGAAGTGATGTGAAGGCTAACTGGGGATGTGACAGGAGGTAAAGAGAGAATACAGATCTGCTGTTCCTACTGGACAAGATTCTCAGAGAAGGGTTGAATTCCTTCTGCTTTGGGGAGCACTTGGCTTCCTATTACATCTCACATGTCACTGTCCTCTATTTTTGCAGGTGGCTTTCATTCAGTAGTAAAAACCAACACAGGATTAGGTAAGAATCTGGTTAAAACCCCATTTCATTCAGAACAATTACATATTCCTCTGGATGTTTCTGTGGAGGATTCAGGATCTTTTGCCTAAGCTTCAATTAGTATAGCCATGTAATAGTACATTTCACCCAGAAATACCAAGGGTTTAATAAAATTAGCTCTATGGTTGTTTTGTGATGTATTCTAGGGATTTGTAATTAAAGCTGATTAAGAATGTTCCAATTAAATATTTTTCTGTTGGATTATGCATATTCTGCAGCATTATTATGTTTCCTTTTACTTTGCCCCCACAGCCCAGGGAGGCCTCAGGGAGAAGGCTGCTATATGGTGTAGAGTCAGCCTTAGCATTCAAGACATAGCCCTTCCCCAAAGTGAAAAGCCTAAAGTGGCAGCCCAAGAGGATTTGAATGAGGCTGCCAAGGCTACAAGTGTTCTTGGCTGTATGGAAGCAGTCTCCAGGAAAAAGAGGTCACTGTCATTTGAATGGCTGAAACTAATCTTTTCAAGCCTCATTGTGTAATGACAGTTTGCAACATCCTTTCTGATGGAAAACTCATTTTTTTTTCTTCTGGAATCTCAGACTTGTTTATTCCAGCCAGCCCTCCTCTTTTCCTAATACACAGAGGAGTGGAGGCATTATCAGTGTCTTTAGCTTTTCTAAAATGTCCCAGGAAACATAGGAAATAGCCAGCAATAAAGACCAGCAGCTATTATCACTGCTTTCTGTTATGATAGGCATACAACCCCTGGCATTGTCATTTTCAAAAGGCTATCTACCTTTTGCTGTGCACTTAGAAAACTTCTTTTAATAAATGGATAAGGTTAGTCAGTAATGAACTGGATTGCCTTGGACTAACAAACCACATACTCTTTTCAACTGGGCTTTCTAGTAGGAATGGGAACTTTAATTTGCTAATAGGTGACTTAGAAATACAAGAGTCCAAGTGTATGGAATCTTACCCTGCTCCTTCTTCAAAGGGACATCGTGTAATCCTTGCTTTCTGCAGCTTCAATGGGGTCACCCCTGACCTTACACCAGCTCTCAGAGTACACTGTGCTACTCTGCTGTCACTGGGTACTAATTATGGCAAATAACCCCAAAAATTTCTGCTAGAAGCAAGGAACATTCATGCATTTGAAAATATCTGCACTTGGATGTACTTTAATTGTGTTCTATATTTGCATTTTTCAACATCAGCATCTCACTAATTTCTCAGTTTATAAGTGTTAATCATTATATTTTTTAAAGACCTACAGAGAGCCAAAGTTACTGCTGACTATATTCAGGTGTCTGGGAGCAGGTCCAATAATTGTAAAGAATCAGAGCAGCAAGCTCTATTTATAGACGTCAATTCAAAATAAATATAGAATATGAAAGAATTATGACTTTGAGAACTGCTGCTTTTAAAACTAGATAGGGAGGCATAACCTAGTGCTCAAGTGGTAAGGTAATTCATGAATATATTGCATGCTATATGGATGAGCTGAATTCAAAACTTGGAAATCTTTTTTCTTATTTTTTAAATCCTACTTTTGGAAAGAGAAATTGCCTAAAAAAAGTCTTTAAAGCTAGCAACGTATTTTCTTTAATTCATTTTTAACTTAGGAACCAAGATGTTTGTGACTGAATCCTCTATTTTACTGTCCTTAAAGAAATTATTTTTATGCCATCATGAGAAAACTTCCACTGTCTTTTATTTGAGAGAAGATTTAAAAACACATTGAAAAGGCTTTAAAATTGCGGGAAGCATTACACAGGTGTACAGAGGCAATAGTCAAAGTTATCCTAGTATAGTAATCATTCTTAAAAACATGCTGAATTTTTAAGTGGTAACTTAATTGGATCAGGATGAAAATGTGTGTTTGGAGTGAGTTTGGAACATACAAAGGAATTCCTAACCTCGTACTGTTTGTACTGCAAGACAAAATCACAGTCCAATTCTCAAAAAAACAGACGTGGAAAAAGAAACACCGTCAGAACTTTCTGCTTTGAGAGTTACATGGAGCAAAATGTTAGAAATCCTTCACCAGTAGGGATTTGGAATACACATTTGTTTTAGCTTTTAACAAAACTCTGGTAACTGCTTGAGAATTTGCAGTGGAAGCAAAGCCTCGTGAGTAAAATAAATCATAAGGGCAAAGCCTGCCTAATAATATAAATCATTTAAAAGGTGGTGGAGAATATCATTATATATTTAGGAAATAGGTTTTCTTATTAAAATATACTTTGTAATAATGACTGCACCATTGCTACACAAATATATTAGCATTAGACAGATGATTAAATGTAAAATTAGCTTTAAAAAAATTTTGGCTGTTAAAGAGAAAGATACATTAGAGGATGGAGCAGGACACTGTCAGAATGAGATTCACAGTCATCTTAAATGGTAGTTTATGCAAAGACAAACCTGTACAATGTAACGAGGTAAATTGAAATTTATTTACTGACAAGCTTCAGCAGGGATCTTTTGAATACAAGTTTATTCAGCTTAAATGTTTGAAATACATCTCTTTTTCAGGCTGTTGGGTCTTTGATATTTTCTATATTCAGAACTGCATAGTAGTCAAGTCTTACAGCCTAAAATACCTCCGTGTTAATTTTGCTTTAAACATTCTAACAGCTGTTAGAACCATTCAAGGGTTTTCTCTGCTTCTTGAGACACTGAGATCAGAATTACAACCCTATACTGGTTTCGAGGTTTTTTTGGGGTTTTTTTTAATTATGAAAGGTAATCTGAGTATCTTGAATACCTTCCAGGGAGTAAGATGTCTTCTCAGCAAATAATGTAAGTGTGCATGGCTGTAGAGAAGGGGAAGGCACATGAGTTTGAATCAAACACTATTGTATTAAGCGCAGATCAGCCACCAAGTGTCTTAAGCTCTGAAACTAGGCATGGCTTTCATCTTGCCTAACTTTAAATATAATATGATACTTTCCATCTAAGGCAATCATGCTAAGCTTGGTTTATAGTCAAGAAGACAGGTAAACTCTTTTAGCATCTACTGTGAGATGAGAAAAGTTGAGACTGACACTCTAGTGAGGAGATTGGACTCTCTACTCCACTTTCTGATGTCTTTGGGCTCAGGTTAATGCTCAGTTCAATGAATTACTGCCTCATTTTTACCACCAAGTACAATTAGGCCCACCCTCATGACCAAGTTAAAGCTCTAATTAACGAGACATTGAAATAGCCAACTGTCCTGTCTCAGGCTGGTGTCCTCTGTCATTCTGCAATATTATTATAATAATGTTATAATATTATAACATCACCTGAAAAGCCTAATGTCTAAAGGACAGGATATTAGCAAAATAGCCCACCCTGCTGTGAGAGGCGTGACGAGGGAGAGGGATATTTAGATCTCCCTGGTGTGTGCTGTGAGACCAATGAGCTGCACACAAATCGCACTCTGCCAGCTTTCTGAGGCATACCCATGGATCATGGCCTGAGTATGTCAACAGGATGTCAGGAGATTCACTGGACCAAGAATGAAGGCTCTGACAAATGTCAAATGTATACTACAAGTGTATTTCTGTGCTCTTGACAGAAATATTTAAGCTCTAAAATACTCTCTTCCACTTTCCCTAAGACGTCTTGAGCAGCTTTGTCATGTGTCAATTATTATCTAATTCAGCTTTATTTTACTTTGCAGCCTATGAATTTCTTAGTTTATTACACAGCCTTGTGTAATGTCCTTGGTGTATTGTCTACCTTGCCTCCACCTGTATCTGATAGGAACTGCTATTCCATTTACTTTTCATTAGGAGAAGAGTTTTTTCTTGTTATGCAAGTGTTGGGGATTTGATGAGACAATTAAGAAAACTTGGAACAGAACATAATGAGAGGCATGATGGTTTTAAGTTGTCTGCCACTCTTGGAATGTCAATTTAAAGCTTTGTTATATTACAAGGTCACAGGAGAACACTGTAACCTTCCGTGTAACATCAGTCATAGGACTAATCAGCATTAACTCCTTGCAATAATAGTACATCTGCTGGAAAAATGTCTGACAGATTTGTTCTTGTTTAAGGTTGCATAGTGTCCCCAGACAACTTATGACCATTTGTTGGGATTTAAGCCCAAATGGCAATTGAGCACTACATGCAGTTCAATAATTAAAGTATGGTAACAATTTAAAGTTATTATAATATTGATAATGAAAAAGGAAAAAACAAGTGATGCACAATGCAATCACTCACTACCCACTGACAGATGCCAGAAACCCCTTTCCAAATCCAGATCAGCCACCCTTCCAGGTAACTCCACTCAGTTTATACACTGGGCATGGCTTTTTATGTTGTGGGAAATGCCTTTGGCCAGCTTGGGTCACCTGTCCCAGGTATGGTCCCTCCCAGTTTCTTTTGCACCCTTCCTCACTGGCAGAGCATGAGACACAAAAAAAAAAAGTCCTTGACTTACAATAGACCTGACAGCAAAAAAAAAAAAAACCAAAAAACCCCCAATGTGTTAGCAACACTATTCTCATTTTAAATCTAGAACAGCACTGTAACAGATTCTGAGAAGAAAGTAACTCTACCCTTGCTGAAACCAGGACACCATTACAGTTTTGATTCCCTTCTCTATCAAAATAAATACATGAATAATTAGTTGAGAAAGAAAAAGATTGTCCCTCTGAGAAGAGACTGAAAAGGCAAGCACCAGAATGTGAAGATATATTTGTATGAATGCATAAAAATCTATATGGAAGACAGAAGTAGTAAGATTTTAGTTTATTAGGGGCTAAATTTTGTTACAAAAGTGAAAAACCCTGTAAGGATTAAAGAAGAATGGGAAGACAATGCCACTGTTGTTACCTTACAGCAAAGGACTTAGAGGATATATAGATGACAGCTCTTTAAAAGAAAGTCTCCAGGGCACAAAAAAGAGACTATTCCATTTAGGAATAGGCTGTGAGAAGCACATGCCATACTTTATCACATTAGTAGCCTAACTCACTTCTTATATTTAGAGAGTGCCTATTATGGGTTATTAATAACAGTAAGTTTTAGGTATGCTTCAGTCAAAAGCAGGACATATTTTCAGAATTTCTATTTTAAGTCCCAATTCTTGCTGTGCAGAAAAATAAATCTGCTCAGAAAAAGTGTTGGCAGACTTATTACAAAGGCTTGAATTAAAAAACAAAGTAAATAGAGAAGCAAGTACTCTGTGTCCTCAAATTACCCTACCTTCACTGTATGATTTCTGGAGGGAAGCACACACTGAGTTCGAAAAGCTCTTCTTTGAAGGTAGAAGTCACAGGTGAAAACTTTTCAGTTCATGAAGGGCCTTGCAAGTCTGGAAGCAGATTTTTTCACTTCAGTCATAAATACCCTTTGGTTCCTAATGTGTCATATTCCCAACTGAATGTAGCTTGATTTCTCTTTGCAAATTCCCAGAGCATAAATGTGTGTATTTGTCACTGTCACAGCTTGGGCTCATTATATGGCAGTTCAAGACAAGTACATCCTCTGTCTTGGAGGTTTAATTCTTCCATTCATGGACATTTCTGGTAACTGGGGTTGCCCAATGGTTTTCTCTTCCATTTACTTCCATCTCTATTATCCCTGATATTGGTCTGCTTGTTATTTCTCTATTGCTCTAGAGAAAAGAAGTCATGTATCCTACCTTGAATAGTACACTTTTCTCAAATAAGCCCACACATAATTTCTAATCTTTGCAATTTCCCACTTGCCAACATATTGAGTATTTTTCCTCCTTGTGTTTTCCATCTTCTACTGGAAATTTTTAAATAGTTTATCACTATATCTCTTGATTGCCTGAGATATGTTTTTTTTTGTCTTGAGTGACCTGAAAATAGCTTCACCTTCTGGAACTGATACTACATAAGAACTCTAAATGGGGATTTTTCCAATTGTAGCAGACTGGTGTTTTCCTGACTGCTCCTACACCTGTTCTTTTTTAATTATGAAGAAAAAAAAAATTAGTGTCCTTCTAAGAACCTTCTAATTCCTTTCACTTGTATTATTAAACCTTATGTTGAAAATTATGGAATTTCTCCATCAGGCAGTTTTCTTTATGCTGGAGCCCACGAGATGAGAGTCAGTGACTTTACATTTCACACGACATTACTCAAACACGTGAAGTGTCTTTTGTGAACAGCCCAACTTTCACAATTTTGCAGCAGCACTTTTAATGCCCAACTGGATTTTCTATTTCAGCTTTTCCAGGAAGTCTTTCCATTCTGAAGTTGTACTCTTGGCTTTATTTTTTCTGTCATCTGACGTTAAGCTGAGTTCCCCTTTGTGCTCTGGCAGTGACTGCTACTCTCCAGCTGTCTGCTTTTTGTTTCCTCAGCATCCCATGGAGAGCTTCAGGCACAGTAGTTAAGTGTTGCAGGTCAGTAGCTTCTTACTACAAGAATCCTGAATGTCAGATTGCTCCTCACAGAATAAATAGAAGAGGCTCCCTAGTGCTTCAGGAGAGTTAATTTTAAGGTTTCCAGTCCCTTTCCTGTTTGTCTCCATTTGTTCTGAGAGTCTTCTCTTCAGAACAAGCTGAGCCAGGTCTAAGACTGGAGACTTTGAGGATCAGTGTCCACCTTTTAATTTGAGAAGTGTTCTTCATTAACACAGTCCTCTGCTTGATTTTTGGTGTTTGGGTTTTGGATTTTTCTTCCCTGATAAGCATCATGGAATTAGAGCTTATGTATTTTTGCTGTCTCTTCAAAGCTCAACTTCAAATATCCATCTTAGTCCACAATTCTGTAGTTCCCTGCATGACAGCTTTCAGAAGGGCTGTTACATGAGGATACATACACGAGGACGTGCATGTATTTTATACATCCATTATGTTGCCTTTCAATGGCAAATTACTAATATAGTGAGGACATTAGGTGTTACTCATATTTATAATACCTATTAAAAGTAATTTACATAGATTACAGGTAATATAATAAGTAATACCTGGAGCATTTTTGATACCTGATACCTGTTGCTGAACAGTTTCAGCATGACTGCTGAAGAAAAAGATGAAAAATCAGTAGTAAGGCATGTGGGGTGATGCAAGCCGGGTCTATTGACAGCATTGTATCCCTTGTGAGATATCACTGATACAAGGCATTCTGGGCCAGAGATGTAGTCTTTACTGCATGCTGAACACAGTGGGGTCATGGTTTCACAGCTCATGTGTGTTACCTTAATGTAAGGAATAAATCGACAAGTTTCCTTTTTCTATGATGTTATCATTCATCAGCCTCTCATTACAGAAGGTTCATAGTGCTATTTCTGTAGGTTGTCATCACTAATCTTTGCATCTGTGTGATGATTTCTTGTCTGGCAATTTTTTTGTCTTTTGTCAGTGCATAAATTTTAGGAATTGGTGAAAAAATTCTGTGATGAAAAAAGAGGCTAATTGTACAACAGTTCCCAAAAAGCTGATGAAAAGCACACAAAAAGCATTGAATTCTCAGATTATCTTCTGAAAATTTTCATCCTTAGGGAAGCCCTTTACATTCCATATAGAGAGCATTCTGATTCCTTACCATGAAGCTATGTTAATTTCTCCTTGAGTTCTTGATTTTTTCTTGTTGTGGTCTAGACCAGATTAGACAGAACAGAAAAGTATTTGATGATAATCTTTCTCTATAATCAGTCTGCTTCTGAAGTGTTCATAGGAACAACATGATGTAAGCATAAGTGCGCACAAACATTCAGATTTTTAAAAGAAAACCTGTTCTAGAAATCTGTTGAATTTCAGATTTTCATCTGATGCATCATAAACAGACAGTAGAAAATCTTTCATGTTCCATTTAGGCAATAGCTATACTCCAGTTTATTTTAATTAATAGTTGCGTCAGAGGAAAAACTGTGCCATGCACATAGATATAAGAGGGGGATGAGGTTCAAGAACCTCTCAAATTTAGAGATTTGTTGCACAATGAGGAAAATCTAGATCTAGATCTATCCATCAATGGGAAAAGGACTAAAAATTATTGTGTAAAATATCCATAGCTAGTAATCACTTATACCCCACTTATAAAAGTATATTAATATACTTATCTTGGCTATTAATTAAAATGAAAGAAGCAAGGCCATTTTTCATACAAAGATACATAATGTATTAAAATGTCATGTAAAAGAGGTACCTAAATACACAATTTTTGGCTTGTTTTCAGCTGGTTTTGGTACTCCATGTTATCTCTGGGTGGCTGACTCAGCCAAACTTCAAAGGAGTTTTGCAATTTTTGTGTCTATCAGGCAATCTATGAAGCAACTGGTGGGGCTGCAGACCCTGCCTTGAGTTCTCTGTGGGAAATTCCTGTTGTCAAGAATTCTGCTTCCCTTTTCAGCTTCCTTTTTCATTTCTCATGTCTCCTTTGAGATTCTCAGAAGGAAACAGACCCAAAAATGTTTCAGTAGGTGAGACAGAACAATTAAGCTGTAGCTGTAAAAAGAGACACCAAAGAAGCCCATCAATCCTTTACCCTGGTGAGAGAACCCCAAGTAATATTCATTATGCTGCAAGGGTAATATGGTTCATTAGTTATTTGTAAATACAAGAGATTTCCGACCAAAATCAATTACCACAAAAAAGTTGCTAATATTCAAAGATTCTAGGTGTTTTTTAACCTCCTATTTTCTGTGGGTTTTATGTTGTTCAGAGGTTACAATTCATAAGCATACCTTATAGAGTATCTTGATTTTGTTATTGTGTTTTTTTCATTTTTTTATGTACAACTAAGCTAAATAAATCAGTATCCCTAGGACAGCTTCCTCCTCTCAAAACCAGAGTGCGAAGGATTGTCTCCCCATTCAGTTTCTTATAATCTCCTCTGTTAGTTATGCAAAGATGAGTACCAGGAATATCCAAATAGTAGCAGCTAGTATCTGTCTTTCTATGGAAAGACTTTATTCCTTAATAAATCGCCTTTTTTTTTTGCTTTGAGACAACCTAGAAGAAAAAGTATGACAAAATAATTCTAGGACCAGCTAAAATCCTTTAAAAATAAAAAAAAAATATAGTAATCAAATTTTTCTTCCTTGTCTTTTGTGCACTTATATGAACATCATTAAGCTTTTATATCCATTGCAGATATTCTGAAGAGATCACAGCTATTTCCATGAATGCAAATTTTCCATGAATGTAAATTTTTAGGACACTAAAATGTCAAGTGTTTTAGAAATATTGAAGTTCTATTAATTGCAAAGAATGTCATTAGTTTTGTATCTCTGATTCTTGGCAAGCTGTGCTTTGTTATTCACTCAATGACGGAAATATCCAAACAATTAAGATATTAAAATAATGGGGGAGTAGTGGGAGGAAGGGGAAAATAAGATCAGAAAAGATAACAGGCAAGGATAATAACTCAAAATATGTATCTATGTTAAAAAATTACACAGTGCTCTGTAACTACAACATAATCAAGATTTTTCTGCTTTTAGGAAGGACTGTCTCTTCACAGATGCAATAATAATAAATACATTTTATTTTCACTCAAAGAGGAAAAATATTTACAAGTATCTTTTTTGCTCTTCTTAGTTATTCAAATATTTTTTAATAGAAGACCTTTAGAAACTATACAGTGGCCCATTATTTGCAAGATTGGTTTACCAAATGTTCCAAGACTATGGAAAATAGTAGAACCTGATTAATAAGGAAACTGTACTGCAAAAGTAGGAAATTATCTATAGGGCTATGGAAAACAGTCCTTAGGAAAGGGAACTTCTGTGATAAATAGCATTGCTATGTCAGATAACATACATTTTGAGGTTGTTCGAAGGATCTCTAAGGGGTAGTGAAGGCAGTACAATAGCCAGCTGCTCTGGGTACCCTTTATCCCATTGTGAGACTTTTAGGTCAAAGTTCATTCAGGGCCCTTTCTTGCTCCTAGAGCTCTGAATTCGGAAGAATTGTGATAACTTCCCGAGTACCAGAAGCCAAATGAAGTCTGGCTATGGCTTGTTCCTTGATGAAAGGTCTGATGGGAGCAGTGGTCAGAAGCCCTTGGCTACACCCTGTGCTTCTGTGGCTTCTTTCCAAAGAAAGAAGGCTACAGGCTGCTGCAGTCACAGGAGACTGGCCAGCAAAATAACAGTCTTAATACCTAAAAGGTGGTGGAATGAATTTCCAAATATTCACACAATGTCATTTTGTCTGCTTCCTTTTATAAATTTTGTTGGCACTTAATTATCATTGAGATCTCTACCTCTTCTGATCAAAATTGGGCAGCAAGCTTGACAAAATATCTAATCTTTAAAAAGATACTACAGAATATTAAGATTCTGACTTTTAACTCTCTACAGGAAAATAAAACAGAAGTAAATATGGTCTGCAGTCTCTCTTCAGCTTTTGCATACCTGACCATGGCAGATAGTCTTATCAGCATGTTCACTGTGTATTTACTGGTCATGTGTCAATGGTGCCTGAAGGCAGTCTCACTTCACTGTAACAGACAATAAAACTTCAATTTTCACTGGACGTGCCCAAACATATTTCTCCTTTCCAAGAATAAATAGTTAATTTCTTCCAAAACAATGAGTGCAAATGTGATTATAGAAGTGCTGATACTGTGCTGAGAGACACAAAGAGTAATAGCCTCCTCTGACAGGAGGAGTTCTTTGCTGAATGCCTAGAGAAATGCTAGGTTTTGGAAAGATCAGTAGCTGCACATTAATCAATATAGGTATGTACCTCTCCATGAGCTTAGATTTAATGCTCTCTTAAAATTCATTTTGCAAAACCCCTTGAATTAAGAACCTCACTTCTCTTTCTTTCTGCATCACAGGTTGCTCTTGGGGATGACATCACTGATGTTCAGATATGAGGCGAAATAAATACCATTTGCACACATAGCTTGCCCTGTCTGTTGGGGACTGCAGGTTTGCAGCTCCAGGCTGTTGTCAGCTCAGTGAAGTGACTGGTCTTGCACAAATCAGTGGGACTGGTTGGTTTTCCAGCAGTGGCAGATGAATTTGGGTTGGGAGCTCTGCTGTTTGTTAATCCTGTGGCTGTAGCACAAGGACAGAAAGAGAACGCCCATCCTTTCATAAGGGGACTTGGAAACAGCTAATACTTCAGGTAGAGGTAGCAGCAAAAAAAATTACTAAAACTGTTGGGTTTTCTTTGATGCATAGTTGGACAAGAAGGCCAAGAGACAATTCAGTGGAAGGTAGAAGTAAGGCTTTTGCAAAAAAAAAAGTCATTGCCATTATGAAGACAAGACTCTTTCAACACACTTGTATGCCTGTAAAGTCAGCTGTCCACTGATGCCCATTCTTCTGCCTCCTGGTTTTGCACTTTTCCCCTTAATGTAATCATTTATACATTTCTTAATCTGCTTTAGTCTAAAAAGAAAAAAATCAGAGCATGTCAGTGTAATAAGGAGAGGGTCTGTGTTATCACCAGTGTAAATAGAAAAGGTCCTGTGAGAGTCTCAGGCCCCCTCAGGCAATATGGTCTCACCCTCCTTTATTTAGATCAGGACAGACCCTTCACATCTGTTAGTCTGTAGCAGCCATTCCATTAATTTCAATGGGTTGAGAAAACCATGCTAGTAATACTGCAACACAGTTAAATTTGTCATATGACATCTCTGATTACCAGAGCTTAGCAGTCAGTCTGAAGAGTTGAGTTTGGGGATTTTTTAGGAGATAAGACAGCATGAGATCAGATACCAGAAAGAATGAAATTGCAGGTTAACAAGCTATTGAGAAAAACCATTCCTGGAAATGTTTTTGTTGAAAATAGTCTCATACAAAAGTTAAGACCTAGGGACTTGATCTAGCCTGAAATAAACCTGAGATCCTGAAAGGACTTTCTGATGATATTATACATAATTATAATTATTCTGAACATTCGACGCAGGAAAAACCACTGAAAACCTTTAAAATATTTAATATAAAATTTCTTATACATTGACAGAATAAGAAATTCCTTTTAATGAAAAGCATTGACTTCTAAACCACACAGACCCAAACCCTCTTCACATCAAGTTTCAAGTCTGTTCTTTCAGTAACTGCAAGAACTATGTCTATAATGTAGTATATGTCTATACTAATGTCTATCCAAATCATTGGTTTGGTGTGATGTAGTCTGAGACTCCTGGGCCTAAAGTTTCTGAGTTTCTAGACTCAGTTTCTTCATGTTTTAGTTCAGGAAGACCTGGTTCTCACAAGCTTGACATAAACATTGCAAGTGTTATTGTAACAAGAGTGATGTTTTGAATTCCTCTCTGTAGGATGGACCTTCTCTCTGTCTTTCAGTTTGGGCCAATGGGATGAAGAGTTCTGGCACTCTTCTGACCAATGAGATGGCCTGCTCTAGAAGATATATAAAGGGGGTCAGGTTTTGAATAAAGATTGGAGTCAGATGAAGTTTTCATAAACGAGGTTTGTGTCGTTTGTCACTCGCCCACAGCGACAGTGTGGTCCTTTGAAGATGCTACATTTCAAATTACTTTTTTGGACCAGAGTGTGTGTCATGGGCAGAGGAGCCTCAACATCCTCCCTGGTATGTATCTGTCTTATACCACAAAACTCATTCTAGAACTGAAAAACCTTTTTAAGGTAAATTAAAAGCAATTATTAAGGGCTATTATTAAAACCTGTATTAAAAGCGAAATTATAGCTGGACATGTAAGTTACCTGAAAGCCCAGAAAGCCAGCCACATCCTGTTCAGCATCAAAAGTATGTGGCCAGCAGGCCAAGAGAGGTGATTCTGCTCCTCCACTGTGCTCTGGTCAGACCCCATCTGCAGTGCTACATCCAGCTCAGGGGTCTCAGCACAGGATGGACAGGGACCTGTTGGAGCAAGTCCAGAGGAGGGTCACAAAGATGATCAGAAGGATGGATCACCTCTTCCATGAGGAAAGGCTGGCTGGGTTGGGCTTGTTCATTCTGGAGAAGGGAAGGCTGCAGGGTGACCTTATTGCAGCCTTTTGATACTTAAAGGGGGCTTAATAAGGAAATGGGGACAAACATTTTAGCAGAGCCTGTTGCGAAAGGACAAGGAGTAATGATTTTAAGCTAAAAGGGGTAGAGTTAGACTAGATACAAAGAAATATTTTTTTTTACAATGGGGGTAGTAAAACACTGGAAAGGGTTTCCCAGAGAGGGGGTGGATGCCTCATCCTTGAAAACATTCAAAGTCATGTTGGATGAGGCTCTGATCAAACAGGTGTAGTTGAAGGTGATCCAGCACATTGCAAGGGTGTTGGACTAGAAGACATTTAAAGGTACCTTTCAACCTAAACTTTTTTATGGTTCTATGAAATGTCAGTGAACCACATCTATTGCTACAACAAAAATTTGATTACAGATTTGTCATCTTTTGCAAAAATTCTCACAGCTGTAATTCATTTCACTGAAAGAGCTGAATGCAGTCCCCATTTGCATTATCAAAAGCTTTACTGCTTTCATGATTTCAACCTACCACATGCAACCAGCTATCACCATGGTGCAATGATTGTGCAGCCAGCCTGCTTCTATGGAGAAGCAGAGAGTAACACAATAATTATCCTGAATGACACAATAACTACCTTCCTATCTCTGTATTTAATGACATAGCATTAACTATGGTCTCTTGTCACCCCTAAAAAGACAAATATTGGAAGTACCTGTGTTTAATAGATAATATTGACACTTCCCATAGCTTCATTAGTACTGACAAATTGTCTGTGTGGCATAACAGTGTAGAGGTACCTAATATACTTTTAAATTAGATATCTTAAATACTACAACAAACATGATGTTCAGTGCAATATTTCAGTAGCATACATAAATAAGTTGACTTTAGTGCTTGTAGTAGTCAAGCTGACAGCTTATTTAGGGGATGCTATGCAGTTCAATGCAACAGGCAGGCAAACTTTTACTGCTGACAAAAATTGAATATTCAACAAGAATCAGCCACATATGAATGATGTTGTAACAACAGGCCTTTGTAGAAGACACTGTATAAATAACTGAAAAATTCCTTAGGGAAACTGCTAAAAAAACTCCAATAACATGTCCAACAATTAAAACGTTCCCAAGATGGCAAGTGTTACATCTGTAGCATAAATCTGGTGAATTATCAGTGGTGGTGCTGCTCTGTCTGATACAGGCTTGGCCAAATGCGAACCTGGGTTCAAGGACATATGATGGTTACAATAGGGATCGCTGAACCCACAGGAAACTACAGACCCAGGGGTGGCCAGATCCTTCCCCACGTCACACTATGTGAATTTGGGATAAAAATGAAGACTTCTAATTTATTTTTTCATTTGTGGAATTACAATTCCTTTGTATTCCATAGCTTTCTGCTCTTCCATTTCTCCTATTTTTTCTAGTATCTCTAGCTTCTAAGTTTAAAGCTAAAGTGAATGAACATTAAACATTAGTTTCTCCTTGAATTTTGCCTTTTCTCATATCCCCCTGTCCTGGGTTGATGCTGAATTGCATCCTCATTCATTTGTTTAGCTCAGAAATAAGTTTTACACTTTTAAAACTGTGTCTGAGAGTGAAGGGGGAGAAGGAGAAGAGGTGGAATGTCTGAGCACTTGTTTTCAAAACATCAAGATAACAATGGCCTGTGTTGTCTGCAGTGCAGACAGCAGGAGAGAGCTCTCCTTTGCTTTTTGTTAGTTTGTGGCTAGCTGAAGCAGAGAAGTTCTCCAGACTGTGAGGTTTTTTCCCCTTTTCTTGGAACTGTTCGAACCTGCTGTGTACTAAACCCAGCAGAGCACCAGGAGCTCACCCCTGTGTCCCCCCAGGCCTGGCCTGTGCTCAGCATTTCCCAGTGCCAGGCACTGACACAGAGTGAGCTGAGCTGCATCCCCTCATGGAGCCACTGCACATTTTAGTTGGCACGAAGAAAAGGAATAACTTCCCATTCCACATCTCCTTGTCATGACCGGGTCACCAGGTCACCTGTGGGTTCATTTCTCTGCTGATGTTGATGCTGTAAAACAGCTTGTTAAATAACAATCGTTTATTCATCTTTTCACATTTTCAGAAGTTTGCTGTCCTTTACTCTTCTGCTAATCCAATCCTTCTCATTCAGTCAGTCCTTACAATATCACCTGCAAATATTTGTAGGCTGCCTTTATTTCACTCTCGTTTATCACCCTCTTCCTCAGCATTCAGTTCAGCCAACATGAATCGTGTCATATCCTCTGGCACATGTTATTGGGTTTGCTGTAGCAAAGTAATATTTTTGGAAGAATACAGAAGACTTGATTTATAAAGCATTTCTGTGGTGTACCTGTGTTGATATGAGGTGAATGAGGACAGTCCAGAAAAGCACAATAGTCAACCTAAAAAATACCTCTGCCTTCCCTCTATATTTAAAGCACTTATTTTTAGCTATACCAATATGTTTTGACATCAGTCACAGAAAAAAAAAAATCATTTTAAGCAAAGGAGAAAAATAAAATATATTCTCCAAGATGCCCGATATTAATGACGTTAAGTTTCAGAAGTGCAGCACAAAAATTTGGAAATGTATATTGCAAAGGAGATAGTTTGAGAAATTTCTAGCCATCACAGTGGTATAGTATTAAAATAGTCTAATGAAAAGAGATCTCTCAGCAGCTTAGCTAGTCCCAAGAGAGGTCTGTTGTGATATGTATCTGCCTTGTAAACCTCATGCTAAGTGAGCCAGAAAATGTCCTGTCCCTTAAATAATGATATGACAAGAAACAGGGAATTAAACAAATACATGGCATCCAGGCTGAGTTTTTTGCATTTTCACCTGGAATCTTGGCACAAGAATGAAAACTTTAAACAGAATAGCAAAAATTCTGGCTAAAATTTAAGTGTTTCATCTCAAAAACAACAGAAAATGGACTTTGGTTTGATTTTTTAAAATTTAGGTAACAAAATTTCCAGACTGTTCATATTCATCTAGTTATTACAAAATATTTCTGTTAACAGAGAAGTTGGGGACACAGTGAGCATCATGAAAATACAATGTGTATACTTTGAAATCAGGCTTATTCTAAGTACTTGTTTTTTGCACACATGGAGCTTTTCACTAGATGCCTAGTTCTATAGATAGAAGATGGAAAGAGCCTGTTTCCAAGAGGGAAATACTGATCAAAAGACTGCTGAAAAATGCAGGATTCAGTCCTGGAATCAGATATTTGGCATCTGAATGAAGCTCTTCAGCTCTTTCATAGCCTGTCTCATACAAAACCACTATACTGTTAATTTCTAAGAGACTGTAGTCTTAGTACATGAATCCTAATGAAACTGTCTTATTAGCACAGCCAAATCAATGTGTAGAGAGAACTTGAATTTAAATTTAAAAAAAATAGTCCTTTCTAATTATTCATCTTCAGTGGAATTGTTCATTGACATTAAGAAGAGTAAGTTATTTTTAATCAAGATCATATTTACCAATGGTGACAAAAGCTTTTGGGGTTACCTTCATTACGTGCAAGCTCATAACTTTTAGGTGTAGAGACAAGATTTTCATGTTTCTGTGCATTACACAGATGTGGGTATGAAAAACTGTGCTGAAATTTTGAAATCCTTTTGGATTTTGAGTTCTGTAAATTAGACAATTCAAGAAAGAAAAAAAAGAAAGCCTTAAGCCTCTAAACATTTGCACAGTATAGGGTTTAGCCATTGATCAAAGCAGCAGAGGTAAAAGAAGGAGCTGCAAGAACGCTGGTGGGTGTGTTAAGGACTGCACTTCTGTTGTGCTCTGGCTACTTTTATTCTCTCTCTCTGGACATCATTACCAATGTAACCTTCTAGACTGAATATTAGGGACTCAGCTGATGAGGTCTGGCTGGAGCACATACAAAAAACAAATCCTTCAAATCTATAAATATTTATAATGGAAACATACACCAAAAAAACCCAAACAAAACAAAACAAAACAAAATAGCTTGTAACATTGTAACATATATACAAACCAGCATCTTGGCTCTCTGATATAAGTACAAAATATATATACTCATTTCAGCTGCTGCATGACTGGTTTTGATAATGAATGCCTGAGAAAATTGCAGCCCAATATCTGTGTTTAGCAAAAGTTTAAATATACCATAAAAAATACCATAATGAGTGTGTATTATTCATGTAGATCTAAACAGTGATATTCTTATAAAACCAAATATACACAAAAATATTTATATAATCTACCGAAATCTCATAAGAACAGAAGAAGTTGAAGCTATATTAATATTGCATATTCATTAAGTGAAAGAAAAAAAGTGACAGCCCTAGAGAGATATAAATTTGCAACGAATCACTCTTTCAGAATTAAATGTGCAAATTAAAACAATTAAACTACAAGCCACTGTAACAGTATGCTCTGCCTGGAATAGGGGTAAAACAACTCAAACAACACTCTATTTGCAAAGCTGTCAGTGGTGAATGGAGAAAGGGTTGTCTTGCTGCTTCTGGTGCTGAATAATGCTGAAATCAGCCTGAACCAATTCCAAAGTTAAGAACCCTGACAGTGAGGGGAAGATGTGCCAGAAGTGGTGAAGTACCTCAAAGGAACCAACAACAGATACTATTGATAACTCTTGTAAAAATGCTGAGCTAACACAGCTGGCACAGAGAGACATGACTGACAGTCAGTCACTTTATACTATAAAGTCCCTTCTCACTTTTTTAATGGTGCAGTCTTCTAATACACCCCTTCTGGAGTGTGTGTGGAGATTCTTCCCTTGAGTGAGGATGCTCCTCAAGGTTACTCCTCAAGGCTGAGTGAAAGACATTTTCCTATGGTTGTGGTTACGGGTAGCATCAATCTGTACCTAATAATTGGGTTTTCTTTGCTTTAATATAATTGCATCAATATAACTTCAAAGAGAATGTACTGTGCTACTAGTTATAGCCACTTATGCTGTGTAGCAAATAATTCTGATCATGATCTTTTAGTCTAGTCATTACCATAATAAATCATTCATTTTTATATAAATATATCTGGTTTTTCATCCTTAATCCTGAAGGATGAAGTTGTATAAAGGACAAGTTACACCTATACAATCCTATATTCTCCTTTGGATATAAAACATTGAAAAAGTTTGAGTCTAATATTGAATTCAACCACATTTGGACTCCTGTCAGAGAAGGAGTCTAGAATGCAATTTGGAGGGCTTCTCTAATAAACATTGTCTGTAAACTCCTATTCCTTCCTGTGACAGCCACCCACATACATTTCAAAGCTATAAGTTTACACCTTGTAGGAATAAAAACAAACTGGCTTGCTGAGAGTACAAAAATTTTTACTTCACATTTTCTCAGTTTTTTTGTCACATAGGCTTAAGCCTGAAGCAAACTCTCTGTAACATCTCCTTCCATGTGACTAGGTAGAGGCCTTTTATTTGTCCATCCCTATTAAATCTAGAGTAGTTCTACATAAAGCTAAAAAATATTAAGAGACAACTAATACATTTCTTAAAGCTAGATATAAAGAGGTATAATTTCCTTTTGTTCTTCCTTTCCTCCTCATCCATCCTTTAGCCTATCAGGTTGCTCCCTGCTGCCCCACGTGTTTGTCAAAGTAATTCAGTCAACTTTTGCTTTGCTTTGCAGTCTGCCTTTGGCACTCTCCCCTTACAGACTCCAGACTCTGGACACTCCTCTTTTCCCTTGAAGTCTGTGTATCCACAGCCACAGAGTGCAGCAGCTGCAAAGAGGGCTCAGTTTCACAACTGCTGTGCTCAGATTGCTCAGGGTAATGAAGAGTCTGATCTGCTGTGGAAGAAGTTGAAAGTAAGAAAAGATGTGTACCACCTCACTCATTTTTCAAAGCAAATATGATCAGCTTAAAAATGAAAACAAAAACTGAAATAACAAAAAGAGAAAGGGAAATTTATGGTGATATTCACTCTGCCATTTCTCTTTAATGAAGTTACAATTGCTACTTAGCTGCAGTGCAAGGTATTTAAATAAAAGTTATAATAATCTCAGCCACCTAGAAATTAATTAAAATTGTATTGATGCTAACAGATATTGATTCACATAAATGGAAAAAAAAACTTTGTGACTTTCTGTTTTTCTGAGCTTTTTTCTTTCTGCTTTATATCTTTGTAGAGGGCAAATAGAGCATAACAATATGGAATAATGGAATAATGTTCATGAAATTCTTTACAATTTTATGGCTTGCTCCATTACTCTTTGCTTGAAAAGTATGTATTGTGCTCTGTTCTGACCCAAGAAAATAAAACTGCAAATTATATTTTTTTTTCATCCTAGAAACTATTTACCCAAACAATACAGCAATATGTAGCAAAATAAAACCTACACAACAACAAAAATTACTTCAGTATTTACAAACAGAAAATTAACAAATAAATTTTAAATTGAAGAGATAAGGTAAGAGGTGATGTCAATATAATCACAAGTTTTTAAAGGATGTTCCTGAAACTCAAGAGTTTTCCTGCCTACTTTTGTTCTGCATTCTTCCCTGCCAATATAAATAGCAAAAGTAGACATAAAGGTCAGTCAATATGCTGGGAGAGCATCAGTGATCTTTCCTTCTACAGTTTGCTATTGCTTGACAAATTGCAAGTGCTAAAAGAAAGAACATGAGCAATTATAAATACCATAGTGCATTCCAGGACATCATTTTCATAAACTTTTTGAGTCAGATTAATAGAAAGACTAAAAAACCTAGCCTTATTTCCTTTTGGAATATTGTGGTTTAAGCAGCCTTTGGATTAAAATAACACAGAGGTGGTTTTGATTAAAACACATTATATGGAGATTTTCTCCATGTGACAAATGCAGTGTATGGAAGCCACATCCATGAGCCTGGAGACCTACCCATCCTCCACTGAATTCAAGGGAGTAACTATTCCCATCTACATCAGTGGATTTCATCTCTATATTTATTCCTTGCAGTTCTTGTTTCATTATTGTGAGCTTATATTTTTTCAATATTTACATTTTCTATGCTTCTTTTTCCATTCCACCTTCTGCTTTTGAAATTCTATGTGCCATCACTTCCCTGGCTCTACTAGAAATCCCTCTCTTGACACGTGCTATTATTGTGTTCTTTTTTTCATATGACATCATATTTATGGATGGTGACTATCGTTTGATAAACTCATGTAATTTGACCTCTTTGTGTTTGCTGTTCTCAGCTAATCAGCTTCTCCCACTTAAAACAAACATTTTTACTCTTAAATTCATGGCATTACAGGCAGCATTGTTACATTTATAATTTTTATTATTTTTGCACTCTGAATCATCTGGTTCCTGCGGAAAGATACTCTGATGTTCGTGTATATTCACAGTATTTTGCACCTTCTGTCATCAGATAGCTTTTTTCCCTTATTTCTAATGGGGCCAGGGTCATTAATGAAAACAATAAATGCTCTAGGTCACTGTAGGATTCTGTCTCCCAAGGATACTCTGGGCATACTCTTTTTTTTACCAGACTTGATTTTTCTCCTACAATGCTTTCAGCCTTAATTTCTTGAGGAATGCCAACAGCTGCTTCCTCCAGTCCACCAGCTGTACTTGCTTTTTGTGAGTGGAACTGGCCAGAAGACATCAGAGTCTTGGCTCAGATGCCCTTGCAGAAGAAGTTATCACAGAGACAACATAGAGACTCTGATTTGGCTCCCACATGTTTAACATTTTTAGTTCAGGTGAAAGAAAGAGTGTTTGTTCCTAGCACACCTTTTTATTTGCCATCTCTTACTTTTGATATTATATGATGCAAGCTTTTTTTTCTTTCTGACAGTCACAAGCACTGGCTTCATATAAAGATTGACCTTTACTTCATTACTGACAATAAGTAAAGTCTGAATGTGTATTTGTTTAGCTCATAGATATCCACAGGGACTTCATGTAAAAATAGACTGTGGCTCTGGAAGTTACACAGGAAGAAATGAAAAATGTAACTCAAAGTGTTTTGATTTCCCTAGCTAATCAACAGGGGGGAACCCCTCTCATATCTTCTGGATGGAGAATCAAAGAGAATTCTTCACTTTGTATGTGAGAAGGTCAAAAAAGCTGATTAACCCAGCCTGAAAGCTCTAAAATATTCAGGGAAAAAATTAAAACGGGGTAGTAGACTTCACAAAGTACTTCAAAATGGAAAATATAATTATATTTTCATACATGCCAGTTTTGACAGAACTAATTTCTGGTTGAGAAAAAAAGAAGAGCCCATAACTCTGGAAATGTTCTGGGTTTTATCATTACAGAATGGCCTACCTTGATCTTTTTACTTGAAAACTGCTTTTAAAATAATTTTTAAAAACATATCTATTATAAAATACTGATTATTTATTTTGACATTTTTTACAGCTTATCTTAATATATGAAAAACTGGTTTACAACCAAGTTCAATTTCCAGTGTCACTGATAACTCTTGTTTACCTATAAATACATACTAAATCTCTCTTTCTTGTGTGTGGAACTCTTGGAGTATTTTTTTTGTCTTATACCATCAGATGCCTTTTGGTCATCATTCCACTCAAAAGCCATTTTCTGAAGCACTTCTGAGATCTAGTCATCAAGGCTGCCTTAGGCAGTTGTATGAGGCTGAGGCTGGAGGTAGTTCTGGCTTCTCCTGAGCTCTGGAGCTCGTGGTGTCCCACTGGCTTTTCATCTGTTACTACAGGATCCAGCTCTTCAAACTCCCTGCTATAACTCTATCCATAAGCACTCCTAACCTGCTTCCACAAGAGGTATTTATTGGAGACTGGCAGTAACGACAGAAAGATCTGAAGTTATGACAAAACTGAGGATATTTTAGCACACACTTGCTCTTGTAATGCAGTTATGTAAAGACAGGGCTTGAACTGTGGATATAAAGCATCAATATATAAAAGCATAACTTTACCTGCTCCTCTGTATAAAGCCTCAGAGTTCTTGGTGGAAAGCACGAAGTCACTGCCTAATGCCACTCTGACGAGTGAAAATTGTGTGCAGTCACACTTGGGGAAATTAAATTAAAAAATTGACATGCCACAACCTTCTACACAGCTAGTAGAAAATAGGCTGTTAGCAGAAGAGACAAGCTGGAGATTATAAAGTCAGTCAAAAGTAAAAGTGATTTAAAGGGAACTGAAATTGTAGGGGCATCAGAGTATCAGCATTCATAAAAAGCAAATGCTCCTTTCTGAGACTGGTGCTTCCATAGGGAGACACTTTATTATAAAGTCATGCTAAATTAAAGCTTGTCTGCTTTACTGCAGTGCTTACTGCCTTTTAATTACTCTGAATTAAAACTGATATTGTCTCAGTAATGTTTAAGAGGTCCAAATTATTTAACAAAAGATTAAGATCTGAAACACAAACTGTTTTCTGTTATCAGAAAGGGAAATTAGGGACTTGCAGTATTGTTTGTTTTCATTTTTCTTGAGGTCAAAACCTGTATATAAAAATACACATTCATTGAAGCACAGCTTTGCAGTGAGGCATGAACTCCTTGTTGGATTTCTATAGCCTACAGCATGTAGGAAATCAGATTAGATAACCGAAAAGTCCCTTTTGAGCTGAGGAAGTCTTAAAACTGCCAGTATTGCTGTACAGTGCCACCTAATGACACAGAGCAGTTCTCATGAGACCCATTCTGGCATAGTAGTGGGAAGGTCTGCAAGACACCACAATCAGTACTTTATGGATTCTACAGATATCTTTAAAATGTGTATGTCTGCTAAAATGTATAAAAGCACAGGGTTTTTTACTCATATGCCATTCAGAAATACAAGAAAAACTTAGGTGAAAAAGCAAAGCTTAGGTGTCTGCTAAGTGCACTCTAAGTTATCAGAGCTTAACTGACCTGTTGCATACTTGCAAAGCTATGTATAAGATCTTTGGCAGCAAGAAAAACAGAAAATCTTCTTTAAGATACAGAGCATATTTTAGCTTATAGAAACAAAGGGTAAGAATATACTATTAGCAAGGATGCTGTGTCTGCAGTGGGAAAAACGCAGTAACATTTACAGTAAAATGTAATTTTGTAACATTTCTCTGGGATACTGAAATTAGGTGTATTCAGAGACAGATGCTCTCCATTAAATATGTGTCAGCCCTGTGGAATTCCCTTATTAACTTTGCTGGGAAATGTGTCACAGCATCTAAGAAACTACCTCCAGGCCATAGCAGATAACCAGGATATTTTTTAGATATTCTCATTTGGTATGGCACGCCATCAATTATCAGTACTACAATCACCTAAGGAAACTGACTGACTTGAAAACTTTTTGAGGATAATTCACTTCCCTACCTTGTTTCCTCTGGGTTATATAATTTTGTTGACCATAAGATAATACTTTTATCTTCAAATTGGTCTTCCTCCAAGGTGTATGCTGTACTGAAATGCGTGCTGAACAGTGGATGCATCCTTTAGAAAAAATGTCTGGGAGTGGTTTCAAGGTTTTTGCAGTTGTTCAGTTGTTTAAACCCGTTTCTTCTTACAAAGACCGTGTCTAAGGAGCAGCTACTGTGACTGCTCTTGCATTGCTGATTCTGTCGCTACACTCTTCTTTTGTATTTTTAATTTTCTGATTCGTGTGGGTTTCTTGATATGGATTCCTTGCATGGCCAGGGTTGTGTGCTGGTGTTTCTGCTGGACTCAGAGAGGCAGATCCTCCTGTACATGACAACCATGTTGGAGACCCCTGAAATGGTTTCCAAAAACCAGACGTATCTGCATGATACAGCAGCAGCACCAAGCAGCAGCAGCAGCTGCCCTGAGGTCAGAATTGCTCTGTTATTGGGCAGCTTTGTACTGGGACCACTTCCAGGGCAGCTTACTCAGCAGAAGTTGATCTAGTTCCAGCATGACCTGGGGGCCCCCTGTGTTTCAATCCATGAAGACAGTGATACCCATGTTAGCATTTTGTTGCAATTAGATACCACCTTGAAAACCTTTGAGAGCAAAATATTGTCTGCCAGCTAGTCATTTGATTCAATGGAACAGTCAAGTTACAAGTACTTAGAAGATAAGGTGATAAATCAAAAAGTTAAATGTGTTTGTCAGAAACATAGTCAAAACAACGTCTTTCTTTACAGGGTAAATAACTCAGCTGGAATTGTGTCAGTAGTAGACTTTTATGCATTTGGACCTAAAAGTAGCTGCTGGCAACATAGCAAAGGGATCTGAATTGAACAATCATAGAAACAGATGCACAGAAAGCAGTTTGATGTTGAACTGGAAGACTGCCTCAAGTGAGGCCCCACAAAGGTGCCAACAGGAGTCACAACTGGTTGATGTTTTCCTCAGTAGCTTGGATAATGGAATGAAAAGCATGGTTTATAAAGATTTTATCTGGCATTAAGTTCTAAGGAGGGCTTGGAGAACAGGCTCAAAATTTACATGACATGTCTCAAAACAGTTAAATTTAATTCAGTGAGGATATATGTGAAGTACTGGGCTGAGAAAAATAATACTAATGAAAATCAGCAACTGTAAGAACCAGTGCCATGGATCTTTACTGGGTCTCTGAAGACAGAAAAATTTTGCCCAAGTAGCTATACAGGTTGACTGTGTGCTGGCCATGTTGAAACAGGCTGATGTTTGAATTATTTGATACACATGTACACAAGATTTTTTTTTCCTCTAGAAGGAAATAACAATAAAACACTCATTCCCTGTTAAGAATGAGGTCATAACCAGTGGGGTTTTTTTGTTAGTTCAGTTTTGACAGAATCTGTGTGAGAATCACACAAGCCAACCACCTCACTTGATTAATTTTTTTTCTATAATTAGAATAGAATAAAATAATTAAGCTTGGAAAAGATCTCTGAGACCTTTGAGTTCAACCTTTGATCAAACACCACCACACCAACTAAACTATAGCACAAAGACATTTCTTGAACTCTTCCAGGGATGGTGACCACACCACTTCCCTGGAGAGCTCATTTCAATGCTTGGCAAGCCTTTCTATTACGAAATTCTTCCTGATGTCCAATCTGAATCTTCCCTTCAGGCCATATCCTCTTGTTCTATCAAGAGTTGCCTGGGAAAAGAGACTGACCCCTATCCTGCTACAGCCTCTTTTCAGGTAGATGTCTCTTTTCAGGTAGAAGGCTCCCCTGAGCCTTCTGCCCAAACAGCTCCAGCTCCCTAGATGCCCCCATTTGATTAATTCTCTAGACCCTTCACCGGCTTTGTTGCCATTCTTTGGACATGCTCCAGCACCTCAATGTCCTTCTTGAAGTGAGAGTCCAAGCCTGGACACAGCACTCGAGGTGAAGCCTCACCATCATCGGCTGCAGAGGATGGTCAACTCCCTAGTCCTGCTGGCCATGCAGTTTTTGATGCAGGCTGTTGATTTGTGTTCAGCCACTGTCAGGCAGCACCTCCAGGTCCTTTTCTGCTGGACCTCTTTCCAGACACTCTGTCCCCTGCCTGTAGTGCTCCCTGGGGTTGTTGTGTCCCAAGAACACCTTGCCTTGTTGAACTTCAGCCCACTGATGCTGATCCTTCCTACCCTGCAGCAGATCAACACTCCCACCCAACCTGGTGTCATCTGTAAACTGTCTGAGGGTGCTCTCAATTCCTGTGTCCAGATCATCAATGAAGATATTTAGTAAGACTGGCCCCCAGTACTGGGCCATGGGGAACCCCACTAGTGATCTACCACCAAATGGATGTAACTCCATTCACGACCACCCTCTGGGTCTGGACATCCAGACAGTTTTTAGCCCAGAGTGCTCCTGTCCTAGCCGTAGGCTGCCAGCTTCTCCAGTGGAATGTTGAGTGAGTCTGTATAGAAGACTTTATTGAATTACAGGTAGATTACATCCACAGGCAATTCTTATTCTCTTTATCACACTGATAATTGCTGCAAAGAAAATAAAAAGGAAGAAAAAGAATTTTAAAAAATTTAATTATTCACAGTCTTCTTTCCTGTAATTTTTTTCTGTTGCTGTTCTTTGACATCCAAGTCTCATGGAAAGTGATTATGTAAATGCCAAAGTTCATTACTCAACAGATTTGATCAATAGTAGGTTCTTACCTTCTTAACTTTCTCAGTTATTTCTTGCAGTGGTTAGTGAGCTGAACTTATTACTTCTTATATATCAACAGTTGTTGTATATATATCAAAAGTGTTGCCCGAGTGACCAGCATTTCCACAGGCAGAGCACCTACTGGGAGCACTAGGATTACACAAACTCAGCTATGTACAAGTAAAATTGAAGGTTTCAGAGCCTGATTTCACCTTCTGAGGATTACAATGTGGGTACTTCTGGCTGAACTAAAAAACGCATGGGAATTTGATTTATCGGACTGTCTTAGTTTGGAAGACAGGTATCGCTAAGGACAAACAGGATCCCCTCCTGAAATGGAGAATGCAAAACTCCTCTCTCGGAATTGTTATCATTTTAGGATTAAGGGGCTCTCAAGTGAAGATGTGAGGATATGGATAACAGTTCTTTACTTGTGTTTAGCAAGGCAAAACAGAACAACAATAACTATGAGATGAACAGACAGAACCAGGGAACAGTCCCAGTTTTCTCTGCCGTGGCACCCTTTCCCCGTTGGTGCAGTTCCCGACACAGGCAGCTGTGGTGCAGAGTCCCGGGATGCTGGAGATGGATCAGGAGCTCCCTGGCAGTGGCTGGAGCTGCAGCACGAGTCCCGGCAGGCAGGGGGTGCGGGCTGAGGCGTGGAGAACACTCAGAGCAGGAGCCAAGGAACAGCGAGGGGGGCAGGAACTGCAGCGGCTCCTGGCGAGGCAGACAGGGGCAGGGTCAGGATTGCCGGGGCACACATGGAGAGACCGGGGCAGGAAACCCCGAAACTCCGCTCCAGTGGTGCCGGTGAAAGAAAAAATCTCCCCCCGAAGTCTGGAAACCACAGCCTGCTGTTTCCTTCTCCCCACAAGCACACCCCCCAAAAAAGAAGTGAAGTCCACATGCTCCTCCTCTCCCTCCACTTCAGCCACTTCTTTTGTCTTTCTTAACTATCCATAAGTTCCCAGAGATCAGTTCCCTGGCAATTTATGGAAAAAATTCTACATGAGGACCCAACCGCCAACACTGACCTAATTTGGATACGCACTCAAGCGTGAAGAGCACTGCACACTTTACTCCAACCAGACCAGTTTGGTCTGCATTGATTTAAAGGGATTCCAAGATGGCTAGTTCAGACTTAGATACTCAAACCTGGGCAGAGATGAATCCTACCCAGGCAGACCTGGGTTATCTGTGAAAGAATCAGAACTCAAGTGGAATTTTCTGGTTCAACCAGTAAAATATTTAGTCATAAATGGAGAAAAATTTTAATAATTTAGAATAATTAAATATGGTTCCTACACATAAACTTACATTGCTATAAAGATATTATTATAGCCACAGCATTATTTTGGTAAGCAATATCTAAATTGATGCTTTCATACATGCTGTGCTGGGTGGAATTTTTAGGAAATGCTAGTCTTTATTGCAATTATATGCAATACATAACTATAGTGCAACTTCAAAATTTTAACACTTGTTACAGTTCAGTCACAGGGCTATTTGAAATAGTAGTGCCCTGAGGTAGTGATTAAGTTGAGCATAACAAATCATTGTACATGAAAGGTCCATTTATTTTCAAGCATTCCTTTTTCAACAGTGAGTTCTCTTTTACAGGTCTTCATTAAGATAATAGTCACTATACTGGGAATGGTATACAATAATTTCAGACATTTGGTTAAACATATTAATGACCTGTTAGAAAGTAATTGAATGAAAGGGATAAGTGGTTGGAAATAGAAATATTTAAATATAGAAGCCAACATGATGGAAAGAACAGTATTTCTGTGCTCAGGTAATTACTGTATTGCTCATATAAATAACCCTTTCCTAAAATATGTGTCAAATGCAAATAGTTGTCTCCCTGTTGTAATTGATGAGCTTTTGATGCATTAATGAAAAGTGCTCGGCCTTTCTAATGTTTATTCTAGCCAAAAAATCTCGAGACATCACCTTGACTTACAAAGAGTGAAATTTCAAAAAATCCTTTTTGTTACTTAATCCTTAGACTTACAGGATACAGTAGCTCCCAAAGCTCCCAATGTTCTCTGTATGGAAAGTGATATGAAGGAAATATTTAATTTGATTTCAGAAAAACTTTTAAACCACAGTAGTTTTTAATGCCTGGATTTCGTGATCCTGTTAAGGAGACACACCATATTTTATAGTAATCAGTTCTCAATTCGTTTGGTAAACTGTTACATACTGTCTTGATTTTAATTTTGATGTAGCCAAATTACTCTGCTGATATAAACTAAATAATGTTCTGTTGATAAATTAAAATCTGGTGTAAGTGTTTTTCATTGTTTTGTCTTACCTTCCCCTCCTGTGATTGCTTTTGAATAGAAAATGCCTATACAACCTTTTTATACACTCATTTTTCTTTGAACAGCAGCCAGTCATCATGAAGATTGACACTGTTTCAAGAAACTGTCAGTGGTTATTAATTTGTAAATTACTTGTAAGACAAGTGGAAAGGCCAGATAAACTTAATTTTTTTTGGCGTATTGTGTTTTTTTTTCCACTGGCATATAAATGCTTCTAATCATCAGTTAAAATTGTTCATGCTTTTCATTCCACCGTAATTACCATTTTCAAAATTAGATGTTAATAAATAAGAAGCATTAAAAGGTTATTGTAACTTTGTTGGTGCATCAGAGGATGTAAACTCAAGGAGAGGGAAGTCTAGTGGGCCTGTGTCATTTTCTGCAAGCGTAATTTCTTTCAGCAACTTTTCTAGTAGAAGATCATTCTGAAAGGAATAAAAGCATTGTCCTTCATATAAACAAGCTATCATTTGAATCAAACCATCCAGAATCATTACCATAAATACAATACAATAGAGTGGCATCTGTTGTTCTGATTTAACCAATACAACTAAATTGTGTTCATTTTGGAAATCGCATGGCTGCAGAACAGCTTACTAATTCAAGTTTAATTACTTCAATTAATAGATTTAAATTTGGAAACATTCAAAGAGAGCACTGAATCCTTTGAGATTTTTGTCAGTTTTCTTCGTGAATCTTAGTTATTCAAAGCTTAATTAGACCAAATTTTAGTTATTTGTACGTGCCTTTTCTAAGTTCTGGAAGCTATGGAAATGTCCACAGTAATTACATTTGGCTCAAGAGTTTGGAATAGAAGGCTATGACAAAGCTACCTCTGCCCTGGAAATGGGAGTGATCTCACCACACAGAATCTCTATTCTTGCTTGTAACTAGGACCAGCTAGTCTCCTGCTCAGTTCTGGGGTCTGAACATCATTACCAGCACCATGAAATAATGTACTGAAACCAATTGCAAAGAGAAATTTTTAGTGGGACAGCAGGAGGTCTAAAATAATATCAATAATATCACCACTGTTACATATTTGTTAATCGGGCTTCACAAAGTAAAAATAGTTAAAATTATCTTTCCTGGAGTCGTATCATTTGTGTTTCCTTTGGATAAAGACAGGATGCAATATCTAGGATCAAATGTTTCTGCAATATTTTTGTGTACCCCCGCCAAAGGTATAAAAAGTTCATTATATATTCAGAAATATAGGAAATGGATTAGCTAAAAAAAATACGTACATCTTCATATACAATAAATGGTTCTGGACACTGCACTCCTTGCAAAGTTCAAAAGGAGTGAAAAAAATAGCAGAATTTCTCCAACTACAAAGTGTACAATGAGTGTAAACATCATTATGTAGGCTTGCCTGCAAAATTTGATACTGTGAGGAAGACAGCAGAAAGGTTATTTCTGTTGTTTTTCTGACACAGACAGGGAAGATCTTACACAAAGTATATTTCTTGGAGATGTTCCCTCAGCATAGAGAAAATAATGCAGTCTGATTAATCCATTATTTTTTGACTGTGAGTTGTCAGGCTTTTTTAGTCCAACATTTTAAGTCTTTTTCATATCCTACTTCCTTTCTAATTTCAGATTAGTGAACAGGTTGTTGATTTGCATGTACAAAGTTTGTTCTCCATATAGCTATGTGCTTAGAGTACACACAGGTAAAACAGAACCTTACACAGCAACACATGGTCATGGTTGTCCTTGCAGAATTTAACTCTATCATGAAACCCATTTGCATTATATAGTTTAAATTACAGCAGTTAAGACAGTTTCCTGGCTTTCCCGTCACAGACCAGGAGAAGTTGTCATCTATTTTATGATGTGAACTGGCTGATATGCTCACTGCAATGTTATGATCTTCCTGCATGTTTAGACACTGTCTGTTCACCCTCAGGAGGTTGTGGTTATCAAAATGGAGAAAAGCCTGCAATAATGCATCTCACCAGCAACAACCTCATAAACAATGCAGAAAAGCAACAGGCAGGAGCCTCACTGAAAAAAAACGCACTCAAACACAAAGTAAAAACAATAGGGAAAAGGCATAGGTATAAAAAGATACAGGTAACCTGTATCTTTTAATTTTGTAACCTGCCTAGACTTAGAACTTGTTCCCAAAAATTAAAATGGAGCCAATTGCTCATATACCTAAGGTATAAGAGCAATTGAAGTCTGCATTATTCCTGTCTGCATATAAGTTGTTACCCATCTAAAAAAAGGTATTAGGTTGTTTTCCCAGTTTTGTACTTGCCTTTTGTCTGATTGAGCTCAGACAATTTTAGGGAGATAGGGATCGTTGGACCAGACACCTGAATAATGCCCCAAAAAAGCTCGAGTGTCTGTAAAACAGCAGAAAGAAGGTAAGTCAAAAATCAAGTGACTTCTGCACTGTGGAAAGCATGACAGACACTAGCTAAAGGTGGCAGGTGCTTATTGCCATCTAGTAAAAGAACTAGCCAACACCACAACTCTTCCACTTGTTGTGTTGCCAGGTGCATCATAAAGAACATAAAAGTCTGCCAAAGCATGCTGCAGCACATCTCAAAAACTTACTGACAGCAGTGGCATTCATTCCTATGCAACTACAAAGTCAGGCTAAATATTTTATTGTCTGGCTAAAGGGGAAAACCCTTACTTGCTGTGAGGTACTATCAGCTTGAAGAGAAACCCTGATTCACTGAGCCATATCGGAAAACACCTTGACTTGGTGGGAAATTCAAGCCTGGTCCTTTTCAGAACGTTATCTGTGTGGGTTGTATCTAATAGTCTGAGATATTTTCTGAATTTTGGGGTTTTTTCTTCAGGTTTTTGTGATATTTAGTAATCAAGCAAGTTTCAACCAAAAACACCGAAAAGGGGAGAATAGTTAACACAGAGAAATAAAGATAAGAAAACGAGATAATGAGGTCTACAGCCAAAATCCAGATGTTTTTCTGTATATTATGCTTTTCTATATATTATTACTATGGTTCAAATTAATCTGCTACTATCAAATTGAAAAACAAGGGCAATGATTAAATATAGAACATGATGATTTGTTAAAATGACAAGAAAGGGTTCTTCCACTATAGCGATGGTGTAGTTAAATATGTATGTAGTTGTAACTACAGGTGTTTCCATGGCATTTCTTCCATTCCTATCTGCTCCTTCACAATTCCAGGCATTATAAGATTCTCACAGAAATATATATTTAATATTTCTGCCTGAGAACCATATTCTTTTCTTTTCTATGTCAGCAGAAAAAGAAGAAAGATTTAACTACATTTCCATATAGTGCACCAAACTAAAAAGATTATTAGTTTAGTCCTGTTCTTCAGTCAAGTCAGTATAAATTTCAGGCAAAGGTCTTATGCAAATATCTAAGGCATAGAAGATCTGGAACTAATAGACACTTGAAAGCATAGTGGAGACCTGGATTAATCTTTATACCCTTTTTCTTTCCAAAGTTGAGCAAAGATTTGATATTTCCATGTGAAATGAAAAATAATTCCTTTAGCACCATATGTCTTCTCATATAGGGTCAGTAATTTCTGAGTTATGCAAGACAACAACACATGCATTGATTAGCTCTTTGCACTGTTTTTATATAACACGTGAGGGATCTAAACTTCATGAGTTTAAAGGCATTAAGCTTGGAAACAAGAACTTATACCATTTAAGATGTATATCCTGAACCGTAACACAGATGAAGATCTCTGGGACTTGGGTTACTACTCTAAGAGCAGTGCCCAGCCCCTTCTGCAGAGGAGTCACAAAGACAGGCCCAAACATGACCCAGTTTTAATAAGGATCATCACCAGCTGGTATTTAAACAGATGGAGTTAGGCCAAGTTGGAGTAGGATGGTTGGAATAGCAAACACAGAGTAGCCACCATGTGCCAGCTGCTTACCAAGGTCTGGCATGATAAAGGAACCTGCTTCTACTGCCCTATGCTCAGATTTTTATTGCCCATGGCAATAGTAATGGTGACCACTGCTTCTCTTCACAGACAGATAATGACAAACCTATGTGACTGGTCTCCTAATTGGAATAATAATTATCTAAAGGTAAGCAGGTTATGCTTGTTTGGTTTTTTCTTCCTTTTTCCTCCCTCTTTTTTCCTTTTCCTGGGCATTTTTTCATGAGTTAAAGAGGATATTTAAACGTAAAAACAATGAAGAGTGCTCATACAATTTTGTTGAAGAACTCTCCTGTAAATAAAAGACAAAACAGATAAATACTCAAAATTATTTTGGTAGAACTTGAATATGGGACAATTAGAGCATCCAAAAGAGGGCAAAGAAGACAGTAAAGTGTCTGAAGGGTGTGAGGAGCAACTGAGGTCACTTGGTCTCTTCAGACAGGACGAGACTGAAGGGAGATCTCATTCCAGTCTACAGCTTCCTCGTGAAGGGAAGAGGAGGAGCAGACACTGATCTCTTTACTCTGGTGACCAGTAACAGGATCCAAGGGAAATTGTGTCACACCTGAAGTTGTGTCAGGGGAAGTTTAGGTTTCATATTAGAAAAAGGTTCTTCACTCACAGGGTGGTTTGGCACTGGAACAGACTGCAGGGAACAGAACACAGAAGTGTTCACAGCACCAAGCCTGGCAGAGTTCAAGAAGCATTTGGACAACATCCTCAGGCACTTGGTATGATTTTTGTGGATGGTCCTGTGCAGGATCAGGAGGTGGGCTCAATGCTCCTTGTGAGTCCCTTACAACTAATCTTATTCTGTGATCCTGTGATTCTGTAATTAAGTTCAGAATCTTTGGCAGAAAGAAGGTGGAAGTGGTTTGAGGAGGAGATTATCAGTGTCTAAGAGATGACAGGCCAGATGGGAACTAAGTTTCCAAGAGAGGAACAGAAAGACAGTGCTGTAGAAAGTCAAAGAGGTATCAGGTTATTAGAGAAATCAGTTTGATATTTTTCAAATGAGAAATAGTTTATTCTGAAACCAAAAAAAAGAATTGCAATATATTGCTGTTTGAGAAAAAAAGTGCTGGCCTTAAATTTTGAGTAGAGAAAAAGTTCTTTGGGTAAGGACTACACTTCTGAAAGGTCCCTAAATGCTCTTCCTAAAAAAAGAAACAAAAGATTATCTTTAGGAAGTTTTCCATGTAGATATAGAAACAAGTACTAGAGAACTTGACAGGTCTTAATTATAATGTTAATACGAGAAGGTGAGGCCACAAAAGGTGTACAAGCTGTTTCCTGTAGTTGCAGAAGTTGCCAGAGCCTCAGAGTGATTTTATTTTTGGTTTTGGATGAACTTCTACTCAAACTGCATTTTGATATAGAGCTTAAGGACTTCCTAACATTGCTGATGGCAGAAGTCAGGGAAGCACCTAACCTTTCTAAACTAAATACAAAAGAAATGTTTGCATAAGCCTTTCTTGAGGAGATACAACTGATCTCCAGACAGGTTTATTTAAAACATAGGCAGCTTTTACTGACAAGTATCATTCCCATTCATTAAATGAACAGTTTAAATGAAGAACCTGAAGAAGCTCTCAGCTGCCATCCAAGAACTGTAAATAAGACCAAGGTCAGCAGCTGTATTAGTGAAAAATAAAAGGCTTCTTTTGAGTCTGGAAACATAGAGAGCAACATTTCTTATGAATCTTCTTGCAATGTGACAGTTTGTGTACAAGATAACCAGCACTATGATGAAAGCACAAGTGATCGCCACACCACTCTGGTTCTGAGGAATGCTGCAAAACTGTGGAGCAGAACAATAATGCTAACAGGAAATTATTTTATTTCTCTACCCTTGTGTATCAACCTATGTGTTTGAATGCACATGGCTGTTTATGGAACCTGTATTCATTTTGGTAATATTTGATTTTCTGAAACTAAAGTAATCACACAGTAAATGAGGCTGGATGTACTGTTGCAAACAGAAGTCAGAGGACACAACTCTCTGCTACTTCCTACTCAGCTGTTATAATTTATCACCAAAAAATATTATGTTGCAGCTTGACCACATTTTTTTTTTATGTCCTAGTAGCAAATTGGATTGTTACCAAATTTATCCATTTCAATCAAAGTTCATCAGTTACTATTTCTTGATCTTTAAGATGCAGTATTTTAATAAACACTAACTTGGTTAAATTTATATTTTATTACATGCTTTATGACTTCATTGGTCACTCATGATTATAAAAATGTGGGGATTTTTTAAAACTGTTGCAATAAACAAAAAAGACCTTGAGAAGAATTAGTGATATTACGACATGCCAGTACTTACCAAGTAATAGTAAAATAGAAGTAAAAAGGTTGAGTAAGGACAAGATTCTCTCAAAAATGTCTTGAATCTGAGGAAATAATATCAAAAAGGAAACTGACTGTAGTTATATTATTGAAAACACAGGGTCCTGAAAATATCATTTGACAAACTTCCTATGCCTCAATGCCTCCTATGCATATAAATCCATTTTTATGAGTCAATAATTAATGGTTAGATAGTAAAGGTTTTAATAATGCAAAAATCTAGGAAGAGTAATTGCATTTTTTATTCATAGTGAAAGAGCAGTGTGAGTCATAGAAATAATCCGTGGATGTCTGTAATCCAACCTCCCACTTGAAGAGAAACTCCTGAAAACTAGATCAAGACAGCTGTGGGTTTCTGTACTTATTGTTAAAAATAATAATTTGTTCTGTCCTCTTAATTTTTCCAGTAGCATAGCAGAAAATACCACGGCAAAGATCAGATGAGTTAAAGCTCTACAATACACAATAGAAATGAACTGCATGGAAATGGATTGGTTCATTTAGTCAGGTGCCTTAAACATGTGCGGCTCTTACCAAAGAAGAAATCTGCTCCTATTTCAATGCAAAAGATCCAAAAATAGCGTTTGATTTGTCATGAACAATAATTAATTATCTTTCTTTCACTGATGTAGGTCAAGATTAATCATGTTATAAAATCAGTATCATTAAATGTAGAATTGCTCAGAGTACATCTAATACAATTTAATACAATTTTAATTTTTTTAAAAAAAGCATGTCATTTGAGGTAGAAGCTCTTCTGACAAACTTCTGAGGTCTATGATGGAAAGTACCAGCATTTGTTAGATTAGCATTATCCAGTCTCTCATGTTCTTATGGCTTAGTGAAGCTAGAATTACTGGCTTCACTATTCAAATTGGTTTAGACTTGTTTTTATGGAACCATGTCTGAATTTTTTTTCCTGAAAAAGCTATCTGGTTCTGCTATGAACTCATTCAAAATCAGATCATATACCTGTGTCTTGCTCTGCATATCCTGGCATCTTATGTCAAGAAAAGAACTTTTGCCTTGTTCATTTATCTTGGAAAATTCACATACAAAGGCATATTTCTTCCAAAATAGAACATCTTAACATCCCTGCTGCATCTCTGTGTCTTAGTCTCTATTTAAAACAAAGCTTTGATTCATCATTAATTTAAATAGATGGTGTGAAATCACATTATACTGATTGAATCATTAAATTCTACTTCTGCTATATTATATTATTAGGAAACTTAAGCTTCCCTAAACTCAGTGATTTCATGCTTGTGCACTCTGAAAAACAACCCTCTGAACAAATTACTAAGGGTTATTTATATCCAGTACAGAGATGTATAGTCATTATACTATTTTTCTAAAAAAAAATAATTGCTAAAATACAAAGAAATAAAATGAAGGCTGACATACTGACATAACCCTGAAATAAAAAATCCTCCTAGCTGTTTTATAAAGAGAACTCTCAGCTTCACAAAACATATAAAATCAATCCTATAAGATGGAAGTAAATATTTTTAAGTGAGTAACTGAATTAGGAAAAAATATGGTCCCTTTCATTACCATAAAGAAAAGAGGCAATTTTCACATTAAGTTGGTGTCAACCCACTCCCACCACAGTTTGTATTTCTGCTGACTTTTATTAGATATTAGCTGCCAACTATTGCTTAAGTTCTGTCACATTCTAGAAGCTCTGCTATCTTCACACTAATTTTATCCCCTCTTCAAACTAATAAGATTTCCAGGAAACTCTAGGCTCAAGAGTAATACTGCGGAAGAGTCAAAAGTTTAAGTATTAACTATTGTCATGAATATTTAATACAAGTGCTTTTTAAACAAATTTTAATGAGTGATTTAATTAAAGTGTATGCATAGATTGATGTTTTACTGATCAAAGGCCACATTTTACAACTGCATTCTTTTATAATTTATTTCCTGATAATAAAAACATGGCCAACTGCCATAAATATTTCCTGTATTATATAGGTTCTTAGGATCAGCAGAAGGAAGCTTAGAACAGTACATGTGCACACTGCTTACCAAAATTTTGATTTGTTTTTCTTCTTTTTTGACGACTGTAAAGCAAAGCCACCACCACAGTAGCAATGCTACTTACAGAGGTATCTTTCACATTAAGCTCCTGAAGACTGGTTATGCCTGAATAGGAATATACTGGAACAACTAATGAAGAACTATGCAAAGAGTGGATAAGCTTTAATTAAAGCAGAATAAAAAAGCGAAGTAAAATTTTATTCAGTGTCCTCATGGTGTGGTAGCAAAAAAAAACTCGATTATGTGAACTGTAAAGCAGTTTCAAAAAATTCTTCAATTTAAATGTTTTGCAATTCTCTTTCAGTTGGAAGGTGTATAAATGTTTTTTGGTCAGTTTTATGTATTGAAATTCTTCCTCTTTTTTTCAAAAGTCCAAAGCAGAAACATTAAAAAAAAAAAAAATTAATGATGATAGAAAGCTTTTTGCTTCAATTTTCCTAAAAATGTTTTTTTATTCAAGGAAATGTGATTTGAAAAAAAAGTGGGGGTTTGTGTTGCTGGTTTGGCATAGAGGTTTTTTTGGTTTTGTTTTTTTTCCATGGGAAAGGGAAATATTTTCAGTGAAGAAACAGTCATGAGAAGATCTGATTAAATGGAATAATGTTTTTTGCAAATCCATGAATTTTCCTCTGTAAATAAAAAACATGATAGGTGCCTTTCCTGTGCAAATATATCATTGGCTTTGAGTTAATGAGCTCCCTCAGAGATGTTTAGCAGGCATAGCTCTGCTTTGTGGGATACCTGGTAAACTGGAGTTTACCCTTTAATACCCAGGGTTACCAGCGATGATGGAAGGTGTAGATTAGTGGAGGCACTGAACAGTAGGATTGTATTGCATGTCTGCATAGTTGTGCTGGTTTGGTGTGCCAGTTTCTCTCACACCAGGGGATTCTGGCAATTTTGCATCAGAGGATGGCTGTTAACCCTCCACATTTCCTCATTAGCCTGTATGAACCCTCTTCAGCCCTTTTGACTGAAGTCAGTACAAGGCAGAGATGATCTCACAATTTGCCATTTGCTTCCACTATGATCTACCAGTAAGCGATGAACCAGAATATGCAAATCTCCACCTACACAGGATTTAGGCAACAGGGCTAAGTCTCAGTCTCAGTTTGTCAAATTGATTGAATACTCGGAAAAAAAAAAAATTCCACACCTATTTGTTGAAACCAAAATGCAAATTTACTTTCCCACTTAGAACTCTTTGTTCTTGTTTTCAAAAAGTGGTTATCTATTTGCATAAATGTTTCTTAAAGGAGTCATGAATATTCATGTGTGCATATGCCTCTATCTTGAAAGATCTTGGGAGGCTGAGGGAGGAGGATAAATTATTCAGCCGGAGACAAAATAAAATCAAGTTGGTCTGGTCATGAGTCAGAAATTTACCAGACACTAAAAGCCAAAATGGTTGTGGGAGCTTGTTTGGGAAGCCAAAATTTCTTCTACATCATTCATCACCTTCAGAAAAATGAAATTTACCTGTAATCCTTAACAGAGATACCAGCAAATTTAAAGCAGTAAGCTTCCACTTCTGACATTTTTCTTGCTCTTTTCTTTATTAGTTGTGTGGAAAAGTACTGAATACCCATAGCAGGCTTAAAGCTGGCCTTTCTCACACAGCTTTCAGCATGGCTGCTCCAGAAACCAAAGGAATATCCCTGGGGATCCGCCACCAGTGTCAGGCCCATTCACATGCTCAGGCCTGGACAGACACAGGGTGTGAGCAAGTCTCACTCTATAAACCATGTGACCATACACATGTCTTTGGGATCAAATCCATCTGAAACACACAACTCCCTAGATTACTGCACATCTGAACTAATAACAGACTCCTGGAATGGCCTGGGTCGGAAGGGACCTTGGAGATCATCCTGTTCCAACCCCCCTACCATGGGCAGGACACTTTCCTCTTGACCGAATTGCTCCGAGTCCTATCCAATCTGGCTTTGAACACTTCCAGGGATGGGGCACCCACAACTTCTCTGAGAAACATGTTTCAGTGCCTCACCACCCTCACAGTAAAGAATTTATTCCTAATATCTAATCTAAACCCACACTCTTTCAGTTTGAACAAATTCTCCCTTGTCCTGTCACTAAATGCTCATGAAATCTGTAAAGTAGTTGAGTTTCATCTCAACTAATTCATCTAATTCAATTTTCTTTGCCAGTTTAATTTCCACTGGCTTTGTGAGAATGTTAGAAAACATTTCAAAAACTTATAAATAAAGAAGGTCTGACTTACCAATTAAATACTTATATATTCCAAACTTTTCTTGGTAAACATATTAGAATTGGAAATAAGGAACTTCTGAAACAGACTATTCTCGTTCCTTGCTGTGAATTAAAAAAAAAATAAATATATATAAAAAAAAGTAAATTTGCATTTTATCTTTTGTTTTTTAAATTAAGCTATGTGCCATTACATAACCTTCCCTAACTTCTCACAAGGAAAATTTTAAACTTATTTCTATATAAAACATTTCTCCAGGGAGAGTTTTGTATGCTTTGAAGCTTATTAATCATAGATATATACCGTGGTGGGGAAAGGGATACAAGAATTGTACTTGTCTTATCTGAGCTTGGCTTTCATATGTTCACAAACTGAGCTTCGAAGTGAAAAAAAGAAGGAAATTGAGCATAAAATTTTCATATGTTCACAAACTGAGCCTCAAACTGAAAAAAAGAAGGAAATTGAGCATAAAACAGCTCTAAAGGAAAGGTTTCTGTCGACAATGCCTGTAAGTTAATATGCTCCTAAACATTTTCTGATCATAGGACTTAGTCTGCTATCGGTATTCATCCTTTGCATACAAGGGCCATCATATTTCAGAATATATGGCTGCATACTCCCCTTCTATTGCTTCTGGTATTTTTTTCTTTTTAATTTTCTCCATGATTGACTTGGATAAACACAATTTAGAATTTATTTTAATTTATCCTAAATCATTACCCTTTTCCAGCCCAATTAAAGAGAACCCATTTTTTCTTTCTTAGCGTATTTGTCTTAGTTGATAGTCGGAGTCCTGCTATAGTCCAATAGGTTTTCGGAGAGAAGACAGAGATTATCAAGAAGGACTGTAGGCAATGCTGGCATATCACCTTTCAGTTTATAAATAAAATCAGTTAATAACAACTTTGTTTCCTTCTTTTTATGTAAAAGGTAGAAGGATAGTTTTCTTGTTCCTCTGTATTTTGCATAGTGCATAGGAAATTTCTCTATGACTTTGAAGACTCCAGGAATCTGAAATACTTGAGAAGACAAAAGAACTATGTAGGGTTTGGCTAGGTAGGAACGTGCTCTGGAAAATGTGCACCTGAGATACCTGTGATTTTCATTAGCCCATAAGCTGGATAGAGCATTTACTAGGATTAAAAGAGGCACAACTAAGCACAAGAGACTGAACATCCTCTATCCCCTAGTATTTAGGAGAACAGAGCAGCCTGGGGTCTTAAAGCTAGCACTAAACTCTTACACAGCTTTTTGCTTTTGCGCATGACTTTTGGAGAAGTATCTCATTTTTATGTAGCATCTTGATCCCAGCTTGTCATTAGGGGCTTAGAAAATGCAGCCACAGCAGAGAGAAGCTTGCTAAAATGGTCTGATTTCACTGTAGATGAGCAGAATTTATAAACCTAACAAAGAATTCCCCACCTCTTCTGTGGAATGCTAGAGGAAAAGCCCATGGCAGGATCCTTGGAGGCATATTTACAGATTATTTTTATAAGACTACTAAGTCTCACAGCTGTTTGTTGTTTGGGGTTTTTTTCACATGCATTTATATTTGTTCCTTTAAGTGTACACATCAGGACTCCACACAGGCTGCGGGCTCCCTGGGCCAATGGCCTCCATGAGCCTGCCCACCACAGGTCCAGGGCTCTCCCCAGGTCACAGAACTGGATTGCCCCAAGAACCTGAGTGCAGGGGATGCATTCAGGGCCATAACAGCACATTGTCAAAAACTTCCTTAAAACAAGCTCACTTCAGGCTCCATGGAACAATTTCATATCTAATCTGATAGAGGACTAAAGTGTCTCAGGGCAGCAAGAGCCAGCCAGCAGAGATAGAGCCAGCCAGGTTCATAGCTCTCTCCTGCAGAGAAAAACCTCATCGACCTTGAAAATACATTTTAAAACTGAGAACTAAAACTGATAAAAATACAGCTCAGGGCACTGCTTTTATAGGTGTTCCACTCTGGGTCACACTGAAGTTATAAGACCGTGGTGACAGACAGTCATATTGAGTATGAATAACTCAAGAAGAACCTCCTCACAGGAACATTTGGTTAAGTATTTGTAATATATCGTGGTCCTTACCAAAGGGAACAGTTATGACAGTATGTGTGAATTATCACTGAACATAGTAAAAACCCCACCAAATTACTAGTCTTACAGATTCCTGTTGTGCCTTGGGGAGAGTGTAGGCAGATATATACAAATTAAAGTGGGGCTCTCTGCGCAACAAAGATTGACATTTATAATTTCAGAGGCTTTAAAATGTACTCATGGGTGTGTAGATGTGCAATGAAACCTGTTTGTGCAGCAGTACAGATTAATAGCCGGGAACCAGTCACTGCCTTAAAGGACAGAACTTATAAAAGGGCTGTGGACTTATTTCCACAACCTTCATCCTGAATTTTTTCAGGATCCTACAAAACTTCTGTTTGCCTTATCATTGCAAGGAACAGGATTTGTGCCCACATACACACAGAGGAAACAACAGTCTGTTCTCTTCATGTCCCACAATCCTGCCAGAACACCCAAGGAGTCTCATAAATGAAAAACTAGTGAAAGAAAGACTGGTTCCTTGCTTGGTTTAATAGGTACCCTGCTATCTCCTTCTGTTTCATGACAGCATTTTTCCAGTAAAGATGTGCCATCAGAATTCACTTAGGTATGTGATTCCCAGTGTCACTTAGGTATGTGATTCCTGGTGTCCTTCCTCTGCTAGCTCTTGTAGTGCAGGTGAACTTTTAAAAAGAATCTGAGGATGAGAATTTTACTGGAGATTTGCTTTATTGTTGGTAAAGAAAAGGTTGGATTGCTCTACCTTAACTCCAGGTAGAACACCAAAGAAAAGAGGTGTTTAGACTTTTATCTCTGCTTTTAGGATACTTTTGAATTTTCTCCAAATATTTTTAAACCTAAAATCGGTGGTTTTGTAAGTTCTACAAGCTTGTGCAAATGATAGTTCACAAGGACCATTTTGCTATCAGAAGCCAGATCACTGATAACATCCAGGTAGTACTAGAGTGGTTAATTTATTATTATAAAGGTTTCAGTCCCTAAAGTAAACTGGAACAATAAGCAAAGGAAGCAGTCCATTATATGTGCTTATGTTGCAGCATTCAAAAAATTCTTCTCCCTTTCCAAGCAAAAAGTTAAATGTAGATATGCATTCATTACCATATGTGTAAACCACCCACTTCTTGCTCTCAGAGATATTTTGGGGCTTAGTTAAATATTTTTGGCCTTGTTTTTTGCAGGCTGCTCAAGTATAAACCACTAATTTTAAAATATCATCCGTCAGGACTAGGAGTTGGTGATGCCCCATGGGCATATGGACTTGAGTGGAAAAGATTTTGAGTATCTACCATAGACATAACATGTTGTCTTAGATAACAGTTTTAAATTTTTTTGTCTTTGAAAACTAGGGAAATACTTATTTCCTCACAAGAACACCATTTAGCAAAAATTTACATTTTTCTAATTGTTGATGTTAGGCTTGTTTTCAGACATAATTACTTGATATTGTTATTGTTGTATGAAAAGTGTCTTTAAACCATTTGCATCCAGGCAAAACACTTTAAAAGGAGGGAAATTTGTTTAGAAATTTAATTTTAAAATTTCAGCAATAGCAGGAGGGTTTTCCCTTATGAAAATCTATGGCTATAACAGATGATAGTGCTTTTGCTAAGAATGTTACTTTGGTTAGGAACAAAAGCTGTTGTATCTATATTGGTAAATATTAAATGGGAAAAGAGGTGCAGAAACACAAAATCCTAGTTGAACAGCAAGTTCAGAACATACAAAAAGAAAGAAATAAGGCTTCAAGCAAAGCCAAGGAGGACATATGTTGCAGAGATTTAAAACAAAGCTAAAAGGGCAGTAACATGGTTTCAACAGGTTTTTATATAGGCAGAAAGAATCCCCTGGCAAGACAAGCATGAAAATACTGCTGGATGTTTTTGGCTGTAAAAGAGCAGATAGATGAGCAAAGGGAAGAGCTTAGGGTGGAGCTACTCCTGGTCTCTTGGTCAGGTCTCTTCTCAATGTAATCAGCAGCCTAATTTCATCATTCTTATTTTAAATGACCCTTTCTAAGTCTTTCAACAGAAAAGTGATATCCTTCCATGTTGCTCTTCCCTCCACAGATTTAGCCCTTTTTCTTTGTAGATTTTATGTCCATTAAAAACTAAAGAGCTTTTCCTTTGGGCACATTTCTTAGAGCAATTATATGATGTTTTTATTGAAGCACATTACTTAGCACATTATAAAAATAAAAACATTGAGTGTATTCAATTCAGTGCAGTGCTTTCCCCAATTACATATTCTTTGGATGAAATGAGATATTGATCAAAACTGGACTAAGCCATATGTTGTTGCTGTTATTTCTTCCTCTTTTGGTGAGAGTTAACTTCATAAAATCTAGAAGAGTTCATTTTCTTTAGACAGTTTATTGACCACTTCATACTTATACTCTAGCTTGATCTAGGGATTACAGGCAGTTTTGCTGTGTATTTTTCTTTACAAAGTCTTGAGTGAAAACAAAGTCTTTCTCAAGACATCCACAGTGAACAGTTCATGCTTAAGGGTGCCAGTAATTGGGCAATCTGAATTTAAATAGAGCTAAATAACCTCCCAAACTTAATAAAGCTTATATATTTTTGACGTCTATAAATATATATAAGCTTAATAAAGTTGTAAAATTTGCATCAGTTTGGGTACTGCAGAGGTTGTGGTATACCCCAGATATTCCATACTCTGAACATATGGAAAAGCTCTGAAATTCTTAAGTTCATATTGTACTCTGGCTGTGAAAATTGCAAAATAAAACCACTGGGGGAACTATTAAAACTAAAGATTAGATTTAGTCTCTGTTTCAGGACCTCTAGATATCTAGCCTTTTGGGAAACTAAGAAAGTACATATTGTGTCATGGAATTTATCTCCCAAAGCCTTCATCTTGAATAGAGCCAGAGAGCAAACTCCTGGGAGTGATTTTCCTTTGGAGAATGTTGAGATGCTGCACTCAAAACTGTCAGCTGAGAGCTCAGCTGGTAAAGGTGTTTCCAGGAGTATCCCTGAAAGGAACATTTGGAGGTACCTGCCATATGGTTGCAGGAGGCGGAGGCTGAAGAGGGCTGTGTATCTGTGTACTGGTGGAGGAGATCTACAGCTGAAAATTGCACTTCCCCTCACTGCATGAAAAATGCCAAGAGAGAAAATTGCTTCAGATAAGGGTTTGGATGTGGAACACAGTTCTGAGTGGGATTGTTTAGACGTAAAATTTGAGAACAAATTCAGAGTGCAGTAAAACATCCAAGAGTAAATGTACCATCTGCTCTCTGTCACTACTCTCCTCTAAGAGAGAATTTGCAGGCCAGAAGAGAAGGAATCCATATCCTTTGAGGATTAACTCTGGGAATTTGGTTATCCATCACACCTGCATGTTTTGTTTGTGTTCCACTTCAGCCCCCTTCCCTAAACTGTGCTACTCACAGGGGCTGTGAATTCACTTTGCTACCTGTGAGCTTGGCCTCATTTTCAGCAATTAAGTTAAATTTACACAAGGGTTTGAGTGACTGGAGAGCTGTTTCCATTAATTGTGTCAAGTTAATATGATCTAGAAGCCCTCTCAAAGGCCTGCAAAGTGGTACCTTCCAGATGGTTTGAATTCCTCATGTGGCCAAAAGGATTGCTAAAAAGTTCTTTTAGACAGGATATCATGAAAAAAACAATATTTGGAACTCTACTTCCTGCTAGTTTAACACAGTTTCAGTCAGTAATACTGAGGATCTAGATTCAGAAATTTTCAATTAAAAAAGGAACTCTAGATACAGACACAGTAGTACATGGACATACTGATTGATCCAAATTAATAACTTTAGAACCTTATTCAACATTTTTGGGCCCTTTTTTCATTATTTTGTTCTCAAGATATGAAAATAACTTTCAGAAAATTCATTGGTCTATGGCAGATAAAGTTTATAAAGTAAAGAATGTGCCATTACAGACTGATAAATAGTGGAGTATTTAATAGTGGAGTACTTAATAGTGGAGTAAATGTATTTTCCACAAAACATTCCTTATGATAACATCAGGGACCCTAAATAGTTTTATTAGGTTGTTATAACAATTTATTATTTTTAAGATCAGAAAATTATGAAAGAAAATATCAATGCTTGTTTAAACCAAAAAAATAAGACATTGGAAGGATTTTTTTAAGTTAGATATTAGCTTGTTAGACAACAATATCAAATGCTTTGTAATGGAAGAAATTTCCATCACATGGACTGCTTCCTTTATCATACCATGTTGTTGTCACTGAAAATAAGCCTTCTGATTTGTTTTAGTATAGTCGAATCAGTTCTCATGAATTGTAAGATAAACAAGAATCATGTTTGCATTCCTTTGTAAAAGATATCACCTGATGGACTTCTCAAGTGACCAGTGCAGATGGAGAGGTGGTAACTTCTCTGTCCAATCTCTGATCATTGTTCAGAAACTTATATATGCGAGGTCAACAATAAACTAGAGACTTCCTTTCTTCTTCTCTGCCTGAACACCTGTTGTGTGTGTTGCTGTGTTTCTATCTGTGTCACAGTAACACCATGTTGTTAATTCAGGGGACCCGTGAACATGGCAGACACATTATGTTCTCTTCGCCCAAATACAGAAAAGCATTTCCAAATGTAAATTTGTAAAAATTTTTGAGAAAGATAATTGATACTTTAAATCTTAATGAACTACCTGTATTTCATAAATAGGTAAAAAATCTGCACAGAAACTTCAAGAAAATGGTATTCCTTATATTTGTTATACAGAGTTGCTCATATTCAGTACTTGCCTGTGACTGTAATGTTTACATATAGACTTCACAGGTATACTAAAGAAGGTATTAGCATTGGTGTTTTTTAATTGCCTAGAAATATTTGCCATAGCAAATACAGTTCTTTTGCATGTACTATTGTGCTTGAGCACAAAAGCAGCATCTCAGCATTGCTTCGACATTTCTTCAAAACTCTAATTAGAGTCATTTCCTGCAGGCTCCTCAGCATGCTGAGCTTTCCTTGTACCAAATTAGACACAGAGGTTTTTAAGACATATAAATTGGAAATCAATGGAAGCTCCTGACCTAATTACTTTCTAAGATATGGACCTGAGAGATTTCGGGGGGGTTCATGACAGGATGTTCATTCTCAGTTCTCTCTGGATGGATGCCAATTTTAGAGGCAACACTTCCTTCTACAAACTGTATTTGTTTCAGAATGGCAATCATTTACCCTTGTTTCGCTCTTCTCAGACTTTACACCATTACCTTGTCTATCTCATAATTTTTCTAACATTTTTTTTCTGTGCTATTTTAGTATTTCCAACCCCAAAATGTCACACCTCAATAGGCCAGAGATAAGCTTTGAAAAATGTGCAAAGCAAATACATTGAATTATTTTTAAAGTATTATCTAGTAACATCATATTTTTTATCTTGAAATAAGGGGGGGGGGGGTTTGTAGGAAATATGTATTTTGTGTGGGATGACTCATTCTCCCATTTAATGCTTGCTGTTTTGCCATGAAAACTCTCCCAAGACTGTTTGATCTGCAGAGAAAGTTAAGCTAAGCCAACCTTCTCTTTGCTTCTACAGTCCAGGTGAACAGGCATTTGGGAAATGAAAGGTGAGTGGAGACCACTGCAGGCACACTACACAGGGATTGCAAGAGTAACACCCATGTGACAACATGCCATGGCCTGTCCCAAACTCGTTGTTAACACTCCTTGGACCTTGGCAGAAGCTATTGCTAAAATCCTGGAGACAAGAGTGAAACAATGGTAGGGCACAGAGAAGAGACAGAAGCTGAGCATGATGCAAAGTCTTGATGCTCATATGAGGGAAAAAATGAGGGAATGCAAGGTTAGAACATTGCAAATTGAAACCTTAACCTCTGATAAACACAAGTCACGATATGTGCATCTCTTCTTTGTACTCATTTCCCAAGGACCAAGTGTCCTTGTCCTCTTTGTCAACCATTCCCCATAGGTTTACCAAAACTGAAGTCCCTGTATTCCTTTTTCTATCCTTCCTGTCCACAAATGATAACAATAAATCAATACCAAAACAGAGGAGGAAAGAGGAATAGATGAAAGGTAATCTCATGGCACTTTTTTTCTGTAAAAGATTTCTCTATCGAAAGTAAGTAGAGTTTTGTGAAGAGAGATTTAATTGTTCTCTAGTGAGCATTTAAAGACTTGGAGTGCTTTTACTCCAAGACTGCTCATGGATCCAGAAAATCCCAATACATCATGCTAATAAAAGGAACTATATAAAATAAAGAGGCTTTTAAATATAGCAAAACCATTATATCATATTAATAAAGTCCTCAGGTTTATTTATCCTGAACAGTTTATCCAATTTTCTGTCAATTGACTCTTAAAGCTAGCTCATTTGCCTTGAAAAGCTTAAGAGAGGTTGCATGCTTGCTGCCTCTGGTCATGCACAGTACAAACTGGCATTTGGTCCTGTGGAGATAAAATAGTCCTGCTGCCTGACAGTACTGCCAGTTTGAACAGAGAGACTAAGGACTTTTTGGTCGTGATTAATTTCCAGAAGCTATTGAAGCATCTTATTTCTCCAATTCCAAACCAAACTAACGACATAAAATTGAATAGTGCAGCAGAGATTGAAATAAATTGAAAACTATTCCTAGAGTTTTGGTCTCACATAAGATATTGATTACTTACAAAATGTCTCATTGTGTGCATTAAATCTCCTACAAAAGATACCCAGTGCAGTGTTTACAAAAATAATAAGTTTATTGACCATTTTTGCTCAGCAATCAATGAAATAAAATGCTTTGCTGAATTCTTCTCCTTCACAGTGATTGAATACTAAAAATACAAAAATATTTTCTTGAGACAGCTAGGATCAAAGGCCAGTGGCACTTGGAAAAAGTTTCCTCATCTAAGTGGGCTTTCACTGTGAGTATCTCTCTGCATGGAACCACAATATGATACTTCCTCTGGCAACATCCTGTTAACATTATTGAGAGCTTGCTTGAAGAAAAATCAATGTATTTGTTTCTTGGTGTTTTTGCCATGGACATATAACAACTAATCAAGCAGAAACTACCTACCTCCTTTCAGTGATATGGTTGTCTGGTCTCTGCTCTAGGGGGCAAATACAAATCCTTGATAAATCATAACCATACAAGCAATTTGTTACTGCTTGAGTAGTTACTTCTTTTTTTGTAGGCAAATGCAGTTTGAACTCTTTCATCTGACTTTAAATTTACTATAACATTTCAAGTTCATATCCAAAACAAAATTCATCATGCTTTTCAATCCTTTGCATAAGTAACTATTATTCTTCTTTCAATGCCATTACAAATGAGCTTTATAATATTGAATTCCAGCAGAGCCATCTGACATTATCAAATTCAAATTTATTCAGTCTCTTGGTAATGATAATGGTGTGGTGTTTGGTTTGAATATGGTCAGTAGGGTAATTCATGTGTAAATAGATTTTACGTTTTACAATGCATTGAATAAACAGAAAGGGTTCGTGAAGAGCATAAAGAGAAGACCAAATGATTATTGTGCTACTGTAAAGTCTTGTTCCAACTAGGAATATGGTGATTTCATTATCTCCTACTCAGAAAGACCATGTTTCCTTTCACACGTAATATCTTCAAATATTTCAAACACTTGTCGTATTTATTAGACTGTCTGACACTCTTGAAGCAGGAGGAAAACAGAAAGAAACTAAGGGAGGGGCAGTGCACTCACTGCTGCTGCATCCCCACCGAGTGCAGACCGGGCTGGGGAGGAGCTCCTCCAACAGCTGTGTTCAGTGCTAGGTGCTCCAGAGCGAGAGCAAGAAGAGAAAACCCACACCAAAGTTTTGAGACCTCCTGGGAGAACTGTCAAAACTCAGTGTCACAGCCCACCCCACCCAGTGATGTGGGAGGTGATGGGGATGAGGGAACTCCGGAGTAAAAAAGGATCTGAGGTCTCACTGTGCAGGGTCTATCCTCAAGACACATTCCCCACAGGCTAATGAGGACAAGGGTTCATTTATGTCTCCTCTTACACAGACTATTCAGTCCACTGGAGGGCAGTAAAACCGTACAACTGTATTGGAAAAAAAGGGGAAAAAAAAATAAGGAGGCCTTAGGAGGCCAGCCTGTAGGAGAGGCACAGAGTTCCCAAAGGCCTTGGCAACACCATTGGAAAAGTGGGGTTGTGAGGCAGCTGCTTCCTGCAATTTTCTTCCAGTTCCTTATACCAAAATATGTTTTTAATATATAGTTTATTTCCCCACTGTTTTGTTGGGTTCTTTTTGTTTGGTTGGGGTTTTTGTTCCTTTTGTTTTTTCTTTTCTTCACACATAACTTTTGTGGTTATTAGACAGCAAACACCATGAGGTTATTTAAATACAAAGTCACTGCAAGATCTTGAGCTTCTCTTGCAACAGTTCTTTTGATGCTGAATATATTTATTTAAACATTAGTAACTCAAGGAAAAAAACCCACACACATGGCTGGACAAATATGGTACAGAGAGGTTTAAATTACATCGCTGAAGAATGTCATATTGAGGATACCTACAAACAAGTTATATGAAGTGAGAGAAATAAAGAGAGGTTTACAAAAATATAAATTAATGTATTTACAAGATGTTTACAATAATATGTCCTAGTTATAGTTCATCACTGGCATGATTATGAAGATGTGGTAGTGCAGACTTACATGATAATTAGCTTGTCAGATTAGTCTAGAGAATACTCACACTTATCACAGCTCCCCACAAACTGCTCTAAGTGCATGAGTGCTCTAAAAACCTACTCAGCAAAATTATTGAGGTTAATAGTGGTCTGTGGTAGTTAAACTCTGTGCATGTTTATTACATTTTTAAAGTGAGTATAAGGTAAAAATTTAAAGTGAAAAGGAATGAAAAATTGGTATGGTGGAAAAAAAGAAAGTATGACTGTAAAGGGAGATTCTTCTAAAAATCCCACTAAGTTATAATATCTGAGCCAGATATTCAACAAACTGATTCTTAATTACCTGGAGTTCGTAACTGAAATCCCGTTGCTTTTTTGTATGCTGAACTAACATTCTTCCATTCCATTGCAGAGGAAAGACAGAAGGCAAAAGACATTGCACTTCATTATTGTAATTGACTGTTCCTTCCCATTATAATTCTCTTCCATTTTTCTAAATAGAAACAATGGAAGAGTTACAGTGCAGAAATTTAGCAAGTATCAGATTAAAGATCAAATTAGCAATTATTTCCTGCCATTTATAAAGCAGGCAACAGCTCCCAAGACATCTGAATTAGATCAATAGGGTACTATTAAACTGAATTAACAGTTTAGTACATATTTATTAACAAATTCTGAATGGTTAACTGAATGGATGATTGTAGCTGTTAATGTACAGCAATTTCAGAATATAAAATATTTTTTAAATTACAACTTAATGGACCTTGGTAGAAGCAGTGATTCACTTCAGAAAAATTATAAATGTGGACATGGCTAGTCTGCAGTTAAGTATTTGCAGTCAAATTGTCTACAGGCTTTTCTTCAGGCTTTGGTATCAGAGAACAATTTGTATGCTAATTTACAATTTTATTTGCTCCTTTGCCACCTCATAATATCAGGGTAGTTTTCACTAATTCATAAAGAATTAAATTACTCTTATCCTAAAAAATTAGTCATGTCTCAAATCCATCATGAAGAAGAGCCCGGCTAGCTCCTCACCAATAAAATTATGGAGAATATGTAACAGATTAATAGTTGTGTAAACAGAAATAACAAAGCCAATTATTACCAATAATTTTATTTGACTTCTTGAATTTTCATACTTTAGAATTTCCCATATAAGATGATTTCTGTGTGCAATATTTAGTTGTAGTGCTCAGAACATATGCAAAATACATTAAATACTATTTGTTTAAAAATGAAAGTCAATTCAAAAAATAATTTACTGTAGATCAATATGTGCAGCATGTGTCTGCACACCGGAGAATCTAATACCATTTGTGTTTTTAGATCTAATCTAATGTTTGTTTACCAAGGGCAGAGCAAAACTCAGAGAATAGCTACACCAAGCTTTTACTCTTTCAGCCCAGGGAGGGACAAATGGTTTAACACATTAAAATGCTACATTTTACTGCTTCACACACAACCTTACTCTTTTTTTTTTTTTTAATTACTCTAATATGTGCATGTATGTGTGTGTATATATATATATATATATATATATATATACACATATATATATATACACATATATATATACATATACACACACATATATATATGTATATATATGTAGATATATGTATGTGTATGTATAAATATATAGTCAGACTCTCACAAATGGTTAATAAACATTTGTCTTTAAGCCTAGAAAAACTAGGCTGCTTCATTATATTCACTAATCATAGAATCATGGAATCATTTAGGTTGGGAAAGACCTTTGAAAGATCATTGGGTCCAATTGTTAAACCAGCACTGCTGAGACAATCTGCCAGTGCAGATAAAAGAATAGTGTTGGCACAACCATATTTTACTGCCACTCAGTGGGACTTCTTTGTGCTCAACAGCTCTGTAAAAGTGACTCTTAGGCACCAAAAATAGTAGACACCAGGCAGTTTTAAAAAGCGAACCTATGTCCTACGGTATTATCAGGCCTCTAAAGGAAATATGCTTTATTTCCACTCTGATTGTTTGCTACCTGTTAGAGAAACGGGAGTGCCAGCTTTAAAACCTGGCAGCTTCAGATGTTCTGGGGCAAGGAGACAGTGCCATGCCCTGTGCCAAGCTGGGATGTCTCTCTGCAGGAGTGAGTAACACTCCTGTCACCGATGCAGCAGAGCTAGAGGAGCTCAGCCTGCCAGGATTCAGCAACAAACTGTCCTTGTAGAAATGTCAGTGAGAAAACCATGCTGGGAAGGGAAGCTACAGCAACTTTACCCGCCCACATGTTAATGCCATCACAGGTGGTGTGTGCTTTTGTCACCCTGCAAGAGGCTGCCCAGACACTTCCCCTCACCCCAGTCAATGTAGAACATTCGTAGGTAACTCTAGACAACCATTTCCATTGCCCCATATACCTGTTCTGCAGACTTTGTAAAACTATCCAGGAACACCTTAGAATCAGCTGGGATGCAGAGCTTGTGAAAACACTACAAATGAGTGGATTGATAAATCTCTTAAAATTTGTGCTGCATATGATTGCACATTATTAAGGAAAATACTTTTTTCTTTAACTCAAAATAAATTATTGTAGCTGGAATCTGTAATTAGTCAAAATTAAAATTTAAAAATCTGTAAGCTAAAGAGTTGTTACTTGCATAGTTTTTTAAGTTTGGTAAAAAATTCAAACAGGAATTAGGTGTTACGTGTAACAAAAGTGTTCAAGTAAAGGTATCAGACAGGACTGAAGGCTCCTGTGTTCTGAAGATGTAAGAGACTGTGACAGAGGATGAAAATCAAAATTTTATTCAGGAAGAGCCTTACTTGACACTTAAGTAGGTTTTCATCATTTGAGGGTGCTGGTCAGTGATGGGGAGTGAAACATTCCCTTCTCTCTTCAGTGCTCTGTGGCATGTTTAGGCAAATTTCTGTGGATTTATAGGTTTCCTTTTGATCACATATACTTTAAAAAAATGGTGCTGAATTAAATATAATTATTATTAAATTATATTTAGTATTATTGTAAAAGTTTCTTACGACTTATTTCTGACAAACTTGACCTTACGTGTACCCATATATAGTAAGAGAATATTCACTGACTTTAGAAGCAGCAAAAATGAGCACATTTCTTTGTTTATATGTGTAGGATGAATTCAAAAACTGTGGAAACACTTAAATAACTTCTGTTGTTGCCTCACCTTGTGTGACATGCATGACATCACTAAACAGCTCCCATGTGCAATATTCAGTTTTAGTGGCTGTTCAGTGAATGTCACATATGGATCATGTAAAGATAATTAACAAAGGCAGCAGGAATAGATCTTTTACTACTACTACTCTTATATCAATGACTTAACAATTGTTTTACTACCTGTGCTGTGAAGGCTAATGCTTTTGGAGAACATGGATCATGACATTTAAAATCAAGTGCAAGCTCACAAATTCAAGATAGGCACTGTGCTAATCACCAGTGTATTACATAAACACTTGTGTTGCTTTCTGGGTGATGATATTTTATCATATTTCTGTGTCAATGGCATGTCAATGAATATTATTTCTTCAGAGGACTCGTGTAATGAGAGGACTCATTATATACATAATCTAATTTTTTTTTATTATTTTTTTTTTTACAATTAAAGCAAAATTATGCTCAGGGCATGGTTCACTGTCACTAGATGTGCAAAAGAAAATATTTCAAAATTGTTTTTCCACTCTCATGTAATTCAAGTCATCAAGTAACATAGTACAATGAAGACTGGAAAAGAGGTCACAATACTTAGAAAATTATTTGGACAGTACAACTTTAAAAAGGTATGTCAGTTCCATATAGACACTAGTAAGACCACAGCAATAGTCCTTCAATTTAAATCTAACCATATACTACAAAAGCTCTTTGTAAAATAGCAATCAATGTGCTGTGTTTACACTGAGAGAAAATGTAGGTATTTTTTCTATAGAAAATAAGTAAATAACAACACCTTTGAAGTCAACGATTTTTTGATAAGTTCATGAGCAACAAAGTTGGAATTCTGCTAGGGAGCCTTATATCTCATAGAAAAAAAATGGCTGTAAAAATGTGAATTCTAAATAAAAGTGAATGTTTGATGACTGAAATATGTACTTGCTCTCTTTCTTCATTTAATCATTTAATTTCAAACTTATTCTTCAGGTAAATCAAGCATTCAAGGAAGTTAGATAAAATTCTGAAAAACTCAGAAATCTCCAAGAGCAAAAAATAAGGTTATACTAAAATGAGGAACTTGGAATGTCTTGGGTTTTCTCAGACAAATTAGTTAACATATTCAAAAGTACTGTTACTCTGGGTCAAGCTTATCTGCTTGCTTCAATAACAACCATGCCAATTGCCTCCTGGCAACTGTTTCAAATATGCCCAGGAGTATTTTGACAAATCCTTCCCTTCTTTGGTACCTGGCTTTGTTCATTGAGGTTTTTTTTCCCTAATGTTATTCCTTTGACTTTATGAGAATTGTGTATTTTACATAAAGACAGCACTAGCCAGTCCTTTATATCTAAATCAAATTTAGTTCCTGAAGGTGATTTATTTCACCTGAGGTATGGACTAATCAGTCAAGTTTCATGCATCATCATAGAGAAAGAAACAGCTGAATATGGCAGGTAAGACAGCTTTTTAAAACATTCCTGTCAAAGTGTTCTAAATTATCCCAGACACAAATGTGCCACCACCATCCACCAATCACAAAAGATAAAAATATCTTTATACAGCCTTTGTCACGCATCCTTCCCTCTGAATCATACAGAGAGCAATGGGAACATTGCCCAGTGCCTGGAGCAACATTTTGCTTTTATGCTCTGATATTTACCACAGCGAATCCTTCTGGCATTTTCTTTCCTTACCAAAGAAGGTGCCAAATATTTTGCTAGGATGAAGTCTTGTGTTCTTAAAACTTACAGAAAAAGACTGACTTTTAGTCTTTGGCCAGCTTTTGCTGAGTCACACCAAGAGGTCCTTGCTTTAAATTCTTCAGGCAACCTGGGCATTGGTGATTTGGGATTTGCTCTGAGAAACCCTGTGCTGGTTCACAACTCCACACAGGGTGCAGCGGTGTCACAGCAAAGCTGTCCAGGCGCTATGGAGTGTACAGGGTACACAGGCCACCCCTATTCATGTGCTCAAATATGCTCAGATTGTTGGGAAGAACAGTGCCTCAAAAGCATGACAGCATGACACTTCAGGAATTACACTGCCAGTTGCTGCTGAAGCCATACAATTCATGCATGATCGAATGACAAAGAGTCCACAGTGCAGGTAAACAAGAGGATAACAGCTTTTTCATCAGCTTTTTGATTGGGAAATTAACAGGAAGGGTATCTCTATAGCTGACCACAAGACAGCCAGACTCCTTAGACTTCCAACTACAGCTTTGCTTGTCCAGCACTAAAAAGCCAATCAGAAGATAGACTTGGATGCTGAAAATTGCCTGATGTGTTTTCCATAATTCTGTTCTACATAATGATATCATTAATACCGACATTTAGTCTTTTCACAGTTATGTCCTGATACAGACATAAGAACACTATCTTTTTTGCTGTTTTACTGCAGTTAAAGGAAAAAGATCATCACTTTTTGCTCTGCCTAATGCAAATTAAATGCCCATCCTGAACATTATGTCAACTATAAATCAAGTGTTTGCTGGCAGCACTATAAAAAACAAACTGTGTAAGAAAACCAAATTTAATCCATCAGATTTAAGGCACATAATGAATATTCAGACAGGACTTGGGGAACAAACAATACATGATCCTCCATCCAAGCATGCCTAAGACAGACAGATCTTATATCCAGGAGAAAAAATTCACCCCGAGAGTGGAGGCAACAGAAATTGGTGTAACAACCATTTGCAGAGAATTTTGAGAAAAGGGGTTCTAAGAATAAGAATTGGACAATGATGGTGCCTGAAGCTACAGAAAAGGAGACCAAAACTTGAAACATTGAAGACAACTGTTGGCTGCAGGGGCCTCGCGCATTGGTAGACTTGTTAGTGGTGTCTACAGTGAAACCCTGTCTACCAGCAGATAGAGGGAGATGCATCTGGACATGGTAAAAGGGCTTAGCAATGGCTTTTGGGGTCATGGAAGAGAGGAAATAGTGTATGCACAGCTCCAAAGTTTCTGACCCCAAAAAAGTTTTCTGAACGTTAATATGAGAGCAAATCTCTAGAAATGTGTAATAATTTTAAAAAGATGCAGATATAATTAATTGAAACTCAGCATACAAAATATCATCTTGTATTGTTGTGCTGCAGAAATAGTATTTGAAGAAATATTATTAGAGAATAATAGTCGTATTTTTTACTTTTTGAATTACATGACTTCTGTATAAAGTCTAACCTGGTTAGACAACCCAGTGCTACGAAAACACATTAAAGACTGAAAGACTGTCAGCCACCTTTAGAGAATTCAAATCTTTCTATTAAAGTTACAGTTTTTTTACCTTTATTCATTTTAAATGGTGCTTTTGAAGCAAGTAATTACAGACATTCTTGGAAATGCTTACAGAGCAAGATTCTCCTAAAGGTGAGTAAATGTACTATTCAATTCAAATTAGCATATAAGAATATCTTGAGAATAAAACTCCCACCCTTAATAAGGATATTAATTAAGTCTGCATTATCTTAAAATGTTAAAAAAGAGGCCTGGAAATGGTCACAGTAGCTTTTAGTAGTTTCCTGGGACCTGAGCATTGCAGTTTCCCATTCAATGCTCAGTCTTTTTATTTGGAATAATACTGTGAAATATCTGTATATGCCATCTGAAGGTCATGTCCTTCCACTGCTAATAAATTGCAGTTATTTCTGACATCTTCCTATTAGGAGACTTTATTATTGCAAAGTAACCGGAATAAAGTTTCTAGGGAGGAGGCAGAAATATTTATGTAATCCTATTTCCACTACAATAAATTGGCAATTTGTTGTCATATATGACCATTAATGAGGAAAATAAACAAATAAATATATAAACCTTCAAAACAAACTATCATGATTTAGCTTTGATAATTATTGTAAAATAAGAAGTCTGTCAAGAAAGCAATGTAGAAATTGTTTCATGAAGATATGAAAGACCTTATGTAACTGGATGAAGCATGTGGTTTCAGAGAGTAATTAAACAGGAAAATACACAGTACAGAAAATTATGCTTATTTATTTATTGATAAATAATTATGAGTTTGGCTCCTTGACAGGATACTGGAAAGAAATCCGCTAGGAACATTCAAATCTGGAAGTGATTATGTAACAGACACATTTAAAAAGAAAAATATAACCCTCATCTATTTCTCAAATATGTGATAAATCTTTGGACATATTTCTGAATTATTTGCAGCACTGGTATCTTAGTTCAGATACCTGATCTAGAAAAAACTAAGTTCTTGTGATTTCATCTGACAAAGATTCTTTGTTCCCCCTTATTGTGGAGAGCACCTGCCACTGGGACAAGGACACAGCTTGCATTTGCTGGAAGATGGAGAGGTGCAGATGTAGCTGATTTCAGCACAAGCTACAAATGATCTGTGTGCCGTTATCAGGAAATATACTTCTTTCTAGCAAAGTGGAGAAAACAGTAAAAATCATTATATTTTTATGTATTTTCATTGCAAACTTTTCATACCAAGGGACTGTCATTTGGTATTGACATGCAGAAAAACTGAGCCATCACTTCCCTAATGGCTTTGAGGTACTGTCATGGTTTAAACCCAAATGGCAACTCAGCCCCACAGAGCTGCTTGCTCACTCCTTCCCAGGTTGGATGGGGACAGAATGAGAAGGGTGAAAGTGAGAAAACTCCTGTTTGGGATAAAGACATTTTAATAGGTAAAGCAAAAGCTGTGCATGCAAACAAAGCAAGAAAAGGAATTCGTTCACTACTTCCCATGGTCAGGATCAGCTATGTCCATGACATCAGGGCTCCAGCATGCATAATGGTGACTTCTGGAACACAAATGCCAGCACTCCAAACATTGCCCTCGTTCTTCCACACCTTCACATGTTCAGAACAAGGCCAAATGGCCCAGGATATCTCTTGGGTCAATTCGGGTCAGTTGTCCTGGCTGTGCTCTCCCCCAGATCCCCCTGTACCCTTGTCCCACCTGCTGGTATGGCAGTGTGGGAAGCACAAGAGACCTTGATGCTGTGCAAACGCTGCTCAGCAATAGCTAAAACATTGCTGGGTCATCAACACTGTTTCCAGCATAAATACAAAACAGCCACACACCAGCTATGGTAGATAAAATTAACTGCATCCCTGCCAAAACCAGCACAGGTACAATGGCAGGACATGAGTTATCAGTTATAGGGCTGCCTTGTTTGTCACTGGCTCTGACTTTACCAGTTCTGCAGTTCCCACCCTCAGTATTTTAGGAGTTTCCCACTTCCTAGCAGAGCAGAAAGGAAAGAGTCCATTTATATTATCAGCCTATGGCAGAGCTGATGCTGGAAATGTTTTCTCCTAAAAGAATTAATACTTATCAGTCAATTAAAGTCAACCAAAGGTCTGCACACTTGGGCTGTTTCATTCCTCAGCTAAGCTGAACCCTGGCAAGACCACATCCCAGAGCAGCAGCCTGCACTGTCTTGTGTTTTTCCTGCTTACTGAGCAGAGAAATTGAGACAGAAAAGGCTTTAGTCCTGTTTTGAATTCAAAGAAAGGGAATTAGTGAAGGTTAGGAGAAATGATTGCCTACAAAAGCCACAAGAGCATTTATCAAAGTGAGGCATCATTTTTATTCTGTTCTTTATGCTCTAATGATACATTTGTGAATATAACTCTTATTTTCCAGGACCGACCTCACTCTCTCCCCATCAGAATTCAGTCTTGTGTCCAAAAAACTATTTTTCGCTGGAAAAAAAAATTGCCTCTATATAGGATAGCAAGTACTATTGAGACTTCTTTTTAAACAAAAATGTATAAATTCTAATAATAGAACTTGCCACTATTTGGAACTCCATAGCCTCAGCATTTTGGGGAAATTTATTGATAAACACTGCATATATATATTACATCAAACTTATTACTGGTCCAACCATTAACAAATTTTTAGCTTGTGTGAAGCTAAACGAAGATGAAGGCAAACGAGAGTCATCAATGAATGCCTTCTCTGTTTTGAACCGCTTGATAGGCATTGCTTATATAGGTTGAGATATGGACAAGATGCTGTGAGATCACTATCTGCATCACCTGAGGCCTTATGAATCAGGCCATTTAATGGCATATTTTCCACCCTAGCCTACCAGGAAACATGCCTAAAAGTAAGGTCTGGCTAATTATGACTCTTTTCATCTAAGCACACAAAAACAGCACAGTGTGACATGAATAGTGCACAGCTTATTGCCAGAAGAGATGGCTTTTCTCTGTGATATTAGTACTCATCTAAAATAAAAATAGAAGACGATACAAAAACAAAAAAGTAAGAGAACAATTGCAAAACGGCTGGTGAATACAAATAGTCACCTCAGCAATAAAATAGGTTTAAATGTGTTCCCAGGTCTGAAGATTGAGTGTTTTTCAAGGGGGCTTTACACACAACAACCTGGATGGAAAGACTGATCTGTGTTTTGACCTGATCTCCATAACTTGATAAGGATGTTGTGTTATAACAGCAGTGGCAGTAGCCTGATGGCTTTCTTTAGAGTTTTCCTAAAAGAAAAGTAGTTGATTTTTGCTGATGACTTCCTCCCCAGAAGTTTAGGCACACGTCCAGACCATGTGTTCTGTGTGGATTTCTTCGTGTTTTATGTAAGGCTCTTAGCTGTCTTTTTGACAGGTATTAACTTTTAAACACAGAAATTCAAGCAGTGGCTGATGTATCAATCAACATATCTGATACATATATCAGGGTGGAGACCAGCTGTGTTGTAGCCATTTTCCTGCTCTCCAGCTGATTCTTGAATTAGAAGGCCACAGGCTAAACTAGTAATGTTTATTATATCACTACTTGCAGTAAAGATTGAAGCTAGTGAGCAATCTCTTGGGGTAACTTAGCATTTTACACTGCAAACTTTGCGGGAACATCTAGTTATGAATGTACTTCTGCATACTTCCCTAGCCACTTAAAAACTTCTAAAGAGTACTAGTGATACTCGGGAGTGAATATTGCCTGAGGGAAAATGTGTTTAGAATAGAATCATAGAATAGTTTGGGTTGGAAGGGCCCTTTAGAGGTCACCTAGTCCAACCCTGCAATGAGCCAGGGACATTTTAGACTAGGCCAGGTTGACCTGAGCCCCACCCAGTCTGACTTGTTTCCAGTGTTTAGCAGAGGATCAGGAAAAGGTCATAGCAAAATCCGCCCAGAATGTGGCAAAAAAAAATTTCAGGTAAAATAAGATTGACCATTGTTACATTACTTCAGTCATTTTGTATAAAGTACCTAACACAAGCTGGATTGACTCATTGTCTGTTTCAGGGTCAGTCTATGGTCAGGCAAAGGGCCTCAATTTTTTCAGCTTAAATGCAAGCTGCTTTTGAAAGTAAACACTAACTTTTGTCCCCTGTATAACACACAGTGTGAATGTCACTTACAGTAACTCATGGTGTAATTCTTAAGGTGGTCTTGTGCAAGGCCTGCAGCTGGACCTTGATGATCCTTGTGGCTCCCTTCCAGCTCAGGAGATTTTATGATTCTGTGATTTGATGATGATGATGATGATGATGATGATGATAAAAGCAGATGGGGTATCACTGTCCCTCTGTCTGATGGAATAAGTCTTGGCCCACATCAGCAGATGTCAAGTAAAAATGTCTGCGACTGCTTTTCTGGTGACAACCTGGAGTCTAAAGAAGATCATTTGTATAAAGGTCAGTGCATAAGGCATCTTTGACACTTCAACTAAATCTTCAGATATCTAAGAGTTTATAAATTTGTCTTTCGATAGTATTCTGAAGCATATTATTCACAGTCAGTGTTCTGAAGTTTAGGAATAGAGAATTGCTTGAAAGTGTCAATAATTTGAAATAATATGCAATTCAAATTCTTTCTCAAGTCACTTAACTTGCTTCTCCGTGTTTTGAAAACCCTCAAGCAACCTCTCATACTCATGTGGGTGTGCATCTTGTGGGCTATAACTGCACTGATTTTTCTTTGGAGTAAGCTGTTGCCTAGAAGCAGTAGAGGAGGAAGATTTGGTGGTTAAGCTTGAGGCTTTTTAGCTGGAGAAGACAGCCCACATTTTATAATGCAGGATCAAGAGGATTCCAGACTTAGTCAGGTAGAAAGAATTGAGATAAAATGCTATGCTCATTTTATTTTGTTCCAGGAAACAATACGAGCACATGTGCACATTTAGTAAGCCTCAAACTTAGAAAACACTTGAAAATTTTGAACTGTGCCACAGGGACCACCATAAAGCAGGAAAAAACCCTTAGCTTTAAGTGCAGGGAGCTATGATTTCTACCCAGCTGCTGTTGCAACCAGAGGGAGTCCCTGCATCCAGTTCTGAACTGGCTGGTCAATGCGTTATATTTCTAACTAAAGATTTATCACTGAGTTGTCAACATGTCCCTAACCAGTTTCTGCCCAGACTCCCAAATGTTACGTGCACACAGCAAGGCCAGGTGCACTCTGCAGCTCTCTCCAGATCTGCCCTACCACAAGGAGTCCTGGGGGATCTACAGTGATGTTTAGTCTAAGGGTGGTTATCTGAAAGCAGGAGGTAACTAATTCCAGTTAGTATTAAATTACGAAGTGATTAATGGTTTGCATTTGTACTGTCATCATTTATCACCACATCATGAAATAAAGAAATATTTCCGAACAAGCAGAGGGATTCTGAACAGTTATGGAGAAAAATTCAGAGCCTTTGGAACAATATACTTTGAGGAAACAAAACCTGAGAAACATTTGGAGTGAGTTTCACTCAATCTAAAGCTTATTTATTTTCCATTTATCCTGAAATTTAAACTCAAATTTAAAAGTTAGGATATTTATTCTGAGTTTGATCATCGCCCAGTCAGTTTGTGTGACTAAAATAAAGGATTTATAATATATAAAAACTGACTGTAAAGAGAAACAATTTTTTTTCCCCTTTTAGTAGCCTAATTCTTTTTGTATTTCAAATCTCCCCTCAACCTAATCTTTACTTGAAGAATGCTGTTCTAGTGAGTCAGCGCACTCTGCTGGTAGACCAAGAGAATGTGGCTGACAGAGCAAAAAAAAAAATTCCAAAAATAATGCAGGCATGCAATTAAAAGGTAACCAGTTGTATATTCTGAGAAATATACAAATCACAATGATATGTAGCCCACAACTCTCCAACACAGCAGAGTTAATTCATTACTACAGTTTGATTCATATCACTATACCAAAAAAGAGTTGGTTCATAGCCTTAACTCTGCATTGAAGACAACAGCTGTTTCAAAGGAACTATGTAGAGCACAGAATGTGCAGTACTCCAATGGGCCTAAGTCAAGTTGTCATCGTTTTGTGCTTGAAAAAAGAGAAAGGAGCCTGAAACATATCTTCAGATCTTGCCCTTGAATGTAAGGGGTTGGGGGCAAGAGAAAACTCCCTGAATCCAGCTGTGACTGTGGGTCTCTACTTCTACTTCTGATCTCTAGTCAGCTGCACAAGGAAGAAGCCTTTAGGAGCTGATGACCATTGCTGTTCTTCATGCCCTATGTTCAACAGAGCATGAGATCTTGGTGCAGTGGAGCACCAACCACTGTCAAACCCAAACAGGAAGAGTTCAATTTCCTGAATTTACATGATGAAATTCTGAGTAAATATTTGTTATTATCATGGTAATGTTTATTTTGAAAGTTGATAGCAGTTGCACAAAGCATTATCTCTGAAATTGCTGGAGACTTCTGTAAAGTCTCCTTGTGTTTCCTTATTAATTTTGCTGTTTGATCAAGAAGCCCCTGAATCCAAATTCTTTTTGGTCTTATTTGCTGTCAGATATTATATACTTATACCACAGTATAAGTATATAATTTGCTCTACTTTTGGAAAAGCTAATTCAGTGACATTAATCTATACTGAAAATGGCTTTGAAAGAGGCAATAGAGGAAAAGAACAATAACTGGAAAGATGAGCCATGCACGTGTTGTAAATATTCAGAATTTCTTTTATTTTATATGCTATTTTGCATTTTGAAATTAATTTTCAATATTCTATCCAGAGAAAACCAAGCAATTCTATTTACTGTGGATATAATAGAACAAAGTCTCTTATTTGTATGTGTCTGTCCTAAGTCCTAGCACACACCCTTTCCACTTACTTCCTCTCCTCTTCATTTTCTCTATGCCCTTCATGACACTTCAGATTCCTCCTTTTACTTTATTGCTGAACTCAGAAAGTGGTGGTGTCCACTCCTGCCTGTCCAGCAAGTGCTGCCTTGCTGCCTGGCCAGGCAGTGCACCTAAGCCTGGTGGACTCAGGCTGCTTTCAAAGGGTAAACAATACCAATTTTCACCAAACCTTTAGAAACAAGATTATCCTGCTGCCACAGCTGGTTGAAAATGGCTAGCAGGTCCAAAAGATTTAAAAAAAAAAAAAAAAAAAAAAAAAAAAAAAAAACCACAAAAAAACCCACAAAAAAAACCCTACACACACACACAAAAATATATATATATAAAAAAAAAAAGGAGCCGATGGACACAAACTACTAAAAGAACATCCATATTATACAAGGGGAAATAATGACACAAATTCAGATTTGTGAACAAGGAATGCTTTCCTCCATTTCCATCATCAAAAGAAAACAGTATGCTTTTGATTAGAATTATTCTGTTGAGTTGTAAAAAAATTTTGGGCTATGAGAAGGAATTAGCAACTGATTTTAAAATATAAGAACTTTAATGTTGATTTTAAGTGCATGAACCGGTTCTCTAAGCAGCATCAACTTTGAATTATATTTAGTGCACAGTCAGACATTGCAACCATTAACATTTTCCTACTCAATCATATTGTCTCTAACCAGCCAATAATACGAATTAATGAGACAAATCTGCCTTGATTTAGTTTAAAAGAACCTGCAGGAGTTCTGTCTCTTGGGAGAATTTCATTTATTCACCACCTGTATCCTAAATGTGTTTTCTCAATTTTGAAAGAAAATCTGCCAGTTTCTTTGCTCCGTTGTTCCTGTTCCTTACGTAAAACTTTGTGTTCCTCAGGGGATTTCCTGTTAAATCCTCCTTGTGTATGCAACATATTTCTGAGAGGCAGACCCAACCTCTTAAATCCCATGGACTCTGGAGGTCACATGTGCTATATGTGTCCTCTGGAGTGAATAATCTTCGACATCTGCTAGAACTTGCCAAATGGGTTCAACTGCTTCCAGCAGCTGGTCCAGCCAGACAGTGTGGCGACAGTGAGGAAATGCAGAGCCAGAGTAACTGCAGAAGTATATGTGGAGAATGAGGTGTTCCAACAGAAAAGAAAGCAAGGTTACTCCAAAAGATGATTCTGCTTTCATAATCTTTCAAATAAGCTCCAGAGTCTCTTCATCAGTTTCATTCATTGTTAGTACCATTTCAGATTGATTTTTGTTGTTGTTGTTGTTTATATAGATATCCTCTTTCGTCTTACACAAATCACTTTAGGAGCCAAGAATAGAATGATACAACAATAGTAAAGATTTCTCTACTGGAAAGAGCACCCCTTGCTTGACTATGGCAATGATTTCTGCTGTAATTCATCTGTTTAGGCTTCATTGTCCTAATCAGGACCAGAAATCTATCATCATGTTTGTACTAAAGTGCCAAATTAAGTGCAAAAGTGTCTGTATTGTTAATGTCACAAACTTTTTCAGCTAGATGAAATACTGAAACTGGAAATAATAAAACATTGATAGGAAGATGAGTTTCCCACCTCTACTAGGGAGAGCTTACTTTTGAGTGTTACAGCCTCATAACTCTTCAATACAACAGAATAAATAACACTAATACTCAGAAGACAAGATCACAGGAAAGAATGCCATTTTCCCTGATGTACATGATCATTCCTGGACATGCTAATGGTACTTACATGTACATTCAGAGAATGCTGTATTCCATGAACTAGAAAAGAAATGGTCGAGGATGTACTTAACAAAAATTCGCTATTACCACTCATATGCACTGTTTACAAAATGTCAACTATGTTTATATTTTCTTAAGCCAGAAGACATAAAATAACAAAGGAAGAATGAAAGAAGAAAATGAAGAAAAAAAATTAGCAATCAATGAACTGGAAAAGCCACAGGAAATATTAGAAAATAGCAAAGAAATGTTACGAAAGAAGCAGTCTTATGCTATGATAGGGACCTCTCAGTTAAAACTGATCAGATCAGGAAAGTATTTTCCCAACACTTTTTGACAGAATTTTACTTTGTATTGCAGCTTTTAGTGGTAGGAAACAAACCATAAAACTATTCTCTGAAATGATAAAGGGAAAGAACTGCTTCCATCCTGCATATTACTTTCATCTTTTTTGGTGAGGAGGGAAGATAAATAAAGAGAAGCAAAGTGGCATGGACTGTTGCTATTCACACCATGCTGTATTGCAAATAAAATTTTAAAAACAAAGGTGTCATAGAGCAATCACACCAATTCTAGCAATATTTTTTGCCAAAATTTTATTGATAAATGGAATCCTTATTTTTAGGTTTTTGTTGCTAAGTACTGAAATACCTCAGCAGCTGAACTAAACTTCTGCAGCAAGTGAATTAAATTGCAGATTTTGTACTTTTAGAAGAAAGTGAAGGCAGCTGTTAAAGAAGGAAGAAACTTGAATTTTTATAATCCATATCAATTCATATGTGAAGGACTTCTCTTTCTATTACAATTCTAAGACTCTTATTTCAGCTGCATTCTTATTTTGAAATCATTAAAATCTTATTGCAAATATATTCTTTGAAGTCAGTAATCATTTCAAATATGTGTAGCTGCAATGCTTGCATTTAAATATGAAAATACAGTAAAAGACAGTGTGTATATAGTAAAGGGCAATAGCATGCATTATTATCAAATGGATGTCATTCCCTCCTGAGCAATCACCCTGAAAATAGCATCATTATAGATTATAAAGTATCCAGATGATAATTTTATTGACAGCTATGCACCTTTGATGTCTGTTCTCAAAACTGCAAATCTGATCCCATCAGTCAGGGTTCATAGGAAGCTGTGACATTTAATTTCATACATTCTCCTCTTCCAGTACACCACTCTTCTTCACTTGCTAACCCCCCATACTGCATCTTAAATTTAATTAGCCATGAAGTCTTTCCTAACGTGAGACTGAATCTTGCATCTGACAGGTTATACAGCCTTGAGCATAAGCCCACGTTTCCTCTCTGTGTATGTAGTGAATGATTAGCACATGCTGATCTTCATCAGTATGCTGCAAATATTCCCACATACCTCAGTATGCTAATATTCCTACATTATAATATGGTACTGTCTGTTTGCCTCTGGTTTTTAATTCCTTTAATAAAATGGTAATGCGTCATGTTTTAATATTGTGGTTGTATAATTGACTCAGGATGTGATTAGCAATTTCTTGACTATGATTTTATTCATAGCAAAATGTACATTTACTGAAAACTAAATTGTTTCTGAGAATCCTGTAACCTAAAAAAATGGAGAAAGCATCAGAATGTAATGTATCAACCCTTTTTTCAAGGGAAAATCCTAATTTTCCACTTAAAAATTAATTGCTTATACAGCACAGTTGACTTATACTTAAAAAGTCACATTTTAAACCTATTGAAACAAGTTTCTTTAATACCAATGATTTGGACTAAATGTAGTTCTAGTCAACTAAAAAACACTTATCTCAGGAATATCTTCCATATTTTAATTTTCTTGTTCCAGCTGGTGGATGGTAGTCCTCAAACACTGCTGAATGGGAAGGCTTCTTTCTCAGCCACCATCTGTTGCCAACCTGTGCTTGGAATATACAACACTCCTGAATTTTTATCAGCTTGACTTGATGTCCAACCACCACCCCTCTTCATCTGACCATAGCACAGACCACAGAGGCCCACGGTCTTCCAGATACTCTATGTAATTTTATTTGTATAGATAGCACCATTGGAAGGTGTAACTCTGACTTCTTTTCTAAATGAACCACATGTGAATATTTGCATGTGAGCCACAGAAATCAAAAGCTGGTTTTTTTCTCCCTGGGTTGCAAGATGGAGCTGTAGTGTGTGTTCTTCCCTGGTGGATATCATGGAGCTGGGCTGTACTGCACAGAGGGCCTAGACACACAATCACAGGATCACAGAATGGGTCAGGTTGGAAAGGACCACAGTGGCCCAGCCTCCTGGCTCAAACAGGGTCATCCCAGCAGCACACATTGCACAGATCTATGTCCAGAGGGTTCTTGAATATCTTCAGTGAGGGAGACTCCACACCCTCTCAGGACAATCTGTTCCAGTGCTCAGTCACCCACATAGTAAAGAGTTCACCCTCATATTCAGGAGGAAATTCCTGTGCATCAGTTTCTGCCCACAGCCTCGTGTCCAATTGCTTGCATCATCAAGAGCCTGGATCCATCCTCTTGGCACGCTCCCTTCAGATACTGATAGATATGGATGAGGTCCCCTCTCAGCCATCTCTTCCTGATACTTAACACACCTTTCCCCGTGAGAAAGATGCTCCAGTTCCTTAATCATCTTTGTAGATCTTTGCTGAATGTGCTCCACACTTCAGGCACAGCCTCACTAAGACTGAGTAGAGGGGCAGGATCACCTCCTTCATCTTGCTAAAGCAGCCCAGGATACCATTGGCTTTCTTGGCCACAAGAACACTGCTGGCTCATGGACAACTCATTGTCCACCAGGACACCCAGGTCCTTCTCCACAGAGCTGCTTTCCAGCAGTCAGTCCCTAGCCTGTGTTGATGCCTTGGATACACTGTCTGGAAACCAAATCCCATTCTACCTGCAAACTCACCATCAGAAATTGCAGAACATTTTTCTATTTCTAGACTCATTGAAAGCCTCTCAATTTTCTGTGGGACTAGTGTGAAAAAACCCCATCAAGTTGCCCAATAGAGAACATTATGGAGGACTGGGCTGCAAATGGACCACCAGGAGACCTCTTTCATTGAGGAGTCTCTCCAGGAGACAAGTCACCTCAAGGATGTATCATGCTGTTGTCTTCTCGAGCATGAGAGGCTGATTAATAATTATTTGTGAAATTTAGCATCATCACCACCCTAATTGTCAAGGCAATCAGTAATGAGAGAAGTACTCATGGGAGCCCAAAGTAATACATGAAAAGAGTTTTTCTTTGGTGTCCCTGCTCAGCCAGTATAGTCAACTCCTAGGAACTCCTCAGCATATCCAATACTCACTCAGAAACCCAAAACAACAAGAACAACCACAGTTTCCCCAGTTCCTGGGTCTTGAAAAGAAGTCCCAGAGCAGGGTCACAGCCCTGGCAAACGTGGCCTCAATATCTCACTCCCTTCAGAAATAACTAAGAGCCCCACTGCTGCTTACAGAGGCTTTTCTTATTCTCTCAAACTTTGGAGCTTTTTTCCCTTGCAATTGAAATATTTTACAAGTCATCTCCTCCTCCATAAAACATATCCCAAAAACTTTAAGGGAGAGTGTTAAAGACAAAAAAGCCCCAAGAAAGATGAGTATACAAAGCGTGCTGACTTTGTCAAAAATAGAGCAGAACATGATAAGAACAAAAAATGGCTTCAGTGTGAGTGTAAGCAACTGGCTTATTTAGGATAAAATCACTGTGACACAAACTCCAAGCAGGAGGCAGGAGAGTAGTGTTGGAGGGAGATTATGTTTCAATAAAATGAAACACGGTTGCTCTAAGGCTTAGAAGGTGAATAATACATTAGGTAATTAATTATAAAATTAATCACACACATGAAGGAAAAGCAGAAGCCATGAATAATACTGACAGTTAATAACAAAGTTGTCTGAAGTAGTTACATGAAGGTACATGAAGGGGTCAGAGAAGGTGATAAATAGCCATGAGACTTTCCTTCCCATTTCACAAGAGCACTTCAGGTTTTCCTAAAGCATTGTCCATCAGTGATGTTGGTGAGATGAACTAACAACTAATCCTTGACAAGGATGGCTATGGTATGGATGAGCTGGTGGTGCATTAAGCTGCCTGGGCAGCAGCCAGCCCTGGAGCTGCAGAGAGGTTACCTGCTGAACACAGCCACAGGATCCACACACGACAAAGAGCTTTCCTTCTTCTGGCACTGTGTATGGAGGCACTTCGTGGTTGCATGGCCAGATAAAAGCCCTTCCTTCTTTATGTGAAGCTCCTCATTCCTGGATCCTTTCTGCCTCCTCCATCACATCTGGTAGCCTCTCTTTGTGACCCCCTTCCTGAACCAGACTTGCACATTGTCCTAGTTTGACTAGCCTAGGGAAGTGAGCTGGCTAAGTTTGAGATTGGCATTTTATTAGACTAATGGGAAAGCATTTTCTGGCTCTTATTACCTTTTAACAAAGCCCAGGAAGCTCTTTTTCCCTCCGGCTGTCCGAGCACACCCCTCTGCCCTGCCGGCCCTGCCCGGGCTGTGCGAGGCGGCGGCGGCGGCCGGGGGCGGCCGGGCCCGCTCGGCCCTCATGGCCGGACCCGGGCTGGGCCCGCTCGGCCCGGCCGGGATCTCCGCTCCTGGAGGGCGGGAGCGGCTGCCGAGCCCTCCCCGAGGAACCCACCGGGCCCGGCCCGGAGGGGCAAAGGAGCCGGCAGAGCCTGCAGAGCTTTTGTGCCAGTCGAACACCAAACCACGCTGGCCTGAGGCTGTGTCGGCATCGGAGCGGCTGAGCATGGGGACAGCCAGCTGGATGGGCAGCACACACCAAAGGAGCTGAGCATGGGGACAGCACCTGATGGCACCAAGGAGCGAGCTTGAGCATGGGGACAGCACCTGGATGGGCACCAAAGGAGCTGAGCATGGGGACAGCACCTGGGCACAAGGAGTGGCATGGACAGCACTGGATGGCACAAAGGAGCTGAGCATGGGGCAGCACCTGGATGGCACCAGAGGAGCTGAGCATGGACAGCACTGGTGGCACCAAGCTAGTTCGTTGCTAAAGGCGGCCCTGAAGCCAGGAGCAGCCCTGACCCCCCGTTCCAGACTGAGAGCAGCCAGCACAGCTCACGTGGAGTCGGCAAAAGAGCACGTGAAAGACGCAAAGCTTGTTTCTAATACAAGACTTAGACGAAATTGACTTTTTTTTTTCTCAGCATTACAAAACTTTGTACTAGAAGAACACTAATTTTCTCTTAAGCTAAGAAAAGAAGGAAGGTAAAACTTCGTAAGAACAACTACATAAAATTGAAGTCAGTAAGAGAAGAGTTAGATTTTAGATTGAGGAAATTTTGAAAAGTTTGTCTTAAGCTTAGGCTGTAAAATTCTTTTGTAAAGCTATAGTACAAATATACTTGATATATCAAACTTTGGGTTTTCCCCAATAAGTTCATAAAATGCTTTAAGGGGCGGTAGCATTCTAGCCACAATCATAAACAGAGGCACCAGTATTAGAAGTTTGATGAAAAACCTCAGCCCCTAAAAATAAAAGGGGAAGGCCTCTATTCCAAAAGTGAGTGAAAGAATGCTAGAACAGCTCATCCTAAAAAAAATGCACCCCAATAAGCTGATATAAACCAAGAACACAGTTGTGAAGAAAAACTGTGAAAGATGGGAAAGACTTCACAAAGGCAGATCTCGGCACCTGCGATTTGTGAGAAAAATGAAGCCACAAAAATTCTTTTCTTGTAAAAAGCTTTCCATAGCATTAGCAAAAAATACTTTTCTCTCTAAATGAACCAAAGAAAAACTATTTGTCAAAGTAAAAAACTGACTAAAATTTCTGAATGTTGTTGTCTTTACATTGTTGGTTAAGAAGAAAAAAGTTGTGGGGAGGGAGAAAGAGTGTTTTGAAAGTTTCATCCTAATTCTTGTTATATTTTTTCTTTCTTTTAGTGTTTGTTAATAAAGTCTTATTACTTTTAAGCTTAAGCCTGCTTTGCTCTTAATTAGAACCTTTGAAATTAGCAAAATTAAACCAAAACAAAAATTAGTGTTTCCACCCAGTTTCAAATTGAAACCTTGACACACATGATGCTGTTTAAATAGAAGGAAAACATGAATGGGATGTCAGAGAGCCAAACAGATGTATAAGTGCACGCAGCAGAGGGGAAGGCAACCTGCAGAGGGGAAAAAGTGCCTGGAGGAAGCAGGAGGTAACTGGGGTGAACCTCTTTCTATCTGCACTTCCAAGGTACCTAGGCAACTAGTTGACTAAAATGCCTACCCAGAGTCTCCCACTGGACAGGTGCTGTACACTCTAAAACCAAGAGAGTCCTGCTCCCAAAGTGCCAGCTGGAAAAAAAACCCAAACTCTCCAAAGTTCCAAAGCAAAGTTGATGCTTTTTTAATATGTGAGTCAGAACAATGGGGTGTTACTTGTGGTTGTGAATTAATGACCTTTTTTATTTTATTAATACTTATGTTATTAATACCTGTTCATAACACCTGTTTGCTCTTCAGGCTCCATTAACAGTATGGGTATCTCTCTTTATAGCAAACACATTAACAAAGGATCCAGCTAGCCCTTCTGGTGCAAATTTCCTCTATTTTCCTATATAAAAATCATAAACTATTGATTAGGGATGATAACAATGCCATAATAGAGTAGAGAGGGCCATAGTATTTTGTATTCCTAACTTCACTTTCACAAAGTAGTCCTGCAGGAACTTTCAGTCTTAGAATACATATCTGTTCCATAAAAAGTACTATTTTTTGTGCACAACTCATCATTGCAGATGCTGACAATCGTTGCTTTCTTCATTACTTATTTTGTTGCTAGGAAACTTTTGAACAAGAGCCAATACACCAATCACCTTGTTTTTTCAGTGCAGTTGTATGGAAGAGGACCTAGGTTGATCATTACTTAAACAATGCCCTCCAGTTATTGGTTTTCTTACATGGCACTGCTAGAAGCAGGGAATACATGTTATACAATAACATTGGTTATATGTATGAACAGATGCCCCAAAGTAGAAGAAAAAGAAAGGCAAAATTCACATCCAGTTTGGAATTTTTGCACAGCAATTTCATTCATCTGGACAGCGAAAATGCATTTACATTGTTCTTGGCCTCTTCATTGGGGCAGCACTATGCATTTTGTATTTCCACTATTTGTACTATATTTTGAGGCATGGCTCCAGCCAGAACGACCTCTCCAGTGTATGACAGTGTCCCTGCTTTGAAGAGCTTATAGTCTGACACTGTGTTGACTTTTATTGGAAAATTAATGCCTTTCTTGCCTTTTACTGACCTTTTTCTGTTCCTACTGAAGAGAACTTATCTGGTGATTAGGGAATCCAATAAACCATTGCTAACAAGGAGGCTGTCACACTCTGTAGATTAGAGCATTCTGGATGCTAACCCTCAGCTGCAGTGTGAATTCCCAGTGGAATTGCTCCTGTGCTTTCCAGCCTGAGTCACCTAAGCTAGCAGAAAAACTGTCATACTGAAGAGCCAGATGCCCAAGACTCATGAGGAGGTAACAATTAGGAATACCTCTGTTCCCCTGTTCCTAAGAAAGGCAATTTCTTTATTTAAATTTATCTTTATTGGAGAATTCACACAAACTCATAAATATAGTTAAAATTATCTGTACCTTTTGGTACCTCAAATATTGTCAGTGATCTTGTTTTATTCCTTCACATTTCCTGTGAAGCTAATTTAAATACTCAATGTGCTGTGAAACAACTTTCAAAAATAGCTTTCAAAAAAAGACAGATTTTCCCCCAGGGTCACATATGCAGTGATGGCCCAGAAGCCATAAAAGCAACCTGGTGACACAGAGTTTTACTAAGTGCTGCACTCCAGGAAAGTCAAAGAGGAGGGATAAATAAAAACAGGGTTTATCTGCTCCACAGATGTCCGCAGTTCCTGAAGATTTTACTCTTCTAACATCTGGGTGAGCCTGATGAATTCAAAGAGGCAGGATGGTATGACACATTGGTGTGACAATTTGGGAAAGGCTTCCTAACACCACCATGCCTTCCTTTTCCAGCATCAATCTTCAGACAGGTCACTAGATGTGGTGAGTACTAAGTCCTCCAGTCTCAACTGTGTGGAACTGCTTATTTTGGACCAGATTTAGAGTACAGATGCTTTCTGTCCCCATCTACCCTTTGCTATGCCAGTTCCAGGTCTTCCATTTCATAGAGTTGTCTGCCATTTCATTGGAAGTCCTTAACCACACAGCTCAAAATATCCAAGTTTTTCAGCATCTATCCTGAGGTCCTCACCTATCCAGAGAGGCTCTTTAAAATGCTGAGGTTCACTGCAGATGCTGGCTATGGATAAATGTATCCTTTACTTTTTCTCTCTCACTTTTTAATTTCACGCCATCATAACCATAACATCAATGTTCGCTGTACATAAATTATATAAACTTGGAAATAGCATCATCAGCAATGTTTCTTTAATGTTCTGTACACCTGAAACTCTTCTGAAACAGATGTTATTGGGTATTTTTTATGTTTTATGTCTCTGTTTAAATATTCATCTTGCACCGTCCTTTGCATATGTCAGAATTTGTATGTCTTCCTCTCAGGGTGTGTAATATTCCATTACCTTAATACAGAATAAGATATTACCATTATAGCAACATCTCTATAGCAACATAACTTTGCTTCATGCTTTGTAAACCAGTAGTGTTTACTGCAAAACCTTGTAAAGTAAGATAATGCAAAGAAAAGGAGGAATAAAACACAAGCATTAACACAGAAACCAAATGCTGAAAACCAGTATTCCAGAGCTACTAGTCAAGCAGGAAGATGAACACTAACCTGAGGGTATTGGTTCCATTCCATATGAGCCTTTCAAAACTGTTTTTTTTATTCTGAGTTGAATTTAAAACAAAATGGAAACATAATTTTGATGAAAAATATTTTCTGGCATTAAAAATTAAGATATTACAGCCCAGCTTGTGAAAGCATTTCAAGTGTTTTGCACTGACTAACCATTCCAGCTAGGTCTAGTGAAGGCAGAGCAGCACAAGTGAGGATGTGCCGTACGATATATATATACACATACACATATACAGTATAAGATATACACATTTGCAATAACAGAAGTATTGATTGCAGAGGGATTTCAGTTCAAATTTTGACATGAAGCAGGACCATTGACAACACAGGGTACAATCACTTCCCTTGATCTTCTCATCACGATTCTTTTATGCAGCACATACCAGTACACAAGTTCTCTATAAAGGGTCTCACCCCCCACCCCGTTATCTCTGCAGCAAATTAACACTGTCAAGGAAAACACTTAACATTGTAGGCAGTTTCAGAGGACTTGCTTTTAATGGTTCATTAAGTACATCACAGTTTTATATTCCTCTGTGCTATGTTTCCCTTGTCTTTGATTTTCTTCTTAGTGGCAAATTGCATTTTCAATGTTACATTTTAATAAGCTGCTTTTTACAAATGAATAACTTCAGGTTCTTCTGTGTTAAAGAAAAAGACAAAACCATAGAGATAAAACCATAGGTGTTTGAGGTGATTTATTTATTCTGAAGAAGTTTTTTTCACCTGGTTAGGTTGTTCATATTTTAGCTTTAACAAAAAGGTGACTAGTGTAATGTGGATGTCAATAACAGCAATGAAAAGCATTTGAATGTTCTTTTTTTAAAAGAAACAAAATTTAGTCCGTAAACACAGGCAAATTTTTAATTCTGGCTTTACAAATGTAAAGAAGAACTTTGGATGGTTGGTCAGAGAGCAGGATGCAGGGGGCCAGGGCATTAGTTCCCCCTAAGTTCCATTTGTTAAACATCTGAGACATGAATGGCAATTCTACAGCCTCATAAATTGTCATCTGATAACAAATGCCTCCAGTCATGACCTCTGATATTACTCTGTTAGGATGTTTTATCAGGTTACCCAGGATCTGAGTTCAGTAAAACACTTGTTCCCACAGTTTGGTTTGGCAACACAGCTGTGTTGGGATGAAAGGCCATAGGTGATCCCAGATGACAGGTTGAAGGGGAGTATCTGTCTTCTTTGGGTAGCAAGACTGAAAAGAGAGGATAAGGCAACAAGACTCATATCTGTTCTTTAGCTGTAATTAAGGAAATTTCTTTACATAAGTCATTGCCTTAAATCATTGTCAACATAGTAATTATTTTCCTTCACATATGAAACATATTGTTAAATATCTCACCATTATTTCGTAATTGCTTATTAGAAGATCAAAATTATGATTCCTGCTTTGAATCCTTCAGTTTAACAACATTTTCTCAGTTTCACACATAACCAGTGTAGCTTGGTTTCATCATGTCCTGCAGGAAGATCAAACAAATTACATTGAGCAACTTCTCCAGAACGGTTTATATACACCTTACCGGAAATAAAGTCAATGTAGGGCTTTTGTGACTTTTCCAGTGTGTGAGAAACTTCAAATCAGTGTGGTTTGGAATATTAAATATACTATGCACAGGAGAGCAGGCATTATGCTAACTGAACAAAGCACATTCAGCACATTACTTTTCTAACAAAAACTAAGGAACAACAATTTCTGTTACTGTGATGCACAGAGGGAACACAGTAACACACACAACAGGTGTTCAGGCAGAGAAGAAGAAAGGAAGTCTCTAGTTTATTGTTGACCTCGTATCTATAAGTTTCTGGACAGTGACCAGAGACTGGACAGAGAAGTTACCACCTCTCCATCTGCACTGGTCACTTGAGAAGTCCATCAGGTGATATCTTTTACAAAGGAATGCAGACATGATTCTTGTTTATCTTACAATTCATGAGAACTGACGCCACTATACTAAAACAAATCAGAAGGCTTATTTTCAGGGACAACAAATTTCCAGTGCAAAAAAGACTTAGTGTATTAATTTCACTTAAATATGTCAGGAAAGGAAAGTGACAATTGAGAGAGTGCAGAAAAAGTCGATGTTTTACAAGGCCACTTTCCAGGGTTAGTTGAGCACACTAGTGAGGCACATGCACTGCATGGGGTCTCTTCTAGATGGGATTACTACCCCCTGGATAGAAAGACAGCATGTCCCTGTTTCTGCTGTGATTCCTGTTAGGTCTTATTAAGTCTTATTAAATATTCACATTTGAATATGATTGTGAAAACTATCCTCACCTCAGATACTTCAGTGGTCCTCATATTTAGTGGGGAGATCTGCAGGTGAAAATGAGCTGAGTTCCATCCACTGTAAAAAGTCTTCAAATTATTCACGCATTTTACTCAAAGAATCACATGAGACCAGCCCTCACAACATAACCTCCAGAAAGAAGATTGTTTGCTTAATTAGGACCTACGTTGATGCTACAAACTGATGGAGGCAATTAACTTGTCTAACTTCTCTCAAGCTGCATAATTTGTTTCTTTCATATTAAAATGTCTCATGCATTCCAGCTAGTGGCAGACAAAAGTAGAATTAGAATTGTTTAGAATGGAAAGGACCTCTAGGATCATCAAGCAAACCTAACACTGCCACGTCCACTAATAATCCATGTCCCTGGGTGCCACACCTACACATCTTTGAAATACCTCCAGGGGTGGTGATTCCACTAGTTCCCTGAACAGCTTTTTCTAGTACCTAAAAACACTTTCCATGAAGAAATTTTTCCTAACATCCAATCTAAACCTCCCTTCATGAAACTTGAAGCTATTTCCTCTTGTACTATCACTTGTTACTTGGGACAAGAGACCAACCACTACCTTGCAACAACCTCCTTCATAGTGATAAGGTCACCCTTCAGCCTCCTGTTCTTCAGACTAGTTTCTCCAGGAGAAACTGTGGGAGATGGTGTCAAAGCTTTTACTGAAGTCCAAGTAGACACATTCACAGAATTTCCCTTATCCACTAATATGGTCACCTTGGCATAGAACATGTCGGTCTACCAGGACTTAGCTTTCACAAACCCACACTGGCTGGGCCTGATCCCCTACTTCTCCTGTACATGCTATGTGAAGGCATTCAAGATGATCTTCTCCATGACCTTTCCCAGAGATGAAGTCAACCTGTAGTTTCCTGCATCTTCCTTCTGACCCCTCTTGCAGATGGGTGTCACAGACCACCCCAGTTAGCCAGGATTGCCAGTAAATGACTGAAAGTGGCTCAGTGAGCACTTCTGCCAGCTCCCTCAGAGCCGGGGAGGATCACATCCAGCTTCATAGACTTCTGTGTGTGTCTGCATGTTGCAGCTCATCTCTGACCATTTCCCTGTGGATTATGGGAGCTCCATTCTTCTACCCATACCTGTGTCACATCTCAGGAAGAGTTCCAGACAAAATTCTCTATTCAACTGGGCTGGGTTTCCTCCCTGATGACTCAACTTTCAACACATGCAGTCAGTCTGCTCTTGTGCTTTTAGGATTTTCTTCTTGAAGAATGTTCAGCCTTCCAGGACTCTTTTGCCCCTCGGGACTCAGTCCCAAGGGATGCTGCCAATTTGTCTCCCTGGCAAGCTAAAGTCTGCCAAAATCTGCTTTACTTCCCCTCTTCCAGAGGGGTAAAGACTTGCAACTCTCGTTGAAATCAAGTGCTCAACACCTCACAAAATCAAGCCAGTGATACCTCTTTGTTTCTTACAGAACTTGTCTGAGAGTCATGAGAAAAAAAATTCTGTGGTGAATAGAGAAAACTCTCATCAATAAAAGTGCCAATTATCCAATTAAAAATATGTATTTTTTGATGGTATTTATAATATAAATAATGCTCACTGGAAAAAAACCCCCACACAAATATTTCAAAGAGCAGCTATACATCATTAAAAAGAATTAATGTGTTGGTATTGCTATCAAAGAACAGGAAGTATCCACTTGATTGCATAATGTCTGTCTGCTGTGAAATTTCTTGGGCTCTAGATCTAAATTTTCAAGATGGCTTGAGAAAAAGATAATATTTTAGTTATGAATAGAATTTATTCTGTTACATTTTACAACAAGGGTAAGATATAACTCATGATGGGACTTAAGAAAAGCTAAAGCAAAAGACAAAATCTTCAGAAGTGTTGGAGTGCAGCAGCACAGCCTAGAGTTTGATAAGGTCCTGGTGCTGTTGCATTGAGAAGGATGAAAAATTTAGCAAAATAGATTAAAAATTCAAAAACAAAATATAAATTTCAATTTCAAAACATGTAGGTTTCTTTTTAATATTTACTTCATAAGAGAGAGATATTTTTTAATTTAATATCATGTGGGAATTAATGATCATGTCTATAATTTGTTTTTTTATTGATAAATAAAAAGAAGAAGTTTATAGAAGTATGACATGGTAGCTAGTCCGAAGTGGATTTCCAAGCAATATATACTAGAAATAAAAGTAAAACCCACTAGGAAACCAGAATAGAGTTTGAAATTCACCATGGGTGTGGGATCCTGTGGTTCACTGCAATAGGTCTCAGATAGAAAGATTTTTGTAAAGAAACAAAACACACAAATGTCCACAGAGAAGACAGCTCATCATCCTGAGCTACATATCACTATCTCATGGGCAAAATGATCAAGTGGAGAACATTAGGAGACACGAAAATGTGCATAGAATAGTTCCACTGACAGTTTATTCACCTCAGGATCTTCTGGGGAAAGAGCATCTTCTGGAAAAAAGAAACCAAAGCAAAACTTCCCTCATCCAAGAGGATCCCTTTTGAAATGAAAAAAACCCACCTTTTTTAGCCCATGATTAAAGAAAAATGCAGCCAATGGTGGCAAAAGAATAATTTTTCAGACACCTATGGCTAAATTTATGCAGTCTCTGGATTTCATTGTTTAGTACAAAACTGGTGGAACTTTTCTTGAGATGTCTCCCAAAGCATCCCGGGCTAAAGCTGGTTTTCTGAAGACTGAACGACAAAGACAGCAGGGGAAGGGGAAGGAAGGGAAGGCTCTTGAGGCAAAATGTGAGCTATCATGCTGAGAGGATGAATGCTTCCATGACAGTATCCTTAAAATGTTCCCACATGCAAGGCCAAGCTCAGACTGAGCTGCAGGATAAAGATTAAGCACAGACCAATACACAGCTGATTAAGAAATCTCTGGGATAACATTGAAATCTTCTAGGAAGTGGAAAATATTGTAAACACCTGGAGTGTATGCAACTTGAGTTATACCACGACAAAAAGATCACAACCTGCTGACTGGAGTACACAGAATTCTTCTTAGTTCAGTCATTTTTATCTTGTCTCATGAAGTTTAAATTACTATCCTAATCCACTTGGCTACTTTTTGATGGGGCCTATCTTTACTCTGAGGCATTCTGAAGTGTAAGTTACTCTCCTTTTATTCTTTCTGTTTCAAGCAGAGCATATCCTGTATTGGCAAGGTAAAGTCCTGATAAAATCTATCTTCTGAGCCTCAGGAAGGCAGTTAAATGTAAAACTTTCATAAAACTGTATGTGAGTTGCATCCAGTCACTTTGGAATTAAATTTTCCAAGTGGTCCAGGTTTGAGCATTGTAACAATAAGAGGAGTCTTTCTGCTCACTGCATTGTATTTCCCAGAATCCTGAAAGATTTGCTTATATGTAAAACTATGCATTTTAACCATGTATCTGAAATATATGAAGTGCTTAAAATATGTGTTTTGTACCTGCAAGTTAATATAATTTAAAATTTTAAGAAATAGCTATAAACAACTTCTGAATCACTATGATGGTGACAATGAGCAATGAATTCAGAACAACCTTGTGGTTAATAATTTTGAAATTGCTTTGTTCCTCACAGCATTATTTTAAAATCCTGGGAAGAGTGCTGCTAGCAGAGTGTGCCATCTTTCCTTTCAAACTATGTGACGATGGGTCCCAGTCAAAATTCCATCAATGTATATTTGCCTTTAGAAAGTAGAGTGATACCATTCAAGCAGAAATGTAAGAGAAATGTTCATAAAATATTAAAGCATTAAAAATATTTTAATAAAATATTAAAATATTAAAGTTTAAAATTCCCTGGTATTATTTTGCACTGTGCTGTTTTCTATGAGACCTTTAGTTAATTCAACGACTAGAAGACATATGAATTTATGGAAAATATACTGTGCTTAATGTAGTGTGAGATACACCAGACTGCAAATTTTAAAGCAGGTAAATTCAGCTCTGAAAAGTAGTGAGATTCTATTGGCACAAACAACAGAGTACACATAACACACTGAATAATCAAGAGGTGTAAGAAAGCTCCATCTGATTTCTGTGAGTACTGTGTTGATTTTTTTAAAATTTAGTGCTTTTATTTATATAAGAATATAAATAGACATTATTTTGTATGTTATACTTCTGGAAACAGGGTGCAAACAAAATACTTCCAAGCTCCATAACTGGTTTGGAGTGGGTATATAATTATCTTGATTCTCCTGGACTCAAGATCTTCTGTTTCCATTACTCGGAAATTGGGGGTCCTTATCAAAACAAGGATTTGGGCTGAAAAGGTTCTGAAAAGGTTCTCTTGCTCTTTTCTCTTTTCTTTTCTTTTTTCATACTTCTGCTCCTTCTTTGAAGTACTTTGATTCAGGTGTCCTGGGCCACCATGCACTGATGGCTTGGTTTCATAAATGTCCTAACCATCCAATATTTGACAATGGCCCTGCTGGACTACAGGGTATACAAAGGCATAAAACAGTGACTTCTCAGCAGAGCCTTCAGTCTTCCAGCATCTCAGTTCAGACATAAAAACCATCTAAAAAGTGTTTCAAAGTAGTCAGAGCCCAGCCATTTCACACCATAACCATTACAGAAATGTCCTTCTTGCCCCCTGCTGCTGCCAGGACCACTTATTTCCAAAAACTGTTGTCTGGTGTGTAGATGTCACACAGGAATTAGTCAAGGGCAGAGAAGCCAGAGTTCTATCACTAACAATTGCAAAACTAAACTAACAATTGCAATGTGGTTTTTGTTTCTCAGAAGTCACTGCTGAGACGAGGCCAGTTGTTTTCATGTGACAGGAAGAAGATGGGCATGGTACCTTTTTGTTTCCCCTTTTGTTATTTAGGTGAGGGCTCGTGATGGAGACATAATGTATGATGTGGGATTTGTCACTACTGTCCATAGGAAAGCTGCAATAAACTAATAAAGGCCATGAACTTTGATCTAATCAAAAACTATGGGATGTGCAAACATCTTCCAAGTGTGGCAATCCATCCCTCTCTAGGTGATTTCAGTGCTTCTTCAAAAACCCCAGAACTTGAAAATCAGCTCATGCTCGCACCAAACACTCCAGTCAGCCAATGGCTTGGTACATACTGTGTCTGTCATCATAAAGGACACTGGCTTACTCTTTAATTTCAACTCTTGAAAATACTTTAAAGACTGAAAGTCTCCCTAGAAATGCAGTGGAGTGTGACAGGAAGAACTCAGTAGCTTGACTTTTGCAGAATTTTTTAGTAGAGCTTTATTGTCAGTGATTTCTTTTCTTATTATAATTCTCCTCATTCTATTTTCACAGCACTCCAAATCAAGCTTTCAGCTGTGAATGTGTTGTGGGTGGCTGATTAAATAATTTATTTTTACAAAAGTTTTGATAAATAGATCTTGGATCTTTATCTTCCAGGTACCAGAGAAGGACCCCCAAAAGACAGAAAAACCCCAAAACGAAATGTGTGTCTTAAAAGGATCAGTAAGAAAATCATTCAACCAGCAACTCGCTAATAAAACAAATACTTTTATTATTATTCATGAAGGAGCAAAGATCCTGCAGTAAATCTGCAGACCTTGCTCTGCATCTCTTAGCATGGATCGAGAGGATATACATTCTATTTACAAGAATTAAAAATTGAAGGATCAGGTTTCACTTCGTTTTCTATCCCTTACTTATAATTTAAATGATTGCACATCTCAAATGCATACGCCTTAAATAATGTGCAAACTATCCATGCAAATAATTTGTCCATTAAGTATAACTGTATTTCCAAATGAGGGATAAATTTCTTTTTGAGTAACAGACTGAGAGTCTTGCTAAGTAGGGGAAGTGCGTAAACATGCTAAAAGTGCCAACATAAATCAGAAATGTAGAGGAGAATTAGATACCAAACCATGACTTGGAACAGAGACAGAGTCAAAACCTAATGTGGGATTATATTTTGTAAGAGGCCTTCAGTCTGTGTCAGCCATTCCTGCTTTCCTGCAGGTTTAGTCATTTGTACCTGAACTTGCACATGGCCATGGCTTGGCAAAGAACTGGTGAGATGACCTATGTGAACAAATATTATTCCACAAGAGAGTAAGATGTTCAAAAATTACACCCAAGGCAAAAAGGAAGCAAACTTTGCCCTTTAAGTCAAGGATAGATACAAATGCTTTGATTTAGTGCACTCTGCTGAAAGTTTCTCAGTGATGATTAATAAAGCGAAAAATTGAGGCTTCATGATGCTGATGAACACAGAAGGAAGATCATATGCATGAAGATATTTTGAAAGCTCTTAGAGAAACATTTCTCATGTCACATGTTGAACCTTAGTGGAGTGGACATCACTCAGATACAAACTAGACATGCAGTACAGACTTTCCATCCAGCTCATGAAGGTTAGCAGCAATAATCTGATCCATAAATGGAGAGCAACTAGAAGGGATGGTTTGTCAGGCACGTTTCTGATAAAGAGCAGAAAATGCCTCTCTCAAAGTAAAAGGTAACTGAGGTGAGAATGACAAAGTTCAGGATCATTAGGTAGAAGAAAGAAAAGAAAAGCTCGAATTACATATTTCAGAAAGGCCATTAAACTCCGAGGATTTCTTTATAACACTTTCTCTTCAGTGCTAAAAGAAAAATTAGGAGGGAACAAGAATAGTAAGTAATTATTACTAAGGGCAGGTGTTAATTAACCAGTTGTGGAGGGGGATAGAAAGTATGGTATAAGATCATTTTGACAAAAAAATTAACAATCATGAAGTTCAGTTATAAGGAAAAAACAAAAAGAAAGGCTGAGCTACCAGCCATTAATACAGAGCAATAGCACAACTGCTTGGAAAGGCAAGGAATAGAATAAGCTTCAATTAACACAAAGCATGAACAAAAAAAAAATGTTAAAGGGAAGAATAAGCTAATGATTTTCACTAAGATATTCTTCATTAAAAAGAGCCCTATCAAGTGAGTTAGCATAATTTATACGTGGCAGGAAAGAAAGACCTCATCTTCAAGTATTTAATATATTTGATTTATCTGGTTCTGATGACTTCATCCCACGATACCTAAAAATGGTTGGATAATTCTCTGCACTGCTAACAACTATTTTTAGTTATTCAAGGAGAAATGTGGTATTCATCTGCAAAAAAAAAAAAACAAACAAAAAAAACCCAAACCAAACCAAACCAAACCAAACCAAACCAAACAAAAAAAAACAAAACAAAACAAAACAAAAAAAAAAAAAAAAAAAAAAACAAAACAAACAAAAAAAAAAAAAAAAACAAAAAAAAAACAAAACCAAAAATCCCAGTATCAAAATATCATTTAACCTGAAAAAAATGCCAGTCATGATCCAACAAACTGTGTGCAAATCTCTAGAAAAAAAAAGAAGAAAATTTAAAAATATTAAGGAAATACAACCATGACCCTAAGATGAAACATATAATTTGAGCCAGCAAAGAACAAAAGTCATTACCTCTGCTCTGCTCAGGGCTGATAAGGTCTCCATTGAAGAGCTGAGTCCAGTCTTAGGCACTGTACTTCAAGAAAGATGTGGACCAACTGGACAAAATTCACAAGAGCATAGTGAAAAAGTAAAGGAAAGATTTGGTCTCAAAGTCCATAGTGATGGAACATTGAACAAGAAAGACTGAGTTTAAAAAGAAGTAAATCCAGTGCTAATTCTAGTGAAATCCTAGAAGAAAATCCTTGAAAAGGAAATCTTCCCTTTATCTTACTTTTATGTCTTCTTCTCTCATCATTACCGTGTTTTTCTCAAATACTTAACAAGAATGACATAGATACTGCTGCAGCACCAGACAACCCTTTGAGATTCCTCCAAGCCCTATTTTTCCATGTTTCTAGGTTCCCATCCCTGAACAGTTTCCTATAATGCACCTGTTAGAAAGCAGCAAATGTTGTATTACTTTCACTACTTCCTTCCTCTGTCTCATTGTGTGGTGTGGTCAGTTAAAAAAAAAAAAAATTCCACTGCTTAAATATTTCAAGCTGTACTTTATATGGATTGTTTTCTTTAGCACTACAGACACCATGTGGTGCTGCTGATAACTACACAAACTCTCATAGCACTTTGTTGTTAGGAATACGTGATGTCAAGATTAAAACTGGTGAAGTTGTGCATGTATATTTTATGTACATCTCTGCATGTCAGGAAATGGAATTCTTCCAGCAACAATGTAAGACTGGAAAGAGAATCAAAAGTAAGAATCATCCTACTTTTTTTTTGTTTGCCAGGAGAGTTAAGTAATTACTGTTTGGGGTTACTCTGAGTTTCATTAGTTACCTGGCCAGCGGCTCAGTCAGCCCTTTCTTTTACAAAATGCATTTTTCTCTCATGTTTAAGCTCTAAAACCAGCAGAGTTTTACATACATCATTTCCTTAAATGTTTTGTAAAGAACAAAGTCACAGAGGAAAGCTATACATTTTTACAACAAATGAATATTCTATAATTTTCATTACTTCAAGTGGTTATAACATTATCATTATAACCTGATGCTGGATAACATCTAGATCTTCATGACTTAAAATATGGAATAGCTCCCTTGATTTGTGTTAAATAATTCATGTGTGGAGATAAACAGGAAAATACTCAGAGTCTGCAATATTTGCTGTAACTTATGCCTTATTTAAATCCCTGTGATTTTCACTAGTCCATTACCTGTGAGACTGATGCTTTGTACTTTACTTTGCTAACATTCATCACATACAGAGGAAAACCATATGCTTCATTCTCATTTATCACAATTTCATATGATGAAAAGGAAAAAAAATTACAAAATTCATAAGAAAAACAGAAACACAAACATTAATAGAGACCTTTATGTGTGATATTCTTTTCTTCTTGAAGATAGACAGATTGGTTGCCTTTGAAGGTCCATTAAGGTACCAGCAGTCACAGCTACAAAACATTGTGTTTGTTTTTAAGAAACAGTCTTAGAATATATACATCAACAACAGCAGCTATGCTAATAGGAAAGCTGTGCATTTTAAAGCACAGTAGCTTGGACTTCAGTTCCATTTAAGTTTGAAGACAGAGGAAAAAATCTCTGCTAGGAAATACTAGTCCAGTTGTCTCAAATCTGGCCTTTGGAAGTTTGCTGTCTTGGAAAGTTAAGGAACAGCAGTTCTGAAGAACAAATTTCTTTGTATTTATTATCTAGTTAATCAGAGATCCTCATCTAATCCATGGTTAAAATCATTACAGGTTGAAAAGTGCTGCTGCTGTGGCCTTCAGGGGCACAGCACAAGCATGGCTGAAAAGAAAAGATTGCAGCAGAACTGCACACAGGAGCTTCCCTCCTCAAGACACATCCCCTCTCCTTTCTTCCTCCTTCAACACAGGCTGCAGAGATTTTCCTAAAGTGTCATAGAGGTCTGACATGAATGGAGGTGTCTGAACTTCATAGTCCAGAAATGCCCCTTGTGCCAATGTTACTAAAGAATTCAAGTTATTTGGTCTTGCAGAACATGGCCACTAAAGGGCAAACAGCTCTTTTGAAATAAATTCAGGCTAACTAGGGAGCTCTTTGCATCAACCCAGCACACCACAAGCTTGTTTTCAGCTTTCACTCCTCTGTGACCTTGTTCACATGAGACCAAGTGCTGGTACCAGCAGAGAAAAGGAGGAGGAGGTCAGAAATCATACAATGATAGAACCGTTTAGGCTGAAAAAGACCTAAGATCACTGAGTCCAACAGTTAACCCAGCACTGCCAAGTCCACCATTAGTCCATGTCCCCAGGTGCCACATCTACACATCTTTTAAACACCTCCAGCAATGGCAACTCAGCCACCTCCTTGGGTGGCCTGTTCCAGGGCTTGACAACCCTTTTTGAAGAAATATTTCCTAAGATCCAATCAAAAACTCTCCTGGTGCAACCTGACGCCATTTTCTCTTATCCTATCATTTGTTACTTGAGAGAAGAGAGAGACTTCCTACACCCCACTTTCAGGTAATTGTAGAGAGCTCTGGGCAAAGAGCAGGTATACATTGAACAAAAGTGACTGTGGGATCTAGACACCAACTCAGTGTGCCAGAGCACTCGAACATCTGCAGTGGGCTTACCCTCATATCCATTGTAGACCTATTTTCCTTAAATTATGACTTTGTGCAACAGCTTTTTCTGTGAGACTGAGTCTACCCTCAGTAACTTCTGAACTGGTAACTAATCTCTGCAAGATCTGAAGGAATAGCAGCCATGTCAGAGAGACAGCTCCTGAAAACTCCAGACAAACCACCTGGAGGAAGAAGACTTAAATTAGTGCCTTCATAGAGGTATTTACCCCAGGAGAGTCAGTCAACACAGGCTATCCGGTATGCTTTGAAGACTGCTTTGCTTCTTGCCTGATAAAGGATGTGGAGGCAGAGTCGTTGTGGTGTTGGGAGGGCACATACACAGATCGAGTGAACAGAACAATCACACCTATTCATTATAATGGGATGGATGCACACCAGCTCAAAACCAACATGGCCTGCCAGTGTGCTAGGTACAGCAAAAAAGATCATAATTTAAGAAATAAACTTTGAGAAGTTAAATCAAAATACTTCACCAGAGAAATATTTTTTAACTTTTAAATATTACTCTCCAAATAAATTTGTTGTTCATATCCAAAGAAAAGTAATTTAGAATGGTTTTGTATGGAAGAGATCTTAAGGATCATTTTGTTCCAATCCCTCTGACATGGGCAGGGACACCTTTCACTAGACAAGGCTACTCAGAGCCCCATCCAACCTGGCCTTGAACACATCCAGAGATGGGACATCCACAGCTCTGGGCAGACATTTCCAGTGCCTCACCACCCTCACAGCAGAGAATATTTTCTTAATACCTAATCTAAACATACTCTCCTTTGGCCTAATACAATTTCCTTTTCCAATCACTATGTGCCTTTCTGAAAAGTCTCTCTTCAGCTCTCTTGTGGGACCTTTAAGGTACTGGAAGGCTGCTTGTAGAGCGCCCCCAGAACTTTCTCTTCTCCAGGCTGAAAAGCCCTGCTCTCTCAGCGTGTCTGACAGGCCTCTCCAGCCCTTCTCCGGACTCACTTGAACAGGTCCATGCTTTTCTTTTGTTGAGGGCCGCTAGATACAGCTCTGTTGCAACTTATGTTTGTCTTAGTTTCTTGCTCCGGCGCTGTGCCGGGCCGCCCGGCCACCTGCGCCTCCGCCTTCCTCTCCGCTCCGGCTCCTGGCAGGCAAGTACTGCGCTGTGCACGGGCGGCTGTGCCCTGCTGGCCCTCAGCTCCCTGCTGGCCAGTGCGGCTGTCCTGCTGCCCGGAGGAGCCTGCACCCCTGTGTGTATTCCCAAATTGATTGATCCACGAAGTTGTGTCGTCCCCGTTTCCCTCTATGGCTTTTCCCCGCCTATGTTTCAGTCCCTTCCCTGTCAATCCCAGTTACCCAACCCCTCGTTCCACCTCTGTTCCAGCTCCTTCTATGTCTATCCTCCCCAGAACCAATTCTGGGACCCCTTCCCTTCTCCCGCTTACCCTGATTTGTCCCGAGACCTGTGACCCAACCCTTCAACTCCACCCTGACTTAACCCCATTGGATAATGTGTTGTACCCGCCCCTTGCTTTGTACCCCTATAAAGTCCTGTGCACACAGCTGGGATGCAGTTGGCCTTCTGGGCTGCAAGCGCAGTCTCGTAGGTCATAATTGAGTCTTTCTCTTCAGGAATCCAGTCTCGATCCAGTCTCTTCCTAGCCTGTATTCATGCTTATTGCCTTTCCCCAGGTGCAGGACCTTGCACTTGGCCTTGTTGAGTCATGAGACTCACCTGACCCCACCTCTCAAGCCCCTGAAGGTCCCTCTGGATGGCATCCCTTCCTTCCAGCGTGTCACCTGAAGCACACAGCTGGCTGTGGTCAGTGAACACGCTGAGCATGCTCTCACACTGTCTGTGTCCATGCTGTCAACAAAGATGTTAAACAGTGCCGGTCCCAAGAGCAGGGCTGGTGTTGTGATTGTGCCTGTCCCAACATGGGATTGTTGGTTCTTAATGTTTTTACTTCACATTTTACTGAAGTTCCTTTAACTTTCCCCCTTTTTTCTATGCCTTGAAAAAGAAAAAGCTGATTTTTCCAGCTTTTTTAAAACTCTCAAGTTTTTCTGTTGGCCCACACATTGCTAAGGGGCTTTCATTCATTTTTTTGCAGTAATTAAAGATCATCATTTCGGGCTTGTTAAATGTATATACTGGAGACACTGACAATTCTACAGTAAGAATATATCACACCTAAATGTGTTTACTGTTGAGTTTAATACAATATATTTCCTGTTCATGATTATAGAACACAAAAATTTTCACTAGGAATGAAAATTGTGTCTTAATCTCAATTAGTTAGAGTAAGCTTCCCATTTCAGGAGCATGTGCTGGCATGGTGAAGGTTCAGGAAAGTTCAATTTCACAAAGCCAAAGTAAAAGAATAGACCTTGAATATTCTGGCAAGATTTTAACACTTTAGAAAAATGTTAAAGTATTCCTTCCACTCTTCCATATCAAACAGGATAAATGTTATACCTTGCTATCCTATTCCATGGAGACTCTTTTACAGCAATTCACAGATTTCTTCTCACTTCAGTCTCTCCTGTTACCTGTGTGTTTTCAGGACATGTCCAGGCTTTCATTCTGTCAGAGAATCAGCACATGAACAGGGCTTCCATCTAGTCCACTAAGATGAGGTGCAAGTATAGGTCTATAAGATGAAAAATACTGCATAAAATTCCTCTTAATTTGAACAAATGTTTGGATTGATATGAAATAAAATATTTACTTAGGTTTTGGACATGTTTTAAATTCCTTTAAAATGAATAATGGTGATGTTCATATGGAAATACATTTTGAAATAAGTTTCAGTTTGAATTACCAACTTTTTTTCTCTTTTCTCAGATATTTTGCCAGTCCTGTCTTCCTTTTTTGGCAGGCTGAACATTTTTGAGAAAAAATGCTTTCAAAAACTTTCTTGTCCTCTTGTTTCAGTGAAAAAAGTCATCCAAATTAATTGCTGTGCAGTAGAATCCCCATTAATCGGACCTGTGGGGAGTGTGCTCCTTTTTACCTTCCCCCTCTCCCTCCCTCCATTGACTAGATGTTCTTTTGAGGAATTTCTTATCTGCAAACTAAAACAGCGTGAACGCCTCTATTTTCTTAAGGCCCTCTGCCTCTTATTTGTCTTTTCAAGTGGGATGAAATAGTCCTGGGATTCTGGCAAGTTAACACAATTCACTAAAGCTTTCTTTAAAGGTCCTGTTTACCTCTTAAATTCTGGAAATTATCAAGGGTCCAAACATGGAGACACTTCTGCACTTCTGCTTGGGATTAAGACACACATGATGATTATATTCTTAGAACAGTTATTATTTCCAAACTTGCTGAACCCTGCACAACCCTGACACTCTGAAGGGCCAAATTTCTGTCTGCCATATGAGAGTGGGAGAGGAGAGGCAGTACCCTGTGGTGAAGGGGAAGGACAGCAGGATATGCTTAACCTCGGCTGGTGTGGTGGGAATGAGGTTTGTAGCCTTGACACCGTCAGCCCTGCCTCACAGCTTCAGCCCTGTGGCTACTGTCCCGAGGATCCCGGCCAGCCTTGTCCCCTGGCTGCACAGTCAGGCGCAGCCGTTCTCAGCTGCAAGCAGTCCTTGAACGGTGGAAAGCAGAGAGGCTCTCTGCTCTCCAGGCTCCCGACCCCTCAGCGTCGAGGTTTGAAGTAAAGGTCCAAGAAGGCGCATTTGCAGAGATGTTTATTCTTCTCAAGGGAGTGCAAAAGAGAGAGCAGGACCCCAAAGCCTAAGCTTTTATCCGGAGTCCTCCTGGGAGTGTTACCCTCCAGGGTACCCTCCAGGGACAAGTACAATGAGCCAGCCAGGGATAAACCAAGACCATTGTGGGGGTTAACAGGGAGATACTACTAGAGGATAAACAGCTTAACCAACTCAATATTAATTACCACACAGTCCCATCCTCATTTTCCCTTTCAGGAGCCCAGCTGGAGCACAGCCTGCACTCATTATTGCTCCCCTCCATCTCTACTCCAGCATGTTGGAAATCCTCTCACTCCTCCGTCCCTCAGCGGACCCAGAATCATCCTCATTCTCTATTTCGTCACTCCTAAATCTCATGGCAGCCACATGTCTCTCCCACTGGTGTCCAGCTCAGCTTTCTGTCACTCCCTGCCCTGATCTTTGTGCCCAGGCATCTCAGCTGCTGCTCTCCAAGCACCTCGTGCGGAGCAGAGCTTGGGCTGTGGTGTCTTATGGTGAATGTATCAAAGGTGAAAACTTTGGACTTTCTAAAGCCAGATTCTTTTGTCCTTTCGATCCTCAACATCTTTTCTACTTTGCTTTAAAAAAGAAAATAGCTGAAAAACAGGGATAGATTCTCTGTGAATATGTTGAAAAACACATCTTTCATTTTATTTAGAGCAGAACACCTTAAAAAAGCACTCAAAAGTACTTGTCTCATTTTCTCAATTCAAACAGCTAAAACCTAGTAGTGCTGACCTATAGTATGCAAGTGGTATTTGATTTCCTTCTCAAAAATATTAGATATTTAATCCAGCAGACTGCAAAACGTTAACAGCTGTGTTATGCAGATACAAGGCATTGCTATTGTGGTGGTGCAGGCCGAGAACACTAGATGGTCCCTGTGATCCAGGTTTACACTTCAGAGCCTCCATAGTTTTCTCAGCAAGTACAGTCATGCCATATCCTTGCAGCCAAGGGGAAAAAAACCCAAAGTTGGCTATCGGAAGTTACCACCCAGAACCACATCAAGAACTGCAAAAGTAGCCATGATGGTTTTCTCAGCCTTTATAACTAGGGAGCGACGTGGCACTCTCAGTCTCCCAAACAGAGCAGCACAGTCCTTCGGAAAGTTCCTCAAAAACATTTGGCCAGAGGTTTTCCCTGAATTCGGATACACCCTATAATACAGAGTGGCAGTTAGACTGAAAAAGGATAGATGAAAAAAAGAGAATATAAAAATACAATAGAGAGGTTTTAAAAGTAACAGTATGTGGGGTTTTTCCCCCACTCTCATATGCATAAGTTTGAGGCTGTGCAGCACAAGGTAAGGATTTAATTAAAAAAGCAGCAGCTGCCCTTCTTGTTTTCAGAATTAAAGCCATGAAATGAATAAGAAGTCAGTTGAGCCTATTTTATTGTACAAATGATCTTTTGGCCATGTTTTCAAGTCAGATTTATTTGCAGAGATCCCACTCAAGGTTTAAAACACTTTTTTTCTGGTATCACCTGTTTTTTGCCATGTGAGAAGTCCTAAAAGATTGTTATTTTTCAAAGCTATAGTCCTTATAAAAATCAGATACAATTTCCATTCAAAGTTATTCTTGATCTCAATTGCACTGTATGTTCAGACATGTTAAGTGTCTTCAAGAGTTAATAGAGAATAGGTATGCTAAGTCAACCCTTACTGAAATTTTCCAGATATACCAAGTTCTGTTAAATGGGTGACCATCAAATTTAACAGAAAAAGTCAGGCAGGAGGAGCCTGGAAAGAGGTGAAAAGGACTGCTGCCTTGCCACTGTGAAAACGAAGGAGCCAGACTGATGTTATTGATGAAAAAAAGGATTGGCTATGAAAGCAAGTGTCCCCCCCTTAGCTTACTTGGGAGTGAGGAGAGTCAGAAAATGAAAGGAATTACTTCTATTTCCTTGTGGTGTGAGTATCAAAACTCAGGGAGGATGGTGAACAGTGTTGTCAGTTCCAGCAGCCTGTCCCTCTCCTGTTTCCCTAACTCTCTGTCAGCCACATTCCTCTTGCTTGAAACCAGCCCTGCACACCATAGACACACTCCTGCTCCTCTGCCTGAAAGGGAGGAGGGCTGGGCACCAGCTCCAAGCGCCGTCTCCAAAATTTTGGATTTTCTCTGGCTCAGGCTGTGGCCAGCGTGGATGACTTTGACGTGAGCACCGCAGACAGGGAAATGTCTCTCCTGGAAGGAGCTGCACCCTTCTGCCACAACATCAGTAGCCTCACTAGCAGTCACCACAGACACCCCAGATGGAGCACCCGCACTCCCCCAAAGGTGATGGGTACCTTGGACTCTGTAAGTACCAACAAAAGCTGAGATTTCCTCACGGACAACAGTAAGGTCTCTTTGAACTTGGGAGAGGAGAAATTGCCTTGGTCAGCATTATGTCTCCAAGTCTGGAGAACTGGAAAATATATGCTATATCCTGCCACCCCTTTTATGATCCATCTTCACAAATAGTTCAGCCAGAAAGTACAACCTACATCTGGGAGATCTTTTTCAGTTAACAATTTTGGTCACATTATATGCAGCTTTTTTATGTTACAATCCTAAAATTGTGGCCTGTTTCTTTCTTGGCCCATGTCACTCTTCCTCTGATTATTTCCTCTCACACTACCCAAAAGCTTTTTCCGCATAAGACCTCTCCCTACATGCTGTTCATGCCTCCTGCCAGCTCATTGTTGTCCTTTGCTAATGAGTTGACTGCGGCACCTTCCTTCATGAATCATGCCTCCATCATCTTACCCTGCTAAGAGTAATTCTTGACCCTTCAGGTGTGTTGATTTTGCTGCCTTGCCCTAGTCCTGATTGCCCTGGCATTGAACATCTCTGGTTTCTCACCACCATCCAGTGAGCACACCCAGCTAGGAGGCACAGCACTCTGCATATCCTGCTTGAGGATGCTTTGGTTGGTCTGTAGGTTGTTTGCATTACTTGCTGGGTAGGAGCTTGGGAAGGCCAGGGAGAAAACACATAAGCTGCTTATCTCAGGTCCAGTAAAAGAATTTCAGGTGGGCCATAGGATAATGAACCGTAGTGGAAGCTCAGGTGGTACATGGCATTTCAGAAAGAACACAGAAGCTGAATCACCATTATTATTTATTATAGTTGGCAGGTTTTCACATTTTCACATCAAGTCTTTATCCTCTAAATCTACATTTGGTTCATAAGTGCATCACCACTTGCACCTATTTAGGACACAACCACTACCGTGCAAATACACTTTCCCATACATGGTGCCTAAGAAAACATAGATGCTTTTATGTGTATCTCTAGATATTTTTTCTCTGACAGGGAAATTGCTAGAGTATCATTAATGACAAAAAAATAGCTTCTAGACTTAATTTTAGAGGTTTTGTTCACCCATGGTAGAGTATAAGTAGTTTCAAACATCTTTCCAGAAGTGTTCAGCTATCTTACATGTACATAGACCATACACTCACAGACACACACATGCAGACATACACCAACACACTTTATACAAAATCTAGACAGTCACATTTTGGGGGTAAAAGCTTCCCATTTAGTCAGACATAACCTCAAATCTGTCTGTATGGAGCTATTAAGTTCTGACATCGTTGTTGCAATCCTGGTGACTGCTGGACCCTCATCACCAGGATCTCTGAAATGGAGGCAGCAGAAAGAGTCGCTCAGTCATCCAAGGAGAGGGTCAGGCATCACAGGGCTTGCCACAGACTTCACAAACTGAGCTTAGATGTTGCCTCCACCTGTGCACTCCCTCAGGACATTACAGCTACTAGGCCCTAGAAGAAGCACACCTGCGCCTCTGTATCACAATGTCCTAGTTTTAAAGGCACGTTCTTTTTGCCAGCTCTCTTTATTTTATCTGGAAATTAATATGTGGATGTTCAATAGGAACCTGTTGAATGCTGAAAGGCCTCATGGTTGTAATGCTGTAACAGTTGCAGAATGTTATCCAGAGGACCTAGAAAGGACCCAGTGCACTAAACCATTCTGTTGGTCCTACCAGATGACCTGTCTCAAGATTACAAGGTATTAAACCAACCACGCAGCATTGAGAAATAAATTTTAAAAATTAATCGAAGAATCAGCTGATGTGTCCATGTTGAAAATCAAAAAAAGTTTCAAGATGCTTAAAAACAAATACAAATAAAATACTGATTTCTGTTTTGTGAACGAAGACTCAACTCGAAACTTACTTAAATAATAATTTTTTTTTTTTCAATCAGTATGCTAGAAATTTCAAAATGCTTTATGAATGTGTCCCTGGATTTATAGATTAAGAAAATTTAGGCACAGGGAAAAAGTAGGTGTCCTTTTCTTGAATCTAGATGACATCCTGTTTTTTCCATTCTGTCTTGCCCTAAGGCTCACAGCAGTAAAAATGTACAGGTCTTCAGACTACAAAGCTGTATTCACAGAGTGTAACTCAGACATCTGCAGACTCTGCATCATTTCACCAAGTGTTACCCCTCTGTGGGCCAATTTGCTCATTCATGTTCTTCAACCCTTGCAGGTAAATGGAAGGGTTCTTCAAATGGAAGATAGCAGGTCTTCTTCTAAGGAAGAAGAGCTGTGGTCCTGAAAAATAAATAAATTTACATACTTTCTTTGACTTCCCAAAGTTCAGAAAAATTGTTATAAAAATAAATATAAAATTTTTAATCAGGTCTATTACTAGAAAAGCAATAACAAGAGTTTGGGGATGTAGCTGCAGTCTCAGAGTGCTATTGAAGCGCAAAGTACTAGGGATAATTTGGGGTTAATGAAAGCCATCAGGCTTTACAGAAAAGGAGATGGAAATGTCTGAATCCCCAACCAGTATCTTCCATTCTGTCACAGTTAGGGGAACTAATTTGCTGGTATCCAATCATATCTGAGTTGATGCTACCCTTACCACTGGTTAAGCTCATTAACTGAATACTGTGTGAGGCCTTAGCACTGTGTTACAGTCAGAGAGAAAGATGAAGACTCCTACAGAGATACTCTGGCTGACTTCCCAGGAGCAGCTCTGTAATGTAGTGGTTTTCCCCAATACTGGCCTCTGCATTTTTCCAGCATTTTCTCTTCCCTTCCTTCCACCGCCTACTCTTCTCAGTTTGAGTTCTGTTTTCTCTATTATGTGCTCTCTCACTCTCTTGCTTTCCTCAAGCATTTATTTAATCATTACCTTCATTTATCAGCTGCCCAGGAAATTTCATCCAGTCCTCCCTCCCTTCTCCTCATAAGAGACTAAGGTGGGTAGGAACTTTGCAAGGACTGGATTGATTTCATGAGGGTGTCCCACTTCCCCAGGAAAAGGCATCAGTTGTTCTGAAGGGGAATGCTCCCTGAGATAGCTTACCCCAGCTTCGAAGAGAAGTGACCTGGGATAAGGATGGAGGAATAGCTGTAGGAGGAATGTGGAGCAAGTTCACGTAATTCCACCAACCATGTTGGTTAGGAATATTTTAAGAAAATTAGATGGGCCTAAATCCTGAGGTACCTCCAGTCTGAGGAACAAATACGAATTATGTTAGAATAAAGTTGGTCCCTGATGAAGATACCTTGTTGGTTTTGCTTTCCCATAAAAAACAAAGCAGCTATAGCAACAGGGCTGAGTGCTTCTTATTTTCATTGCTGCAGGGATATCCAGCAGAGAGAGAGAATTTAATATTTTAAAGTATCATTCTTTCTCTCCACCTGGTTTTGCCTTTTCTCAGAATTTCAAAGAAACTGCTGTTATTTGGTAATCACATTTTTCTCACAGATTCTGGTGATATTTACAGAGTTGTGCCAAAAGGCCCCTTCATCTGATAGCATATTATCAATTATCTCTGTGTTAATTGCCAAACGATTACTCTTCCTTCTTGGCACCTTCCTAAATATTTCGCCAAACATCCTGAAGACAATAACCCTCATTGTGACAAATGTTGAGCAGGCTGGAGGGCTCTGTTGTTCTTTCTCAAGATCCTGTCATAGAATCATCCTCCAATGCCCTACAGTCATCCACAGTCCACTCCCACTCATACTCTGCTTTTCCAAGTACAGTTTCCAAGCCCCCTGAGACTCCTATGCACATTACATGCATTTCTTACCTCAGCATGCAGCACATATTATTTTTGGTGATGAGACTAAGACAAAAGAACACACAGTTAACAATTAAAAGTGCTCTTAGTGCAACACAACATCTATATAAAAGCTTCCACAGTGATTTGTGTGTGTGTTTATAATTAAGGCCAGGCTGATTCCCAAGGCTGACTCCCAATCTCTCACCTTGGGAAAAGTGAACTATATGAAGCTATGTGTCAAATAATCAGCAGGGTTTTTCAGTGCTGGGATATGATCTGAGTTTTCAAAAAATATTGTCTAAGAGATTAGGGGTTAAAGGAAAAAACATGAAAAATGGTGCTAAGAAAATGTTCCTGCCATACAGTCAAACTGAAATTAACTGAGGCTGAAGATGTGGGAAATCACTGGAGCTTCAGTGTGATTTGCATTCATTTGAATCTTTATTTCTTAAATTCTTTTTCTTTCCCTGGTAAATGCAGAGCTGTAAGAATTGTTAGATCTGAGATAGCTTTCTGAAAAGGGAGAAAAGCTCTGACAGAGGACATGTCTTTCTGTGTCCCTTGCCTTGGCTCTGCTCCACTGTGTCCACGTAGTCAGTGGGCTGCACACCAAAAAAAAGGAAGGGAGAGGAGGGGAGAAGGAAGGATAGATGGAGGGAGGAGCCGAAAAAGGCAGTCACTTAGATGAATAATTTTTCTTCACCCCATTCTAAGGACAGGAAAAACAATTCAGGAAAAGCTGCATGAAGCAGGACTAATTCCTCTCAGTCATCCTCACTTCTCTCCAGTCACGGTTCTAGCAGCGGGCCAGACACCAGCACCAGTGTGGCCACAGGCTTGGCTGAGCAATCCCAGCCCCTGGGAGCAAGACAGCCTGGAAGCAGGGGAGGAAGAGGGGTATGGATAGCTGGGAAAACAGTTCCAAATTTTGTTTCCAGAGATCTGACTATTTTTTTTTTTTATTTTTTTTTCCTTTGTGCCTTGGAGGAATGGTGCTGGCCATACAGCTTCTGGATTAGCTTCTCATTCTCATCGTCTGGGATGACTGACTGCAAAGGACTTCATGTTTTTTATTTTATTAAAAGGGGAAAAAGAATGACTGCATATTGCTGTTGTGACAAACTACTTCCACAGACACACAGCCAGCCCTCTCCTGCTGCATGAAACAAAAATGCTTGAAGAAATGGAGCTTGAAGAAATGGAACTACTTCATAGTAGTAGTTAAAAGAAAAGCTGCAAAAGGAAAAATCTGGAGGAATTCCTTTCTCCCCCTGCTTCCTCAGCCATGTACTCACTTGCAAGTGACTACAGGCTTGCAGCAGAGACGTGTTTTCTTGGGAAAGGTCCCAGCAGGCTGATTGGGTGGGCCACTGCCCTTTGAATAAATGCCAAATCCAGCAGTCTAGGAAAAAAGAAACTTATAAAAAAATTTTCTGCTTCAGGCCTAAAATAACAAAAACTGGAATAGATATCCTGGAGGTAGAATTGTGGGGGTTCAGGCAGGAAGGCAGGTGTAACCAAGATTTTTTCCACTCCCCTATTCGTCTGAAAGTTCTTCTTTCCCATTAAAGTTAAAACTGATTTGCAGAGCTCTGTTTCTCTTGCATTCAGTAACATTTTTCCCAGAAGAACCTGTGCAAAGCAGTTTTCTAGAGCTCAGCAGCAGTGCATGTGGCACCCGTCCCCTCTGCAACCCTCCTGCCACTGTAGCTCACCTCAAAGCAGCCCTCAGACCTCTCTGCTCTGTGCCTCTCACTAGGGAATGTGAAAAGAAAATATGAGTGGATAAGTAAGCAGCAGCTGAGGAGTCTTAGAAAGAAAACACTGACCGCATATTCAAAATGCTGAAATTGAAACATTTGGCAGCAAAATTATCTGTAACTTGATGATCTAGTCTGATTCTAGATAGTCTCATAGCACAGGAAATATTCTGAACACTGAATTGACCTGTTTCTGGTGCAGTCATTATTTCAGCCTGGAGTAGTTTATTGAGGTTACATGGCCTTCCTGCTTCTTGCCTTGTCAATTGATTTTGGATGGACAGGAAACCACTTCATGATTCTTCAAGGTTCAGATGTTTGCTATTGAGGATTCTTTTTCTAACATTTTTATATACAGTCACCTATGGAAAAGAGGCTGTTCCATAGTCATAATCAGTAGGGACTGGCACAAAGCAGACATGCACCCACATAATTATAGGTAGGGACACACGTGTATTTATAGGACCATGCAAATACCTAGGACATGCTCTCATAAAAATTGTGTTTCTCAGTTCTTTGTTCTTAGCACTTTAGACAAAGACCATTCTAACTGACAGAATATAGTTGTTGGAATATGGGCCAAAATAACTGTCATAAAAAATCTGCAAGTTCAAGGATGGCATGTAAGCCATATATCCTTATAACCAAGGTCAAAGGAGGCAATGCTTGATCCTTCCTTGTGTTGAAGGAGAAACCTGTTCTTATCACAGTTTGTGGCATTGGATTAAGAAGTAGGTACTTCCTAGCAGAAGGCAGGAAGAGGAGCAGGAAGCAGAGCTATCATTGTCTTTCACACTTTTCCAGATTCCTACTAATTTTGGGTTTTTTTCTGCCAGAGAAGCTGGAGGAGAATACACTGTTCTTAAAGTCTGTTTCTATTAGATTCAATTGCTTTATTTCAATTTCTTCTGCTTTCCATCTATTTTTACTGTTCACACAAATACTCACATAAAGCTTATATAAAACCTTCAATTTTTAAATTATGTTTAAATTATTTGAATGTGTATTCTCAACATGGAGAAAGAGAAAATCAAAAGGCTGATGTATTGAGCTTTTTTAGAAAACGCTGATAGAATGAGCAAATCTGCTCTCTGTATTATTATTTGTGACTAATTACCTGATTTTTTTAATCATGAAAGGAAACTCTTCTTGCTGCAGAAGCTGTGCAGCTGAGGATTTGGTATAAATCCTTGGTATGGACTTAGTGGGTTCATATGAGGTACATACCATACTGGCTGCTGAGGAATTAAAAGCAGTGACTCCTTAGGGCTTCTGGTGAACCAGCTACAAGAGACTGTTACAATACAGGGGCTGCATAAAAATCAACTGTCCCACGTTGTTGCATGAGTGAAGCAGAGTGTGTAGGAAGGTGGATCAAGTGAATTAAACAGACCCCTTGCCCACAGATGGACAAAGGAAGGTTTGGACAAGAGGGAGCTCCCCACTGCTGCCGTATTTTGGTGAGTCTAATTGCCATGACTGGCACTGTGGTCCAGAGAGATCCGAGCAGACTGGCCAGAGTCTATTTGGAATTCCCACCCTGTCATTTAGGAGTGCTGTATTTGGCATGCAGAGGCTGAGGCCTGAACTCTTCTGGTCGATCCTAAATAGCTTTTGCTACTGACAGCCACGTCACGTCTCCTGCCCCAGCCTGCATTTTTCAATTTCAGAAAATTCCCTGTCATCTTCATCCCACAGATCATTGCCTTGCTTCAGCAAAGCACCTGGAAAATATTTTCCCAATAGGTCTGTTTCATTAGACAAAAGTCACATCTCTAAATTAGATGTTAACTTGTTTTGCAGTTGGTTGTGCTTTAAAGACACTGCCTTAACTTCTGTTCTAAACAGCCTACAGTCTAAACTAGCATGGAAGGCAGACAGTTCCAGAGCTGCTTTGGGAAAAAATGATAGGCACAATGAATGTATATACAACAGGAGATGAATGATCCTCACAGACTAAATTTAAAGTGCTTTTAAAGCTGGGAAATTTGAACCTATTGCATGGACTTTCAAAGTGGTCCTTAGCAAAAGGTTAAATTTTCAGTATAGTACACTCAGTTATTCTGGCAGCATTACACTTTCTATACTTCTGCCAATAGCTGAATTTAATTACTGTTGCATTTATGGAAACACTTACTAAACTAGAAGAGCTACGCATGAATTCCAACAGTTTCATATAAAGTGGAGCAAATGCAGAGATGTTGGCCTATGGAGAGAACGTAGAGAACTCTAAAACAGAACTTTTCATAACTGCCTCTAAGTTTCATTTCTTCCCCTCTCTGGTTCAAATTAACTTTAGCATGCATGAAAAAATGCAAGGAAATTGGAGAAAAGTAAAAAAATTGGGGAAATAAACTCTTCTGTCCATTGCAGTAGAGTCAGCAGTCTCTCCCATGTTGTCAATCGGGAAGGAAAGGGTGCTGAAGTTTTCAAGAGCAGCAAGGGTGTACCCCCCTCTTACAGAGTCTCTGGCAGTAGGTTTGTGTAAAGTACTAAGAGCAGGCATCTTGCTCATTCATCTTCAACCCAAATACCAGCTGCATCATCTCATTTTCCCTCCCATTCAGGAGGTGAAATGGCTTGTGCAGAGCTCCACAGTCACAGTCCTACAACCTAAGAGGGGGGTTCCTAAAAACTTCTTTCTGATAAGGTCATATTTTTATAGATTCCCTTTTGTTCTCTACTCGTCTGGTATGCACAGCCTGTCCTACAGCTGAGTGTCTGACTTTTTAATTGGTCTCCATGTTTACCCTGTGCTTGACTCATGCAGTGATGCAGTTACCACCAGGGAAGGGGATCAGGCAAATAAAAGCACTTTCATTTAATTTCATTTTCAGTTGTTAATGGAATAAAGAATTGCTACTTGATAAAGTAAAACCTTAAAGATGCTATTCTCTGTGGATTTAGGGAAGACAGATTGTACTTCTTTGACATTTCAAACATCAGAGGAACTAAGGTAGACTGATAACACAATTAAAAATATTATTTTCATTGCTGGCTTGAATTATACATATTATGGATCAATTATTCCCAGTACTGAGTCAATAAAAACATGGGAAAGGTTATTTCTTAACGTTGATTTTAGCTGGATTTAAATCAACTTAAGCTATGACTTCAATTCGTTCTGGAGTACAACTCAGTCACTCTACAGGAAAAATTTAGTCTCCATGAGGAGTAGAAAGTTTTTTGGGGTTTTTTTTGCAATGCTATTACTTCTTTTTGTAATGACTTAAAGCTTGTGACTGAAATAGTAGAACAAAATCACAGAGTGCTAATATCAGCATATGTGAAAGTGCTTCATGCCAGCAAGAGGTTAACTAGATTTCAAGAGAAGTTTTTCACACCATTAGGAAAAGTAGTGACTGGAAATTATTTTCTTTAAATCTGAGAGCCATTACAAACAAAACAAAGTAAAATAAAATGAGACAAACAAAACAAACAATCTCCCCACCCAAAAACAAAAAAAAAAAAAAAAAAAGGAAGAAAGTAATAGAGAAAAGGCTGTAGTGAGGTGGAATAGAAAAATGTACAGAATTGAACTGTAAGTGATGATACTGCTATGGGAACATATTAATTAAATATTTTGAATAAATGATTTAGGTATTAAAATATTATCTCTAGTGCAACCTGATTGGGTTTTTAGAACCTTTAAAATTATGCATAGGTGGCAGCTGGCAAGCAAGTTCTCATTCCTCAGCTCCCAGATAGGAATTAAAATTATTTCCAAATTATAATATTGAACAAAATTCTTCTGTTGTAAAAAAGGCTGCAGATAACTCTATAGATGTCCATTTTAATCAAGCTGAATTTTAATGTGTGAAAACTTTACAAACTGTCATTATATAAAAAAAAAAAAAGCTAGCCTCAAGTTGTTATTGTCACTTTAAACAGTCTACTGGTAACTATCAGGATGGGAAGAATTCCAAGCACCCCGATAATTCTTTTTCTTGGTTTTTCCAGTGTTTCTAATTCCAGATTTTAAGTGAGGCTGACAGATTTGTGATTCCTTATCTAAAAGTATTGCTATGCAGCCATCTATGAATATAGGTTCATAGAAGAGTTAATATCTTTTATTAGCATATCCATGGTAAATATAAGTTGGGAAATGTTAATTTAATCAATTTAGTCAATTTGAGGAAGGAAGGATAGCTGCTACCTATGGAGAAAAAGGATGTTACCACAAAATGAAATAGGAGTATTTTACCTACATATATGGAGCACTGAGAGGAAAAGAAAAGGTAAATGTGTATCAATGAACAGTTAAATGTATGTGAAGGATAAAAAAAATTGAAATGTGCTGAAAAGTAAATATCTCTACTGGAGTTCTTGAATATGACAGACAACACCCTCACAGACTGCATTTCCCAGTCATGTCTTTCAAAGAGATTTTTGCAAACCTTCCCATCAGCCCCTCTCAAAGATCAGAACTGATAGATCAAAAATAGATCACCTGTATTTTGAAAATACTCTCCCACTGGCTGATGTATATTCCTGTACTTGCTTTTCTGAGTTCATACTATTTAATGTACAGCACATGCTTGGTGTCTGGGACAATGCTCTGTAAGGACATTTAGGGAACCAGAAAAAGTACATAATTTTTTAGGGAATGTCGTGTGTTTCATGTCATCTTTGTCAACTTTGACATCTTTTGTCATCTTTGGGTTTGCCATTAAAGGTGTTTTATGTGTGCCATGTTTCTATTGCTACTGGCACAGAGCCAGAAATCCCCTCTCCTTTGTAGCACCCAGGTATGGTAGATGCACAGCCATGTTTCCACTGCTCTTTACTGCAGTCTGACAAAGGAAGGCAGGGTGCTCACAATCAAATTCAAAACTCATGAATCCTGTTGGATCAGCAAGATCCAAGTCTCCATATTTCTTTTTAAAGTGAATTCATGAGACAGATTTGCCAGCAAGAGAGAATTCCTAGCCACATGCCAAAACTAATGTTCTTTAAATGTGCTCCTCAAGGCCAGCACACCCATCTGCCAATGGGTTAAGAGAAGATGTGATCTACACAGATCTGTGTCCTAAGTCTAAATGTCTTAGAGCACTTGCAAAGAAAAAAGTTCCCTTCTACTACCACAGATCTCTAACATTACATCTGTTGCAATGAGTGCCTTCAGGAAGTAGTCCCTAAACAACATTTCTTTCTTGACACTTCTGTTCAATTATAAACCTAGTCTTAAATATGGAATTTGTCCTAATTTGGCCAACACTGGAAATCAATTGTACTTTGGAAATATAATAATATTTACTTCTACTCTACAAAAGAAAACAGTTTGCTAAAAAGACAAAGAAAAAGCTAGAACCATCTCAGCTAATGTGGCAATCTGTTGGTGGGCCTCTCTTCCTGTCCCTGTTCTGTACAATTTTCGCTTAAGGATCTCTTGTCACTGTATTCCTTCTCTGGTGTTCTGGGGTAAACACTAAGATCTGTTTTATTTTTACAAGTTATGACATTCACTATACAGCTTTGCCAATGTGTAGACAATTCTGAAGCCACTGCAGATGTAGTCCTGTCACAGTTCATACTCTGATTCTGGCTGATTGATGTACTGATAGCAAGCTCAGTGAAATGTCAAAATACCAGCCCCCAGATGACTGCTTCTCCTATTATAGCTGGAGGCTTAGTTCAGACACAAATTCCTTTGGTGTTGACATCTACCTTTAGAGAAACACACTCTACCTTGAGAATTCCAAATCAGAAAATGTGCTGAATTTTATATAGAGAAACAAGGCATAGGAAGGGATCAACAGGTTCAACGAGCCCAGTTGTCAAACATAAATTACAGTTTAGCATATTTCTATTTCAGGCAGATCTGCATAACAATCACCCCACATGACCCTTCTAAAGAAAGTATTTCCCATTGAATTTTCTGGGGTTTTTTGACTGCTGAAAATATCTTTCCCTATGTCAAAAGCAATATAGCTGACAAGTCTTAAAAATAAATAAATGTAATTCCTCATCTTTCTTTCATTGATGAAAATCACTCCTTATTTACCTTGTGAGGCTTTTAAATGGCTGTTCTATCTGCAGTTTAATTCGGTTATGCCAGCTATGGTACTGAAAGAAGACTCATATTCTGAGACTTCTTTACTTGCAACCTAGTGGATCCCTCTTCAGCAGTTTCTTCTTGTTATGTCTCATGGAGTTTCACAAAGCTGCAGCTCTCTGCAAGTCTCTCTGTAATAACATGCTGCAGGTAATTATTGGTTTCTTGGAATTCACTACCCTCTACTTCAAGCCATAATTAAAGGAATCAAACTTTGGACCAGTCTCTGGAAATCTGAAAATAGGAGTTTAATTTACAAATGTTAGGGTGGAATGGGAAATGAGTGAGCCAAAATCAGCGTACTACAATGCTTACTTGCAATACTGTCAACAGGCCATCCCTTTCGTTTTGGCCACCAAGACTTTTCCAAGGGGTCTTGTTATATATATGGGGTTCTGAGAACAACAGCAGGTCCTCCCAGAAAGAGCAGAGTTCATTTGTTATCAAGACAGAAAGATATTGCTTGGAATTGCATGAAGGTCTGATGTCAAAGGGAGAATATTGACATAAGGAGAACAAATTGTTACAGACAAGGCCTCTTCTTAGACCTGTTCATCAGTGTTACTCACACACTGTGTGCTGAAGTCCACATTTTAAACAAGGATCTGGGAATGTGTTTTGTTTTAAAACAAATGGACACCTTCAGGGATGTGAAAGGGTTATGTGAAAAGATAAGCTTCTGTTGCGCTTTCTGTATCTATGCCACCTTTATGTTAAATGTCTGATTTCAGAAAACTCTCAAAACTTATGTTACCAGACTCCTGAATTGATCTAGGTTCTAGTTCATCAAGTGTGCTTTTAAACCTTTTTATGAAGTTTTTCAGATATGGTCTATGAATATTTCTTCCTTACCAAGTGCTGGGTTATATTTAATTCTAATAAAATATTGGCATCAGTTTTATGGGATGGTCTGTACAGATGTGGGAAGCTCCACTATGAGATTAGGTTACATGACAAGACAGGCCCAGAAAATTAAGCAGTGCAAATAACCTGGATTGTATTAATTTCATGAGGTTTTGTTGTTTTGTTGGGTTTTTTTAAGTTCTAGTATCACTGAAATTTTTAGTAACTCTCAGCAAATGAAAGCATAACCTTCTTAACTAAAAATGGAGTAAGATGCTTACCTAGATACTGATTTACAAGTAATTCTCTGCCTTTCTTCTTTCACCTCTTTCTCACCACTTACTAGCTCATTTCTTCTTCTGTGCCAGTCTCTCAATTGTATACCTGGAGGACATTTTCCCAGTTTTTTGGGATCTAACTAATTTTCTCTTTCCCCTTCCACTCCGCTCCTCTCAGTACTTTTAGATATTTGAGGTTCAAATTAGAAAACCTGTGACATCATGATTTCCCCAGATCTCTCTCTTGCAGTTTTAAATAAAGTGCTTTAACTTAAAGATTCTTCAGTTATTTCTCAGGGCACTTTTTCCTCTCCAGTTTATTCACAGTATGGAAGATCAAGTATGCATTTTTGTCCCTTCCATTTTTCTTCCCCTTCTTTACAGGGTAAAGATTACTTTTTTGCATAACTTTATTTTTTAAATCCATGAAGTCTCTTACTAATATCTAGGATGAAATATCCTCTCCTGTGCATCAAGCACCTTCCCATACTTTTAGAATTTCTCCCAAAACCTTTCTGTAAAAATATTTTTGCTTAGAAATTTAGGGTTATATTTGTAATAGAAACATGCACAGAAGAGAAAATTTCTATCATTTTGTCTCAACATCTTGATTTTCTTTTCCCTTATTTCCTTATCTCCTGTATCCTGCAACAAGAGGGAAGTTTAAGGGCTGGTTTCCTAATCTGCCATTTCCTTCTGAAAATGGATGATTTAACAGAGGAAAAGAGTTTGGGGTGATGGATTCCAACATCCAAGTCTTTGTTTTGACCCTAGGCAAGAATCTGGGTCTTTGTTTCCCACATCACAGCTAAGTGTCAAACTCCACAGAATTATTTTGGATTGCACATCTATTGCTGCATCACCTTTTTCCGTTTCTCCCTTACATTTTTGGTCTGCACACTTTGAAGGGCATGAAACCCCCTGATTGTTCTGGACTGGAATAGCCATCCCCACATCCACTGTGCCTCTTTCCTGACATGAAAATCTCGCGTCTGTGGAAAAGTGGGTAACCTAGAGTAATTAATTTCTGATCTTGGTGAGAGAACTGCTGGTTATATTGGCAAGTGGCCATTTCTTGTGCTTTCCATGCTTGTCCCCAAAGAATTGGGTAACTGCTCAAATGGATGAAAATGTGTAGTCATTTGCTTACTTGATCACCACTACCTGATTACAAAGGTCAGGATGATACCATCAGGGCAATACACATGAAGCTGTTTTAAATATGTTTTTTATTTCCTCAGAACATATTCCATTTCATTTGGGAAAGGTCAAAGCAGAGAAAGAGGAATAAATGAGCACTATGTTAATAAGCTTCCTGGAGCTATCATTTACATTAATTACATGTTTTCTCTGCCTCCTTTGGGTATGCTAACAGAAAGACATGAATTTCACAGGGAATTTCACCTCTATAAGTAATAACATAAATGTTATATGAGAAGGTCTAGAAAAGAAAGTTGGAATAAATAAAATCTCTATAGTTACAGAGCAGCAAAATGGGAGATGTTTATGGTTTTCTTCTAACATCTGACATCCCCACACCCACCTCAGGCTGTAGTTCTCTTTTATTAATGTCCGGAAAACACAGCATTTTCATACATTATAATTTAAGTGCTGCTAATGACTGCTGCTCTTAGGGATTTTATCAAATAAATGAAAACAGGTATTCCTAATCTTTTTCTTTGGAAAACTACTCTGATCAGAGCAATGATCATTAATGTCTGTTTACCTGTGACTGTCTTTGTCTTGGGAGGCTTACCTCCTTCACCCATTCCCATGCTCTACTCACCTAAGTAACTTCCTGATTTCAGTGGAGCTAGTCATGGGACAGAGTCCAACACTCTGCCTTGCAGAAGGACATCTGGAGTTGGTCCCTTGTGGCCAGGTTAATTTTCTTCCCTGTGTTTTCAGGCTTTTCTCACTGTTATACCTCTCACATCTCTTCCCATTTGGATTCTTTAATTTGTTTTTTGAGCTTTTTTAGAAAATTAAGAGAAATGTTACAGAAACAGGCTTGTACAAACCCTTTCCCCAGTGCTATTGCAAGCACTGGGAAATATTCTTTATTTTTCTGCTGCATCTGCACCTGGTTTCAAGCAAAACCTCTTCAGCCCCAGTTGACCAATTTTTAATGCTGCTCACAGCAGGAAGCAATAGTTTGACAGCTGACCCCTTGGTACCATCGCTGTTTCTGCATAAAATTGAGAACTGCCAAACAGAAAGTACTAGGAGAAGAAAATGAGACATAAGCAGCTCCAAAGTTCAAATAAGAAAAGAAGTTGAGGATTTCGAAGTGGAGAGCACTGTTCTTAGGCTGAATATATATGTGTTTATATATAGAGATGTCAAGTCCGAAATAATGCATAGGTTAATTCCCATTAGCAACATTTTATTGACTTGTGTTAAGGCAGTAGGAGGCTGAAAGGATTTGTTCCTCTAACAGAAATGCCAGGCAAAATCCCCATATATGATTTTCCCATACTTCTTGAGGAGACACAGGGTGAAAAGCAAAATGCTCACCTGTGTTCAGGCTTTACCCCTGTGTTGCTGCAAGTACAGGGCAAAGCACAGACTTGTCTGTGGCCACAGCTTCCTGTCCTTCTTCACCCTATAGGCCTCCTGTCAGGTGAAATGGCAGGGATGGACATCTTCCTATGATTTCCTCTTTTCTACTATACAGTTTTAAAGTTTTGTATGGTACAGGTAAATTAGTTGCTCCATAAGAAGTACAAAATTATGCTATGGACTAACAGATAAATTTCAGTGCAAAATTTGACCTGTATTTATTTGTTCATTTTTAATGTTCTGCAATCATTTCAGGAAGCATATGCCTTGGTGGTATAGCACTCTCGTAACTGTAATATTTATATATCCACATGTGCAACACTTTGGTTTGTGTAAGCCTCATCCAAGTGTTAAGGAAGGACCTCACAATACCTCTGTGCTCTGCTAGATACTTGTCTGACCACAGACACTTGCAGAATGAGGGGCTGAATGTCTGGCCAAGTTCACAGGATGCTCCAGTGGCGGAACACAGCCATTACTGACACCAGTTAATGTACTGGTCATTCCAGTTTTTCACTGGTTTCCATTTTTCAGATTCAGTGTCACTGAAAACAATATCAACTCTCTTTTTACAGGCAAAGTAGAGCACCACAAGTTCACCAGCATCTCCCCTCCATCAACTGAACATTGTACAAACACTGTATATGAAAATACAAACTGAGAGATCTTTCTTCACAGTCTTTCCAGGTACCAGTAACAGTGTCTAGTAATTCAGCTACTGCCTCCTTGATTGTGATGATGAAATGGGTTCAACTGATGTTTCTGTATGATGTCAATTATCTTTAAAATTGGTTGAGAAAAGTGGGTTCTCATATTTTTGACTGCAGTAGATTCCCTGCTAGAGACAGTTAAAGATGGGGAAAAGAAATGGACTTTAGGCAGAATAGAAAAGAATGAAGTCTTCAGCTTTTTCATCTCCAGATATTCTAAGCAGGAGGTCGTGTGAGGGGTTTGCAGCTAGTTAGGAAAAGAGTACCCTGGTGTTACTGTGACATTGATAGAAACACACAGCAACACACACAACAGGTGTTCAGGCAGAGAAGAAGAAAGGAAGTCTCTAGTTTATTGTTGACCTCGTATATATAAGTTTCTGGACAGTGATCAGAGATTGGACAGAGAAGTTACCACCTCTCCATCTTCACTGGTCACTTGAGAAGTCCATCAGGTGATATCTTTTACAAAGGAATGCAAACATGATCCTTGTTTATCTTACAATTCATGAGAACTGACTCCACTATACTAAAACAAATCAGAACTCTTATTTTCAGGGACAACATCCTGGCATTATTTAGCTGGCTATAATCACTGCATTCAAGGCATAAATTGGCTGGAGCTTTTGGGAGGAGACTGCAACAGCCTGACCCACAGTACTGACGTCTGCAGGAGGACAATGAAAATCCACAGGAAAATACATCAGTCAGTAGAAGAAGTTCAATAAAAGATAGATCTTCATTCATAATTTGATTCTTCTAATTCTCTACAGGGATTCGGGTTTAATGCCAGATTATAGCCCTGTATTTTTCAATACCAGTATAATATTCTAGCAGTGGTTTTTAATGTAAAAAAGAAGTTAGAACGTTCCTGCGAAAACTATGACAGGAAAAATAGGCAGAGCAAAAGTAAAGCTATTTGAACTCTCCTAAATATTGCAGGCAACTGTGTTCAGAGGTATTACAGAAGGGTTTATTGGAATTGCCTTCAGGAGGGAAATGGGGGGGAAAGTTTTCTTGGTTGCATATTCATAACACTTAAAAAGTGTTGGGATTGGATTGGCTCTAAAGTTGTGCTGTGTTTGATTGGCTTAGAAACTGTAACAGGAGGAAAAAAAGTAGAAATTCCATCCTGCTTTAATCACTGCCCACTCTGAGCTTCCTTAATGACTTCCAGATGCATTCTTTTTATGCTATTGTTTTGGCACAGTTTCCAGACAACTTTTGGGTCTGTTAACAAAAAAGGGGAAAAAGGAAAAACTCTTCCCTCCCCTCTCTTCTAACAGAAAACAGATTTCACTCTGGTTATATAAATGTGTGATGAGCTGGAGAATTAAAATGCCTGTTGCTTTCTCTCTTCAATCTCCAGGAAAATTTCTGATATAAAGCGAAAGAAAAATACTCCTTATAGAGAAAGAGTTGAAAGCAGATTCTATAGAATCTATTGATATCTATGTAAATACCATGAAGTTGGATAAACTAAAAAAGATTAACTCTACAAACATAAATCTCCCCATAATTTTCAGGCTGCTGTCTGTCTCTTCCCTGTTGAGCCCCCTAAAGCAAATCATCTTGCCTCTTAATGTCTCAGTTTCCCCATGTGAAATGGAGACAATGGTGCTTAGCCACAGAATCAAAAATTTCTATGATCTGCATGCAGATGGAAATCACCTTGTAAGGTAGGGTCTAACACACCTAGTGGGTGACACGAGTTGTGATGCATTTGCTAAGCTGGAGAGCAAAACAGCAGTCCCCTCTGCAGTGGTGTGTTTGATACCCTTGCAAGGCTGCCAAGTGTCACATTTGTAAGGTATTCTGTTCCCTTTGGAACAAAAGAACATATTAATGATATGAACTTCTGTCTTTGAAAGCCAGCAAACCATTGCCTCCTCCTTAGGCACCTCACCAGCCCTGCCTTTTCAGCGAATAAAACTCAAGATGCATTATTCTATATCTTTTAAGAGAATTCCACCATTTCTCTACTCAGACATTCGTTCTTCTCCTAACACTGTTGTCCATATCAAAATATCCACCTCCTTAGTTACCATGTCTTCCAGCCCTCCCATCCATGACAGGAGAGGAAGAGGTATTGCTGCATCTTGTGAAAAAGATATCCTTTTATGAGTCCTGGACTGCCTCAAGAAGTCTGGAGTTTAGGTGCTGGCATCCTCTGCACCAGAAGAAATTAATTGGCTACCAAAAACCCCATGGAGTTTCTGCAATGAGCAGGGACATCTTCAACCTAGATCAGGTTTCTCAGAGCCCCATCCAACCCCGTTCCCAGGGATGGGGCATCCACCGCTCCTCTGGGCAACCTGTTCCAGTGTTCCTTCACTCTCTTCATAGAAAGCCTCTTCCTTCTATCTAATCTGAATATACCCTCTTTTACTTTACAATCCTTATCCCTTTTCCAATCCCTGCAGGCCCTGCTGAAAAGTCTGTCTCCATCTTTCAAACCTCCTCTAAGTACTGGAAGGCTGCAATAACGTCATTCCAGAGCCTTCTCTTGTCTGGGATGAACTATCCCAACTCTCTCAGCCTTTCCTCATAGGATTGGTGCTCCATCCCCCTGATCATCTTGCTGGGCTCCTCTGGATCCATCCAGCAGGTCCATGTCCTTCCTGTGCTGGCCCCCCAGAGCTGGGTGCCATGTTCCAGCTGGGGTCTCTCCCACCAGAGCAGAGCAGAGCAGAGGGGCAGAATCCCCTCCCCTGCCCTGCTGCCCACGCTGCTTTGGGTGCAGCCCAGGGCATGTTTGGCTCTCTGGGCTGTGAGTGCACATGGCCAGGTCATGTCCAGCCTCTCACCCACCACCACCCCCAGGTCCCTCTGGGCAGGGTTGCTCTCAATCCCTTCATCCCCAGCCTGGGTGGATACTGGGGGTTGCCCTGACCCAGGTGCAGTACCAGCACTTGGCCTCCTTGAAGTTGGCATCAGCCCAGTCCTCAAGCTGCATAATTACCCTGAAGGTAATTGCTTTGTGTTTCAGAGGGACTTCAAGCAGTAGTAGACTTCAAGCAGCAAGCATTTTTTGAGAATCATCCTTCTCAATTATAAATTATATTTTAAATAATTATAAATTATAAATTCTTGCATAACATTATTTTATTAAAAGTAAAATCAGCTGCTCCTGATAAGCTGGGAGAAGGGTAGTACTTAGGAAAGCTGTCTCTAAAAAAACTTGCAAAGTATTGGCCTGAATTAGACTGAGCTAATGAATTTTGCAACCAAATTTTTTCTTAATTTTAAGATTTTTAGTTGAATAGGTGGATCTGTCTGTTATGAGGTACTGAGAAAGTACCTATTTCAGTATTCAGCACATAACCAAGTGCAAGTCAAAGAGCAGTAACTCTCAGCAAGACAACAAAATCAATGGTACCAAGAGCAATTTTTATTAATACCTTCTTATTCATCAGTTAATCAGTTTATATTAGACAGAGGAGATCTGACAGTTCTTTATTAAATAAAACATTTGCTAAAAAACCACCATTAAAATTACTAGTATTTCTCTGCCATGAAAGTATCTAAAATGGTACAGAGGACATTACAGATATTTAATTGGTAAGAAGAAAAGAATGTTGCCTCCTTCTGCAACTGCTAGCACCAATCTGGATTTAAATGAAATTTAGGTGATAGGCACGGATCTCTTCTGAGGAACTGGCTAAATAATTTCTTAATCCTAGTAAAATATACTCTTTATTATACTTAAATTATAATACTTTGAACCTATATTTAACTGTATCTTACAATATCTCAACATCTATGAAGTGAAAACATTCTTTTTGTCCGTAGAAATATAAATGAGGATGCACCTTTGGATTCACAATGAAGACAAAGTGGGTCTATACCAGAATACCAGACATGCCCAGAAGGATTCTGTACACAGAGGTAACCTGTCAGGTACTGGTTCTGGGCCAGCAAACCTTTTTTGAGCACTTTGTTACATACAAGAATGATTTTGGGGCTGATACCTGGAATAGGCACAGTATCTCACAACTGCTTGGCAGATCATGAGCTGGCATGGGCCAAAAGCAGCCCAGGGACCATTCTGACAATACAGACCATTTATAGTGCCCAAGGAGACCCCTTGTTTAATTTCACCACTGTGGTCATAGCCAGCATGGCCCAGACGTAAAGGGGGATGTAGGAATTCTGTGCACCTCCAAAGCAACACTTGGAATTAATATTTCAGACATCTTTGAGGCAAAATCAGAGGTTTCACATCAGAAAATCCATACCATGCCCTTTGATGTGCATAGGTATTAAATAATTTTGGACAGGTGGTTCTAAGATTCACTTTTCTTTGCCAGATTCTTCAGTCCTTGATCATCAACACTACTGTTGTCAGAAAAATTCCCAGCTCCTGCCAAGGTTGTGCAGTGCTGGGCTTTTTTGGGCAGACATAGAAATAACTCTTTTAATAGTAACCCCATTTAAAATTTAAGAAACTCAATCTATTAAATGTAATAGAAATGTAGGGCTGAGAAATCAAAAAGTCAGCTTAATCTATTTCTTTACTTCTAATCAAGGGCAAATATTTCTAGATGAATGATGACTCATATTTAATATCCTTTTAAAACTTCTGAGAAAATTATTTCTTCCTCAAGAGTGGCAGTAGGTTAGCAGAAAGGCTTTTTTTTTTCTAATAGACAATCCAAGTTTTTTGTCTTCTGAAGAATGGAAAAAATTGCTTGTTCTGCCCCAAATGAAGTGTGAGCAATCTTTCATATGCTGAAAGAATGCAGATTATATATATGTCCATTCAATCTTAATTTCCTCAAAATTAATATGTTAAACTTCTTCCTTACCTTGTTGAATGACTGCTTGCTCTTGGACTCTCCAACTTGTCCTCCATGCATTTCAAGAGTGAAAAAAACTGAGACTTCATGAGTGTGGAAAAATGCTATAGTGCTTCCACACAATGTTTTTATTCATATACTTCTGAATGACGGGCAAAGCTGCAAAGTGGCTGTGCCATTCACTCACACTCAGTTTAACCTCATTTGTATTCCCCAGATCGTTCTCTGAGGTGTTATCACCCACCTAAGTTAACTATTCATTGTATATTTGTGTGTCTGTTTGCCTTCCTTCCTAAACTTACTTTCTTAGTGTTTGTTTTTATTGAATTCCATAGGTTTGCTCCCTTTCTCCAAGTTGTCAAGATCACTCTGAATCCTAGTGATAACGGATTTCAGCCCCTGTCCCCACTCTAGTGTCACACTTAAATGTTTTTTTGTTCTGTTAAATATGTTCTGAGAATCTTGGGCAGAGCAGAACTCACATAAAGCTCTTTCAACATTAAAAAAAAATGCCCTGAATTAAACATTTATAATGAAAAACTATTTATAGAACACCATGTAAATGACATAGTCTGACACTCTCCTACTGCAAGGCTACTTACCCAAACTTAATTTCTAAAACTTATCTCCAGCTTCTTTTTTCTTCATCCTTTATGAATTCTATCTTCAATGATTTCTCATGAATAGGTTGCCCCTCCCTAAAACTAAAGAATTAAGGGCAGTGACATAATGTAGACTAGATGTAGTGGGAGAGTGATTTATTTTATGCAGATTTGGTTTTGGCAGATGTTCTTGCAAAATTTTTCTTAACATCTTCACTCCCTATTCATCTTCCCTCTCTTTGGGAAAGGCCTAATGAGAAATCTCATCCCAGAGACAAAAAAGTAACAGCCCCAGGATATGAGTTACCTTTTCACTCATAGCTGACCTGATACAGCACTGGCAACTCTGCTGGTTCAAGCAGGAAATTGAATTAACTGACTTCCAGAGATCCTAATCAACATACCTGACTCTGTGAAGTGGTGCTTGGTACTGCCGGAAAGAGTTTTTCAAAATTTTTCATGTAAACTTTTTTTTTTTTAATGTTTTTTTCTCAAAACAGAAAATTTCCCTGATAATTAATCAGTTTTACTGTAATATTGGGTATTTTTAAACATTTCAGTAATGGTTTTGCTTACAAATTTAAAAAGTTATTGTTTATAAACCCCCTCCCCCATGTATCATACTATATACTGAAATGTTTTTGTAAAAAAGAGCAATTAAAAATAATTTTAAATACTTTCTTTATAAGTAAAATAGGTGTTTTTAATTAAAATGATGATCACCAAACCAATCAGAAACAAAAAGCAGTATGAAAAACTTTTCAAGTCATGTAAAATGGCATTTACTAAACTTTCAAAAAGTAGAAAATTATTCAGCATTCTTTTCAATTAAAAAAATAAAGTAGTGTAAATACTTATTTTACAACATTGTTTTTACAACATTTTCATTGGTGATCTCATATTTTCTAAAATCTCAATAATTTAAGACACTTCTACACAGAAACGTTAGATTCCCCCTTAGTTTACATGATCTTGAGCCCTGGTGTGCACCTCCTCCTCAAGATCCAGGGGCAGTTTAACAAAGGCTATTCCTAGATTTTGCCCAGGCTTTGTGCTCAGCCTGGATATGGTCTGTCGTTCGTATCTTCCTGACACGTCATGAAGTGAAACAAGGCAGCTTCTCCTAGCAGAGATCCCCCACAAGATTCTTTTTATCCTACTCTGCACAGGCTGTTAGAAGCCCTGCCTCTGTCCTCCATGTGTTCTACAGTTGATTTTTTCACTCTTTTCTTGCAGATATGTGGATTGGAACAGATGAAGTTAAAAAAAAAAAAAAAAAAAAAAAAAAAAAAAAAAACCCACAGGATTTCGGGTTGATGTTGTGATGTTGTGGCAAGGAGCAGGGAAAGTCTTTTAGGCATAAAGGGCATAAGGGCTTAAAGGGGAGAGCAGGGAAGTTTAGACGTTTGCCATTCAGTAAAACTGCTGTTCCGAGTGCTGCCGAGGAGAATGGAGCTCAGACTCCATGTGCTCTCCGAAGAGAAAGGCAAGCTCCGCTATGCCCAGCTGCAAACTGCTTGTTATTTACCTCATGAGCTCAGTGACAAACTGCATCCTGTTCAAGGTATGGAGCTGAGAACTGTCCTCCCCTTTTACATTATTTCTTTGTGATTTTTCAGAAATGTTGGTACCCTCCTAGCACTGTTTTTACAACCGAGCATCTTTGCATTTAAAAACTGAAAGCTTCGGAAAGGCGATAGGTCAACTTCGAACACACAATAGTAAAGAACAGGCAGAGAGGAGAGGGCAAAACGTCCTCTTTCATGGTGAGAAGGAAAATGCCGAATTCTCTGGTGTTCCAAACAAACTCATAGGATGCAGAAATACCATGGGAAAGAATGTTGACAAAATTTATGCTTGTGGGTTAAAGATGCAAACGCCTTAACAAGAAAACTTGCAGGTCAAAAAGCAAAGGATTCCCTTCCCCCCTGCTCTGCTTGAATATTTCTTCCAGGGATTTGAGAGCTGCAGGATGACGTGGAAAGGAGTAATAAAACCCTTCAAGTCTCCGGGTGTTCCACAGCCTGGCCTCACTCACAGCAGCTCTAGACACTTTAGAATTAAAAGTCCCACGGACTGAGTCATCTTGCCTCCCAGCTTCTCCCCTCTCAGAAAGAGTAGGCAAAAGAGGCTGAAAATTTCCCCTGCAAATATGTCGACCTAGCAAGCTTTAGTCAAACCAAAACAGCATTTTTTTATGTCACTGAGGAACTGCTATAAACAAAATTCAGATCCTGAGATCTAGCAATCCTCAGTCTCAGTGTACCCAGCTGTGCCGCTACAAAACTTTCTGTGAAAAAAAAAAAAAAAATAAGAAGAGAAAGTCTTTGTTTTTCCTCCTGACTTCTCAGGTTTTTGGATTTTTTTTTTTTTTAATTTATTTTTTTGGGGTCGGGGAGGTTGTTTTCTTTTGGGTTTTTTTGTGCTCTGTGGCTCTTAATTTGGAATTGTTGACTCTCTTCTTGTCCTGATGGTCACAGGGGACGTACAACATGCATACCATATAATTGGGAAGCGGTTCAGGAAGCTGCCACGTCTGTAGGGCTCCACAAAAGGAGGCGGAGGTTGCAGGAATACCTTCTACTTGACGAACTTGGAAATTCTGGTGCCACATCAGCATGAGCAGAGCCCAGCACACCGCTTTTCAGTCACCACAGAACTGAAATGCACCACAGAAATGGTTCAAGGCACAAAACTGCCCAAATGCCTGCTAATATCTGCCCTTCTGCCCCTCACATCTCAGTCAGCAGGGGATGGTACACACTTTAAACCTCTGTTTACAACAAAGTGTCTAATTCCATTTAATATACTAGGAACTTCCAACCTCTATATCCAAAAGCCTCTGAGTCCTCTTCTCTGTGCCGCAGGGAAGAACTGAGACACGGAGAGACTGAGGATATACCAGGACCATGCAGTACAATTTCACATCCATGTACCTGACCTAACCTGGGAGTCAAACCTCACAGACAGAGAGAGCCTATGTTGCTTCTACCCTAAGGAGCCCCAGGTCCTGATGGCTTCTGGTTCAAGAATTAATTCAGCAAGGTCTGTATGATGTTGCAACTGCCATGAAGATATAAATGTCATTCTTAGCTGGCTTTGGTTCCATTGTGCTCATATCCTGAGGAGCCAGCATACAGGAAACTCAAGCATTTTTGTTCTAGAGGTTGGGAGAAGGACTTTGAGCCACATGTATGAGATGCTTTACCTGGGTTTGGGCCCACTGGGTAGTGTTTTAATCGAGTGGGTTCATTTATAAACACTGAAGTGTATTTGCAATTGTATGAACTATGAAGAGGTGATCCAGGAGAAATTCATGACTGTATTAGCAAGGCCAAACAGTGACCACCTGTACAGACACTCCCTGACTATGATAACAGCACAAGCATGAGCATCCCATTTATCTGCTCAGCCTGTAAAAGTAGCAAAGTATGAATTAAAGAAAACCTTTGATTTGTGCAACTTTTTACAGCTATGTAACCATGTTAAAGCATGAGTGTGTGTTCACAGAGCCATGGCTCTACCTGTCTCAGACATGGTGTGTTTGAGGACTGAAGAGCTTGCTGAAGTGTCTACTGTAAAAAACATCCTGGCATCATTTGCTGGTTATTAAGATTTATTATCATGTGTACTTGATCTGGGATGTTGAAACGTGCAGAAAAATAGAGAGACATATAATAACTTATCAGGGACTATAAAAAACTTATGTTGGGAGGAAAAAGGAGAAACAAATAGCAGAATTCAGAGAAAAATGTAAGAAATAAGTGGTTTCCCCAAAATGTAGGTTTTATCTAGGCAGAAGCAAGCTGATTTATATGTTTAAAGGTGTAAATCAATGTACTCAAGTACCATTTTTCAAATATTTTTTAAAAGTTTGAAGGAAACCACAAATACAACTACAGAGTGTTGGATCGTCTAGAAAATAAATGCAATTATGGACTTTCCTCAGTTGGTGACTGATGTTCAGTTATCTCTTTTGCCTATTCCTAGTGCACTTTTGAATCATGTAAACATAATCTTCTTACACGGGGAACAGAGGTAATTTCCCATTTTCCAGAATGGATATGACTGAATAATTTACACATTATTTACCATACAAATTCTGTGATTGTGTGAACTGTGGAATGAAGTGTGTGCACAAATCCAACTGATGTCTAATCACTCTGTATTATATGCTTACTATATAAACATCCATGTTTATGTGCTGAACACTGCTATGAACGTAGAGCACTGACATCTATTTTATGGCAAAAATCAAAGTGGCATGAGGTGGCTGCAGTGTCTTGGCAGGACAGCAGCCATCCAACTCTGCTACATTAATAGGCCATCTCTGATAGAGACCTACAGCGCTTAGATGCCAGGGTAGAGGAAATATTTCTTTTTCTGGAACTACCTCTAGCTCACTAATGAACCCCACAGGTGGCTATGCTGGTGGTTTCTAGTCCCTTATGTGGTTAGGCTCAGTGTGGACAGCTTAAAAAGCCCATCATGTCAATGACTGGCTCATTCAGCCTGAACTATTTTTGTTGGCCTTAGAGATACTGTGGGATCTGTGCAACCTCAGCAAAGCCTATCCTGAAGTAGGTGCTTAAGAACACCTACAGTTCAGACCGGAAAAAGAGATGGTATGTTTGTTTACATAAAGTTTAGCACTGGCAAGCTACCATCTCTACGGTCTTTCTGAAACTGTTTATCCAATTTATAAGATTTTTGTTCTTAATAAAGAAATAAAACATATTATACACATAATTTAGAAGAGTGTTTTATGGCTATAAAGTCAAGCACCCAAACTCAAAAAGCTGGAAGAACTAAAAATGCGTGGAAAATATTCAGAGTCAAACAAACTGGTATTTTCTCTTCAGAAATGTTTCAGGATACTTAACATGGCTCTGGACAGATTGTTTTAGACTAGCTGCAAATTTTTGTTGGAAACTGAAATTTTGATTCATTAATGCAATATTGCCTCACACCATTTTTAGTGCTCCACTCATAATATCCCATTGTTAGCAATGTATTTCTTCACACTTCCTGATTTTCCCCACTAGAGATTTAAAAACATTTGGATGTTAAAAACAAACCAAACCAAAACAAAACAAAACAAAAAAAAAAAAAACCTTAAAATCTTAACTTCTTACTTCTTTCCAACTTCTTACACAGTGAGGAAGATAAAACACATTAATAACTCTGCTTAGGTAGCAAAGATCAAAGAATCATGGGTTTTCTCCATTTCTGGTTCAATTTAATTCAGTCAAATTGGTTCCAAATTCAGCAAAATAGCCTTTTGGTCCCCTTTCTGCTGATGCTAAAGGGAAGTTACTGTGCAGCCCCACACGGTGTTAATAGAGCAGGGTCAAACTGGAATAGCCTACATTCACTTGTATGCTGGGTAAAGCTTCAGGATTTCAATCCAGAAGCTTTATCACAGGTCTGTAATGAAGTCCGAGTCCTCCAACTCCACAACTGAATAGAGATCAAAATGCCACATTATCTGAAAGGATCTTCTAAAGGCAAGGTTAAAATGTATCATGAGTTCCACAGAAACTGTTTATCATTTGTTTCTTTCTACTTCCCTACAAAATCCCTGTGAATTTCTAAATTCAGTAGAACTTCTGTTCAACCAATACACTAATTCATCTGCATATTTTGAACTTATTGCACCGCTTATATGTAAATTGCCTGCCTGAAATTACATCAACTAGATTGAAGGCTGTGTGTTCCATTAAGCATAAGAATTACAAGTACTTCTGATGGTCTGAAGAATGTCTTGCAGCATGACACAAAGAGAAAAGCAGCGATTACCTGTGCCTGTGATGAACGTAATAGAAATCCATGTAATAACACATTTAACCTATGGTAAGGGGAACATTAATGTACTCTTCTGGTCTGCTATGTAAAATCCAGGAAACTCCTCAAGTACAGGGATGACCTTTTGGAATGTTCCTTTCTTTTTCTGAAGCAAATAACCTTCCTTCTTTGCTGGTGCAGTGGTATGCCCAGATATTTGAATGCTCAGTGCTGAATCAGAAAAACTAGACTCAAGCCATGCCCCAATACCAGCTAAATCACCATCTCTTCAGTCCCCTGGGGCTGGCGTTCTTTCTGCTGGGCAGTGACACACGGAAGAGATTTGTGCAGTCTTTGAATCTGAAGATGATGGAGAAATCCCCAGACTTGGAATTGGTTGGGCTGGTGGAAATGAAGACGATTGGTGGCCTCTGGATGCAGTGTGAGACGTTGTATCACAGGATGTTTCTGCACAGCTGGGAACCCTCCTGTCTTTTTCTTTTCCTGTCCAATGGGACTGCAAGCCCATCCACACTTGTGTAGGTAAAGGTTTTACATTGCTGCAGTAGGGAAAGAAAATTAAGGGTGGACATCTGCATTCTGAATTATGTCTCTGATTAACAACTGCTCAGACTTAACAACCTTCAAAGAATAGACCACGAGCACAGAAACCCTCTCTTGTGAAAGGTGAGTTTCCTTCTGAGAGATGAAGAAACAGAGGAGGGGTTTGAGTCTCCCACCTTGCAAGCATTTGCTTTAAACACCAACCTATGAGATGAAGGATATCAGTTCCTTGTGTGCACCACAGTCTGGAAGTACGTGAGGTATTCACATTTATTTCTTAGTTTACTTATTTATTTCTTAGTTTACAATCAGATGCAGTTGTTTACAATTCCATTCACTCTAATTAATATGAAAAATATTCTGTACAGGCTTCCCAAGTAGCCTTCTTTACCTGGATTTTCCTTACACCTCAATTCATGGTACGTGAATTTTATACAATTCATTAACCCAATTTTTGCAGTATGTTACATATGTTATTAAATGTTATAATTTAAGCTTCTACACCATATACACAGAATTTTCATGCCTTTGTTCCTATTGTAAACCAGACGTGATCCAAACAAAACTATTTTACTGTCCTTCTGGCAAAATAAAACCATTTTTCTTTGAAAGAAGAAAAAACATATTTTCAGCTCAACAGTAATTATGAATTCAAACATTCAAATTTCTCTGTCTTTTCATCCATTTTTTTCCTCCTGCTCCTGCTAATGGCCCTGCTGGTGCCAGGGTCATTAATGTAGCTGGAGCTGCAGGAATGGGACTCACTCTGGTTTGCCATAGGAACAAGCCCAAGACTGGAGACCAGAGGATTTAGAGCCCTTGGACAGTGGCAGACTGGTGGCACTTGCTCTGCTTTCCTGCAGACACTATCCCAGGAGCCCACAATCTGGCTATCTCTGACAGTATAGTTCACCCCTAAATTGCCAGGCTGAAAAGTTTTACTACAGCTCCAGTTTAGTCTTTCCCTCCCTATTTCTAGTATAACTAGAAATAAGAACAATAAATGCAGATTAAATATTTTCTTTCTCTCTGTCTAAGGCAGAGAAGATAACAGCATCATGAGAACTTACAAAAAAAAAAAAAAAAAAAAAAAAAAAAAAAAGAAGAGGGAAATTTAAAAACAAACAAAAGACCAACCAACCAACCAACCAAAAATCCACTTTGAGAAAGCAAGCTAAATTAAACAGGCTGAAATGTGGTCGTTCTTTCCATAGGGTTTTGTTTATACATTGAAGCATATCTCTCAGGCTGTGGCATCCAGTTGGCTACAGTTTCTAGGTTAATGAGAAAGTTCTTTCATGAATTCCAGATCTAACATATGACTGCTGCTTTTAGGGCTATGCAGTGGAGGAGGGGGTCCCACGTTTATATTGACTTTTCTCAGCTGGAGGCTCTACAGTGCCATTAATCCATAAAGTGAAGCTGCTTAGGTCTGAGGAGGCAAGTGTAGTGCTAAGCATCATGAACTTTTATTTCTGTATGGATGGGGATTTTCCTGGAGTGAACCCTCACCACTGCAGAGGATTCCCCATTTCAGAATCTTTAGGTTTGCTCTGAAAGTGGGGTCCCTGGAGGCTGTGAAGGGTTCAGTTGATACAGCTGTGCATTGCTACCCTCTCTGACCTGTACACCTGAGAGCTCATCACTTCAGTTCTAATAGCACACAAACACTTTGCAGGCACCCTTCCTCTTGTCATACTGACACACTGGTGTCTTCACTGGTGAGCTGCAGGTTGGTATGGAAAATGAACTCACTCAAACAGCATTCTCTTTAACTTATTTTCATATTAGTTTTAGAACAACTGATGACAAGGAAGAATTCCTGCTGAGAAAAAAAATTAGTAACCATTTTCACAATGAAAAAAAAAAAAAATCTTGCATTTCTGATTTTATCCAATTATTTTAAAACAGTCTAGTGATTAGCAGGATGAAAAATAGGTGTCATGAAATTCTTCTAAAGTTCTTGGCTTCTTTAGGACTTGCTGTACTTCCCACTGCAGAAGGAAACTGAAGCTAACAGCAAAAAAAAGAGATGTATGTGTAACGTGAAGATACAGGTTCAATAAAAAGACAAAATACAGTGCACTTAACTAGTGAGTATATGGTTGCACAACAGTGAATTTCAGCAGAACTCCAAGGATGGTTTCTTTACAATGCAGGGTATCATGGGAGCCTTAAGTTTGTGCGTGTTGATTTCTAGACATCAACTGGGATGTGGTACCTCAGTAAAGGAATTCCTTTTTTCCCTAAATAGCTTGTGGCCATTTTTTCTACTTACAGATATCTCCTTGCTTCCTTACCTAACTAAATTAAAATATTTTGAGACATCACCATATGACAATTCTCCTGGAACTACTCAATAACCTGCCACTCAGGCCTGTTTCACTTTTTTTATCCCATAATCAAATACAAATTATAAATGCCTTAAAGCTTGTCTAATAACAGTTACCAGAAGGGTAGGAGTGGATGACTACAACACAGCAAACAGGTGCTGGCAAGGGGGTCTATCAAGAGCTGGAAATTCAGCATACATGGAATCAGGTGCAGGGTCCTTCTGGGAAGTCCTGTCACAAGCAATAGGAGACAGGTCAGAGACAAGGCTGCATTGTGGGGCAAAAGTCCTTGCAAGACACAAGTTACCTACTGCACAGGGCCCAAGTACATCCAGGAGGCAGGGCCAGAAGCAGGGCTGAAGACAGAACACCTACAGCACAATTCAGGTGAGGGCTCATGGCCCAAGGCTGCGCTGAAAGGGAGCTCCTCCACAGGTGATGATGGAGGCTCCAGGGTGAGATCAGTCACCATTCTGGCCTATTAGTGGCCTCAGAGTCCTGACAAATGCCTTCTTCAGGCTTCTCCTCACTTTATCTGCAATGGCTCATTGGCTGATACTATTATCCACCGTTTTGAAGAATTAGGCTCTCCTACTACGGAAGAGTATTAGAACATTTTTGTTGGGAGCATACTCAATCTGTCTCATTAGCCATTGCTTTGAACAGTCCAAGAAGAAACAGAATACAGAACTATCTCATCCTCCCCAAAGCACATATATCACTTCTGCAGAAGAGTACATTCTTCAGGAAAATTTTCAGAAATTTGAAGGCATTTCCTTTTCCTTGTGCTATAAACATAGCGAGATGAATGCTCTTTTCTGATGCAAAATCGGTCTGCAAACCACCAGTGACACCATTACACTTCCACAAGCACAGGGAGCCAAAATAACTTCTTCACATTCCTATGATCCACACAGAGATGGGACATACGTGGCAAGATGGGCACTGTGCTGGTGCCCTGCCCAGAAGCAAATTTCAATCTAAACAATGGTCAGGAACTTCAGAGGCTGAATGTCTTGATTTCAAGATTAGTCCATCTTTCAGCCCCTGCAGAACTGTTCTGCAATGGTAAGAGAAATGGAATAATGAACAAGTGGGCAGCTATTTTAGTATTAAAGCTGCAGAAGCCACTGTGCACTGTGAGGACTTAGCAGGAAATGCAACCATGGAAATTCTTGCAGTGGGGAAACTGGGCTCTCTCTTCACCTTCATTTCAGACTGAACAAATATCACAGGAAAAAAAAAAGTCATGAGGACTTTTGAATTTTCCTAAACATTCTATTTATTCCTGAAGTTCAAGAAGAAAGGCTATTTCTTTAGAAAAAGTCACAGGAAGTCTGACAGAATGATCACAGCATTAAGACAAGATAATGTACAGTGATGCAGACTTCATTCATAAATGAACTACAGGAGCAAACCTTCCATTAAAAATGGATTCTGAAAAGAGTCAGTATTTTAGCTTTGGAATAGGCTGGTTTTGCAAAGCAGTGCATCACCAGAAATCTGTTTATTCCTATTGTGTTTTTGTTTGATGTTAAGACAAAGTTCCTGGGGTAGGAGGCTGGTAAAGAAAATACATTCCCTTGCTACAAACTGTTAGCAGACAGAGCTTTGCTTTGCTCACTTTAAGTATTTTGCTTAGTTTGGCCCATAACTCTGTTTTTTCTGGAAACCTCTCATTTTTTCTTTTGGTCTGCCTTCCAAAACCACAGTGAGCTGAAAAAGAATTCTTACTCTGATGCTCCTCTGCTTCAAGGAATGCTCACTTTATACATTCTTATATACCTGTACCCTGCATTTTCAGGACCATATCTATACAAATTAAAATATTTATCCCACCACATTTTTATTTTTTTTTAAAAGAAAAAGACAGAACTTTCAGCCAGGATACGGGGGATGATCCAGCTGGCTTCTCCAGTGGAAATGATTACCGCAGAAACATTTGCAATCACTTAGCTTTGCTCTCCCATGATCCTTAGCAGAAAAGGCTGAAAACAATTCAAAATAAACGTAGTGCAATCTAAACGGGGAAGGCAGAAATGAAAGATAATTTGCAGCAAACGAAGGAGAAACCTTTCTCACCATTCAGGGTCCATTAGCTACAAGATTTTACAGTTATTTCAGCAATCCTGTTACAAATGCCTGGAAAATTAACACGTGTGGAGCCTTTATATATTCTGCAGCTCAGCTACAGTCACCCACATCTGTTTCTGGTTTAAATTATACCTCCCTCTGGCATGGATTCAAAGAGCAGCAGTGGAAGTGAGTCTGGGTCTGGGACTTGACTGGGTAAATGGATGCAGCTCCACTGAGAGAAGTGCAGCTAAATCCACTAATAACGTGGTGCTACATTTCTGGAGATCTGTATTTCTAGAATTTTCTTTCCTTTCCCTTCCTCTGTGTCCAATCAATTCTTCTGCACAGGAAAAAAGGGTCCCCACCTTAGCCATAGGATTCAGTTCTATAACTGTATGTGAACTTATTTTTTTCAAAAAAAAAAGAGCTTAAACATTATTTAATTCAGAAAAAAAATCATGTTCCTATCAGATTGATAAGTTCTGCATTTAAAACGATCATTTATATATATATATATATATATTTAAGTACTGAAGCTGTGAATACCATGTGATGTGTATGTGTATGTGTGTGTGTGTGTGTGTGTGTGTGCACATCCATACATATATGTTCATCGGACATTTGTATGTGTGAAAGGCCTTCCATATAAAAATAACTCAGTAAGCAGAAAATTCCTTACCAAATAATTTCCTGTACCAGAACAAACTACATTTTCCCATTCAAGTAGGTAACTTCCCATGCTGCAGCATGAATAAACTGAAAAATGGCAAAAATCATGTCTTAGATTCTGTAGATTCAGCAATTCCTCATACATTTTGCATGCAAGAATGATGAAATGATACTAAGACTGCACTAAGGTGTCATCATACAGTTTTGTCCTGTAAAATCCCAGTTTCACATAAGCTCCTAAATAAGCACAATGGGGTATTTAACTTGTAGAATAGAGGCAAAAAATCGGTCATATTCTGATGTTCTATTTTTCCTATTAATTGTCTGTAGTACAAAGGAGCAAGGTCTCTTGTCTGGGCCTGTGGGCAAGAGGCACAACATAGCTCATCTCCAAGTGGCTAAACTCCCTTGCACCTAAGCTGAAACTAAGCCTGCCCTTTATGATTTGGGACAGACAGCCCTGGGTGAAGTAAAAGCACCCTGCAACTCAGCCCAGCAGCAGCTGGCTCTTAAAGAGCAGAGGTGTAGCTGTTGGGAGAAGCTACAGCCAGGAATACAAATGAAATAACTGAAGGTCACAGAAGCTGCACACCCAGTCAAGAAACCCATAGTCATCCCAGAATATGACCCACATTTCACTCTTTCTAACTATAGGACAATCCTTCCTCTTATATTTGTTACCTAAATGTCTAGTCAAAGCAGATTAGGAATTATTTAGAAAAATACTGCTTCCATTTTTACATTCACCTTCAACTAAGCAAACAGTAAAAAACAGACCTATGGCAACCTGCTTAGGGAACTCTTCACTAAGTTTCATTTTAAGTCCAACACAATTTAATGGGTTTCACTGTATGTCAGTTCTATTTTATTCAGGATCTTCATTTTTGGTTTTGTTCCTTCGTTTGCGACTGGGTTTCTATAATCCTAGGAAGAATTCAAAAACACTGAAGAACTAGGGAACACTGAACAAGAGAAATTTTCATTTGTCCTAGAAAGAACGGTGGAGTGAAGCTATGTTTGGAGAAAATGAAAAGGAAAAGTTCCCAGTAACATAATCTTTGTGAAAAGAGATGACCTTAGAACACCTTAGCTTAGATTAATTTTAATACAAAAGAAATAGCAAAGGGATAGGAAGGTGACACATTGAATAGAAGATTTTGTATATCTAAAGTGAGGATGGAAAGTTTGTAAGCAGGGATTCCAATAAGAAATCCCAGACTACAGTGTAGTAATTTTTAGTCTGATTTTTGTAAATGCAAATTAAGTAACGTGAAATAAAGAAGAGCATTTAAGTGAGCTGGTTGAAGCTGAGAACTTACAGTTTGAAAGGGGTAGTTTTGCAGCACAATGTTTGTCTGATGACTTTGTGAGGCAAATCATCTTACTAAACTGCCCAAAAACAAGTACAAAAATAAAAATTAGTGAGTTTCAGCTGGTTTTGTGAACAAAGCTCGTTCACCAAAAGTTAAATGAGAGCTCATCTTGGAAAAAAGGGACTACACAGTGATAACCATATGGGAATGCAATCATATTTTTGGCAGTTTTTGAGATGTCAGGCCAGCTCAGACCATCCAATGCAACTGCACCATAAGTGGGAACAGCACCAGGACCTTCAAATAATTTGTCCTTAAAATCCACTAAATCCACCATGCTTCTTGCTGTCAACACGCATATACAGATGCTACATGAAAAAAGAAACATCATAAAAAGAAGAATATATAGGTGTTACAGAAAGAGTAAAGAACTCATTTTTTAGCCTTTTATTCAAACTGTTTCACCCATACTCATAACAGAGAAATTCTGTAAAGACTGTCTCACTAAAAGCAGTAAACCCCATACAATTTAGGCAGATAGAACACATGGGCACCTACAGGTGAAATTAGCAACATGCTGCTCAATTGCTCCTAGTATCATCTTTATATCAAACAAGACACTTTGGGGGAAAAAAAAATCACAAAAAATTCTACCTTTTTTTTTTTTTTTTTTTTTTTTTTTTTACTTAAGTGAATAAGCTTTAGATCTATGTTGGTTCCATAAATATAGATTTTTAATTTGTCAGTCTGTAAAGACTTTCTGTAGCATATTTTTTATTTTTATGTTTTCTCAGAATCTAAGAGGTGTGTGGAAGCAGCTAAGTACAGAGTGAACACATAAACATGAGACATTAATGAAATAAATTTTAAATATTTACTGGAATCAGAGAAATAATTAACTGGATTTTTAGGGTTCTTTTTAATTCATTCCTGGCAGTCAAAATAATTTGCAGAGAAAAAAAAGGTTTCGTCCTCCCTTTAAAAAGAAAACTTAGGAAGGTGTCATTCCTCTACGAGTATTTTACCATTATATGAAACACTGGCTTCTTCACATTTATGACACATCTAGTTCTATATGTGTTGATTTAAAAGCTTTTACCAAACTATGGAATACAGAGAAACAATAAATTTCTAACAGATTAATTGTGTTTAATTTGCCTTTCGTAGATTAAAAAATGGCTTTGCTTCATTGCATGTCTGACATGATAAAATATAGACTGGCCCTTCTGAGACATCACCACTGCCCAGGAATAGGCAGAAATAGCTAGGGTTAATCTGCACATCTAGCAGTAACTCCCATATCAGAAAAGAAAAGCACAAGTCAACTACTCAGTCCCAAGGAGACTGCCCCAGGAGGTTAAATCCAGGATGTGATTTCAGTGCATTAATCCTACTACCACATGGGAAGGAAAAAAAAAAATCAGGCAAACTTTCCAACTTTTGCCTTATTAGCCAGAGTAGGAAACCCCCACTTGTTGTGTTGTGAACTGTGAATCTTCCCCAGAACCCATCTCTCCCCAGGCCCTGGGGGAACTTGGCTCCCCAGGTCAAGCACACAGAGTTTGCCATGTGCTTTCTAGGTACTGCAGGCACAGCATCAGAGCACTTGCAGCCCGTTCTGGGAGAGGCAGAGACGGCTTGGTGCTTAATTTAATGCAACAGTCCCCCACCTGCTCAATGGGAGCCGTGTGGCTACTGCAAATATTTCATGTTCAAACTATGGAGGGGGAGGGCAGAATGTGGCTTTTCTCCTTTTATTTGAGACCTCATAACTTTAAGCATAGTTTCTAAGAGTTGAAACGTAATGGTGAAGGAATCCTATTGCAGCAGGAGCAGCACTGCCACATGGCTAACTAGCTGGAGCAAATCCTGCCACTGCTCTCCAGGCCCCTCCTTAAGACACAAGTAAACGTGGCTCAGCAGTAAGCTCTCCAAACCAGGGCTCCAGTTCTCAGATGGAAAGATTTCAAGGAAACTGCCTAGGATTGGTAGGATTTCATATGGGAGTACTTCCTTGCTTTTTTCCTCCCTCTTCCTCTCTTTCTTCATTCTTGCAAGTCCCTTTCTGAGAGACTGGCTGCCTTGGCAATGCTGAGACTATGCCAAGTCTATGCTCATAGGAATCAGGACAATCTTTTCTTTTTAGCATCTGTACCACTATATTCATGGGCCAGACAGGTGTTTCTGACTATGCCTTTCTTTAGAAATTAAAGAATTCTTTGGTTTTCAGCCTGTTTGGTGATAATTAACATGTTAACTAGTTAGTTAGTTATAAAACTAGTTAGTTAACTACAGACTAATAAGAGGGTGAAAGGAAACAGTGTTATCTGATATGCAATACCATTAAAAAGGGGAGGCCAGTTCAAGCATTTTTCCAAAGTGATTTCCAACAATTTACGTCTTCATTCAATAAGTGTGGTGCACACAAAGCAATTACTCTTAATCAAATGCCACTGAATGCTAAAATGAAAGTTTCATTGAACATCAGGCTTAAATAAGAGAAAACTGCTAGATGCCACAGCCAGAAACTACGGCTGAACCAGTCCTTCCCTGCTGCCTCTCATACATATGTCAGAGATATATTTAGTTCTTTAATGTGTGTGTTTAAAAAACTATGAGTCATGTGGATTTTGCTGAATGATAAATGGCTATTATGCTGACCAAAGGGTGTGCCCTTCTGAGCTTTCAACTTTAGGGTCCAGGTTCATATGCTGCAACACAAGATTCATTGCCTGTGAAATGGTGCACAGCAGTGTTGAGAGATAGAGCAGCAGAAAAAACAAAAGGCTTTATTGTCAAAAGTGGGTTCTAACAAAGCAGGTAACATCTCTGTGTTATTATAAGGCCCCTTCTTTTCAGGTAAGCCCAGCATACTGCTGAGCATTTCTGCTCAGACTTTCTCCGAGACTAAGAGCCCTTTTCTTCTGAAGGGCTGCATGAAAGAAAAGAGTGGTTTAAATAAATATTTACAGTCAGTAATGCCTATCTTGTCATTTCTCCTAACACCAACAGGTTTTTAGTAGCTTCTCTCTCCCTACTCTCTTTTCGTTTTCACCCTCCCTCCTTCCTATTTCATAATAGGAGGAATACTCAGAATGAACTTTGCTTGGATACTGAAATCAAGGAGTTGCAAGCAGTTTTAGCAAGGGAAAGGGGGAGGGGGAAATGGCTGCAGCTATAAAGAGCATTTGAAGGGCTGGAAAGATCCCGTACTTCCCAACAGCTGCACTGCATCAAGGCAAACCACAAAATAGTTTTGCAGCAGCTCCCTGGAGCACAGGAGGAACAAAAGTCAGACAAGGCTGGTTTGGGTGTTGAGTTTTTTTAATGGTAGAGGACGGGAGGGAGAAGGGGGCAGAAAAAAACCCCTACCCTGTGCCGATACGACACTGTGTGTATGCATCTGTAAATATACAGGTAGCTGCAGTAATGCTCATTGTCATATGTTACCCATTTGCTGTGATTTACATGCTGAGTTTTTAGGATAGAATTCATGGAATAGTTAATTGCAGTATTAATCTACTAATAGAGACAGCAGTAGAGGTAAAGGACTATCTAAGGATGTAGATAATTTTGATTCTTCGACTACTGACACTCCTAAGAAATTACATTTAGATTACTAGTTACTCCAGATTAAAACTAGTTTAAATGTCAGATTGAGTCTTTATTCTCTTCCTCTGACTCTCCACAAGAGTATAGACCCTGTTGAAGTAAGAAAAAGATGTGTTGATTGTTCATGACATTGCCTGAAGTTATTCAGATACTTCTAATGAGAGGGTTAAAAAAAACAGCTCCTCCCAGGACATGAAAAACTTCAGCTGAAATTATAAGAATGTCTGAGCTGAAGTCCCGTCTCCCTCCCTGCCCCCATTCTTCAGGCTGCACTATTCTTAAATAAACTATTTGGGTCGGAAAACATTCCTTGCATGTATTCTGACTCATGATTTCTCTCCTGCTTTAGAACCTTGAAGTGCCAGCCAACTAGACAAAAGTTTCACTCTGCCTAATCTGCTGAGGAAAAAAAGGCAACTCCTCAGTTCCTTGAGCACAGGCAGCCCAGTCCAAAGTAAGTCACCACTTTGGGTGCTGGATGTTGCATGACATGTGAGGAGGAAACATGGGCTCTTTCCTAGATTTCCTAATTGCACCCTGAGACGGACATGAGATGATTCATAGCTGGCTATGAAGAATTCTTGCTTTCCAGCTTTTTTTTTTTTTTTTTTTTTTTTTTTTTTTTTTAATAGATTTTGGAACCAATCCATCAAAAAGTAGCTTTCAACCAGTTCTAAAAGAAAGGCTGACCACTCCATACAGACAGAAAGAGAAAACTTTTGGTGTAGCAGGGACATTTTTCTTGATATTGAAATCAAAGGCAAAACATAATTTCATTTACGTGTTTACTTACCAAACCATTACATGCAGTACAGATTTAGGTCCTTGTTGTCCCTGAAAATAAGCCTTCTGATTTGTTTTGGTATAATGGAGTCAGTTCTCACGAATTGTAAAATAAACAAGGATAACGTTTGCATTCCTTTGTGAAAAGATATCACCTGATGGACTTCTCAAGTGACCAATAGAGATAGAGAAGTAATAACTTCTCTGTCCAGTCTCTGGTCACTGTCCAGAAACTTATATATACGAGGTCAACAATAAAGGAGAGAGCTTTTTCTTCTTCTCTGCCTGAACACCTGTTGTGTGTGTTACTGTGTGTTCCCTCTGTGCATCACAGTGACAGGTCCTCTCTCATAAAGAGAACAATAAACTTCCACAGGTACACAGTTTCAGATGGACACAGGTACAGATTCATACAAACAGTAAAATTAGTTAAGATATGTTTACATATCAACTGTTTACATCACTGTCTATGTGCATGCACTCAGATCATGTAAGCTGCAAACTAACACAATTTAACTCTACTCCCCTTAAGGGAATAGAGATAAAGTAATCTTCCCATGTTTGTCACAGATTATTTGTCATGCTCAGAGACATTGATCGCAGCTCAGCTGTGACAGATCATTTGTTAGGCCACCTGTAGGCAGCAATTCACATCTTTGTGCTTATATTGTATGTAAAGACTTGTGAAGACAGGGAGGGCTCTGTGTTTCTTTTGCCAGTTACAGCGACTTCATAGTATTTTATTCCAAGGGGTATCATATGCTTCATCTGCCATCAAAGGTCACCCAGTATGGTAAAGAAATTTTAATATCTCATAACAGTGAAATACAGGAACTTATAGAAAAGGAAGTGAAGAATGTTCTGTACAAGCTGGAGCAATCCAATTCACCTTACAGCCAGGACCTACAGCTGTCAATTATCAGCTGTGCAGACCCAGAGAACAGAAATGGAGTGGAAAGTGAGACCCAGTGAACTGCAGTGTTTACATCCACTCCCCGTCTCTGCCTGCTGCTGCAGCCCCACTCATGACCTGCTGTGGTCTTTCCCATGCAGAAAATTGCTCCTTCTTCTCTCACACCTGCAACTCCCAGACCACCAGAAGAGAGACAGATACTTGGTGCCAGATGAACTTCAGCCATTTCACAGAGCTCACCTTTCCCCTTTCTCTTTTCCATGCTGAGTGAGCCTATCAGTTTTCCCACCATAAAGAACCCAGTTAATTACACACTCATGTGCAGTGCAGGAAGTGTATGAGAACCCAGGTCTGCTAATTATGGGACAAATCCTGGAACATTTATTTATTTATTATGAGGCAAATCCAGAAGTTAGGGACACTTTTGAAGTGCTGCTTTCTTTGAAAGGTAGGACAAGCAGGACCAGACCTCAAGAAAGATTATATCACACATGCACACACATACATATACACATGCCGACTTGGAAGGCAGAGGTCTGCCTTAAGTCATCTCCTGACCTTGGCCATACCCCCTCTAGGTCCCTCTCTGCATCATTTGCCTCCACTTTGTTTTCTACCCCTTCATCGAAATGCCAGATATGTTTACATCATGCCTACCCAAGAGACTTATGTAAATCTCTGATCAGCCTGATCATGTAGCAAAATAGTTATTAGGTGGTTCTCTGTAAACACACATATTGTTCAAATTAGGGCTTGAAGACAGGGGCTTCCTGTTTGCTCTTGTTCTTTTACAGCCTTACTTGATGAGCAAAGCCTCTGCAAGTGATAATATAATCCTTTTCTGGCAAACTCATCAAGAAGTATGTGTAAGAAATACAAAAATCAGCTAGAGCACTACCATCTTGCTGTATCAAAGCTAATGTCTCAGGCCTTCAGAACCAAAATCAGCCACCAATTTCTTTAGAACTGACTAATAAGGAGCAGGTGATCAAGACAACATCTTTTAAGTAGCATTTTAATGGCCAGACAACCTCTGCAGATGCCTTTGTAGTGGGAAGATGGCTGAAAAGTTGAATTATACCCACTATAGCATCCAGATAGCAAGAATGCCATTTCCCAACCTTGTTGTTATATAAGTTGTCAATAAGGCCTGACATTCTGCTGGGTGGAAGTCTAAATATTCAAGGACTCCCTACAACTGTGGTGAGCAGTCTAACAGGAGTGTACAGGTGATGACTGAAAGACAGCTCTTGGAATATTAATTGCTTGAAGAGATGTAATGCCCAGGTGCAGGTAGGACTGAGTAAACAGGCACAACACTAAAGGTTCTGACTGGCATTAGGGCTCAGCCACAAGATCTGCTTGTGCAAAAACATTAACATTTCTGTGTCACATGAAATTAGGGCAGGGCTGACTAAAGAGAATATTTAGCACCTTTGTTGAACTGCATATCTTCAAAGCCTTCACCAGCATGAAACTATTAGCATGCACCACACCTCTGCAAACCATGTAAATGAAGGCTTCTGCATGCATAATGCAGGGCAAGAAACAAGGACCCAGGAGGTAAACTCTCAAGGTTAGCTGCCAAATCAGTGGCTCCAGGTGATAATAAATACCTGTCTTATGGCAAATGCCATCATGCTGCCTTTTCATATAACTTCCGTGCAAACACTTCTTTTGTTGGAAATCAAGGAATTGTCTGAGAGCTAAATGACCCCTCAAAGTAATGAGATTCTAAGGTCTGTTAAACTGGTAAATAGTGTCTCTAACTGACCTGAGTCTGTTGACTGTATTAATGGCCTGGAAACTGAATATTGGTACATGCAACATGTCTATCATTTAACTCATTAGTTAGATTTCTAAGTGAAATTTGATTTAACCAGTAACCTGGAGCATAGTAGGTATAACAGCAAAATAGGTTAAAAACCAAGACAAGAAAACTATGTAACTTATAATGCAGCAAGTGAATAGAAAGGTATTCTTCACTTTTATCTGCCTAATTTTGGCAAGGATGTTGAGAATGAGAGCCAGTGTTGTCATTTTTAGCAGTGTGATTCTTGCACCAGTGAAATTTTCTGGTATTCTGCAATAGATTCCACCAGGTGTGAATGAAATAATTCTTTGGTTCTGAGTCTGTAATAAGTGAGCCCCTTCTCCTGCTCTGACCTTACCTTAGGAGCACTTACTACTTTGGAGAAGTAAAAACTGAGAACCTGAAATTTGTGCTAAAATTGGTACAGTTTGATTTTAATGAACAACCTTGCAGCTGTGAAATGCAGCTCTGTGTATAAACAAATGACCCCGAATTTACTGATAAGAAGTTTCCTTTGAAGTCATTTATACAGAACTCCTCAGAGCCTGAAATATTTGACATCAAAGTATATATTTTCTCCCTATTTTTGAGGTACTGTTCCAACCTTAGGTTAAAAGAACAGAGAACAGACTTAAACTTTAAAGACTGAAGAGTAACATTATAGGAGTGAATTTGTAACATGTTTTCTTCTTTATCAAATGAAACTCTAAAATATTAATACTTGCCAGGCATTCCCTCTGTATTTTGAATTAGAGTGGGAAAATCTCAATCTCACTGCTTAAATTATTATGTCTTCTCTTTCATGTTAGTTAATTTAGTTACTTTGCAATATTTCCTTGTAGAACCCTGAACTCCAAGCAAGCAACCCCTACCCTCAAACCAGTCAGAGAGCTGTTGTTGGAAAAAGTCAATCCAGGGCATCAAGGCAGCACAGACAGAGGCTTACAAGGAAAAATGATACTCAAAATTTTGTAGCCCTGATTCAGTCCCACCAGCATATGGATATGATATGTAATGGTTTTGTTACCTATTTGTTACATAAATTCTTTCTATAATTTAGCACCTCCCTTATATCAGAAGCGAAATACTGTTGTTCCATGTATGCTCAGCAAACACTAATCAAAACCTACTTCCTAGAATAAAATAATCATACTTCTTTTATCTAAATAAACTGGAGGTTTTTTCTAATTGTGAGTTGTGTTCTCTTTCTGTTGAACGCTTTCCTTCTGTATTTCCTCAAATGAGGATGAAAGGAACTTCTACACCATTCTTTAGGCTACCCAACTATTTTAAGTCAAATTTGTGAATCCAGAGAACTTCTCATAAGTCAAGTTAACCCTGAGAAAAGTAACCCTTTCTCCTTAGGCAGAATAGTTCCATATCTATAGATCTTTCCTGTTGATTTAAAATAGAATAAAGCCATTGATTCCATGCAGCTTTTAAAGGAAATCCTAAGATACGGGTTTCATGACAAAACTCACTGTTCAAATACAGACTTCTGGGTTAATTCTGCATATTCCTCTTGTCCCAAACTCATGTTTGTGCCTTAAAAAAGGGACTGCAACTTTGTGTGTTTCTCTTCAGTTGAGCCCTTCCCTGCAGTAGGGGCAGCAGTTTGAGCAATTTGGAAAGAGCTGAGAAATATGAGAGCCTGGAAACAAAGCAATAGGAGTTCTGCTAGGCAACCCCAGTGAGAAATCATCTGAAATGTTGCAACACTGAGATGCAGGGTAAGCTATGGATTTGGAAGTAGCTAAAGAAAATTAAATTAACTCAGAGCAAAGAAAAAAGAGAACTCCTGTGCAAATTGAGATTCTTTGCTGCAGTTTTCTTTTTCTTTTGTTGCCACTCAGACTCCTCTGATGACCAAGTACCTGTACAATGAGATTGCAGTTTTCACAGGATGGACAAACAAATTTTATCCTGAGCTGATAATGAAGAACATACATGAGGCTTGAATTTTGAACCATGCACCTACCTGCCTAAGTTAAATGCACTAAGTTTTTTCAGGTATTAGAGTTTAGAATATTAGAATTTGCAAAGCTGAGTAAACTGATATGTCTGTATACATACAAAGATTGCAAATGTCTTTGGAGCTTGGACACAGCTGATGCTGCTAATGCAGAGCAAGAGTTTGAGCACCAATGGGAGCACAGTGTCTCAACATTTAAAATTAAGAGAGAAAAGCACTAGTAGTTACCATAGAAAATAATGAACTAAGGCTCATGTAACCCTTTCACATTCTGAGTTTGAATGCAAATAGCTTCAAGCAATAATTCCTAAAAGCATTTAAACTAAGGTGGAGTTTATAGACCAGTTCTGGAAGACACAAACACAGACTGTAATACCAGGAATACACTTTGAATGTCTTTCAGTCCCATGACAGGGATACAGAGGAGAGGAACACTTCACTTGCAACAAAAAATATTTACTTAATTTCATGAAAATATAAATATTTCATGACATAGAAAATTTGATGGCTGAGAGAGAGTTTGGCTCCAGGTGACTGCATAATCCACAGTCTAAGCCTGCTAGAATCAGATGATAAGAATGGATATAGTTAAGTGCTCTCATAAAGGGTGACCTCATTTACATTTAGCCAAATGAAAGGCAAACACTCTCATGTGTTTGAGGGGAGTGAAGGAAGTATAATCCCCTATTTTTTCTCTATAGCACTTTTATAACAGAGGCACCATCTTCTGTGGTTTGAAACACTTCAGAGTAGACTTCCAAAAGTGAAAGACTTTTTAAATAGCATTCACTTAATTAGCCAGTCTGGGATTTTTCAAAGCACTTTAACCCTTCATTGATTTGCTTCTTTTCCATTCAATGAGACCTTTTGGGTACAAATAACTTAAAAAAATATTTTTGTTTTCAATTTGGATAATCTATGAGGTGATGGTAGCCTGTAGTCCCAGTTCTGTGACCACTGCAGGGAAGGCTGAGCAGCTGCTGAATCAAACCTCCTGAGGCTGTGCCTGCTACTTAGGCTGCAGCCCTAAATTATCCTGAAAGGGCATTACGCTCTGGACTATGCACACAGCTCATGCCCTTGAGCTTCACAATACAGCATTCCATTTTAATGTACACCAGCTGTGGTCAGCTCAGAGCAGAGCAGTCTGCTCCCTCACTGTAACCCCACTCTGCACCACTACCTTTCCTGCAGAGCAATAGAGCCTCAGTTCCACTAAAGATGGTGCTAAATTCCCAGCACTGTCCCTGAGACAAAACCTGGGGGCTTCCTGTGGTGAACCCACTGAGACTGGATTCCACCACACTGTTTCAGCAGTGGGGCCTTCATGCTACACAGAAGTTTCACCAAGACATCCTAGTCCTTAATCACTCCTTCTGTAATTTCTAAAATGATAAAAGAATGGAATAACTTAAAAATATAGTATCATTTGTAAGAAAGAAAACATTTGTACATGGACTGTGCACGTACTTGCACTGGGAGCTCTTCTGTCCAGATCTCATCGATACACCCTACTGAGCATCTTTTCACGGATAAAAAACAATTTACAAATTAAAATATTCTCCATCATATCTGCTTAGCATAATCAGACTAAGCACAGGCAGTTTAACTATTCCCATGTACAGCCTATTCAGTAATATAGATTCTGTAGACATGATCCTACCTGTCTGAGTCCCATGGATATACCTGTCAAGACTTTTCCATTCAATTTCTCAATAGCAGTCTAAGGCATAATCTACTTTTCCCAAGAAAGATCCAGGAGAAAGAATTAAATCTGCAAACTACGTAGGAAACAAAATAATTTTAAATACAAGGCTCAGTACTGATAAATCCTTTTAAAATTTAATGGATTCTATTAACTTATTTGGTTTTATTCTGTGATTCTTGGGGTTGTCCTGTGCAAGGCCAGGAGCTGGACTTCAATGACCCTTGTGGGGCACTTCCAACTCAGGATATTCCATAATTCTGTGACTTTGTTTAAAGAACCCATCTTTCTTTCAATATTGTGGGGTTTTTTTATTCATAAGTGCTTTGGAGCATATCAGGTCAGATCAAAGCATGTCTAATGCAGTGTCTTGTTTCTGATGGTAATAAATAAAATAAATTAATAATAATTTTAAAAACATTAAAAATATTTTTAAAACAATAAAAGATATTTAAAAACAATAAATACAAAAGGTGATATTTTATTAAAATAGTCTAACTGCCTTTAGCTTCTTATGGTGCAGGAACTACAAGCCTCGACTCTCACTTGCAAATGTGCACTTTGTGGATTTTCAAGGAGCCCACTGATTTATTGCCTAATATTTCAAATATCCTATTAAAGTTTGACATGTGAAAATGTGCTTTAAAAAAAAAAAAAAAAAAAAAGTGGAGTGCAGCATTGCAACAAGGCTGCTTATCATCTCACAAGACTATGGAGGATTACACCAAGGCAAGGATGAGTAACCTTTTACAAAGAGAGGAAAACATGGAAGACAGAATGGAGAGCTGCTGCTCTTTTTCTATTGGTGGTATTTACTAACAAGCTAATACTAAGAAGGTATTTAGTGCTGCAGAATGCCAACAACATTCAACAAAACTAGATTTACATCTAGAGCCCAACAGACTTCAGTATGGAGACACTTGCATCCTCTCTACTTGCCTACCCACTGCATTCCCCCATAACCTTGTAGCCCACTTCAGCAGTACTGATGGAAGTATCCACAAAGATTATGCAAGTTTCATGAAACTGGCAGGTTAGCTAGAGGGAAAAGACTACAATCAGCAACTCCAAGAATAAAAGGCTTTGGTGTGAGTCCAAAACTCTCTGGTTTGGTTTACCAGTTGGCTAATCAGTAAAAATATGCTGGCCTGTTTGGGGTCAGCACTGGCATGGGCTGCTTTTTGCCCAGCTGATAGCTGCAGAGTAGGAAGTTGAGCCTAGTGAGAGGAGCAGGTATAGATGTGAGAGGGTAATCTAGGAGAAGGGAGAATCTGAGATCTTTAGGATGTTTGCCAAATCTGTTCTGAAGGTGTGTGAGACAGTATCACACAAAATCCCACACATGAAATATTCTGAGCTGGAAGGGACCACAAGGACCACTGAGACCAGCTCTTAGGTGAAGAACCCATGACCTTGGCTTGGTTATGAGCACCATTCTCTGACCAATCTCTTGCAAGGTCTGTGGGTTCCACCCCTCAAGCAGCCACCCTGGGCTTTTTACAAAACCACATGCTGTTACAAGAAACTGCCCATTCAACTGTATTAAGTGCTTTTAACAAAGCACAATCATCTTTAAAAATGTTTGTAGGGAGAAGCAACACTGTACTGCATGCCATTCATTGATTCTACCATAAAAATGGGAATGTTGTGCTGCATAATTTTGGGGAACAGGACCATGATATACTCAGACAAGCCTTATATGAGTGATTTCAGCTGAGGGGATATCACATTTGCCTCTGTGTGACATAAAAATATGTCTTAAGTCCTTGTACTCAGATGCTATAACATTTTTCCCTTGTCTGCAGCAGTAGATTTCTTTATCTTTTCAGTGAATAGGAAACTGAAAGTTGTTAGGACATCGAAAGCTAATCAACACATAAGACTTCCTGTGCTTTCTCCTTCCAGAATGAGGGATTCGAACTCCACACGAAGCAGAACAGAATTCTGCAGTCCAGGGTTGCTGTAGGAGATGAAAGCATTTCAGGATGACAATTGGTGAAAACTTTTAGTCATGGAAAGCCTGGGCTGACCAGGCAATGTTGTTGCTGAATACTATTTAAATCTATAGGCTGCTTCATTTTTCAAAGTAGGATTTAAATGCACTTCCCCACTGCCTGTGGGAATTTAGTTGCTTCAGAAGCTAATTTCAGTGATCTGTACTGTCTGAAACAAACCTTCATTTGCACTGCTGTTTATTTTTGACTGTCAGTGTGCACACCAAGTGGTATCCATGTAATGAAGGATCAGATTGAAGGTGCTTCCTTTACTGAGACAGGTTTCTTTCCATTAAATTATGGGTTATATGCTCTTTGTTGTGGCTGAAAATTACCACTTGATATAGAAAATTACCATTTATTATTATGCTACTTGAAACTCAGGGCATGAAGATAACAAAAAAGACTGTTTCTTTTCCCACCTGATGTAAACTGTAATAGTTGAGAGTTCTTTTGATGGTTTTGTTTTGGGTTTTTTTAATTCTAATTGTGCAGCAAACTTTTTCAGTGGTTAATTTCAAGGCAAGGTACCAATAATTTGGCAACTTCCTCTAATATTGCCTGTCTGATTTTGATTGCAATAGTAATTGTATCAAGCAATAATTAGAGCTTTATGTGATACCGTCCACAACATTCCATGCAAAGACTTCTTCACACAGACTGAATACAAGCCTTGATCATGTTTGCCTGCTTTCAGTTACTCCACTGATCTCTACCTCTTACATTTCGAACTGCATTTTTGATTCATGCACTTTTCAGTTCTTATCATTCCCAAGCCTGTTGAGAGTGTAAAGGAATGGATCTATACTGATTCTTACAAGTGATCATCTTTGCATTTTTGTTTTATCTCATATAGAAAATTCCGAAAGTTCCCAGGAGCGAGCCTCTGGAGATGTCAATTCCATAAAGATGCAAAGCAACCTTTCAGTATTGTGATTTGATCCCTATTTCAACAATACTCTGAATAACATGGTACAAGCTTGTTACACCAGACCTCATGTCACATTATGGACTTACTTACAGTCTACACACATCCATTAATGTGTGCTCATACATAGAAATTATTCCCACCAGCACTATGTTAATTTGCTTTACTAGTATTTGCTGAGATTGATGAGCATCTCAAAGGACCACCTGGCATTATTTCATCTCGCCTTCTGTTTTAGTTGAGAATCTTGATTTCCTTGAGTCAAAATTGTAAGGCTGTCAAATAGAACAGGGAAAAAATTAGATGGTTAAACATGAAATCTAAAAACAAAAAAAATATTCTATGTATATGGGTTAAATACTTGCGAGATATACAACTATGGTGAATATTGGCCTGTCTCTGCTATTACTGAAGTCAGTGTGAATTTCCAACGTATTATCAGTATGAGAACAGAACCAGAACCAGTGTGGAAGGATGTTTACAACAGACATACAGGCTTATGGCTTTATTAAATGAATTAGAGGTGAAGTCCAAATGATCTTAAAAATTAAAGTTTTCAAATTAGCTTTCAGATGTAAAGTAAGTTAGCATATCAATAATTTCATTATTTTACTGGATGACTCAGTTTCACAGAGCAACAGATTGAGTTGAAATGACATGAAAAAGTCAACATGTCCCAAATTTATTTAAACATGATAAATTGCTTTGGGTCCACTAACAACCAACTGAGCCTTCTATCAATAGGTGAGGTAGGCCTTTGTTTTGACCTCCTCAATTCCTAAGTGTGTAACCTTTGAGAAAAAAAAAAAGAAGAAAAAAAAGAGGAAAAAATTATATATACTTTGAATAACTTAAAACACTACCCAGAAAGCTCACTGACCTCCACTTGCTGCTGTGGAGGTTTTCCCCTTTTGAGAATAATAACTAGACATCTCAGTTTAGGTAAAGCAGCATTGAGTCATTCTCTTGTTTGCCTTTACTGAAGCATAACTGAAGACAATTTTCTACTAAATTTGTCTACTGATCCCTCTAACAGCACTTCAGCCAGGGCTGCCTATCAGTTGCTGCTTTTTGAGAATTCATGACCATTAATCCTGCTGAGGGTAATGGATGATGATTTATTATGGACACCAGATAGCCATGGGGAACAGAAACTAGATGAAGTAACAGCCATAGCTGTTCACATAGAATCTGTTTATTTCCCATTAAAAGTCAATTTGCTGGACTACTTCTCAAAAGCCACTTCAAATGATTCTAAAATAACGGTCTTTAAATATCAAAGAAGTATTAGAAGTCAATGGCTGTGAGCTGTTCTTAAAGAACAATGTTCCTGCTTCCTTAACATTTACTGGCACCCCATGGACTCCCTCTAAATTGTGATCCATGCATCACAGCCTCTGTGTACCTGTGCCATGTTCTTACATCCATGTGTAACTTTAGTGCTGTATAGGAACAGTAGGACAGGTCACAGGAGCCTTAGCACACCCAGCCCTTCAACACCGGGTACAGAGGACTGCTGGAAGTTCCTTGCAGTGTCTTGTCTCTCCACAGGATTTTTCTGTAAGAGCATAGCACAACCTTTTTTTCTGTTTCTTTTTTTAACCAAGCAGTCAAGAAGAAAACAGCAAGCATGACACAATGAGTTGCAGTGAGGGAGATATATGGTACCACTTCCATACCTTCTTCACTGACAACTTACTAGTCACCTTGTTACTGCAAAATACTGACTAACAAAACTAAGGAGTGAAGTCCAGAATCATAAACAATTCCAAAAAAGATAGCTCTAAGGAAGCTGATATGGCTACACAGCAGACATCAAGCAAAAACTATCCAAGCTTCAGCTTAGTGCTGCATGAAATCATAGAGACTCTCATATATCCAAACAAAGGATATATAATCTACAAAAGGAAGATTGTAGCCAGATCATGTCACTGAACCAGCCCCAGCAGTTTGCTACTGGGACACTACTTTGCTTAGGCACCTTTGTTGCTCATCCACTACTGCTGTACAGTGGGGCATGCATCCATGATCTGAACAAATGTGTAAAAGTTTGTGCTGGAACAGAAGAGAAATTAATAATTTATTTGTACCAACCACAAACACTGTTGCTCTCCCATTCACATCATCTGGAGGAGAACTTGGATCTGAGAGCACACCAAATGCAGTTATTCACCCTGAGGTATGAGGTTTGGAGACAGCCTTAAAAAAGGCAGATCTTTCTCCAAATTCTAGCATTGTTCTGTGTTGTCTTGTAGTATGGTGCTGGCCAGACAGTATTAAATTGTTTGGCTGGATTGTTTGGTCCCTCTACTCCACTCTGGTGAGATACCACTAGCTGTATCCAGTTCTGGGGTGTCCAGCACAGGAAGGACATCGGCCTGCTGGAGTGAGTCCAGAGCAGGGACACCAAGTTTATTAGAGGAATTTCCTCTAATATCCTCTAATAAGTATCTAAGAGTATCTTTCCTGTAAGGAAAGATGAAGAGATTTGGGTTTGTTCAGCCTGCAAAAGAGAAGACTTTGGGGTGACCTAATTGTGGCCTTCCATTACCTGAAGGGAGCCTACAAGAATGATGGAGAGAGAGTATTTACAAGGGCATGCAGGACAAGGGAAATGGTTTCAAACTAAAAGAGGGTAGGTTTATACTGCTAGCTGAGAAAAAAATTCTTCACTGTGAGGTTGGTGGAGAACTAGAACAGGTCCAGAGAAGTTGTGGATGCCCCATCTTTGGAAGTGCTCAAGATCAGGTTGGCCATCCAATCTGGTCTAGTGAATGGCATTCCACAGCAAGGGGATTGGAACTAGCAGGTCTTCAAGGTCCCTACCAACACAAACCATTCTATGATTCTGTGATAATGGCCCAGTGGTTGGATGATAAGTTTTGAAATAGCATGCAGGGAAAATGCTTCCCAGTGTACATATTAAAAAGTTACAGTTTTCATAGCTTTTGATCCATATTCTAATGATTTTTCAAAATAATGAGAAATTAATCTGGGTTGACATCACGTGGAAACTCCTCTTTTTTAACGCCTGCCCTAACAACAAATCTTGCTGAGGATATTTTTTTCTTATCTTGAAAGTTTCAATTTAAGTTGTACCATAGGCATTCCTGGCTTTAGTGTGAAATAGTTCCTGTAAATGGGTATGATCCAAAGGGAAAAAGAATTCTTAGATGTTTACTTGTTTAAGCTGGCTGATCAAATCAGTTCTGGTATGCTAATGGCTCCAAAAGCTTTCATGTTACTTCTGTTACTTCAGAAATAGTTGTACTAGTAATGATATTTGCACACTAGCAACCATTTGCCATAATTGTATTCTAGGGAACAAGTATTTCTGAATTCACACTATAGAACCAAAGTTATCAGTCACTACCTTTTTAAATAAACACTTTTTTTTTTTCTTTCCCTGAAGTTTCTAAGATTATTTTGCATGCTTAGGTAGAGAAGATAAGCACTGCAGCCTGTCTTCACAACAGAAACAGTGACAGTGCCTGTATGACAGAGATACCTTGCAGGAAGATCAGCTTAATAGGCCTTTGGCACTTACCCTAAAATCATTTGGTGTGGCTCGAATAACTGCTGATGCTAGAGGGAGAAGAGATTCCTCTCTTTCCTGTCTCATCTTTCCTTGAAATATGAAAACAATGGATGACTGGAAGTGAAGAAAATGGCCAAGGACTCCACAGGTTCCAAAGGTCAGGTATCTCAGACTGTTGTGGCAAAGCTGTCGGTCCTAGAGAACTTCACTTATGGATTTTTCAGCATGTTGGATTGCTGAAGAGACTGACATGGCCACGAAAAAAGCCGTATCAATGAATTATTCTTCTGCATCTCTTTTTCTTCTATCCATATGCAGCAATCTGGAAATGGCTGGAGCATACCAAGAATTCATCTCTTTGGAAGCCTGAGGAGTCTCATACCATCTCAGCTGCTTTTGTGTTGCTGAGCTGCTGGCTTCATATCTTCCTCAGCCACCTGAGTTATGGAAAACATGGTGGTTGAAACTCCACATCTCTGCAGGGGTTTTTGGTTCTTTGGGTGGGAGTTTGTCCTTCCTGTGGGAAACTTCATGGGTAGGATGGATGGGAATAGTGGCTTATTTGATTTGGTGTGATACATGTGCCTGCATCCTTGGACCTTCCCCATATTTCATTAATAGAAAAGGGCTATTATTTATTGAAAATTTGAATAAAATAGGCTTGTACATATGCAATTAGAACAGGTTTGTCTTAGAAGTCTCTAATTACTAGTACAATCAGTGACTAACTATTCTGCTGATGCATCAGAGTCAAAATAAAGAAAAAAGCTACAGAGTGAATGATTGATTTCAAGGAAAAAGTTTGAAAAACTTGAAACTTTCCACAGAAAGTAGTATCAGGAAATACTTGGACTTGAGCCACAATGCTTTGGGTCTATAATAATAATAATATTTATTTATTTATTATTTTAACTTGTTTGAAGCTCACTGACCTATTTTAAGTTTATGCTTGTATAAAGAATACTCATGTACCGGTAATGCCACATACTTTTATTACAATGTTTCAATCGCATAATCTGTTGTGCTACCATTTTGTGGTCAGACACACTTCTTTGCATCATCTTTTCCTAACGCTGTGGATTTTCCTACCCAAGCTGCAGGCTTTTCCATTTCGCCGGCACTCTCGATAGCGAGGAACTGTCCTGTCCGCGGAGGCAGCTTCAGGCAGGCTGTCCAGCCGGGAGCGGCTTGCTCGCCCGGACACGCGTGGATGCGTGGCACAGGGATGCTGCTTTCCCTGCTGGTAGTGCCCCTATGACACAACCCCTGCGGGGTCCCCGCTCAGGTGCGCATCCATGGCCCATCTTTCCCATGCTTTCTGTACACGTGCCCCCGACGGCAGCTGATTAATAGGGCTGGATGCACCGCCGGTCCCTCCCCAAGACCGGCTGCGGGCGAGGGGCCCCCTTGGCTGCGGGACGCTCAGGAGGCGGTGCCGAGCCGCTGCCGGGAGCCCCCCGCGCCCTGCGCCGCCGCTCTCCCGGAGGCTGTCGCGGCTCGCTGCCGTGCCCGGGCAGGATCCGCCTGCCCGGGGACCCGCGGCTGGGGGAGGGAGAATGGGAGCCCTCCTCGCCTTTTCCGCCCCGGAGAGGTCCCCCCCACCCCGAGGCGGGGCTCCTACTTGCCTTCGCCGTTACCTCTGCTCGGGACTCCCTTCTGCGAGCGGAGGGGGCCTGGGAGGGGCGGCTGCCCGCCCTGGAAGAGCCCCTGGGCGGGGAGGCGGGCTGGTCACGGCTACCGTTTGGCCGGGCCGGAGGCACCACGTCAGCTCCCCGCAGCCGCGGGGGCCGCGATGGGCGACCCCAAGTGACTGCAGCCCCGACCCCGGCCCCGGGTCAGAGGAACGATGGGGCGGGCGGCCCTCGGGACCACAGCGCGGGCAATTCCCCTCACACCCACCTCGGCCCCCACCCCCGCGAAGGGAGAAGCCGTCTGCCGGGCAGACGTGGCAAACAAGCCCGCCAGCTTTCCCTCAGCTGGGCGGGCGGGTGGCCGTCGCGAAGGGGAGCTGCCGGGAGTGCCCGTCCTCCTCCCTGAACCCGGAGAGTCCCGTTCAGCCGGCCGGGAGGCGGGGAGCGCTCGGGGCGGCGGCCGCGGAGCACCCCGGGCTGCCCTCGCACACACACACTGCCCGAGGGGCGCGAAGCCGGGAGGGGAGACTGGCAGGGCTCTGCCCGCGCCCTGGACGGACGGAGATGCTTCCCCGGGGAGAACGAAACTCCGGGACGCGAACGGGCTCTGCCGCGGCTGCGGGCGGGCTGAGGGGCCGTGGGTGTCCCCGGCACTCGATGTCTGCGGGGAAACGCCGGGGCGCGGGACCGGAGTGACCGTGCTGGAGGGGTCGTGCTAGAGGGTCCGGGGATGGGGAGAGAGTCGCCTTTTGCTTTTGCGGTGGGACTGCGGAGAGGAAGTGGGAGGTTGAGGTGGGATCCAGCCTCCTCCCGGCTGCCCCGCCGCTTCCCCGCGGGGCGGGAGGCGCCGCAGGCCCTGGACAGCTCCCGCTTTGAACGCCGTCGGGTCGCTGCCAGCCGGCTGCCCGGCGAGGCTCCCGGCCGCGCTCCCAGAAAAGCGGTGCGAGAGGGGCGTGGGACGGCTGAAGGGAAAAAAAAATAATAAAGAAAAGGGGAAAAAAATGAGACAACGAGTCAGATTTTCCTTCCGAAAACCTCAGTGTCCACGTCCTCAAAGCATGGAACCAATTTAGCGTCGCCGCCCCCCGCCGCTGCCGCTGCCAAGGCTGCTGCGGAGGGCTGAGACACGGGGCACGTGACGGCCGGGGCGGCGCCGGGACCCTCCTGCGGTATAAGTAGGGCGGACCGGGGCTGGGTTAATTTAGCGTCCCGGGCAGCAGGTTTCTGCTAAGGTTGGAGTTACTCCTCGAGACTGTATGCCTGCGTCCCACAGGCGATAGCTAACCAACCGACTCGGCACCACAAGGAGTCTGCATGTCTTGCAACTAGACATGCTCAGCTTTGTGGATACACGGATTTGGTTGCTGCTCGCAGTAACTTCATACCTAGCAACAGGCCAACGTAAGTGCTTTCCGCTTGTTTGTGGCAGGGGTGGTGGCAGGGGTGGCTGTCCGGCTCTGCGCTCTCTGCTGTGTCCCGACGCCCGCCCCACGCACGGCAGTCTGCGGGGAGTTGCCGCTTCCCAAACGATGAGACCAGCTCATGAACTGCCACCTCCGTCCCAGATCAGACTCTAGATTCTTTCTTTCCCTCAGAAAAAGATGGTAAATGGCCAAAGAGATCCCCCTCTACGAGAAGGAAAAAAAAAAAAAAAACAAAAAAAACAAAGAGAAAGGGACCACCTCTCCCCAAACGGGGTCATAACTAGAGGAGGACACAAACCCTCATCTCCAGCGCAGATGCTGGAAGGAGGTACAGATGCAGGCTGGGAGGAGAGTGCTTGCGGCGAGCGGAAGAAGCCAGGCTGCACTTTAGTGAGGCTTGAGGCGCGCTTTCCGAAGCAGGGAGCCGAGGGAGCGGCCGAGCGGCGGCTGCTCCATGCATCCATCCGTCCATCCGTGCATCCCTTCCCTCCCGCCGGGAGCCCAGCGGCGCCGGCGTCGCGCGCGGGCGCCCCCTGCGGGCCGCGCTGGGCCAGCGCGGCGGGCGGGGTGCGGGGGCTGCGGGAGGGAGGGGGCAGCGCCTGCGGCGGGAGGAGGAGGAGGCAGGCGGGAAGGAGCTCTGCTCCGCTCCGCGCCGGACGGAGCGCGGCTCCCGAGGGCGCAGTGCAGCTCTCCGCCTCCCGTTGGATGAGGATGTAGTGCCCCCCCGTCGCAGTCAGCCAAGCCCGCACACACACACACCCCGCGCGCTGAGATAGATGGGAGGGAAACGTGCCCCGCTACTCGGCTGGGGGCGAAGTGGAGCCTCCCTGCGGGGCAGCCCCCTGCGAAGGGCCCCCTGAGCCCCTGGCCACCGTGGGTTTGACCCAGGGTTTGGCCGCATTCCAGGGCGGAGGAGGGAGTGAGAAGCCGCGCCCTGCCCGCTCCTGGCTCTGGGAGTCTCCGGGGTGATGCCCCCCGGGATAATGCCCCCGAGAAGGTGTCCCGGGTCGCCCTCTCCGGGGCGGGAATCGCTGGTGGGGCCGTTCTGTATGGGCATTCTGGGGACATCCCGCCAGCCCCGGTGACGGGAGGCAGCTGCGCCCTCGCAAAGGAGACGGGGTGGCGGTCCCCGAACCGAGCACCCCGCGCTTCCCGCAGGGAGTTCGGGTAGTTCGTTGTCACTGCCGCCTGCGGCCAGTAATAGCTTTAGTTTTGTGCTGGGTTAGCACAGGCTGTCTGTGTACTGCTGCGGAATTCCAGTGCGTTCAGCATTTCAGCGCTGTTACCTTTTTCTGGACTGCACGGATCATCCGAATTTAGTGTGATCATACACTGCCAAAGTGACACGTTGTGGAAAGACATACAATAACCTGTTAGTGGTAATGTTAAATTGCTGGCATTCAAGTGCGATGTGAGACTTTTACTATGGTGTGTTTAAGTCAAATTAGATTTTTAGTTCCTTGAAATTAAGAAACTAAATAATTAGTTTCTCCAACTAATGAAAAAAGTGCATACTCACACTTGGCAGTGCATAACATACAGAGAGAGTTATTTGCAATTTGGCGTTTAGTGTTTTAACTTGTTTTGCAAGTTTGGTGTTTGGTTCCCTGTTACACAGTTTTACAGGAAAATGTGGAAATGGGATGTTCAGCTAGAACCTTTCCCCATAAAAAGTTGGACTGGGCCATTTATCTGAAAATTTCAGATTTCTTCTACAATTCAGTATCTTCACATGTGTCAGTCTGCCTGGTTTTATTAGTCTCTTGCATGAATACATATGTGGAAATACATAGGTGTGAGGGTTTTCAATGGACGTATGTTGAAACATATTTAGAGCAGCTTTACAGTTGATATCTGCCTTTTTACTGTATCAGCCATATTATCTTGATTTAATATGCAAGTCCCTTTTGAATTTGAAATACATGGCAATTTCACCCATGAGTCTTTCCAGTCTAAGATAATCATCTTAACAGTAAGAAATTACATAAAGAAAATGTTTGTTGCATTAAGGAAATCAACAAAATTGAATTTCAAATTAAAAGCAGCAAATTTAATTTTTAATTGAAAGCAAGTTTAAAATCTAAAATTTGCAGAATAATTGAATCCCTGCTCTAATTATCTCTTTTTTTCTTTCCCTTCTCTTTGCAGATGTGAGTGAGGTCAGTATAATTTTTTTTTTTTTAATCTAATATGTAATACTCCAATTAACAGGCTAGGCTTCTCTTCTTGAGGCAGTATTATTTTCTAGCATTCATTCCCAAGGTGGTCATGGAAAAGTAGTGATTAAATCCTGAAGGCACTGCCTGGAATGGTACCCACCCCAATTTCACAAGTGGGACGGCCTTTTTAAGAGGCTGCCTTCATAGGTGCAGAGACCATGAGGAGAAAGTAACAGAGCGGTGCTGTTTGGACATTGTGCCTGGCAGTTTGGATTGGAAATAACTCTCCTTTAAAGCCAGTTTTACAGTCTAAATATCATTGCACAGTAGGATTATGAAAGAGCTCAGGTGTGACTTTTTTTAATTCTTTTAGTCTGTAATAGCTATGAAATTGTCAGTTTTCAACACATTTTAATATAGTTACATGCATCTTTTCTGTATATAACCTCCTAGCCTTGAAAGTAATTTTAAATCATAGGGCATAGTTAAATATATTGGGCTGAGAAAAAGTATAGTTATGTAAGAAAACGAGTCTAAGTTTATGCATTATTTTAGTTTAAAATACTTGCAGAAATTGTAACTTTTTTTTTTTAACTCTCTTCCTTATTTTTTTTTCAGGCACCTGCAGGGCGCAAGGTAAGCATTTTTATTTTTCTTGTGTGGAAATGAAGATGATATCAGGTAGTCTTCAACAGATTAATATTTTGTTGAATATTGGATGAAAGGAAAATTGACTATATTTGCTTATTGTCAGTGTTCTCTGAAAATAGCAGTAGCGCTGAGATGAATAGGTAGGAAAAAAGAAGGAAATTATCATTGCGGAATTTTAACACCAGGGTAAATTCAAATACTGAATTAAAGGTGCTTTATCTATGAGCAGAACTAAGCCTATCAAGACCTAAAAGGCATCAAAGTATCATTCTTATTTAAACAGAATGTTGTAAAGATTTATGTGGATCGAGTAGTATAGCAATATCCATACAGGTCTAAAAGGCCAAATCAATTCTATATTATTTCTAGAAGACACTACTGTTAAATTAGAACTAATTATTCAGTAGGAACAAACCCAAATTTTGCAAATACTTCTACGGTCTCTGTAGTGACACTTCTAATTCACGAAACAGTGGCAGTGGCTAATCTATTTCCTGTAGATTACTGGGGACAAAAATACACTGTCTGCAGAAAATAGCTGTTGGACCTGTATGTGCAGCCTTCTTTTCCTTTTTAATGTAAATTAATTACTCTTAGTATATCTGTGTGCCTGTATTGTCCTGGAAAATTTCCACAGTAACTCACTGTGTTATTTTCTTCCCGCAGGGCCCTAGAGGAGACAAAGGGCCACAGGGAGAAAGGGTAAGGAAAGTTTACACGTGATCTTTGAACAGTAGTTGTTAGAAGACCGGTAGGAAAAAACTAAGTTTAAGCATTGCTGTGAGATTAACTGATTGTACCCGTAGAAGCTTGCATGTACAATTTCATTAAAAAAAGAATTCAAGTTACCTGTGTATCAAGTTCAGCCTAATTATGGTCACTGTGCCTGAGCATATATGGTTGAGATCATAGGGCAGCCTAGCTCTTCAAGTGATTATTTGGAAAATGTTTTTCCAGCTGCACACAGTGGAAATAACACATAGAAATGCAGAGGGAAAAGTTGACATGTAAAGATGTAATCTTTGAATAATATGGTGTGTGGGTAAGCTCTGTACTTAAAACCTGAATAGACTAAGCCAGTTTTGAATATAATTCATTATCTGTGCCTCCAACAAAGTTTTGGAAAAGCTCTTTTCCTGGCAGCTGGGCATTTGTTATCTACCTTCTTCTAGTCAAAGTGGATGCTATACTGCTGAAGGCTGTACCATAAAAGTAACCATAAATAAGGACAGTTGAATAATTTAATTTTAATGTTATTCGTATTGATGATACCTGCTTTTCTGGTTTGCTTCTGCATCATTGCTGCTTTTTGTAAAGTGATATTTTGAACTTTACGTACTTATCTGGTTGTAGTTATATGTCTTTTTTCTATCATCTGAAAATGAAAATGCCATAATATTGATGGGGGAGATCTTGAAGATTTCTGAGATATAGTGTGGTGACAAATGTAATGGAAACTATTAGGAAGACGATATCAGCATGATCAGCTGTATATTTGCTTTAGGCTGCCACTAACTAAATTTGTTTAATGAAATGAGATGCTTTCTTTGTTCTGAAGGCAACAAGTCTAATTCTGCTCCTTTAGGAATCCATTTTTTATGGATTTCATTAAGTACTGAACTGGGTCCAAAAAAACTCAACAAATTAAATACCCCATATCAATTTCCATGATGTCGAACTTGACCAGCTTTGTGTACTGAGGATGAAAGAATGTAAGGACAAATGTAACTGGACTGAACACAGGTAATTTCAGCCTGTTGCAAAAGAAGTTCTGACAGTGGTAGCAGATAAACGGTATAAAAAATCTGTAGAAGAGCACTACTAAATTTTAATTTTATTTGTAATTTTACCAGCAAATTGTCTATACTGATAAAAAAACTGTCATTGGACTTACTCTGGATCCATGTTAACTCATATCAGTAGTGCTGAACTTTTCTAATCCTCAGCTGGCCAAATTTTAGGCTCTTACTAGCAGGATCTGCCAGGCTATGTGGGTCCACCACTTTGTAGGTCCAAAGTTTGTCACTTAAGATGAAATTTCCCAATTTGGACATTATGCTTTGGTAGTGTAAATCCAATATTGCCCCTAGAAATCTTCTCAAATATAAAGCTCCAGTACATATCTGATACAAGGTGTAGCAAGGTAACATAAAATCAGACTATGTTTGTTTTCTCAAGTTAAGCATTTTTTGAAACTATTTATTGAAATATGTAGTACTGCTGAAGGGTGTGCTGTGGGTGCTTGGTTGTTAGTGAAGTTACCACATCAGAGGTTTCTTCAGCCACTTCTAATTTTCACTGTATAATTCTCTTTTTGACTCTAGGGTCCACCAGGTCCACCAGGCAGAGATGGTGAAGATGGTCTTCCAGGTCCTCCAGGTCCCCCTGGTCCTCCAGGTCTTGGCGGAGTAAGGCATCCAAAGTTTCTATTACCAGAACTCCTAAGCTGTGCTTTGTGACCAAGATGAAATTTATATCTGCTGGAAAACACTATTCTTGAATTGAAGAGTGGAAGAGAAACATTCTCTCACGAGCCATAAGAAATTGATGGTTCCAGTTTCTATTAAACCCTCCTTGGGGTGTATATATTCCATGGAAAATTTGGATCCTGTATTCTACAGGGACTTAGGAAGAAGAGCAAATCAACCCTGTTATTTAGTATTAAATAATATGTGTGCAATAATGTGTATGGGTTAGGTATGAACTAAACAAAACCAGTGCCGTTAAATAGATGGGGAAAAGAAACCTTTGTGGTTGCATTCAAGAGACAGCAACTATTGGAATAAGCAAAGAAGACAGCTTCTTAAGCTAAAAATCAATTAAAAGGGCTATAGAGTTTTAGAGTATTGCCCTTTAGAAATTTTTATCTGTTTTCATACTGCAGAACTGTAAATGGGCTGTTGCATACACACTTTGTGCACCGGTGTCCGTCGTGTATTCTCTGCAGGATGCTGAATTTAACTCTTTGCTTGACATTAGCTTGCATAGGGAGCAAGGAGACATAGACACTGTTGTATTGATCAAGTTTAGTAAGTCTTTCTGCATGGAAGAATACTCTTTTGACTTCAATGTGAATAGCAATACTTTATTTTGCTAATTGCAAATATCAAACTGCTTTCATTATTTTTTTTTTTTTTTTAATTTTAATATGTTAATGAAACAAGCAAGAAAAGGGAGTTTGATTGTGTTATGGAGAATCTCTTTCTATTTTGATAAAATACCAAAAATCCATTGCAGTGTTTCTGAGGCTGCATGCTCCTCATATGTTTGTGAAGCTGAAGGGCCCACCTTATGCAATAGCTACTCAGGGCTGGCATATCAATTTTGTTTATGCATATTTTTTCACTGCTTTGCTCAATTTCCCTCATTGGAAATTAGGCAGAATAATTTGAGAGTTTCAAGAAAGTTTTCAATTTTAAATGAGCACTGAATTTACATTCCTAATTTGCAGTTCACACTACTGAATGCTTCTTTATCACTTCTGCAGATATTTAGGTTTGAAAGGGCCTTTCCGTTAAAATCGTGTCTTTTTGGAAACGAATGGAAATGTATTTGTCATAGGGTTATATTTACTGAGGTATATGTATGCTGCTTTAACAAACCAAATAGCAAGTATAACAAATCAGATAATATTTATATACACAATGTTGATTAAAAATAGTTTTTCAAGTAGAGTTTTTAGTATTTTGATGTCAATCTTTTTATTATCTACAGAACTTCGCTGCTCAATATGATCCATCTAAAGCAGCAGATTTTGGCCCAGGACCTATGGTAGGTATATGACATGGCACTTGATAGCTCACATGAATAATGTGTTTAGGATTTTCCTTTAACTCTAATTCAGCTGCATTAATGAAAAAAAAAGTGTTAAAATTAGTGGTTTGATCATATACTGACTCAGACTGGAAACTGGTCCTTTAATATAGAATGATGATAAGTGTTTTAAATAGTCTGAGGACTTGAAATATGGTCTTGGATCTGTATTTTGATCTTGAATATAGCACTGCTGGGTCTTGTGCTTTAACTCTGTTTGTTGACCACACTTTTATGAGTCAGTGAATCTCGGAATCTGATGTTGGGTAACACGTGTACCTTCACATCGTATTTCTTTACCCTTATGGAGACAGAAGATTGTGTTTCAGGAATGAGATTAACAGTAATGGTGCTCCCTAAAGCAGACACAGGCCTAAAAAGTAACTCAGCATCTTGGCTCCAGCTGTTGATGATTTTTCCTCCATGGCTGTACAACTCTTTTGGTATCCTTGGATTGTACATTTTTTTTTAAGAAATTTGCCACCACATTTGGTTCTCAACATCTGAATATTGGTAATTTAGGGTTGTTTTGAGGAGGACTCTTCCTAACTCACTGTATACTATGTACAAATGGAATTTAAGGGGTCTATTGCCACTCCGTATGAATTTCTAACACTTCCTTCTGTTAGCAAATATTTTCACTGAGCACAGATAGCAGAATATGGGTTAAATTCACCACACACACTGACGTCACAGACAGTGCATCTGATGGGTGACCAGCAGGATGAAGGATGACCAGGATTATTCTGGGTCACGTGCTTGTCTCCACTTGGAAAAACACTCTAACACTAAATGGATTTTGGAAAATACTTTAGCATCCATTTAATTATGAAATATAGGAAAAAAGGAGTGCCTTTAATCAAGTTCTACCCTCAGTGTCTGATGATTAATCATAAAACATAGATGAGGATTTTTTTGAGGTGTCCCCATTTCTATGTTCCAATTTTTGAGTCAGGTTCATTTGACAAAAACAACAGTAGAATCTACCTATTGTGAGGAAGTTTTAAGTTTCAAAAATAATATGTAAAAGATCAGGAAGGGGAAAAGTAGCTGTAGAATATCATTTGGGAAGAAATTCACAGGGTTCATGCAGCAGATATGATTCAGACTGTCTAGAAAGCTTTATTTTTCCTAGAATTACTGCCATCTTTTCATATCCACAACATTGCTTTAACTTCCATGAGTAAATGCCTGTAATTAATGTGCATTTATTCCTCTTAATGAGAAGATTTCAGTCTTATGGGAAATTTTAATCTTGTAATGAGAAAATCTAGAAGACTTTCTGAGAAAGCTTTAAAACCAATTTAAAACATAATTATTTCAGTTGAAGCGTCGTATAAATCATTTGTTTGGACTATAGAAGTCCAATTAAAATTCCATTTCACAGTTATTTGCTTGCTTAGTAAACCTTAAGGTAACTGTTAAGAGAGAGCACCAATCTATGGAAATTTCCTTTTTAGAAGTGATTTTCTCACCCTGTGTTTTCAAGATGCATGTAAATTGTAAATGACGTCAAGGAGGGTATATTAGTGACTTATTTTGCAAATGAATGAAAAGAATTTAATCAACACCAGAAAATAATGAAATATTTAAATAGAAGTAGATAATTATTGGAAATAGATGTATACACAATATGTATAAGAGCCTTTCATAATGCGTTATGACCCTTTAAACTCTGGACATTTCTGCACAAGAAGGGTAGAGGGAAGAATTCAGAAAAGTGAACCAGTTCACTTGCTAACAAGCCAGAATAGATTAAGAAGATAAATCATAAAATTCACAGCCATAATGGTACATTTCTAATCATCCCACTGGATTCTGTGTGAGTTCTTTGACATTAGAAGATGTTTGCACTTGGACTGCCTGTGCAAATTCATGCAGACCTCTTTACTTCCTCTAGTTTAATTTGAACATTACACAATGGAAACTGTGATTCTAACCCCAGTATTTCAGGAATTCAGGGAATTGGTGTTAGAAATTATTTTATATAATAGTGATGTTTTTAAGAAGCTTTTGTGATTTTTCTTCCCTAGGGTTTAATGGGACCCAGAGGCCCACCTGGAGCATCTGGACCCCCTGTGAGTACAGTCTTCTCTCTCCTACCGACATTGACATACCTGCAAAATTACAAATTATCTTGCTTGGAAACTAATAATATCTCCCTCATTTTCTAGGGTCCTCCTGGTTTCCAAGGTCTTCCTGGTGAGCCTGGTGAACCTGGTCAAACGGTAAGTACAGATCACATATAGACACTGCTAGCATTAGGAATAGTACAACAAAGTAGGCTTTAATGCTTAGGGCCATTTCTCTTATCCGTATGCACTTCTCTGAATGTTTGGATACTCCTGCTTGATGCTGTTACAGAAACAGAGCTGAACTCTCACATTCAAGATCTCTCCAATAAGAATCTTAAAGTGCAAAGTCAATTAAACTCCACCTATGCCCCAGCTCGTGTCAGAAAACAGTGGGAAGGTATATGAAGACTGATGCTTTAAGTAATTCTCAATCTATCTTTAACAGGGTCCCCAGGGTCCTCGTGGTCCCCCTGGTCCTCCAGGAAAGGCTGGTGAAGATGTAAGTGGTTATTAAATGTTTCTCATTTCTTTTGGGGGTGGTGATTCAACTCTAACAGCCAGATTATTGTTAAGCTAAGCATTCTATTGGCCATGTTTTTTACATTGTTAAATAAATAACCCCCTGAAATAATTATTTTATAGTACAAGAGGTGCACTATGCTAGAAATGCACAGAAAATCAGATAACTCCAAACCACTCCAAATGCATTATTTAGCTTCCTGAATACGGGGAGAAGAAAACTTAAAACTTAAGAATCTCCCTTTATTTACACAAAAAGAGAAGCCTTGCCAATGTATTTTCCTTGTCTTAATGGTTCATGTTGCTATTGTATAAAAGAAGCTTTCCTTCTTAGTGCATGTTTATTGTGTTTTTTAGGGTCACCCTGGCAAACCTGGAAGACCTGGTGAGAGGGGAGTTGCTGGTCCTCAGGTGTGTAGTGATCCACTGGATACAATACAAACCACTTCACTGATCAGTGAAACATAGCAACCTTTCTGAATTGCACCACATTAATGGTCTATTCATATTCCTTATATGATTAATACAATTTCAGCCCTTACCTACAGGGATATCATATAGCTATGTTTTTATTTTGTTTCCCTACCCCATTCCCACTAAAGCTAATAATGAGTAACAGAAGTGGCATAGTGAAGAGTTACACAGGAGAAGGTAAGCAGGCACCTTGGCACAGGAACTTAAGAAAGCTGTGCTATCACGTGGTAACACATGAAATTTCATGAAATGAGATTCAGAACTGGAAAAGTCAGGTTGATTACTGTTAGTCTTGAAATGTCTGGTCCTGAGAGGTTGGGATCTAGATTCTGTTCCTTACTTGAATGATAATGACCAAATCTACTTGTTAATTTTATTGAAAAACTTATTCATCATCTTTCCTTTAAACTGCACTGTATAATATGAGAAACAATCATTCATGCACTGTGTGTTTTTAGGGTGCTCGTGGTTTCCCTGGAACTCCTGGTCTGCCTGGCTTTAAGGGAATTAGGGTGAGTACATATATACTTTTCCCTGAATATTTAAGACTAAATATTAAATATTAAGACTGCAGAATACTGAAAATCCCTGGAAAGCCTCTGAAAATTAAGAGTTCATTAGCCTCTTCAAAGTTTTTATTATCACCTCATATGAAAGAGTAATTATTTCTGAAAAATCACAAGATTATATTAGAAAGTAATTTTGTGTGGGAGTAAGGTTTTATGTTATAAAACTAAGAATTTGCATATAGCCATTTGAGAGAAAATATGTATCAATGTTTATTTTTCTACTCAATATAGGGACACAATGGTCTGGATGGTCAAAAGGGACAACCTGGCACTCCTGGAAACAAGGTAAAGAGAAAATCTGAAAATGTAGGATACATTTGTAGCTATTCTAAGCAAAAGACATGTGATGTTCTTTCCAATCAGTCTTCCGTGTTGCCATTAAACACTGCCCAGCTGCAGTAATCTAGAAGTCAGTGGATCCATGTAGAACAAATACATGCACCTTGTCATGAGGAAACATTCCTAGGGCCTTACTCTTGAGCCCTCAGTCAAGTTGTAATCAAGTTAGTGCTTTCAGTGAATAAAGGCTGCAGAATTGTGCAGCTTAATGATTGGCTATTCAGCAGCACTTCAGACTGATTTTGCTATCTCTGCTCTTCTCTGGATTGTATTCTACATTTGGGTAGGTTTTTTAAAGTATGCTAATATGAAAACATCTCATTTTTCTACAAAACTCTACTGTGTGAAACAGATGGTCAGTGTAAGGCTTCCTGCTAAAAATTTGAATAGATGCAGTGCTTTTTTGAGTTAAGGCTATTTGATCCTGTCTTTTTTATTTTTATCATCATCATCCTAATGCACATTTGAACACTAGCCTTAAAAAAAAACCCTTAAAATATATTCTGAAATATAGTCTGGAAAGTATCTATGGTAAACGCTTTGTCTTTTAGTTTTTCTTCTCCCATTCCTGCTTAATATCACTGTTCTTGAAAAATTCACTATTGCATTGTGTTATAGGAGATCCTGACTGATTCACAGGAGATTTGTATTCACAGACTTCTAATATAATAATGAAAAACTCAAATACTAATTCTCCATCTTGCTTGTTTCTAAGACCTTAGCACTATTTGGTTATAGGCTTTTTAATTGCAACATAGCATTCTTCAATATCACTGCAAGTTGTTAGCCTTCAGGAAAAGTTTACATGACAAAGTCTGTCCAGTAATTGGAAGTTTAAAGCAGATAAAGCACATAAGTAAAAGATAGAACAGTAAGAGTGCTAGAAAACACCAGCATATTAAATCAAGGTTGTTCATGATATAACCATGCCGAAAGCAGCAATGAAGGTGAAAACTTGCTCTCTTTGCAGCATTTAAAGCTAGGTGCATTCAAGTATATTCAGGGTACAAGTGCTCCAAGACAAATCTTGTCACTCTAGACCTGTTGAGAATACAGTACTGAAGGGAGAGGAGCCATGAGTTAATGGCTGCTACTCAAATACTCAGTATTATTGGTCTTAAGTTAAAAATACCTGAGGCAGACCCTTATTTTAAGCCATTTGAGAGAACTTTGTCAAGTTATACTAAAGCAAAAGAGAGCATCCTTCTGCTTCTGCTCTAGCTAAAGAAGAGCTGCTGATTGATCTGGATTTGTAGTTGACTATCCAGATCCTATCTCTTAAATGTGTTCTACAGAGTAAATGTCAGCATAAAGAAAGGGGATAAAGAAAGCTGAGCAAGTGACACAACCTTCTCTGGCCCTCCCCTTCTAAAAGGATTCCATCTGGCTGTGTTCCAGTATATGCGGGGACAATTGCCATCTCTGAACCCTCAGGACTTGATGTGTTGTTATTGCACAGTGTGATGCAGAAACATGGGCAGTGCTGTGTTACAAAATGCTACAGAAGACATAGACAGTGGGATCCAGTACCTGAAAATCTCTGTAAGAGTGTTAGACTATCTGTCCAAAGCATCCTTAGAGTAACTCAAGTCTCCAAACTTTCTTCTTCATAGGGGGAGCCTGGTGCCCCTGGTGAAAATGGTACCCCAGGACAACCTGTAAGTATTCACTGCTGCTGTAGGAAATTATAATCTGATAGATTTAGTTCAGCCAGCATTTTCTTCAATATTTGTCATTATTGATACTGCAGATACCCCTATACTCTAATGTAATAGTAATAATGACTTAGCAGAGGAAAAAATCTCTATATATCTATGTTCAATGAAAATATATAAATGAGATAATTTGATTTTTCTTTCAAGGGTGCTCGTGGTCTCCCTGGTGAGAGAGGAAGAGTAGGTGCCCCTGGACCAGCTGTAAGTGGCTTCCCATCTGTCTGTTGTCATGAAGCAGCCATTAAATGTGGCTTCCTCTGATATTCAGTTCTCTTTTCAAACTATTTGTCATGTTCTTTCCTCACAGGGTGCTCGTGGAAGTGATGGTAGTGCTGGCCCCACTGGACCTGCTGTAAGTTTCAGACTTACTTTTTGACAGCCTAGTTCCGTTAGGCTGTGTGCTTCTCTTCTTTTTAGTGGATTTCTTGGGCTTTTAAGAAGTTGATTGAGTTGATGATTTTAACATAGTTCTTTGTTGCTTATCAGACTGTCACAAAGAGAATTAGTGAAACATAAACCCTTTGCAGACAGTATCATGAGAGCCTCAGCATTTATATTAAACACATCCCTTTCAAAGGAACCAAATATTCTCTTGTTTGCACTGGTGATTTCATGAGGTTTTCCAGCATGTGTCACTGTGAAATACCCAGTGCACAGAATTCTCATTTCCAACAGTATAACGGAATAATTCTCATCCAAAAGCTAAAGAGACATTCGGCTTTTTAACAGATACATACCATGCACATGTTAAAGATGGCTATAATTATATACATCCTGTAAATTATATTTGCAGAATAGGACATAGCTTTGCACCTTCAGCATTGTCCTATCAGCCTAACAGGCACAAACATTTTTCATTCACCACTCATACCTGAGTTGTGAGCTAGTGTGAAAGGCCAGCAAGATGCAACTCTCCTAATTTGACTGGTAAACAGTACCTATTCTAATAAGAGCTAATCCAACGCAGATTTGTCTGTTTAAAAGGAGTTAGTGTTGCCATCATTTACCCCTGACTTCAGTAAACCTCATTTATCTCAGCCACATGAGTACAAGAATATAGCTTTGAAACTGTAAAATAAATCTGGAATACAGCAGAACGTTAGTAATAATAGTTTCTTTTTTTTCCTACTTTCAAAAACTGAGTCTATGATGAAGCTGTATTTGGTTCAGTTTTGCCAAAGTTAATTTTAATATGCCTTGTCACTTCCAACACCTGTTGTACTTTAACAGAGTAGAATGTGAGCATGACTGAATTTCTCTTAAGTTCTTCCATGTGGAGTATTTAAAATCTATGTGATTGGACAGTGAAGTTGCAGGCAAATAAAAATCTTACAGCTAAGATCTGATGTAGTAGAACCAAAACATTTTAGCTGAAGACATTTTGGATGAAGGCAGTTGAGTTGTTGTAGGAAAAATGTTCTGAAGCTGCTGATTGCATAGATTGTTATTCACGATGGGCACAGTGTTGCATTATGTCCCAGTGTCTGTCCCAGGCTGAAATTATTTTTTACATACTTAGGTTATGATATCTTAAATATTCTGCAAAGCAGTTATTAACACACATTTTTTAAAACTAAAACAGAAATAATGTTTTATCCTTCTTTCCACTTGAAATTTAAAATGTAAAAAAGGTCATTGCAATGAAAATTCTGGAAGTTTATGCTTTCAAACATATTCTGAAAGGAATTTGCTCTTTTTTCTCACTTATGCAAAACTGGTGACAATTCCAGGTACCCCCTTTTTAACAGAGTAGGTTATAGAACGTCTGAAGCCAATTCCTGTGACACATTTTATTACCTTGGATTTGTGAGGCAGTTTTATTATATATATTTCTAATTAAAAGATGTTAGCTCACAAAAAGATAGATATAAATTCCAAATATCAATTAATGAGTTGGATTTTTAATTAATAATTGAAGAAAAAAAATCCCTTTTTATTTGTAAGCATTATAAAAATAAAGGCTATGAATCCTTCAGTGTATCTTCTCTTGTAATGTCTGATATGTTGGAACTTTGTCCCAATGTAATTATAAATCTGACAGCAATAGGTAAACATAGTAGAATCAGTCACCTTGCTTTGCAGATGCCTGCCTCTGCTCATATTCTGTTTGTTCTTTCTCAGGTGTTTGGCCTCAAGGCAAAGTTTTACCAATTCTTGCTTAATTTGCACTGCAAATGTTTTTTAAGCATTGACCTGGCTCTTAACTGTTTGTAGTGAACCAGATCTGTCAGTTTGGAACTGCCAAAGGCAACTAATATGCTGAGGTGGTAATGTGTGGGATAAGTAAATGTGCATTTTTTTCATCTGTTTTCTTCTACAAGCAAGATGTTTCTGTTGTCACTGAATAACTTCACACAACTGTTTCCCTTTCACTTCCCAGGGCCCTATTGGTGCTGCTGGTCCTCCAGGCTTCCCCGGTGCTCCTGGTGCTAAGGTATGAACATCTGCTTCGACTGCTACATTTGATAGTGAAGGTGAAATGTACTAACCAGAGTTTCTAGGCAGCAAAAAAGGCCCCACCCTCTATGAACTAAGAGTGCTTTCTTATTAGTTACTTTAGGCATGCATCTTCATCCTGATCTGTATTTGGAGATGATTGAAAACACATCACTTACTTCACAGCTGAAGGTCGAAGCTGGGTGGGTTCAGGAAGACACATAACGCTTTTACTGCTTCCTATGTGGTGCACCTACATCCACTTTTCAAGGGTGACATGAATCATAATAAATAAGTGAGGCAGCAGTTAACATCCCTTTACAGAAATAGTGGAGAATGAGGAAGCTTCATTTGAATACTGGGGTACTTCCAGTCTAAGTCCCTGAAATTACAATGCAGAAATTGCATTAAAATTTTTCATGTTTAGGGCAGTGCCATTTTGCTCTCGTGAACTATAATTTAACTTACTTTATTGTTCAAATCTTACCATTTTTTACCTGGATAAGAGCCTCAATGTTTTGAGTGTCCAAGGCAGGACAGAGCATTTGAGGAAAGAGTATTGCATATATTTCATTTACAAATTTTGCTGACTATTTCCCACAAAATCCATGTCATTCGGTGTATCAGACAAAACTTAATCCACTTTTAGAAGATAAAAAAGGTATTGCTTTCTAGACCCTTTAATTTTAACTGCAGGGAAGAGGAGAAAAAATTGAGACCCCATTCTGGTTATTCTTTTCAAAAGGCAAGACTTTTGAAAATCATAAAGTCTTCTCTAATGCAGATGTGGTTATAGTGTGTAGTTTCAAGAGAAGACTGTCTACATATCCAGGGTCAACTCTGACTGAGCTGAAGAGAACTTGTCATTATATTCAGGTTCTTGTAGTCAACTTAGGGAATACAACCTTCTGAAAACAAAAGAACCATTCTTCTGTCATTTACTCCGCTGTGAACACTATTCCACAGCACTCTGATCAGGCATTATTTTCCATTTTGCATCTATACAAATGGCATCTGAAAGTGCAAGATAATGACCAATTGGGTCTCAAGTATTGTGGCACCTCAGGCCAGTTCTGGAGGCACATGTATGCAAATGAGACTGGAATTCTGATTCTGATTTTTTTTTGGTCAACCTTCTGGGTAAGCATCTGTTTTTCCTGTCTTAGCCATTACCTTAAATGGAGCCTAACTAGACATTCCAACTTGAGTGCCTTTAAAATCCATTGAAAGCTCTAAGCTGCTTGGCTTCCTGGCCTCTGAAGTGGGAATACACAAATATGAGTATCTTCATACCTGGCTGATACAGGATTGCTTCACTATTGCCATAAGACTCCGTACACTGATAGAGGGTTCTGTCCTCTCCAACAGGGTGAAATTGGACCTGCTGGTAACGTTGGTCCTAGTGGTCCTGCTGGTCCAAGAGGAGAGATTGGACTTCCTGGTTCTAGTGGTCCTGTTGGCCCTCCAGTGAGTAACTTGCCAGGTTTTATCTATTGCCAGATGTGTGCGCTTTGGATTCTGAATTAACCAGTATAATTATCTTTTTTAACAGGGCAACCCTGGTGCTAATGGTCTTCCAGGGGCTAAAGGTGCAGCTGTAAGTACAACTGCACTCACACATTTGCTCTAAAAAAACCCAATTCAGTTAATGCAGCAGAAAAGACAATGGGTTCACAATACCTTTTTTCCCCCTCTGTTGGACAGGGTCTTCCTGGTGTTGCTGGTGCTCCCGGTCTTCCTGGTCCCCGTGGTATTCTTGGTCCTCCTGGCCCTGCTGGTCCTAGTGGTGCTAGAGGACTTGTTGTAAGTGACATCTTATATTGCATGTATATGAGAACTGGACACAGTGTCCACAGTTGTAAACGATCTCCTCTGGATATGTTTTTGTTATAGTGCAGACATTTTTTCTTGATGCCCTATGATTGAACATTGTAGTTAATTTCTGTGTCTCATTACTTGCTTTAGATGCTGAGAATGGAAAAGTTCACTTTGCACTCCCTATGAGTGCAAGGAGTAGTTGAACTCAATGATCCTTGTGGGTCCCTTCCATCACAGAATATTATGTGACTGTGAAGCTCTGTCCATGTTGATAACATTAAGAGAGAGATGGCAGCAATCTCACAACTAGGCCCTCAGTGGATATCCTCAGTAGAGGAACCAGCTCTAAATGTGTCATTGTTTAGTACTGTCATTTCTAAGCATCTTTAGCATGTTTGGGTTTGTGCTTTTTAAGTCAAAAATACAGTCATGCTCATTGACCATTTTCACAATAGAGGGAGGCATACCATTAGATGATAAAAGAGTTTCTTGATTCATGAGTAAGCTCTCCAGGTAGAAGAGAGATTTTTGGAACAATGCCTAATTCTGTCATCTTCTGTTTTGTACTCTAGGGTGAACCAGGTCCTGCTGGTGCCAAGGGAGAAAGTGGTATGAAGGGTGAGCCTGTAAGTATGGCAAAATGTGAAGGCTTTTTCAATCAAAAGCCTGGTAATATCTGCAACATGGAGTCTGATATCTTGTTTTTCTCTGTTTGTCCAAACTAGGGTGCTGCTGGACCTGCTGGCCCTCCTGGCCCCAGTGGTGAGGAAGGCAAGAGAGGCAGCCCTGGTGAACCTGGCTCTGCTGGTCCCCCAGGCCCTGCTGGTCTGAGAGTAGGTTTTCTTTTCATGTTCCAGATGTAGAAGCAAAAAAAAAGTGGGAATCAATCTAGGGTCCCCCAGGCAAATTAAGTAGTTATGAGTAATTAAATTTACATTAATGCTGCTAAGCAGTGATAATTTTCCATTCTGAGCCTTTTGATTAGTTGGGACCAAACCCAGTTTTGCTTTGCATTAATGCTTATTTACTATCTTATCCCTGAAGTATTTAGAGATTGCTTTTATTTATCCACTGTGTAAAATTACTGAATTATCTTTTGATTACTCTTAAAAGTTTGTGATGGGATTTAACTGCTTAAAACAGATAATGGGCTCACACATAATGGGGGATAAAAGCTTTTAGTTAAGTGTCTTCAAGGATGCCACTCCATGAACCTCAGGAGGCATGTAGTTTTGTGAAGGAAAAGAATCCACAGGAAAATAATAAGAAAAATGGCAGTGATTTCCCCAGATTTTTTTTTTTTCAGAGATAAAGAACTCAGAGGCAGTGACTCTCTACAGGGAATGTGGAACTGTGTGGGCCAGGTTGTGGGATCCTAGGTGTTGGCTAGAGCCACTATTAATTACAATGAACACTGAAAATAATACAAACAGATTAGAATTTAAAGAAAGCTACAAGAAGTGAGGGCGATTTCTTTTGCAATACCTGTTTACATTGAGGTGTGTGTGCTTAAAACTGCACTTACCTCAAATTCAGCAGACCTGTTTGGAAGGCTGAAATCTAGTAGGCACTATACACCTCACAGGAACAGATTTATTTCTTTCCCTTTCTTGATTTTTTTTGTGTTGACCTGCAGGGTGTACCTGGATCTCGTGGGCTCCCTGGAGCTGATGGCAGAGCTGGTGTCATGGTAAGACATTTTTCTGTGTCGCTATTTCTGAACCATCTTTTATATACAGATGTGCAAATGCTTTTTGCTACCTCTGTCTAATTTTATTTATTTCCTTTGGTAGGGACCTGCTGGTAACCGTGGTGCTAGTGGTCCTGTTGGTGCTAAGGGTCCTAATGGTGATGCTGGCCGTCCTGGTGAGCCTGGTCTTATGGGTCCAAGAGTAAGTTCAAACTCTGTGGATTAAATTTGAACTACACAGAAAGAAGATTACTTAGAATTAATAAAAAATTATTCGGAAATCCAAGTGCAAAAATTCAGCATGTGTTAACCGCAGTTAGGGCACTTCCACCACTCAACTGAAAAAAAACATTAGGAATGATTAAGAAGCATCGAAATGTTTATTGAAATTAGTTACTTTTGTTAGGGTATCATTTGATCACCTTGGGATGGACCTCTTGTACTAGATACTGCATTGACTTCTGTAAGGGGTTTCCGCTAGTGATTATTTAAGGAGTGTGATCATTATGATCACAATTGAGGTGTGTATGTTCTCTTTAATGAACTCAAAGGAAAGCAGACCCTACTGAAATGATGTGAAATGGCTGAGCTCAATTATTTCTTTTTTATTTTGCAAATGATTTCACTGAAAACAGCCATTCACTTTTAGTGGTGTTGGTTGCAGCCAGATTATATTCATTTCATTACATTTATACTCCTTATTCTTTCTCTTCCTACCCTACTCTGTGAAGTCAAAGTTTGCAATGCAGACTTTTATGAGTATTAGGAATCTGCAAATATTGAAACACACTATCCTCTAAAGCAGAGCCTAAATTAGTTTCTCTGAGTAAAACAGATTCTTCCCTATACTGATTTTTGACTGGCATGGGAGCACACACCACCAAATTCCACTTCAGGTGGAAATGTAACAGCACCTACAGTCCTGTTTAAACAGTGTACATGGATAACTTGGCACTTCTATGTGTATGCATGCATGCATGTATTAAAAAATGGTGGTTATGTGTTGGGTGAGTGGGTTTCCTTCTAAAAACATGTAACTTTTCCTTTCTCAGGGTCTCCCAGGTCAGCCTGGAAGCCCAGGCCCTGCTGGCAAGGAAGGTCCCGTTGTAAGTACCTTGCTTTTTATTCTGTTCCCCCATTACATGTGAAAGAATGGAGTACAACTGTATAAAGCAGACATCTCAGAACTGAGCTCTAGCACAACTGTGCAAAACCAGCAAGGTTTTCTATTGTATTACTCAGAAGATCAGTGTGAAGCTTTCCATTCATTTCTGTGGGTCTCAGATCAGGTCTGTGTCCTGGAAGGGGAAGAAGAAATACAGTTTTACAAAAAGGAGAAATAGAGAGGGATGCATGAGCATGTGATGTATCAATAATGGTGAAAAGTTAAATGACATTTTCTTCCTGTCAGTATATTTCTCCTAAAGCTGAACTCCAGTTAAATTGCCTCAGACATTTAATAGTATGATTTTTTTCCTAGGGTTTCCCTGGAGCAGATGGTAGAGTTGGGCCAATTGGTCCAGCTGGTAATAGAGGTGAGCCTGGCAACATTGGATTCCCTGGACCAAAAGGTCCCACTGTAAGTACAGTACAGAAACTCACTATTACTATGAAAGCATTTCCACAGTAATCTCGAGGGTCCCAACTCTATCATTAATCCAACACATTTCCCTGTATCCTCCTGTGATGCTCATCAGGTGGCATCTGCTTACATTCAAGAGTTCTGTTTCAAATTATTTTCCAGTTATCTAAAATATGATTAAAGAAGTGAAAAAGCAGTTTAATTAGCTTAGGGTTATTTTGACATTGAAGTGATTAGAATAATGTATGTCTATTTTACAATTTCAGCATGTCCATTTTCTAATTTCTTTATATTCACATCTGTGAAAGTTCTGTCAAGTTGGGCCATTAAACCAGTTCCAGAGTACTGTAATTTATGGAGCATTATCAAAAGCTCAGTCAACTCAGAAGAAAAGCTACTGCTGACTTAAGTGGAGTTTTTTACGTGTCCCACAGAGGACACAGATAACAATCATGTCCTGGACTTGGATATTGCTGTACATACACACACATGCAAACATATAATGTATTGCATAGGGTACTACATGGAGTGCCATAAATTATGATCTCAAAACATAGTCATCAAGTTTTGAAAATAAGGACATATTTTTGAGCTAATCTAAGTGACCCAAAAAGACAGATGGAGCTTGTGTGTGTTTTAATTTGGGTTAAAGAAATATTACAGTAAATCTTCTGTCAGTGAGAGTATAAGTCTCTGCTTTGTAGTTTAAACTGAATCTAATATGAAGTGATGGTTAGCTTTTATATCTTTTTCTTTCAACTTCAGGGTGAACCTGGCAAACCTGGTGAAAAAGGCAATGTTGGTCTTGCTGGCCCACGGGTATGTGTATATATTTTCTTTATCACCTTCTAGAGAGAAAAAAAAAGTAGATTTTCCAAACCTCTGTAATAAGATAGCATTGGCTCGTGCAAGTATGAATAGATGATGAAATTAGAATACGTTCTTGGGAATACATTCTTTTTAGCCTCATGTCAGTGGGGGTTATTATTTAATGGATAAATGAAAACTCCCCTTCTTGGATATTAGTTGGGTAATTAATCATGGGGTATTATCCTATGAAGAAGAAAAAATAGCACTCCCTGTCCTTAATTCTTAGAATACAGTCTATGGTTTCTAATTCATCCTGTAAATTTCCAACTTTTTACTGATAGTTGAATTTACTAATTCTTCCATTTAAGGGATCCAAAAAACAGTCTGCTGTGGGAAAAATACTATCAGCAAGGTTTCTATATTGTGTTATTCCACAGTTATTCTATGTTGTGTTATTTCTTCAGTATAAATGTGCTGCAATAACTAGAACAATAATGCAAATGTAAAATTTTAAACACCTTTAGTACCTCTGGCTGTGACACTCTTGAAAGTAAATGGTTAAGTTCAAAATACACAGTCAGAGACATTTGGTTTCAGCACATAATTATTTAGAGATATTACTCATATTAAATCAAAACTTTGATTATAGCTTTCTACTTGAACATATGTAGGGTGCTCCTGGTCCAGAGGGAAACAATGGTGCTCAAGGTCCTCCTGGAGTCACTGTAAGTAACAGCCTCCACACAAATCCAATGTGTGATTTACTTTTCATTAATGGGGCTTCCTATTTTGAAATCCACTACCCTGTATTTCTTATTCCGAGTTAATCACTTGTTTTCCATTCCATCCAGGGAAACCAAGGTGGAAAGGGTGAAACAGGTCCTGCTGGCCCTCCTGGCTTCCAGGCAAGTAAATGTGTGCTCTGCCCAATGTTATCTATGGTTCCCAAAGCATGAAAAGCTTCTGTCTTAACTTTACTTGTGTTCTTGCTTCTTTGCACTCAGGGTCTGCCGGGTCCCTCGGGTCCTGCTGGAGAGGCTGGTAAACCAGGCGAGAGGGTGAGTGACAGACACAGCATTCCCTGGGGGAGCAGGCATTGCATGAGGGCTGTGTTTGCAATGGCACACGTGGTGAAGCAAGAGCCTGTTGAATCTATTTGCCAAAACAAAGCAATCAGGGTAACATGCAAACTTCAGTAGTGCCTTTTGCATTGGAACTTGCATCATACTTCCTTTATCAAAGTATGAAACAGAGAAAAGACAGTTCTTTGCTTTTTGGGCCTTAAGTAGCAATAAAATATGTTTCTTCCCCCAGAAGAGACAGTACAAGAAAAATATTTTACTTCACATTTCTTTCAAAATCTTCAAGGTTCGATCTATCCTGCACTACTTCAATTTTGTTTTTGCACCTCAGCTGATTTAAGGGAGTGTACAATGGCATCCAGCTGAGGTGGTTCAGTCGTAATTCATGCTCTAGCTGCTGCACAGTTTAGCATGAGATGTAGTCTGCAAATTGTGCATCCTTTGTGTCATAATCACCTTTAACATTTATAGTTTCGTCTAGGTCCCTGTGAACGAGTTTACATTGCATATACCTAAAAAAAGAGCTTATAATTTAATAACTAACTCTTCAGATGAAAAAAAATATTATCTAAAGTGTACCTTGACATACTGTGCAGCTGGAGGAAAAGGGCTTATTTCCATGTATGTAATTGAATGTCTGAAAACTTGTCTGAAACTTTTCAATATGCTGCTGCAATTTGAGAATTTCCATTTGTTGCTAAGAAACAAAGTACAATTTAAGCAAGTAAAATAAACTTTACCACTATATCTACTCTCTTCTAGGGTCTTCATGGTGAATTTGGTGTCCCTGGTCCTGCTGGCCCAAGAGTGAGTAACTAATTTGAAATCTGGTACAGATTTACAGTCTTAATAATGTGTTCAATAATAATAGTAATTACATACATTTCCATGTTTGTCAAGGCAAAGAGCTCTTCTCTGATACCGAATAGTGTATTGTAGCAGACTCCCAGGAATGCAGGATAATATTCTCTGCTCTTTGCAGGTGTCAGGGTATTTGAGTTAGGGTTAACACAGTTGCCAGGGCTAATAAACTTCTGTATAAGAAATATAAATATTACCCAAATAATGATCTTCTGTATTAACCTTACAATGAAACTGTGAATGATAAAGGACTGATCCTGCAGTGTAACACTGAGGCCTGATGAATATGAGAGTTTTCATCTGCAGTGCCTGTGCACAGATCGTCTTAGCCTGACCATTTCAGTTTCACTATCCCTTGCTAGGCAGATCCTCCCTCCCCAGTACTGTCTTTGAATAAATAGTGGGCTGAAATCAGAAACCAGAATATCATTAGAAGGTATTGCCTCCCACTTCCCTTTAATTCTGAACTGTCAATAAACATCTTCAAAGAGCTTTGCATTGATGCCTTCCTGCATGTCAGGAAGATCCCATTTATGTAGAGTAAGGAGTAGTTTATAAAGGGCTCAATTAATTGTTTGTTTTCCAAATCCACCTCTAAAGAGATTGATATTTAACCTACTTCTGTTGCTTCTTCTGACTTCAGATTAAATGTATCCTGTGACAAATATTCCCATTCACTTATATGTTATTTCAATCAGTTTAAACAGCACTTTTGTTCTGTGTTTTAGTGCCCTGAGTCTGTATCAAAAACCGTGTCTGCTCTAAACTCTCATTTTGCCAATGCACCCAAGCCAAGTTCCCTTTGTCATAGCAGTAGCAGTTATTTCCCTCTGCTCTAGCTTGCCCTAAGCATCATATATCCAGCCCTCAGTGTATTTCATCCAGTATTCCAAATTAGGTCTTACTGATGCTTCATACACAAAACTAACACTTCCTAAAAATACCCCACTGCTTGTGCCAGATCACCTTTTCCTTTTACCTATCTGTGTCACATTGTTGGCTATTACCTTTCCCTTTCAGTCATTTTCACCATTGAGACCTCCATTTACAGCAGAATTTGTGGTTTTGGTGCCTAAATGGTGTGGTACTTGCACTCTTGCATTTTATCTCTTTGCTGCAACAGCCATCTAGCAGGTTATTCACTTCTTCCTGTGTAGTCTGCTAATCCTTCTTCCTGTTGACAAATGCTTCCATGTTCATGATTCCTGCATATTTCTTCTTTTTCTGCCTCTCTGTAATTAACAAAATGTATGAAAAAAAATTAATTTAGGAACATCTCTGCAATATAAATTAATCTGTTGCATCATTGGTGCTTTCTGCTGGTGTAATTGTTTGCCAATTACTATCCTGTAATTTCCCTAGAATCCATTATTTGTCCTAAAACAGAATCTCCATTTGGCAGTAGAATGCCAGACACTGTTAACAGAACAAGCACAGTAGCCAAAATCTTTGTTTAAGAAGTATTAATACTTTAGTCGTCAGCTGTTGTCATGATGCAAGACTTTATTATTTCATTTTGATATTTTTGTGTCAAAAACTAGAGCCAGAACTTATGACCAATCTAGTTAATATCTGCATAATTCTAACAAAAGGTTTGTTCAGATAAAAACGTTTCACACTGTCATTGCTCCTAGCCAGTGCTTTCAGCTACAGAACAATTCAAGGAAGCACTCAGATCAGACTGTCTCCTGTAGGGTGAACGTGGTCCTCCTGGTGAGAGCGGTGCTGTTGGTCCTGCTGGTCCCATTGGAAGCCGTGGTCCCTCTGGCCCCCCAGGCCCCGATGGTAACAAGGTATGCCTTTAACAGCTGCCATTGCCTTACTGCTGAATTCCTGATGAGCACCATTCAAAGCCTTTCTCCAAGTGGTAAAGTTCCATCCCAGCTAGTCCACGCTAATATTAAATGGGTTTGTGTTTACTGCTGTAGAAGATGGGAGGGGAAGTCAATTTGAATAGAGGTTGTCAGCTGGGTATGCTGTTATTCTGTTTGGAGATAGGATCTGAGATTCTGACCAAAATTCATGCTGACTTCTATTTATACCCACACCTACACAAGCAGACACAAGAGATTCCTGTACCTAGGAAGCTCTTGTGTCTAGTAAGCAACATTTTCCCACAAATATTAAGGCAATAGATAGTGATCATCTAGCAAATGATTATGTTGGCTTGATGCTAAGTGAATCTGGATCTTGGTTTTCTGGATTTCCATGGCTAGTCTTTCCACAGAAGTTTAGTTTGGAAAATGGACCTAAAACCTCAAGAGCTCACAGAATCAGAGAGAGTGTTCACATCTAGCATTTTCACTAGCTGGAAAAGTAAAACACATACAATAGCTCAAGACAAAAATATTACTACTCACACTGTTTGCAGTCAAGTAGAATGGTGGGCAGAATAATGATGATTTTGTTGCAAATTGTGTGAGTTACTTGACCCTGACTTACATGATGTGCTGTTGCTGCTAGGGTGAGCCTGGCAATGTTGGTGCTGCTGGTGCTCCTGGTCCTGCTGGCCCTGGTGGAATCCCAGGAGAGAGAGGTGTTGCTGGTGTTCCAGGAGGCAAGGGTGAAAAGGTAAGATGGACAACTGGCTTGTTACTGCATGCACAGGTTTGAGATGCCTAAATTTCATTAACTTGGAAAAACCTGCAGGTTACCCCAATGTGACTTTTATTTACTGTGAAACTGTATTACTCAATAGTCAGCAAGTAGAGGTTTTGTTGGTCTAACAGACTGTCTTTTCCAAGGTGCAGTCCTAAAACTTTCAAAAAACACTATGTATTGACATGCAGATTAATACAGAACACTAGGCTGTATTAGGAAAAAAGAGAGCAGAGTGCTGATCTGATTTCTTGACTCTGGCGAGGCCTGAAAATAACTTTTTGTTATATGAAACGTGTGGCATTTTATGTGTCCACCCATACGACATCATTGTTTTTAATAGCTGTTTTCTTGCTTCATATAGAAAATATAACATGACTACCAGAAGAACTTTTACAGATGGATATCTCTTGACCAAAAGAAAAGAGATTTTGAGGGGGATTTATATTCATCATTTTTAATATACATGGACATGGTTTTCAATTTCTAATTCCATTCAAAATTCTTGGGACCTGGGAGAAACCAAGAAGGTTTCCCATGACAGAAGCAGGTTTATTCTGAAAAGCATGCTAGTCCCCTTTCCAAACATTTTCAAGTCAGTACCTACCCAGCAATAAGAGCGAAATAATAATCAACGTTCATTTCTCCAGAAAACCTAGCATGATAAGCTTTTTGTATGATGTCTAAGTAATGCACGGATACTCAGCAAGCAGCTCAAGACTTCTTTCATGCCAACTATTGTGTTCACTACCAATACAATTTTTCCCAATGTGTGTTCCAGGGTGCCCCAGGTCTGAGAGGTGATATGGGTGCAACGGGAAGAGATGGTGCTCGTGTAAGTATCTTCTGGTTCTACTCGACTTTATCTTGCTGCACCTCAGAACTTAAATAACCAAGAAGGATTTTCAGAACTTGCATTTCCCACTGTATTGCATTACTGCTTGTATCTGCTCGTTTTTGGTACAAATCAATGTAAATTTGTTCAATCTTGTCCAAGGATGATTGAATTCAGGGGAGGCAGAGAGAAAAGTGATCACTTCTCATGCATCCAAGCAATTACATGAGCAGAGTATTGCACAGACATTGTACAGCTGTTCAAGTGTGACAGTGTCCTCTTTAAATTCATGGGCTCAGCCCAGACAGCTAATTTTAAAAGCAGCCTGCAAAGTTACACAAAACTATCCTTAATTTGAGATTTCAGGTGTCTTTCCTAGAATTCATACTTTGGGATGGAAAATAACAGAATGGACTTTGTTTTATAAATTCATGTATCCTTTATATTGAGAGCACATGAAAGAAAGTTAGTTATACACCTTTCTCCAGGAAGAAGGAGAAAGTTTGTTTGAAGTAGTTGGTCCTACTTACATTTTGTTTGAACCAGTGTCCTGTCTCTTGGCCTCTAGGGTCTTCCTGGTGCTATTGGTGCTCCTGGCCCTGCTGGTGGTGCTGGTGATCGGGTAAGTCTGCTCTTTGAATGAAAAAATGTCTTGTTGGTACAGTTTACTCACATATGAATATTAAAAATTAGTTCATAAAAAACAATTTCGTCTTTCTGGCTTGCACTGATTTTTTCAGTTTTTCAGATTCAGGAAGTGAGGGCTGTTGGGACTACTCAGTGAAGTTTACCATAGGACCCCAAACCTTTTACTAAATGGGCAGGGAAGAGGATGTACATGTGGCAGTGGGTTATAAGTGGAGAGGATTCTGATTCAGCCTAGGGCTGTAATTTTCCCAGCTGAGGTTAAACTCCAGAATTGTTCTTGCACTGTGAGAGGAAGTTTTGATACAATGATGAATAACCATACATTAGCTCAGAATGATACTTTATGCTGTCTGAGAATCATTAGAAATTATTAATAAAGGTTATATCAAAACCAGAAGCATTTTTAGTAACATCCCCTGCACGGGATACCCAAGGAGACTCACATATGCATCTGTACCACAGGAGCATTCCTGTTTTGACTGCAGTAAGGCCATTTCCCAGTGTCAAAATGTTTTGGGTTGTCTTTTAGGGAGAAGGAGGTCCTGCTGGTCCTGCTGGTCCTGCTGGTGCCCGTGGTATCCCTGTAAGTAGCAATTTCTACAATTATTCCTGTGTCAAAGGTACGATGTTCAGAAATCTGCCCTTTTAAAGACCATTCCAACCAGTTGTCTCTTCTTTGTCCTCTCTCTAGGGTGAACGTGGTGAGCCTGGTCCTGTAGGCCCCAGTGGATTTGCTGGACCCCCTGTGAGTTCTGTTTGTACTTTCCTCTTATTGGTGCCATAACCTTCCTCTGTTTCCTCTATTTTGCAAGGTTTTCAATTCCTCATTTTGTCTGTTTTTCTGCCCACAGGGTGCAGCTGGTCAGCCTGGTGCCAAGGGCGAGCGTGGGCCCAAAGGCCCTAAGGGTGAAACTGGACCCACAGGTGCCATTGGCCCAGTCGGTGCTTCTGGACCACCAGTAAGTGAATTGTCTTTGTGAAATGCATAGTTCCCAACTGTGCCACGCAAGCAGTACCCTAGCCTGAAACTCTTGAATTCTGAAAAGGTAATGAAAGAAAGAAACAAAACTTCAAGCTAGGCTGTGGGAAAAGTTACCATGCTGGTTTTTCACACATTATGTGAATTTTATCAATCTATTTATGTGGGCTCAGATCGTGAGTCTGGAACTGAAATGAAGAGAAAATAATAACTAATTTTCAACTTGCTCTGAAGATCAGCAAAATCACTCTATCTTGGACCATTCAGGGGGTGATTATGGGTAAGTTCTGAGCTGAGGACATTGACACTTTTCTCTCAAAGATGGGAAGTATTGTCACAGTATGATTTTCAGGCTCAGTCATCCAGAAGCATGTGTGTAAATTTGTCCATGCACCCATTTGCACATATTGCTTTTCATGTGCTGACACTCTTTATAGCCCAAAGTTGTATACTGCTTCACATGCACATTATTGGGAAACTGGTTGAAATAATGCAGAAAGTCAGACCAGAGTCCTTCAAATACCATGAAGTGTTGCAGGATAACGTGGCTTGGGTTACTTATTATGATAGGATTTTAATAGATGAATATCTGGCTTTTGCACTATGTGGCTGTTTTAGTCACACAGTACAGAGGACTTGATGATTTTGCCCTGCTTTCACATTTTGACTTCCAGATTTGTTTAGATGCATTAACATTTGCAAGGAAATTAATCTGAATCATAAATGCATTATGCAGCTTTTATTGGGCCTTATGATACCAATTTAAAATGTCTGTGAGAATTTAATTCCCTATTATCAGGATAGGCAGCATGGTTTTGGGCCCAGTCCTCCTCCTGCTGATGTAAAAATCACCCTTAGCTTTCACAAGTGAGAAAGCCATTATTCTAAACAGGGAGCATTAATTGTCTTTGCTTGATCCATCTCTCTTTTTCAATCCTTCCTGCTTAGGGTCCTGTTGGTGCTGCTGGTCCCGCTGGCCCTCGTGGTGATGCTGGTCCTCCTGTAAGTCTTCAGGCTTTTAGTACTGACATTGTTGTGTTTCATGAAGTTATTGTTTCCTTTAAGCCTAACCTTCATTTTCAAATTTGTTTTTAGGGCATGACTGGTTTCCCTGGTGCTGCTGGAAGAGTAGGTCCTCCTGGCCCTGCTGTAAGTAACTAATGAAGAATTCTAAAGGGAAATAAGTCAGAAGTTGCTTTGCTTAGGGATACTCCTGACTTTTTATTTCATTCAAGTGAATCATAATTGCACTGGAATAACCTCAGATCCTTATAGAATTGGATGAGAAAAAAACCTTGTTCAAACTCCTAGAGTTTGAACCTATGCATTTAATTTGTGAAGTTTCATAATCCATCAAGCATCCTATGCCTCTTGAGGTACCATTTCCAAAACTCTCTGTTTATTTGCTTTTGTTCAAATCAATGGCTATGCAATTACTCATGATGGAGTGGAATAAGAAGGTCATGTCCAATCTGGAGAAGAATGTTAAAGTTATCATATGTCTACGTTTTCTAAAGTACCTGCACTTCTAGCCCTTGTCTTGAGCAGGGCAAACTCACTGTGTTTTGGAATGTGAATATTTTTTTTTTTCAGTAAGAAATTCTCATTCTAGATTGATATTTGTAGTTTTTTCTTTTCAAAGTTTTTTCCAACCTTTACCAAAAGGCAATTATTTTCTTAGATAGTCTAGATTTAAATAAATTTTAAATCCCAGTATCCAAAGCAAATAATCCTCTTGAATTGGGAGATACTGCGGTTTTTTCTCATGGATTTTGTGGTTGCTGGGAGATACTGTTTTTTTCTCATGGATTTTATGGTTGCAACTAATGTCTCCAACAAGAGACAGAACTATATTTTCCCACCAAATTTTTCCACTTTCACCTGCCCAGAGTAAAAAAAAAAATGAAAAAGCAGTCAAATAATTCTACTACTTCCAGCTCTTCACTGCTAACAAAGCAATAGAAGATGCTGTTTCAGAGCAGCTGATGACCTGTTTATTGCAAGGGAGTATTTTTTCACATGGACTTAAAATGAAATTTATCTATGTTGTCACCAGGTCTATATTGTAATGGTATCACATTCATTCTCCATCCTAGGGCATCACTGGTCCCCCTGGTCCTCCTGGCCCAGCTGGCAAAGATGGTCCTCGAGGTCTACGTGGTGATGTTGGACCAGTTGGCCGCACTGGTGAACAAGGTATTGCTGGCCCACCTGGTTTTGCTGGTGAGAAAGGTCCATCTGGAGAGGCTGGTGCTGCTGTAAGTTACTGAATATCATATCTCACTAAATATGTTTCTCTTCATGTGAATGTTATGGCTTCTGAGATAGATACTTTTGGTGTTTGTGAGGGGCTTCTATACTTCATCCACAAATTTAGCAAAGCCTTTAAGTAGAAGTTCCACTGAGACGCGAGAAATTGTTTATAGGCATGCTTGACAAACATGCCATAAAAAGTCCTGATGCCTGGGCCAGGGTTTTCTTTCTCTTTTTCTCTTGTGGTGAGTTTTATCTTTCTCTGACTACAGAAGAAATTGATATTTAGTCTGAGAAAAGGAAGCACATCTGCTCTGAAATTGATCTTCATGGATAGAAAAAGAAGGAACCTGTGAATGTCCATTTAGAACAATCTCAATTCATAGCTGCATCAGAAACTGCTTTGTGGGGATCACAAGGTTAAAGTTGTCTGCCCACAGAGTGACTTAGAATTATGCAAATAAATTAATTGCTTTTGAGTGTCTTTAAGCTTTTATATCCAAAATTACTTGCTTTTTTTTTTTTTTAATTTATACATGTTTCTGTCCTATTGAAATAAGCACTTGTGTGAAATATCACAATTGTTACTCAACAAAAAATTATAGAAATTTCTTCTGTGATCTGCAGAAATTGCAACTGAGAATGAAATTTTCATATCATGGTCTGATATGTATGTTACATTTATTTTTGTCCATTAATATATTTATATAATATATTTGTCCATTTATGTCATAGGGTCCTCCTGGTACCCCAGGTCCTCAGGGTATTCTTGGTGCTCCTGGTATCCTTGGTCTGCCTGGCTCTCGGGGAGAACGTGGTCTTCCAGGCATCTCTGGAGCGACAGTGAGTATATGATTAGTTAAATGCTTTAAACAGATAATATGTAATAAAAAACAAAAAAAACACACACACTTCAGGTCCTGTCTTGTGGGAAGCCAGGAAGATGCAGATTATGCTGTTTCCATTGCTGTTGGAAACAAAGGATATGGACCCATGTGGACTTACCAGACCTAGATCAGTGGAAGAAATTATGGCTTGTTGCAGATAAATGAAAATTATCTGCAAATGAGCAAATTTCTGAATATCAGAAATGTTAAGAGGTTTCTAATAGTAACATTTAGAACAAAGATAACATTTGATATAGATAGGTATATCTCTTATGTCCTGATTCTTTTTTCCTTCCTGAACTCATTGCAGAGAAATGTTGCTCTTAGATGAAGGTCAAAGGTTCTGTAAGACTGGTTTGTGTTGTATTATAATGTCACATTTTGTTACAACTGTTCCTGTATTAGGGTGAACCTGGTCCCCTGGGTGTTTCTGGTCCTCCTGGTGCCCGTGGTCCCTCTGGTCCTGTGGGTTCTCCTGGTCCAAATGGTGCTCCTGGTGAAGCTGGACGTGATGTAAGCTGTCTTTTATCCTCTTCAGGTTGCTTTTCCTTTATTCTGATCCAAATACAAATTCTCAGAAAAAGTGGATGGAACTGGAGGCTGTTCCACTTGCAAACTTGTACAATGTCTTTAGAGAAAATGATATCAGGATTTTTATAGCCCTGGATTCTTATGGCCAGCTAGGTGACAGATTTTTAAAGCCCAAGTTGTGTCTGAAATACATCTTGAAGTCACTCTCAGAATCTTTTCACTTTTTACTTAAATGCCAAGAAAGATGGAGTGGGGAACATACATATCGTTCATGAAAGTATAAAAATTGCAGCCTTATCAGAGAAGCTTATTTGATAACCTGAAGCATAGTTAATACATTATTAATACAAATCTTGCAGAGACTTGCAAGATTTCAAAGAGAACAGAGAATAGTAATTAAAAATCCTGAACTTTGTTTCATTGGAATTTTCTGAAGGAAAATGTGGTTTTTTGGACACAGCTGAAGTGCCGAAATTAAATTAACATTCACAAAGGAAGCCATTTAACATTGTAAAGTACCACAACAAAGTAATTTAGTTGTGGCTATTGTTTAGATTCTTTGTCCTCCACTGGCATTTTTTGTCTAAAATGAAAGTATCAGTTTTAAAAGAGTGCAAGCTAGTGAAGACCACTATTGTCTTAGCATTTTCATTTAGAGAAATGTTGCAAAGCCCAGTAATTTTTTCTTTACTGAACTTTTAACACCTAGAATATTTGAGAACCATTTTAATTTTCTGAAAACATTAGTATATTTAAGGCATTTGAGAATGGTATGTATAAGGAAGAGAGTTTTTCTCTCCAAGATTTATATTATCCTGTCTCAATATCTTCTTACTCTCACTGTAAGCAATTAGACTGAGACACAGTTCTTTGTGAGATGAAAGATGATGGAATTTAGTAATTTTTTTTTCATGGTATTTTAATAGGGCAATCCTGGAAATGATGGTCCTCCAGGCCGTGATGGTGCTCCTGGTTTCAAGGTAACTTGTTTCTTTTTCTTTTATTTCATTGTCATGGAAGAAATATTCCAATATGTGTAAGTCAGTAATAACACAATGTGTGTCTCCTGTTGAATTCCTTTGTTCCCAGGGTGAACGTGGTGCTCCTGGTAACCCTGGTCCCAGTGGTGCTCTGGGTGCTCCTGGTCCTCATGGCCAAGTTGGTCCTTCTGGAAAGCCTGGAAACCGTGGTGAACCTGTAAGTCGAGGAGATGATGATATACCTTAAATTTTTGGATTAAGTGGACTAAGACTTGTCTATCATATATACATATATACAAGATACATCCCACTTCTACAATGTATAGATAATTACATCACTTTCTCCAGAGATGTGTTGAACATGGAACCTTCATTAGAACAATATACAGCAATGACATGCATTCTCTATTCTTGTTTCAGGGCCCTGCTGGTGTTGTTGGTCCTGCTGGTGCTTTTGGTCCCAGAGGTCTTGCTGTAAGTCTGATTTTTAAATACATTACCACATTGATGCAAGAAGAGAAAACATGCTCTATCAATAAGGACTCATAACTCTGATCGAGGGGCCTGAAAAGTAATGCTTAAGGACCTGAAAATATTTAGGAACTTAGAATCTCAGTTAGCATTCTCTTTTGTGGGATCAATCCTGAAGCTTTTGGGATTGGCACTCTTCCTTGGTTTGTTAAAAGGATGTCCATTATATATGTTGGGATATGACTTAATGTAGAATATTTACACTTAATTCTTGCTTTGACAGGAGTGTGTTCTGGAATCCTTCTAATTTATTCCTCTGACACATATATCCCTTCCTAGGGCCCACAAGGTCCACGTGGTGAGAAAGGTCTACCTGGTGATAAGGGACCTAGAGGTCTGCCTGGCTTGAAGGGACACAATGGATTGCAGGGTCTTCCTGGTCTTGCTGTAAGTAAATGATTTTCAGGGTTTTGAATATAAAGAGAAAAAAAAAAAAAAAAAACAAAATAAGGTCACACTAGAAAGGAATTACATATGCACAATACAGCATGGTAATACCACCTACTCCACTGTGCAGCACCTTTCAAATAAAGAGTCATAAATAGTCTCTTTAACATTAAATGTTTTTTATACGAAACGGAAAGTCTGGTATTGGCATTAGAACTGTGACTACCATTAGTTCCCCTGAAGCTCAGTTTCATTTGGCTAACAAAGAATGAAAAAAACTTCTGCCTTTGTTTTAGTATTATTTCTTATTTTGGCCAGAAATTGTAGAACTTTTGTCTCAGAAAAGCCGAAGTAATTTGTGGATTCTCTTCCCTTTAAGTTTGGGTATCAACTTTAGGAATTCTGACTTTTATTTTAAAGCCTTCTCTGAAGATCAGAAGAAGCAACATAAAGAATTTTATAGGTTATCCTCTTAAATATATCTTGATGCACTTTCTCATCTCTTCCCAAAAAAAAATTTTGTACCCTAACTCCACTAATAAATGACATTAGCCCTAGATTCCCATTCTCTGAGCCCAAATACACATTACATACAAGTTCCCTCTTGAATCAAGCAAACATAAACATGTTCCACTGCTCTTTTTTTGATGACTGTGTATCTTTCCCAATAGGGCCAACATGGTGATCAAGGTCCTCCTGGTAACACCGGCCCTGCTGGCCCAAGGGTATGTTTCTGAATATTTTCAAATAACTCCCAATGCTCTTTGTGCAATATATATGTATGCTCCCATCCATATGAATACCTATTTGTAGCATTTTTACTGTCATTTAAACTGTTCAAATTTCCTTTTAGGGTCCACCTGGTCCTTCTGGTCCTCCTGGTAAAGATGGTCGCAATGGTCTCCCTGGACCTATTGGCCCTGCTGGTGTGCGTGGCTCTCATGGTAGCCAGGGTCCTGCTGTGAGTATAACCTTTTTTTTGTTGTTGATTTAACACATTTTTGTTACACTATACGCCTAGGAATTGCATCACTTCAGAAGCCTGGCAGTTTAATAATGCTCATGGTTTTATTTCTTAAGAAAGATATTCAACATTAGGGAAATGTTTAATAGACCTAAACTAAAAGGGTTTGTTCACTCCTTATGGCCAGAGAGCAAATGCACAAAGGAGATGTGGTAGCCCTGCACTGTGTAACTTCCACTCCTTCAACCCATAGCAGTCACCGCAGGGCAAGTCCATGTGTGCTGCCTCCGATTAGAGCTGAGGGTGCCAGGAGGTAACCAGGACTGTGCATGTGTAGAAGCATTACATCAAAAGCACCATATCTCTAACAGAATGCTTTTTTAATTCTGCTTTTAAAAAATTTCAGGGTCCTCCTGGTCCCCCTGGTCCCCCGGGTCCCCCTGGTCCCAATGGTGGTGGATATGAAGTTGGCTTTGATGCAGAATACTACCGGGCTGATCAGCCTTCCCTCAGACCCAAGGATTATGAAGTTGATGCCACTCTGAAAACACTGAACAACCAAATTGAGACCCTGCTGACCCAGAAGGCTCCAAAAAGAACCCAGCTAGAACCTGTCGTGACCTCAGACTTAGCCACCCAGAATGGACCAGCGGTATGTTAGTGCCAGATGTTTGCCCTTTCTGGCTCAGGGAGCCCTTTCAGGGCATTAGCTTTCTTCAATGAAAGGTATCCTTGGCCACTTGGCAAAAATACTAAATGGCCATTGAAGAAGTTCTTTCTGCCCCCACTGAGCATAGATACAGTTACATCTTGAAAAGCTCTTTGTAGATATTGTTGCATATTTTGCAATAATTTTTGAAAATAATACAAAAATATTTAACCCTTGCTTTCAAATACAGTTTCTTATACATTAAAATCCAAAATATCTGTGTCCCTCTTATCACCTTAATATTGCACCTAGCTGTGATATTTATGGTCTGAGTTCCTATATCAGACAAGTGAATATGAACCGAATGCAAAGTTAATGCTGAGTGAACCATTGTTCATATTTCTTCCCTCAACGGCAGGATTCTACTGGATTGATCCCAACCAAGGCTGCACTGCAGATGCCATTAGAGCATACTGTGATTTCTCCACTGGTGAGACTTGCATCTATGCCAACCCTGACAATATTCCTGCTAAGAACTGGTATATCAACAAGAATCCCAAGGACAAGAAGCAGCACATATGGTTTGGTGAAACTATCAATGGTGGCACCCAGGTAAGTGATGTATGGCATGGTGATTGATTCCTTCGGTGCTGTCTGAAGAGTGTCCAATTCACTGACTCTCAGGAAGCAAGCAGATAAATTAAGGTCTTAGGGGAGAAATACAAAAAAAGCCAACTACCTTTTATCTCAAGGGCATAGAGCACTGATTCTGATTTAGATTAGTTTGTTAAAAGTACTTCTAAGTATCGTTCTATCTTTTCTTGATGTCATTCTTCATTCTGCAAATGATCAATTCCACCTGACTCATAGTTACTCCTAAGGGAAGCCTGGACTGGAATATTGTACATATAAAGACAGTCCAGAAAATGTCTGAAAAAATAAGAAAAACATCAATGTTTTTAGTTAATATTTTTTACATAAAATACATACAACGGTTTTCCTGGAAAGATAGTTACATTACAAATTACAGATTCTGAATGCATGCCACCATAACATTCAGAATTGTTGGTGAAAGTGAAAACAAGAACTACTATTTGCATGTTAGATACTGTCCCAGCAAATTGCAAATACATCACTTTTGTACAGGTAAGGAGATTTAATTACATAATTCTTAAATAAAATCAAGTTGATATTGTGATGAAGTGTTGAAGATGAGGTTTAATGACATTGACTCAGAACAGTCTAGGGTTCTGTTCCTTAGAGTGGCTAAAAGTAGATGCTGTAAAAAGAATAGAATAGTGAAGAAAACATTTGTACTATTATATTAATATAACAATATTCATTTTACTATTATTAATAATAATTTAATTAATCATATTAATAATAAAACAGACACTATTATTTTTTTTAAGTTTCAAAATTCTATCAAAAAAAGTTTCACAGTTTTATTGAGACAGGCATTGTTTGTGTGTAGCTGTGGAAACAGTAGATTGTCTTCCTTGAACTTAATCTGATTTTGTCTCTGAATCCATTTAAACTGTCAACACCATGTCTTGGAGCAGAACTCAACAGTTTAACTACATCCACTCACGTGTGGTTGTCAGCCTGCCTCCTACTACTTTTATTTCATGCTCTTTAGTTGTGGATCGGCAAAGAAAAGTGATTACAGACTTGTGATTCTTTTTTTAAAAGTTCCTAGCTGTCATGGTTTAAGCTCAGAGAGAAATTAGGTACCACTGCCACTTGCTCAATTCCCTCTCTCTTCCCCTCAATCCACCGCTAGTAGAAGAGGGAGGAGAAACAAAGTAAAACTGGCATGTTGAGATAAAAACAGTTTAATAATTGAAAATAAATACAGTAACAATGGTAAATAATAATGGTAGTAAGCAACAAGTGGTGCACAATGTAATTGCTAACCACCTGCTGACTGGTGCCAGACCCCCCTGCTTCCTGAACCCAGACTGGCCACCCTTTTCAGTTACTTCATCCCAGTTTATATACTGGGCATGATTTTTTATGGTGTTGAATATCCTTTTGGTCAGCCCAGGTCACCTGTCTGAACTATGCTCCTCCCAGTTTCTTTTGCCCACTTTCTCACTGGCAGAGCATGAGACACAAAAAAAAATAAAAATAAAATTGTGTCCTTGACTTAAGGTAATCATGACTTAGGAAATATCCAAAACATCAGTGTGCACTTCATAACACCATTCTCATTCCAAATCCAAAACACAGCAATGTATCAGCAACTGAGGAGAAATTAACTCTACCCTATCTGAAACCAGGACACTAGAGCAGCTATCACACATTTTCATTACGAACCTCCTCCTTTCCCCAGCAATACAACTGACTGGGTACCTCTCTGTTTTTCAGTTTGAATACACCAGTGAAGGAGTGACCTCAAAGGATATGGCCACCCAACTCGCCTTCATGCGTCTGCTGGCCAACCATGCCTCCCAGAACATCACCTACCACTGCAAGAACAGCATTGCCTACATGGATGCAGAAACTGGCAACCTTAAGAAGGCTGTTATGCTGCAGGGATCCAACGATGTTGAACTACGAGCTGAAGGCAACAGCAGATTCACTTTCAGTGTTCTCGAGGATGGCTGCTCTGTAAGTAACGCAGAAACCATGGGCATGGTGACTGCCCAGGCCTAAGCATGTGATTAGGGATTGAGTTGTGCTTTAATTCAGAATTAGATTATTGGTCAAACCAGAAAAATTTTGCCTGGTGAAGATACATAGCCTACAAACCCAATGGCAGATCGTTAACAGTGGGGAGGAGGAGGTTATAAACAAATCCTACCTTGTACTGTACATGTGGCCAAAAAAAAAATTTTCAGAGGTGCCAGATCCAAATTCTATGTAAACAGAAGATTGATAAGAAAACAGTGCACAAGCTATAGGAGGGGAAGGATCTTTAAGTCCTGAAACAATCAGGCAGGGTTCTCTTAGGATCTAACATCGGTGTGAATAATATGGTAGCTTGCATACAGCATCACATAGGACTACAGAAGATTCAAGTAAATAGATCTATCAGAGATCTAAATAGTTGGAGGTGGGTGTCTGATTTGCAAACAATAGAAGCAAAGTTAATACGAAATTATTTCAGAAATTATCCATTCAGGTGAATCAGTTCTTAATACTGTGAACAATGCAATAACAATTTAAATGGATCTTCTCTTACAGAGAAAGAACAACGAATGGGGCAAAACGATCATTGAATACAGAACAAATAAGCCATCCCGCTTGCCCATCCTTGACATTGCACCTTTGGATATTGGCAGTGCTGACCAAGAATTCGGTTTGGACATTGGCCCAGTCTGTTTTAAATGAATGAACTAAAATTAACTTAAAGCCTCTCCCAAATTATTCTCTTGTCATTTCTTTTTGTAATGAAAACTGACTCCTTCCATTTCTTCTGTTCATCTACTTGCTTAAACTCTGGGCGAAAGAGAAGGAGAAGAATTGATTGGAGCATTGTGCAATGAAATTTAATACAGCCCCAAATGGACTTGAAAGTCTTTCAAGATTTAACACCTTGTTTTGGGAAATGTCAACCTTTGTAAAGAAAAAAAACCAAATAAAAAGTCATGAAAGTTTGCACCACTTGTGGCCTTTGAATATCTTCCACAGAGGAAGTTTAAATCCATGACTTCCAAAGGTTTAAAACTACCTTATACACTAAGTCAAGAGTGATCCACATCTTTTGTAGGAACTTCTCCATACGATCTGAGGTACTTTCAGTTCCACTCAAAATACAGTGGTGCTAATTGCATAATTACAGAGTATCTTTCCAATACTTGAACTTTGATGGTGCTAGTAACATTTAAAGTATTGCTTCTCTGTTTCTTTGCAGTCTGTCTTAAAATCTTAGGATGTCCTGTCTCACCCACAGCTTAAGCATGTGGATAATTTTTCTTCCTCTTTGTTTTCTTCCTCCAAAATCAGGTGTTTCTGCTTTCAAATTTCATTTCCATCTTCTACTATGGGGAAACAAAAATCATCATTTCTCAAAAAAAGAAAGAAAATGTATTTTGTATATGTGAGATGTTTAAATAAATTGTGAAAAAAAAAAAAAGAAATAAAGCATGTCCAGTGTTCCAAAAGAAACGATTTAATGAATTACTTGCTTAGATGCATTGGAGATTCTCACACCCATATTTTACAATACTGTTAGCACATTGCTATAAAAGATTTTGTTAAAGCCTCAAAAGGTTGCCTACAACTCTCTTAAGGGTGTGATTTTCTACTTGACTCTTCATTTCAACACTGTTGAAAAGTTCTCAAGAAACTCACTCAATAACTCTGTGCCTCATAGAAGTTCAGACGCAGAAGTAATTTCTTCCTTTTTTCCAAATATGAAGTAGGATTAATGGCTGCAAGAAGGATCATCATTCCACTTAGAGGTGGAAGGAAAATGAAGCTTCTGTCTTTCACTTGGGGACAGAAAGCTCCTGGCTGTTGAGAGAGCTGTGCTGGCTGATGCTGTGCTGTAATCAGCAGAACTGTGCCTGTGCACTTTAGAAAGGATGTGCAGAAGTCTATGCCAAGAATCTCAAATTTAGTTGTTTTGTCAGGAAGGTCAGTGTTTATTAGGCCCTTCAGTTGTGTATGGGACACAGGACCATATGCTTTTGCTAACCTTAATAATTTACTGTCACACAAACCACCACAAGAAGCAAAGACTTCTCTAAGACCTTTTAGAAGACAGCTGAAAACCCTAAATGAACTGCAATTCCAACTGCCATGTTTTTGTGATTGGGAAGATGCTTGAGAGAACCCACAGAGGACCATGAAGGTAACAGCAAAAGCAGGTAAGGCAAGAGGTGAGATGGTCAGCCAGAACCCCCAAAGACAGACATGAAGAAAATTTGCAGAAGTCCCTGTAACCTGAAAAAAGCACCACTCCAAAGATTAGCAGCTGAGAGCCTGAATGCAGCTCCAAATGATGCAAGGGGGAATAAGCACTAAAATCTGTTTCTAAAGACTTTTTCTTTTTCTTTTTTTTTTTCTTTTTTTTTTCTTTTTTTTTTTTTTTTTAATTGTTCTTGTTTGTAGTGAACTGATTAAGGAAAATAGGGCAAATATCAGACCATGATCTTACGTGCAGCTGCTATGTGCCTGCAGCCGTGTGCTGAATTAGTAAAACGGGAATTTCTGTGATGAAATACAGCCCATTTTTTCTTTCCTGTGTAAAATACACTGCAGGTAAATACATGCATTTTATCACTGGACCATGCTGATTCTTAAAATATTATTATTTTAGGCATTTTTTTACCATTTCAAAGTAAGTTTGTTGTTGTAAAAATTATAATTCAGTATTTGAAGACAGGAAAGACTTTCTTTCCTTGACTAGATTAACTACAAGACAAGAAGTTCCTACAAGGACTGAAAAGCTAAAATTCCATCCCTCAGGTTATGCAGGTTATACTAGAAGGTATGCAGACGTTATTGCCAGGATAGGGAGGTGGACCTTTGTTGCCTGGGAAGAAAAAAAAAACCAAATCACAGTTAAAGGAACACTTGAGTTTAGAAAGTAAACTCCACCTAGTAAACACTGTCTCCTTTTGTCATCTTCTGATTTCTCCTTTGCTCTCTGTGGTCTATTCCATGGCATGGCCTCCTAAGCAGAGAACACTTTCTATCAGCTCACTGATAACATCCAAATTACTTGTTTTCAGATCTTTCCCCCAAATGCAGCCTCATTTGGAAGTTAAACCTGGAAAAAGGCATATTGTTTACCTCACAAATTTCAGCCTTGTTAGCACTGGAAAGATACTCAGTCTGCCTTGCAGGTTTTCAGCTTATCAGAAATTATTGCACGATCAAGTATTTTGCTTATGCTGCGTATGATATTGAAGAAACTGTCTTTCAAAGATCATAGCTTAAGATAAGAGATAAATGGCAGACAGGGCAGAGACCCTTAATATTGTCTAGTTTTGGGAATATAAGATGTTAAATAAACTTCTGGTAAAGTTACCTTTATTATTTTTAGAAGTGCTCTTCCTCCCTATAAGTATTATCTTTGGAGAATTTCATTGTCAGCAGCAATATATCTAGACCATTAGCATAAATTAGCTAAAACAATAGAGTTTACATTTGTAACAAGAAAGAATCTTGGAAGGAAAGGAAAATAGCTGGAGTAACTGGAGTAAGTGAAAGGCAAAGTTTGTAGCAAGCATGGCTGTACTGCTCCAGAACAGAATTGCTGGAGAAGCTCTGTAAGGCTGGGTAGAGAGACAGCTGACGTGTAGTGCTCAGCTGTGATACAGTTGTGCAAACCAAAGTACTGCAGTATTCAGACTATTTTCATCCCTGGAATCTGTGGGACAGATGACCCTCACCTGTGTGATCAATGAATACAATCTGTCTATCAGCTTCTTTCACACCATCCCCCCAGGAGATGGACAGAGATTAAAAGGCTCCTGCCAGTACATGCTTCAAATTATATCTAGGGTGACTTCTGATGTCTCCAATGCAAATATTCCTTTGTGTATCCATGCAGAGTTTCCTGTTGCAGCAGAGTCAGCTGGCAGTACATTGGGCTCTCTGTAGCATGTCCTTTTGCATTAATATGGCCTAAGTGAAAACACGAGGCAAGGAGAGCACCATCGATGGGACCAACATGGAGCAAAAAGAAACACAAACCATGGAACATGGTTCTAGAAGGGGCAGTTGTAACTGCTCAGCCCCATAGGGAGAAACAGAGGCTGCTGCCGATTGTCTTCAGGACCTGAGTTTGTCAGTTTAAATATGACTACTGTGCTACAGACAAATATCCTTTATTACAGGTGAGTGACAAAACACCATTAACAGACAACATAACTACACTTCCACCACTCAGATTTAAGTTGAAGCTTTTGGTGTGACTTTTGATTTGTTTTCCTGTAGTGGTTTCAGATAGGATCTCCTAGAATCTGCCTTCCTTCCACCCTCTTGATGCAGTGTTTTACTAGGATCATGTATCCAATTCCAATGAGATATTAGCAAGCTTAAATAAAGCTTTGAGACATGCAAACAAAAGTAACCCCTAATTCATTTAGCTTTCCTAGTGCCTCATTCTGAGCTCCTTAGAAATCCACTCTTTTTCTATAGGGGTCCCCCATGAATCTCAGATGCATAATGAATGCAATCCACATTGCATAAACAAAGAAATTACTGTATGTATATATTCTAAGGCTGTAATACATGGAAAACATGGATAGATAATACATGAGCAAAATTTTCTACACATGAATCCATGCTTATGTATATACTCCAACTACTCAGGAAATGATGATTCTCATTCGGGCAAATATAACTATCAAAACAAACAAATACATAATTTGAATATTATTTTGAACACGAGCATCTTAAATACATATAATAAATTCCAATAATTATTATCAATATCTTACTGTGTTCAAGCTACAGAAATTGGACCTTCAGGTGAAATGACATTTCCCAAATGCCTATTCTGAAGACACAGTGAAACAGCAGAGCAGTTCTTCAGCATTTTCATAGGCTTTGTGCACCACCTATTGACTCACACGCTAATTACCAGCCCCTGGAAACTTTTTCCTAGGGCTTTTATTCCCAAATTCACTGTCATTCACAGAATCACAAAATATTCTGAGGTGGAAGGGAGCTACAAGAATCATCTAGTCCAACTCTTAAGTAAATGGCCCACAGAGGTATCAAGCCCACAACCATGGTGTTATTGGTGCCCTGCTCTTAGCAACTGAGCTAATCTCAGGGTTGTTGCTGTCACACTCTTCTATGCCAAGACTATCCTATAGGCTATTTCTTCAAAACATCAGCATCAGAATTCACCCTAAACTTGCATTAACATATGAGAAGAACGTTCATCCAAACAGGAAAGCTCTTGGCAGCAAAATGCAGGCTCAATCAGGGCACAGAAAAAAAAGACAAAAATTAAATTTACTCCTTTAGTTGTCAGGTTCTGTCAATCTGAAATTATCTTCTCTATGTAGTGGTGTAAAGGACAGGGTTTTTTCTTCATTAAATCCTTCCTCCATAATTACTATAAGTTTTTCTGGTAAATTTTATCCAAAGGGATTTAACACTACTTATTGGTTAAGGTATTTAACATCTCAAGGTGTAAGTCTCTGCTCCCAATATATCCCAGTATATTCTCTACAACAGTGTGACAAGAGGAGTCATGCAAACACAGCTTGACTTGATTTGGGAAAAATGCTTTTCATTACTGTTTCCAGTTAATAATGTGCTACCTTCTCATTTATTTTCATCTTTCAGCATTTAACAGGGAATAAGACTAACTCTAATTCCTCAGTTTGAAAGAACATCCATTGCTATTATGGCTGTCTGTACCTTCCTCTATACCACACTTGCTTTACCAGTCATCTAAAAACTCAATTCCTACAGAAGTTAGCCTTAGCCAAAATTTTTGGTTTTCCAGATTCTTCAATGAGATCCAAAGGACCTCTGCTTATTCTTCTCAGGATAGAAAAGAGGGCAAACCACACCCATGAAGAGCACCTGCCTTGCAGTAGACAAAGTATAGAATTGCAGTTATACTTCAATTACTTTAATTCTACTTTATCTCATCTACTTTAATTCTCATATAGATACAAGGGATGCATATAGGTACAACAGATACAGACAGATACAAGAGGTTCTTTGAACTTTTTCAGTTCCATATGTAATTCTGGAGTACAGTTTCAAATGCTTTATTTCATACAGTTCCTGTAACTTTTAGTAGTCTCCAATTTTCTGGAGAGATTAAGAGTCAAGGTTAAGAGTTAACCCTGTGCAAGACCAGCTGGTGGCTTGTGCCTACAGATGACAGTGTCCTTGTCTGGCTCCAGGTGAGAGAAACCAGCATTTCATCTCCCTCCTCCAGTACTGGGATGCCCTCAGCTGCTTTGGGAGTATGAGCACTTCAACTCTTCTGGAGATTCAGGAACGACATTCCTAACCCCCACTCACCTCCCTCCCGCAAGTTAACCATTCATTAAACATGTATTTTGACAAGCACATCCAGGAGAAAACAGAACTGCTTCTAATACCTTTCTCATGTTTAAGGCAGTGTTTCTCTGGCCCTATATACAATGATATTACTATTGTCACTGTGACACAGAGAGGGAACACAGTAACACACACGCAACAGATGTTTAGGCAAAGAAGAAGAAAAGAACTCTCGTTTATTGTTAACTTCCGTATATATAAGTTTCTGGACAGTGACCAAAGACTGGACAGAGAATTTACTACCTCTTCATCTTCACTGTCACTTGAGAAGTCCATCAGGTGATATCTTTTCACAAAGGAATGCAAACATGATCCTTGTTTATCTTACAATTCATGAGAACTGACTCTTATACTAAAACAAATCAGAAGGCTTATTTTCAGGGACAACAACTACCTCCATAGCTTTTACTATTGTCTGTACATCAGGATCTCACAGATCTCTTTGTTGTAATAGAACTTGGGTATCCATCCAGGTGTGACACCCTGCTAATAAAATTATGGGCCAAGGACTGAGCTATGGATTAAATGAGTTTCTCTCACACCTTCTTTCCTGGTCCATAGCAATGTTCTTACATTCTATTTATTCTCTGCTGCAGAAGCTTAGTCTAAAAATCTATGTTAATCTATGTCTATCTCTATGTTAAGTCTACATAAATACTGTGGAAATTTCATATGCAACAACTCAGCAGCTGTTTTCTTGGGCTTTGACTGAACAACTCCTTTACCTCTTTTCCACTCACATGAAAATACACTGCTTAGACACATTATGGAGACTACTTGCATTGATTTCTACTGACTCCTTCATCTGTTTCTTAGCATTGTTAAAAAGCTTAATATATATTTTTTAAACTCACAGCCTTTTCAACCTGAAACTCTGAAATTTAGGACAGCATGCATCCTAAAAAAATATAAATTTTAAATTCATTATCTGATATGATCTTGACCTAGTGTGTTGAAAACCAACTGGGATTTGCATTCCATTTCCAAATTGCTTTGCATGTACCATGGAAACAGGTCTGTGGAAAGAGAGCTCTGTGAGAGAAGGGCAGGTTCATAAAAGAGAATCATTTAATCATTGAATTTTAAAGGGTGGGAGTGGACCTTAAAGTTCATCTAGTCTTGACCACCCCTGGCAGGGGTTCCTCCCACTATACCAGATTGCTCAATGCCTTATCCAACTTGGCTTTGAACATGGCCAGAGTTGAGGCATCCACAATCTTCTCGAGCAAGGTGTTCCAGTGCCTAACTACCGTCACAGTAAAAAATTTCTTCTGAATATCTAACCTAAATTCTCTCTCTTTCAATTCACACCCATTACTCTTTGTCCTATACTACAGCTCCTGAAAAAGAGTCCACAAGAAAGCTGCTGAGGATAATGGACTCCAGCGGCTTCATTGCATATGGATTTGTTCTGGTTTTGGGCTTCAGAGAAAGCCATACACTGTTAGTTAAAGCTTTCAGTTCAAGTATTTTTAAAGCATAAGAAAAAACAACAGAGCAAAGAATTAGATCTCCCTGCCAGTCATCTGAGCAATTATTAAAGTGTGCTATGCACAGGAGATTTAAAGCTAGAAGCAAAAAATAATAGCTCTCCTGTAGATTCCAATTCACCAGTTACACAAAATTGCCAAAAGGGCACAACTATTCAGTTACCTGTTAATTCCTAAAAGACAAATCTTTGCTAAGCCTGAGGTGAACAGTAGCCCATGTTGATAATTTGTATATATATGTTTACATTTCAACATCATAAAATAACAAAGATCCTTTAGAGCTCACAAGCAACACAACAGAGCACCATACAGACAAACAAATAGAGAACGTTGCAATATTCAGCTAAAATGAAAACATTTATATGCAATTTCATTTTCAAATAATAATACATGGAAATATTTTAGTCCATTGCTGATACTTTAGCAAACTATGGTTTCAGTGAACCTGATGTTAAACAAAGAATTCCAAATTTCTACAATTTCCCAGAATGGCTAGGTTTGGAAGACACCTTAAGGTCATCTGGTTCCAACCCCCTGCTTGGCAGAGGAAAAGGAAAAAACACGTCCCTGGGTGGGCTCGAACCACCAACCTTTCGGTTAACAGCCGAACGCGCTTACCGATTGCGCCACAGAGACTCCCCTGGCACTGGAATCTTCACAAGAAAAAATAATTTTCCTACCCAAAATAAATTTATGTTCCTAGAAAAATTGATTTCAAGTAGCAGGAATATGGTGCAGAGATGCTAAAAGAGAACACGGTCATCACACAGCATCTGCATTGCTGGCAGCCAGAAAGAATATATGCTGCACAATATTATAATACTTCACAAACACATCAAGGCTACTGCTGTGGCTGTGTAGGCTTCAAAGGCTGCTCTGTAAATATAAAGAATTCTGAATTTTAAGAAGGCACAACTGGAAGCACAAGGGAAAACCAGAAAAAGGAAACAAAGTGTTCATGGAAGAAGAACTCAATTTGACAAGGAACGACCATCAACTGCCAATTTTCCTCAAGAAATCCAGGAAGGGGTGGGGTGGGGGTAGGGTGAATAGAAAAAATGTACACCTGCATACCAGAAAACTCATCTAAATCAAACATTCTTAACCCACTACTTTGATGGATACAAAGCTTTGAGGATATAAATGCAAGCAGCTGAAAGAAAATTGGTATTAGTGAGCTGAGCTGGGTCCCATCCCCTTTCTGAGAACTGTGTGACAGCAGTAACACACCCCATGATGTAGAAAGGTGCATCATGACTGTCCTTAATGAAAGGGGACAGATGACTTCAGTATTTGCTATCTGCCCATTTCCCTTCCCTGTCTTCATCTGATCTATCTTTGTTTCAGACCCACAGAAACTTGAAATGAAACCATTACTAAGCCTCATGTTATAGAACAGCAGATGAATTTATCTCTTAGTGATAAAGTTAAATATGGCCTTTGTACATGTGATTTCATAATTAATTCACTTAATAGCAGTTTGATTTTAGTACAGATTATTGAGAAACCATTTTTATAACTGCTACAAAAAATCTGAAAACATTAGAAATCTGTAAAAGCAGTAATTTCTGATAGAATTGACAGGATATTACAGGTTTGAGGGCATATTTGTTTCAGCATTTGGCTACAAATTCAGTACTCAGACTGCACTGCTTGATTGAACAAGTCCACTGAGAAAAAGGTTTCTTACACTTTGTACTCCCTCTTCATTAATGCAACCAAATATTTGCAATAGGTGGCTACCATGTATGCATATGTCACAGGGAAACTTGATTCTTAGGGAAAAACTGAGTATCATTTTGAGGATGAAAACCCAGCAATTAAATGTCTGATGCCATTATTTGGCAGGTACCCAAAAGCTGCCCAGACAAAAGCTGTATAACTTAAAATACTACACCTCCCAGGAATACATTGGATATATAGCATTATTTCTGGAATTACAATTTGACCAGAGCAATCTGGCAATGCTGCACCATTTAAATTAAGAAGTGATATGGTTTGGGGTATGGCAGATCCTATTAATTAATTAGTCAACACTTAACCTGTAAGTTAATGTAGGGAATATTCTACTTATAATATAACAAACAGTATGTTCTTTATGAAAATATGATCATTTTCCTTATGAAACTTCAAGGTTAGAGGTAAGTGATAATTTTTTTCTAGCTTTGGTGCTTTTATTCCTTGCTATATATACTTGTGAAAAATTAATTACACTTTTATAACATACACAAACTCAAACACATGAGAATGCCCTACTATTCCTCTGACTGAGAATATTTAAATACTAGCTCTCTGTTACATCTGACTTTATACCACTTCATCTTCTTACATTCTCCCAGTCCTTGTGTAATCATTGTGCCTTTGCCTGACGACAGTAGCTCCAACTTGAGAAGCTACACATGGCTGTAAAACTGAAAACAGGAGAAAGGGCATCTCCTGTGAACTCAGTTTATCAGCAAACTCGTATGTGCATGCCAGGTTTGGCCCATGGCACAAAGTTCTTCTTCCCTTTATGCTGAGCCTTCTAAGCCAAGTCAGGAGGCATTAAAAGAAGAATTACCTCATCTAAATTACACCTGTGTAAATGATATCTGTCCAATTTAAATTAATTTTCTAGATTGAACAGAAAGTCAACATTCTTCATGCTAAGTCATTCACCGTATTCTAACTTACAAGTAAATTACCACCTTACTTGCTCTCTCAGTTCTACAGAGGGAGAATGATTAGTTTAAAATAGATTGGTTCTCTGTGAGTGAGTGGAATTAGGTGGGATGAACCCCTTGATTCCTGACTGTTATTAGACTGACTCATAGAGGAAATAGAGCAGCCAAAAACCACAGTAATGACAGCGTCAATCATTAGCAACCATATAAAACACCACAGCCTCTTATGAAAATAATTAATCCAGTTAACCCAAGGCTACACCTGTAGAAAAAACAAATGTGAAATTATTCCAGAGGCATTTTACTTTTAATATTCATGGATATTATCCCGTGTGCACAGCAGTGTCACATCTCCTCTGCCTCTCAAAGGAAACACTTTTCTCTTCTCTGGTCTTCTCTCTGTGGCTGCTCTGAGTGTTCCCCTCCCACTGATGGCCCTTGATGCTTCCAGCAGAGCAGAAAGCCAACAGGAAGCTGTAGCATTTGCAAACCAAAAGGTGAGGTTTGACGATCAGAAGAGCTAGCAGACTTCTGGTTTTCTTTTAGCACACTAAGTTGATCAACAGACAGGAAAATAAAGAAGGTACAAAATTTACAAAGCTGCTTCCAACTAATAATAGTTCATGTCTGGAGTTGGTTTTATAGGGTACTTAGCAATCCCTACTTAGCCTTTTTTATCAGGCCTTTTATAAATAGTGGGTTTGGTATGAATTACTTAGGTATATGTCATATATGCCAAATTCAATTAGCTTGTGAAAAACAAGGACAAACGTGTTGGAAGTGAGACCACATGCATGCAAACCACTTCCTAACTCACAGCCCTTCAGCAAAAAGCTTCTGACTGAACAAAGGGGATCTCAATTATTGAACACCTAAGCAACGTCCCCAAAGAAGCAAGGAAGCAAGAGCAGATGTCTTGCTCGCATACATATAAATATTTAATATACACAGGGAGATTATCTAAAGATACTCAACCTACAACAGTATCAGCATGTATTTGTACAGTCTTAAAATAATACAATTGAAATCCACACATGGAGTTTTCAGGCATTACTGAGGACCAGTGTTGGGTCTTCATGGCAAGTGAGGAATGCCCAGGGACATCCAGCAGCAGGCGGGAGATCTGAAAGAGCCCACCAAAGGCTTCAGGACAGAATTACTATTTCTAAGGGTTGTAATTTTCTGAGAACATCTATAAACAGAAGTATGATGATTTTGAAAGCATTTTAGTTCCTGCTGCTCTTTTAGAGAAAGAAGATCCTTGAGTTGAAGATCCCTGAAATTTTCCAGAGAGACAGTCTTGTTGTCGAGACTTGAATTAATTTTTTGATTTTGAGAATAAAAAATTAAAATTCCCTGCTTAAGCATTGTAGCTACCCTGAGAACCTGAGTCAACATCCCAGGAGTTCTGCCAGAACCCCATTCTTTCTGCAACTACACTGCTTACAGTAACAGCAGTAATTTGGGTAAGTTTTGAGGAGCTGCACTCTTGGTCATAAACGCACCTTGCAAACTTGCCACATAGCCCTCAAGCTTAACATAGTTACATTGCAGAATGAGACAGGGTGAAGTAAATATGTTTTGGTTGGATGAAAAGCCTCACTTGTTCACGAACAAATGTTATATAAACAGATGAAGAAGAGTATCTGTGGTCCTCAATGACTGCAGGAAAGATATATTTCATAGGACTGTAATGAATCATTAATGAGCAATAATGCAAAAAGCTACAAAATTTTCTAGCTAGAGAAAATGTTTACAAGTGTTTAAGTTGCTTCTTAAAATGTAAAATTCGTATGAAATGAAGACAAATAAAAGCACTAACAGTTTTAACAAACAATAAGGTTTGTACACAGTACAAAGACTTGAAAATTCTTGGCTTTTTGAATGAGGCATGAGAAAAAAATAATGGATCAATGAGAATTTTTTTATTCATGGAGTCAAAAGAATCCCGACTACCACCAGAATTGGGGGAGTTGTTTTTTTTTGATTTTTGTTGTTGTGATTGTTTTAGTTTGATTTTGTTGGTTTTTTTCTGGAAAAACTTAACCAAGTACCTACCCATCTGTATACTTGGTACCATTTTTCTCCTTCCCTTAGAGAATAAAGTTGATTTTTTTTAAAATAGTGAAATGTTTCTATTATTTAAAAAGAATACTGAAAAAATGTATGAATCAACAGTCTTGAATAGAAAAGAAGTATAGACTATATGGTGGCAGATAGTAAAGACATTGGTTGATAGAAATTTGATAAACATTGAATACGTAGTAACAGCACACATCAGAATAAAACTTAGAACTCAAATTTTTGATGTACATTACATTATGTGACTACATACTGAGCACGTTTCCTAAGTTTTAAATTTGTTTATAAGGTGTATATATATATATATATATATATATATATATATATATATATATATAAGGTTTATATATATTTGTATATAAGGTTTATATACTTCATTTCGTGGAAATGTCTTTCCCGTGACAGCCTGCCCTGCTCTGAGCCTGCCGAGTTTGGTGGCAGCTTCCCAGCCACACCACTGGTGAGGGACTGGATTCGGAGCCCAGATTTCCTGCCCAACTCAGGTAGCTGCTTGTGGAGGAGCAAAATTTCCTTTTTGTAAATCTTAGCAAGGTTTGATTTCAGCAATCATTTAATGCATCTCCCAAACGCAGGTAAATCTGCGGGGGTCGGCCTCTTCTCCCAGGCAAGTAGCCATAGGATGAAAGGACACAATCTAAGATGCACCACAGTAGATTTAGGTTGAACATTGGGAAAAATTTCTTCAGAGAAAAGGTGATTATGGGCTGCCCGGGAGGTGGTGGAGTCACCATCCCTGGAGATGGTTCCCTTAAGGAAAGACTGTATGTCTTGGACTCGACCCCAGGGGTCCTTTCCAACCTGATTCTATGATTCTGTCAGTGTGTCAGCTTGCTTATACAGATCAGAGGGAGTGAGCGTGTCCCAGCCTGGAATGACCATTTCCTTGTCAACAGAAGAGTGACAAGTGTTTTAAAATCGCATTATTTAGAAAGAAGCCCTCGCTGTCCAGTGCACACGGACCGTGTGCGGCACAGCCCCTCGCCCAGCTCTTCATTCACGGAGCACAGTGCCCAGGGGGTCTCGGTCTCGCCGCCGCCCCCACACAGCTGCGGGGCTCGGGCCGAGGCGGTGGGACCCCGCCGAATCCACCGGGAGCCGCCGTATCCCCACGGCGCCGCGGGGCGGGGAGGCGAACGCTGGGGCCGCCCGCTGGCGGCCGAGGGGAATCGGCGGCACCAGGAGAGGGGCGCCGGCTCCGCCCCGCGGGCCGCGGGGTGTGGGGCTGCTCTCGGCCGCGGCGGCGGGCGCGCCGGCAGCGGCGGGGTCCGCGTTGGCCGCCGGCGGGGACCCAGTGCTGCCCCGCCGCGCCCGCCCGCCCCATCGCACGCTGTTGTCATGGAGGAGCCAAGATGGCGGCGCTGGCCTACACCGGGGGCAAGCGGGAGATCAACTACTACTTCAGCGTGAGGAGCGCCAAGGCGCTGGCGCTGGGCGCCGTCCTGCTCCTCACCGCCTGCCACGCCGCCTCCCGCCGTTACCGAGGTGAGGGGGCGGCCGCGGACACTCCGCGGGGGGCCGCGGCTGCCGGTCAGGGGAGGCGGAGCCCCGCTGCAGCCCCGGCGGAGCTCGGGAACCGCGGCCGTGCGGAGGGGCGCGGGTCCCTCCGCCCGGGGTGGCCGCGGCGGGCCGTGGCGGTCTGGGCAGCCTGGCGCGGCGGGACGCCGGCTGCCGGGGGGCGCGACCCTGGGGGACAGCGGCGGCGGAGCCCCGGCCCGCGGGGCCCTGCGGGCCCGGCCTGGGGGTCGCCGCAGGCCCCGCCGGTCGGGCCAGGCCCCGCGGCGTGAGGGGGGCGAGCGGGGCCGGCGGGGCTGTGGCGATGCGGTGTTTGCACGGAGAGCGCGCCGCAGCTCCGGGGGCCGGCCTGCGGCAGGTGAAGCTGCAGGGCTAGAGGGTGACTTCTTCCCTGTCACTTGTTTCCGTACGGCATGATTAATGGTTAATTACCTGGCAATTAGTGGTTAAAGTCTTAATTGGTACGAGATTTGGTATATATAGTTTCACTGTTTGAACCATCGCCCCTAAGGTAATGAAACCAGGCGCTTTGGCGGGCGAAGCGAAGTAAAGAGCTGTTTGGATTCACGTGTTGTCGGTGGCCGTGGACGAGCTCCGGGGACCGAGCGAGCGGGCGCAGCTCGGGTACGGGGCGCTGGGAGCTCTGCAAGTTCCTCCTCGCTAGGGTTGTTTTGGCCCTCAAGCAGAGAACCTTGGCATGATCCGTAAATGTAGATGGAGCTGCTGAAGGAAATATTTACTTGTTTTTGTGTCACGCTAAAAACTGTGGTATGTTTTTGTGGGTAAATCATAAAGTTGATATGCAGGGAGATGACCGCGGCTCAGTTTGTTGTAGCACCACTGGTGTCGTGTTCTAACGCTTGGCTGCCAGCATTCATGAGAGACAAGGATGAGGCAGTTCTTCGTGGAAATGGGAAAAGGGGTTTTATGTTTACAATTCCCTAGATTCCCCCTCTAGCTGGCATGTTAGTAAGTCTGATAAACTGCCTAGTATTAAATTGGAAGACTTGGAAGCATTTACTGAATTCTAGAGTAGCTCAGGCATGAGGTAATTGTACTTGCCTGTTGTGCAGTGTTCCTTAAGGCGCAAGAGAGTCACAAAACTAGACAGGAGGAAGGTGGCAGATTTTTAAAGAGGGATTGCAAGACTAAGCAATTGGAGTCTAGCATATCAAGCAGTTTACAAGGAAACTAAAATATGCATAATTTCAGTATATTCTGTGAGAGTTAATGAGGGGGGTGTGTCCTAGATTGCAAAATTGTGAGAATGTACTGGCCTTTATGTAGATTGGTATAGTCAATGAATTGACTATGAATTGTTACAAACCTTTCAAGCTTTTTCACCTAAGGCTCTTAGTTACTTGAATCAATTAAAGGGTAAGGGAAAGGTTTTCCCACAAGGATTTAAAAGGCAGGAGGACATGCAGTCATAGTGAAAACAGACTTACCAATTTGGGTTTCTATGAACATAACATGTTCAAAAGAGAAATTTAGAAAAGGAAGGTGAAAAAAATTACACCTGACAAATTTTTAGGATAGATAAAATCAGAGGTGCTTTTATCAGAGAGATCATTCAGCAAACCTGCAGTGATATCAAACACTTGAAATTCCGCAAATGCTAGAAAACTTGACAAGTAATGAAAAAAGCAGGTTTTCACTGATAGTGCACAGCTGAAGCTCACTGGCACCTCACTTATTCTTAGTGGTGTTGGTCACCCACTCTTAGTAGTGGCATAATAGAACTTGGAAAGTGTGTACAAAAGAGCAACACAAATGGCAGAAGAATAAAGCAGCTTCTCTATGAGAAATAATGAACTAGAATAGAACTCTGTAGCCTGGAAAGAAACCTAGTAACTAGCCCATTCTTTAACACATAAGACGTTTTGCGCCAAGATTTTTATATCAAAGATATCCCAAAAAGGGTTATCCTGATTTCCAGAGGGTGCCTGAGGTAGGGCTGTAAACAGGTACAGAGTTGCCAGGCTGTGAAAGCCAGGCCATGCATGTCACGTAAGGGATTGCTGTGTTTGTTGTGCTTTTATACTTTCCCTTTTGTCTAATTGTCATTACATGTAAAGGTTTTAGCTAATTTTGGCCACAGCCATGCAAGTACATATTATAGATAGGAGCAGCTCAGTGTACTTCCCAGTGAAACTTGCTTGTATAAAATATATGAAAAAATGCTGAGCTGCAGCTGGGGTTGTTGAAGGTCAGATTTATGTTCAGGAAGACTGTTATATTTAGGGGTCACCTTTTTTTTTTTTTTTTTTTTTTTTTTTTTTTTGCAAAAGAATGTGACTAAACAGACGGTACAGAGTGCCTTTAATTTGTGAAGAGTTAAGTGAGTTGAATGTTTACATAATATCCAGTGAGGTTAGTTCTTTGTGGTTTTCAGTTGTTATATTTCAAAGGTACAGTCCTAAACCTTTTTGGAAATAGGAATTTATTTAAAATTTTGCATTCTTAAAATCAACAGTAGTAGACTGTTTAAAACTACATTTTTTACTTTGAATAATAGAGAACTTGAATTTCCAGCTCTTTGAGAGTATGTTTTTTAGAGAAAGCTTTGTGAAACTTAGTCTGCTCTGGTGCTGAATGAAGACTTTGAGATTTCACAATTTTAATGGAATAACCATGATTTTGAGGAATGATAAATTAGAATAATGAGCATAATAAAATTCAGAAAACTTATACACTTTGTATAACTATAATATTGTATATCTAAGCATAAAAGTGAATGTTTTGGAAGACTTATTTAGAGAAATAAAGTTTAAAAAGAATGGTCTGTGTTTTGTGTATACAATGGCACTTGAAATTCTTTTTCTTAAGTTTTGGTTTGGGTTTTTTGTTGTTTGTTTTTTTTTATTTTAAGATCTTATTGATGGTTAAGAAGTTGTGGTTATTAAAATGAGCATAGTTCTTTGGCTGCTATTTCACCTGCTAAAGCCAGAGTTGAGCATTTCTGGAGGCACTGTCTGGTCTGTAGCCTCCACTTTATTTTCATGGCTGCTGTTTCAGTTTTGTTTTATTCCCCTGCCTCATCTTCTCCCCTTATTTTCTGCTGTTATGTTTAAAGGAAGATCTCAAATGTCAGTAATGGCCCAAATGAGTTTCAGGAGTTTTCTAATATTGCTCAGGGCAATAGTAAGATAATCAGTACCTGGAGTTGGGAAAGAAGGCATAATCCCTTGACATGAAATATTGTCTCTGTGTTTGAAATGTATACAATGTGTGATGTTTGGAATGTTACTTCAGTGAACATACTGTAGAAAGAAGGATTGATGTATTTATGGGCAATTATTGTGGTGGGAGTGCCATGGAGTACAGAGGTACTGAGCCTGGGTCATGACCTCAGTATAAGGACACCCTCCAGTCTTGAAAGCTAGATGGAGAAAGAAGTGATAGTGGTCTACAAATCATGACAGACATGAGTCCAAACTGCCTTGTCCCAAGGAATAACCAGGAAATGCCCCAAGTAAATCTAGTAGAAACCATATTTCAAATAAAGGCAGATGATTTTTCAGCCATCAGCTCTGGATATAGAAAACTCCAGAAGGATTCTGTGGTGTCGCTGCTGTCCCGGGGATCCCGGCCAGCCTTGTCCCCTGGCTGCACAGTCAGGCGCAGCCGTTCTCAGCTGCAAGCAGTCCTTGAACGGTGGAAAGCAGAGAGGCTCTCTGCTCTCCAGGCTCCCGACCCCTCAGCGTCGAGGTTTGAAGTAAAAGTCCGAGAAGGCGCATTTGCAGAGATGTTTATTCTTCTCAAGGGAGTGCAACAGAGACCGCAGGATCTCGATTTCAAAGCTTTTGAACTGAATCAGTCCGGGGGTGTTATCATCGTGGGGATAGATACAATGGGACAGGGAGTGGCTAGCCAGGGGCACGCCAAACCCATTAGGGCGATAACAGGAATAGACCACTTGGGAAAAACCAAATTTAACATCCACCATCACACTGTGGGTGCTGAGAACTTGAAGACTTCATGTTCATTTCAGTAAGTCCTTGGAATGAACATAGTTGGGAGAATATTAGGCAAGAACATAATGTTTATTCGCCCTCTTTTTATTCATCTCTGAGCATCTGCTTTTGGCCCCTGTTGAAGGCAGAAAGAATACGAAGCTAGACTGGCTATTGGTCTGACCATGAATAACTGGCCTGATTTTCTTACACATGTTTCTCAGCAAGTTAATGTATGTCAGAGGTAGTCTGATTAGTTATGGATATTCTTTCACAAAGTTCTCTCTTACATCACTTTGATACATCTCCTAGTTGTCATCATCTGCCAAGTGAAGGACTTCGTATCAGTAATAACTCTAAGCCACCTCGTTATCGAACTCATGTTGCTTTTGGTTAGATTTTTTTTTTATTATTCCTGACAGTTCTGTTTTTTATGCAACTTACTTGAAACAATAGTTTACATGAGTTTACAAGTTTGAGAATCAGGGAAATTGTGTTGCTTGAAAACCAAAGTATTAGTTGAGTTTAATGAAGTGAAGGTTTCACAGGAAGTGTTAGGTGAGGGCAGTGGTACATTGTTTCTGCACAAGCTAGAACAAGTCCCTACCATTTCATTCACAACTATTTCCCTGTTTGTCAATGTTCAGAAATGCCAAGTATGACAAAAATGTTGGAGAGCAACTTCTCTTGCAGTGAGTGGCATTCAGTTGTGTTCAGTCATAAAAATGCAGAATCTGACATGAAGTTGGGAAGATAACATCACTGATTTCATAACTGAGATATTTGAAATTTAACATGACCTGAAACAACAGCACCTGTAAAGTGATTAAGCTTAATTAGCATAAAATTGATTGACTGGAAAAGATAAGTGCTGCTCTGAATGATCAGCAAATTGATGTGTAAATGTTTGGTGGTTTGTTTTTTTGTGTGTGTATTAACACATCACCTGTTCTAAGGTGACCACATGACCACATGTGTTAAACAGGGAAATGTAACAGGCTGTCTTGCAAACCTTGTGATGAGTTTTGTGTTCTATACAAGAGGCTGTGCATGGTGATTCTATGTAAAAGATTATTTTATTCAGCAGTTTTATTCTTTAATTGCATGTTAGTGTATTCTGGATAGTAGATAGCAGAGTGGATTGGCGCCCCTTAAAGGAAATGCCATTCTAAGTCACAACATCTTTCTGACAGCAGAAGGGGAGCCACTAACATTGTGTGGATAGAGGTGGGATTTACAGAACAGTATTGTATAATGAATGAGAAGGCAACTTGCAGAAACTTGTGCAAGATGTATTTACAATCAGTTAAGTTTGTTTACTGCTGTTGATTATTTCAATTTCTGTTTTTCAGATGTTGGCAAATTATTTTTTATAATAGCAACAGGGATATGTTTTACATTTCACATGTCTGAATTTTAATCTTAATATAATATTTTAAAGGTGGTGATACATGTGAATATCTTCTGTCCAGTGGGAGATTTCTTGGAGAAAAAGTATGGCAACCTCACAGTTGTATGATGCATAAGTATAAAAATAGGTAAGGAAATTCATGTCTTCTGTTCATCTGGAAAGAAGGGTCTTTGTTTGACTGCAGCTGTAGTAATTGCAGTGTCATCTATTGTTCATTTTATATCTGATTCTCTAGGCTTTCAAAAATACACATTTGTTATCAGAAAGAGGTCTTTTCCAAGTACTTTATCTGCGCGTCTACAGTGTTTACCATAGTTGTATTTCTGTATAAAAATACAAATAAATGTTGCTGATGGAGGTACTAGCACAAGTTATGGAGAGCCACATGAGGCTGCATATGTCACTCTCAGATTACTGACTTTACATGTCAAATTGCAAGTAAAAATATCACAAAATTACCAATAACTTTTTTCACTTCCTAGTATGAGAACTCTTTTTTTTAGAGTTACACTGTATAGCTGTTACAGCCATTTTGAAACTACTGTATTTGTAGCACATGTAGTAGGAAAACCTGCTTAGTTGCTTGCCTAATCCCAGTAGCAGGAGAGTTCTTTTTCAATTCTTTGCAAATTGCAATAAACTGTTTATTAATTCAGTATGTTTTTAAAAAAATTATGCCTTAGAGCTGGATATAATGTTTAGAATTATCTATATAATTGTATCTTTTCAGAATACTTCTTTCTAAGTTCCATGTTTTCTGTAACATTACTGTTGCTGTTTTGTTTTACAGTGAAGCAAAAAATTGCCTCATAGACAAACATGTTGTGTTTATAGGAGATTCTAGAATTCGACAGCTGTTCTATTCATTCATAAAATTGATAAATCCTCAAGTCAAAGAAGAAGGAATTAAGGTGAGATAGCTTGTTTTGGTGATTGATTTTTCTTTTTGTTTCTTTCTTCCCAATTTACCTCATAACTCTTGCCTAAACTTCAAAAAAACAATTTATGCTGTTTGCTGGCCTAGCCATATGAAAGGAGAAGCACAGAAAGGTCTTTTGAAGAAGAACAAGATTAGTCCAAAATAATTGTTTGGGTACAGATGAGATAATTGTGAATCTGAGAAGAGAACTAGGAAGCTCAAGAGAAAGCTTGCGGCAGCCTGGGAATAAATTAATGAAGCTGACTTGTCCCATAGCAATTTATGCTTTGTATTTGGTTTCTTAATGAGAAAATGATTGCTCCTTTGTGTGTTTTTAAATAGTAGAAATTCATGCTTTCTAATTTGTCATTTAAAATGTCAGTTAAATTGGTGATCTAATCTGTTCATAAAAATCCTTGGGGCAATGACAGATTTCCAGGTCTAACTTGAAGCTGAAACTAAAAATAGCTTCAGGTCTTACCTTCTTTTTATTCACTGATGAAGAGCCGTCTGAATTTTATAAGGTGAAGTACATAAACTGCAGCCAGGTGGAAGGGGGAAGAAAGGATTTAGGTGTATCGTTTGTTGAACAGAATGCTGATTTCTTTTGCTTTGTGATACTTCTTGGGCACATTTCTTTATAGATGTATGTACATATGTGATGGAAAAGACACCTTTCACTTTCAACAGTACATCAGATTCGTCAATTATTTAGTAATTCCGTCACTTAGAAGTACAAGCTGGCGGTTTGTCCAGCATGCAGTATGTAATCACTTCCACCTGTCAAAACAAGATGCTTGATTGATCCAAGAATTCTGGTTTTCCTAGTCAGTTGGTTAGGTCACTCTTGCTGCCCAAAAGTAATGATGAGATGATAAAGTGCTGTAATGTATTTTCAGTTGAGAGTATTTTTTGTCAAGGGTTATTGAAATCAAGAGTGCAGTTTGAAGAAGAGAAGTACACTTGTTCTTATGGATCAGGACCAAAATTAATACTGCATTTAATAATTTTAAAGAAGTATTGTATATACATATTGGACTCCTTCCTTTCTGGTTTCTTACAGTTTTCACTCAGAAAATTTAATAATGCATTCCACATTTTATTTCTGCCTGAGATTCTCTTTTATTCTTTAATTAAAACTATGTTGGTTGTTTTGTGTAAAGGAGATGGGGAGATGAAAAAGAAGGCTGAAGAAAGGCAGTGTAAGAAGAGGAAAAGTCATAAGTTTTTCTTATGTTGGGAGGCTAAATTTAGCAAAATATTTGATACCTTTGTAACAGAGTGAACCGAAAGCATTTCAGACTTTGTTGGCTAGATTGCTTCCAGGAAAAAGATCTGTTTATTTTAGTACCTTGTTTTATCAAGAAAAGTAACATAAATATTTTGTGTGTGTACACTGACAAGTTTATACAAGAAGAATCCTTTCCACTGAAGATAAATATTGGGTGAGAGCAAGTTAGCATAGGTATGTAAATATTTTGTTTTCATTCTGAAAGTTTTTCTTACTTTGTTATATTGTTTTGGGTTTTTTTTGACAGCATGGAAATATCCCATTTGAAGATAAATCTGCTTCAATTAAAGTGGTAAGTTTTTATCTAGTGTTAAATTGCAAACCATAATCGTGTTATTATTTCATACAATGTAATTGAAAATGCTGTCATAGCTGAAAAGTTAAAAGAAGGTTAAGACCATCAACATTGTTTATAAATATTTCACAGATGTTTCAGAGTACATCTTAACATACTGTATTTTAAGAGAATTTGGCATGGAGTACTTGTATTGTGGCTTAGTTTTGGGCATAAGCTCTGGAACTGTGTATAATTTTTGTCAGATCTTACAATTTGGCCTTTCCAAGCATACCTTTTGCTAGGAAATTTTCTCTTTTCATGTTGTAAAAATATGTATTTGGGTCTTCCTTGGATTGGTAATTGTAATTGCCACTAAGTGTTCTATGCTATCCCAACAAGTACACTGTTTTTGCATAGAGAAATAAGCACAATGTTGATTATAATGTGGATATTTAGGAAAAAAAGAAAACAAGGCACTTGAGACTAGTTTTTCTGAAGGATCTTGTTCTCCTCTGCCCTGGCAATGGAAATGCTGTCCTCAGTAGCTTTCTTTGCTTCTCATGACAGCTGTCAGCAGTACTGGGATTGTGCTAGTCATGTATTTATTTATGCCCTGAAGAAAACTCATTCTCTGTTGTCCAAAACCAGAGAAGCAGTGTGTTTGCTGAATTGTCCGAATGTGGTTTTTCAGTATTTGTTTCTGTTCATGTTTAAGATTTAGGGTACAGAATAACATTTTAGGGTGTAAGCCCATGGCAATTAAAGCATGTGCTGACCTACTCTGTTGGCCTTCGCAGTATGTTCCTGTGTTGGTGCTGTAACTAGCACTGGGTTTTTTCAGGAGCCAATTCACCCAAAAAGTTACTTTGTAGGATTCCTTTTTGATCAGGTCTGATGTGGCTCATCATGTGGTTATCTGAGTGCTGGAAAAGATGGGATAGATCAAGGCAGGATAAAGGGGCTGATGCAGTGTGAATTTGCATTGGGCTAGCCTGACAGAATCATATCTTCAAAAGTCCTTAACAACCATGATATGAGATGGCAGGTCTGGGCTTTTGGGAGACATCTGAGAGTTATTATATTCCCAGTCTGCTGCTTCCTTGTTTTGATGCAGTGCTGCTCTTCGACATTATTGGCACGGTAGCTGAATTTCCGTATTCAGACTGGCTGTGACCCAGTAATCCAAATGTGGAAGATACTTGACCATCAAAAGAGAAAATTACTGGGAACAAGTGGAGAGTTTAATTTTGCCCTTTCTAGTAATCACAGTAACTCTTCTGTTCTTCAGCCGCTGCAGAGGACTGTGTGATTGCTCACATTGCTCCACTGCCAAATAATGAATTGACAGTACTCAAGAGAACTACCAAAATGTAAAAATCCAGAGTGGAAGACAGATATTTCTTCTCTGTTGATAGTGTTTCAGCATTCTGTTACAGAGTTTCCTCACGATAGTTTCTGCATGTGTAGTCCCTGCCATTTCCCTTCAGCGTGTATTTTTAGACTATTCAATAGTGCCATCCCCTAAGGAGTAAATAAATGCTAGGAAGTCATGGCTTTCCCTGGGAGACATAAAAGCACTAGTCTAGATTGTCCTTCTAGATGAAAGTTGAGCATTGCTCCTGGTATCTAAAAGAATGCTAGTAGATAATGTGTTTAATAGTCATGACACTATTTTATTTGAACAGGCAATAATTTATGAAGTTGTATGGTAAATAGTTAGGTTTTGGTTTTGTTTGAAAATTATGATTTCATTCTATCAGTTATTTTAAACTTTGGAACAAAGAAAACCTGCTTGTGAAAATGTGGAAAACTGAGCAAAAAGCAAGTTGTAATGTGTTATAGTTAATATAATAAGTTATAGATGTGACCTTGGATGTACCACTGATTGCATTAGAAACCCAAGTATATCCCATTTGGCAGACATAAAAAAGTTACCTTCTTGGTGAAATTCCAACTCCTGAACTACAAATAAAAATTTATTTCTCATGAGGGAAAAGTTTTGTAGGTTTGTTGGCTTCTTTCCCCTTGTTTTTTCTTTGCTTTCTGTTTTCTGTGCTGGAGTAAGATGTCAGGCTTTTCATGCTCTCTATAAAGAAATTACACTCTGAGCCAAATGTTTTTCCTTTACAGTTGAATTGATGGCAATTAGTTTGGTTTTTTGCATTTTTTGGTTTTAGTCTACCATTTGTCTTTTAAGCTTGCAGAATAACTCTGCCTTTATTTTACAGGATTTTCTGTGGTATCCAGAAGTTAATGGCTCTATGAGGCAGCGTATCAGATCTTGGACTGAGGTTTGTTTTAAGAGATCTAAAATTTGACTTCAGAGTAGTGAAAAGGGGATGTGCATATGTTTCTGGGTATCTTCTAGTCTTCCGAGGATGGTATCACTTGGACCTTAAAAACCCCTAAGCAAACTAGAGAAATCCTACTTCCTAGGAGCAGGTTAATTAATCCTATTAAGAGCTAAAAGAATTTCAGTCTGATTTGGCATTTTACTTCCTCCGTGGCTGCAATGACTCCAATAAGACCAAATATTTTGACCCTTATGGGTCCATTCCAATTTGAGATATACTATGATTCTATGTATATGTGCTAATTTGAGTGTTTCAGAGTGAAGGGCAAAGGTAATTTGCAAAGTCAAGAACTCCGTGATTTTGTTTTCAATATCTCCCTCAATTAGCATAATAATTATTTTATGTGTTTCAGTTATGATGCAGGTGTCATGTTATTCTGTATGTAACTCTGACAACAAATATTACATTTACAGATTGGTGACTAATTTTTTCTTGTTTCTTCCTCTATTGACCTTTCAGTAGCCTGGAGTTACTTGGTAGTAGCTCACAGTGATTATTTTGCTATCTTGTTGATTCTTGTACAACACCTTCCATCAGTATAGCTGAAGTTATCATTTGGTTTTCTTTTTCTGTGGTTTCTACAAAAATTGAGAGCTGCTGGTTTTCCTTGCTGTGCCAGGATAAAACTGGCACTGAGGTGCTCAGGACTGTTTGTTTCCTTGTGCTCTTGTGTTAGAGTACACTGGCCCTTGTCCTACACAGAGCTGTCAGACCTCTGGGGTGACAATGGTCAGTGCTGCAGCTCTAACAGATGTTTGACGAGGCTGAGACTGAGATAGAAAGTTCAGTGGTGTCATCTACAGTTTACTTGACCTTAGGAGAAGATGTTTAAATAGCTTTTAAAGAGAGTTTGTGCTGTTAAATTGTTCAGGATTGTAGGTGCTTATTGATACTTCATGCTTTGTAGATTCTAATATGTGAAAATTCAGTTATCTTGCATATATCAGATGTATGTTCTCTCTAATATATATGCAGTCTGTTCTTTTGTAGCCATTAGCTGATGGGTAATTAAGATATGAATCTTAATAATAAATATAATTTAAGAGTATTTTAAAACTAGTTCCTTTTTTTTTGTTGTTTTTTAGGGTTCTGTGGCAAAACCTCATATAATTGTAGTAGGAGCTGCCACGGTAAGTTATACATATGTAGGGGATTTTAGTAAAGAAGAAAGTTCTTATAAGATAACTTTGTTCTCAAGTTGATTACATGATCAAGTTGTTAAACACAGTTTATAGTAAAATATCTATTCTCAGCAAATGTGCTGTTACAAAAAGTAGATTTAAAATATGAGGTATGCTTTATTATAGCTGTGTGATGTACAGTACTTGCTTTTTGTCAGCAATACAGTTTAATTTGCTTTAACCTAGCTAATAAAGTGGATTTAGTTAAAAGCAGATTATTAATTTTTAAAGTTAAATAAAGTATTGGCAAACTAACTGAGGTATATTTTTAATACACCTTTTTCAGTCACAAAATTCTACTCTTGAGCATGGCCCAGTCTGGGATGGTCTCTTCACCACACATTATTTCTTTTTATATATAGAGAGATAAAAGAATATATGTATATACACACACATATAAATAATAATTTTACATGAATAATTCAACAACTGAAGAGGCTGGAGTTCTGGAATCTTGTTGCACTGGAAGATTTCACAACTGCTAAGCATTGTAGCACCACAGAAGACAGGGCTGACAAGGACCAGAAGAGGTGTCCTAACCCATCAATTTGCCACCAGGCAGGTTATTTCTACCTGGGTTGCACTTGGCAAGAGTCAACCAATTCTTTAAAACTTCCAGGGATGGAATTCAACAGGCCCCCTTAATTAGTCCATTCTAGTAACAAAATCAAATCAAACAAATGCTCTTCTCATTATTTCTACATTTAATGTCCCTTACTTCAAAATATTTGGGAATTGGAATTTGGAAAGAATTAGCTAATATGTTTTCATACCAGTTGAAATGTAAAGAGGGGAAAATGTGTTGCATTTATAACAAAATCCTTTGGCATTTTGGATTTAGAGACAGTTGAGGCACTCTACCAGTCTGGAGACTTTTAGGCATGCCCATCTAAGGATGAATTCCCTCAATTTTAAGAGGAGGTCATGTGTGTATGTTGACATCCACACATTTCCTGAGGCGTCAAAAATTCTCCTTTTCCTTTGGGTGAACCTCTTAGGTTCCCTTCCTCTGTAGGATCCACATAAAATATTTGAGCTTTAGGAATTGTAGTAAGCCTAGAATACCATTTCTCAGTCTGAGACTGTAGCATTTATTACTAGGATGAGTCATTGTATTTCATATAGAAAATGCCATTATATATGGATAATGTTCTGGCATGCAGAAGGTCGGGTTGCATTTTGAAATTTACCTGTATCTTTAATTTAGCTCTTGGGTTGGTCAGGCTGCTTTGGCCTGGACATGTCTGTCTTAAGATGTCAGCTGCCTAACAGTTTATAAATAGAAGTAAAGTCTTATAAGTTGGAGGAACTCCAGCTCATACAAAAGTCAGTTGCTTGCTTATTTTGGGAAAAGGAGCTTCTCTGAGAATGTCACTACCATGTTCTGCTTCCTAATTCCTGACTTCCTGTTGTGTGGAACATGCAGCTTTAACTGTCTGTTAAGTACTGTTGGTGTTTCAAATGTAAGTATTTAGCTGCTGGGAGAAACTGCTTCTTTTTTTTCCAGCGTGAGTTCTCAGAGCAGCTGTATGTTATTTGGTTTCATGAAATATTAATTTATATTAGATAATATTTTCAGGAAGTCCATTAATCAGTGTACTTGTCTTATGATGAAATTTTTATGTAGCTATTTAGAGATAAATAGAGTTTGCTACATTTAGGCTAATTGTTTTGGTTTTGCTTTTTTCAGTTTTTACAAAGTCAGTAGAGTTACAGTAACACTTTAAAAAAATGCTGCATCCATTTTTCATAGTGTGGGAAATCATTTTCAAAAGTTAGGAGGAATTCTTGTGTGGCTATAGCATTCTCCCAGGGATTTCCTATTGAAGATTAAACCAGGAATTAAAATGGCTCTTGTTTGGGGTTTTTTGGGGTTTTTTTCCCCTTTGTGGATATCTGCAAAACAGATGGAAATATTGGAATTATACCACCTTCAAGTTTTGTTTGCACGCATCTCTTGCTGTAGTCAGTTTATCTAGAGTGGAATTGACTAAATTGGCCAAGATTTTTCAATAACTTTTCAATAATTTTTTCAGTAAGACTGGCTTTGCTACTTCATTGTTGGATAAAGCCAGGAGACTTTGAATTAAAACATCTTGTGTAATTTAATTTATGAAAAGGTCAAATATACACACAAGTTGAATGTTAAGTACTCTGTATTTAGATGACATGATTGAATGTAATTATCTATCTGGACAGCTGCTTGGTCCAAAAGAATTTTTTTAGCACTTTTGAATAGAAAACTGAAGAAATCTAGCTGTATAGAAATAATGAAAAATAGCTACAGATGGAGCAAGGGAATCAATTAATTAAAGGTCCTCGGATATACAGGTTCTGAATTTATTTCTTTATTTCTCCAGTGGTCTATCAAGATTCACAATGGCAGCAACGAAGCCCTTGCACAATATAAAATCAATATCACTTCAATTGCACCTCTTTTGGAAAAATTAGCAATAAGTAGTGATGTTTACTGGGTCTTACAAGGTAATGTAATGAACAGTAGGTAACAATTTTTAACCTTGCTTTCTGTTGAATCATTATGTTGTAGAATATGGAAAACTTAATCCATACTGCTTACTTGCAAATTGAAAAAGGTGTTGGTTGAGCTTCAGTCTCTCTTGCAATCTTGACTAAGCAGATGCCTAAATAGCTGCTACTACCGATGGAGATTTCAAAGCTCTAGCAGGAAAAACTTTTGCCTTATGAACTCTTAATTCTTTGTTAGCTTACTCTCAGACTCAACATGACAGGTCTATTCTCACTGTGCAGTGCTCCATACAGACCACCTGGGAGTCAAGAATACAGGTGCATGCAACAGCAGTATTGCTATGATCTTGTTCAATTGAATTTTCAGATTACATTCATAATAGAAGAGGTTGAACAAGTACATTTTCTATGTGTGTCTAGAATGAATCAACACCCTCTTGAGAATATGGAGAATTTAAGTCTCTAGAATGAAACTTGTTTCTCTAAAATTGTGATGAGAAATCATCGCCCACAATGAGTTAGTGAGATTTTTATTATGGCACCAAGCTTTTATTGTTTTACTTTACTTCAATAAGGCTAAAATATTTCCCTGAAACTGAACAACAAGCTCATAGGTAGAATGTTCTCCTGGTGTCTCTGCCACAGGACAGAGCATTTTAGATTGTTATCACCTTAAAAACATAGGCAGATTTTGAGCCCTCTTAGCATTATACCTTACAGTCACATCCAAGTTCCTATCAAAGATGGTTCTAGAGGTAAATCTGGATCAAGAAATCAATCTCCCATTCCTTTCAAAACTATGTTTACTTATACCAGAAACAGTTAGCTGCCAGACTTGTCCCACCATGGTATTGCTAAGGACCTAGTCCATTTATGTAATCTTTGAGCTCTTTAATGGCCCAAGTGGGAGGAGAAGCGGTCTATACAGAATTGTCAAGACATTGATTATCCAAACATAGGCATGAGGTACCTAAAGTAAATCAATCTGCATCTTACAGAGTGTGTCACAGCAGATGCTTTTCACAGGAACTTAAAGACCTCTGTTTGACCTTTTGATCTAGAACCCCATATTACTTTCTTTTAAGCTTTACGTAATTTCTGAAGCCTGTAGGTAAGTAAGTCGACCCTTTTTTTGTAAAACTGAGATTCTACCATAAGTTAAACTGTAATCAACAGGAGCAAGTGGAATATGTTTATGGCCTATGACTTATGAGAAATGAGGAGCTGTTTCTTTTTCACAGAAAAAAAAGAGGGTTTGAGAAAGTTTGGGGATTTTTCATATGCCAATTCTGCTGCCTGTCTTCTGCTCTTTTTCCTTTTGAGTCTTTTATTGGGAGATTCCATTGCTGAGAGAGAGTATAAGGAGCTCTGCACTCTAGCATTATGTGCTTTTCCTGGACTCAGAGAAATTAAACAAGTGTCCATGTCTGGCCAGGGATTTCTAACCTACAACTACATGTGCATTAATAGGGAATGGGGATAGGGACATTTCACAACAAACAGCTCTGGTAACTATAGCAGTTGTTTATTCTTTGCTGTACATTTTTTCTGTCCAATTAAACAATTGTGACCTCTTAAATGAAAGTAGCCTGTGCAACTTGAGCTAAGGAAATTCTTTGATAAGTAGAAGATTAATGTGTTCATTTTTTGTCCTTTCAAATTCAGATCCTGTTTATGAAGATATGCTGAGTGAAAGTCGGAAAATGATCACTAATGAGAAAATAGATGCTTATAATGAAGCAGCTGTTCGTATTCTGAACAGCAGCTCCCGAAATTCCAAAGCTAAAGTCAAAGTGTTCAGTGTATCAAAACTGATAGCACAAGAAACTATCATGAAGTCTGCAGATGGCCTGCATCTCCCTGAATCAAGCAGAGATACAGTAAGTGTTTTTATTACTCGTCAACATTAAAAGTATTAATAGTAAAACAAGGTCTGAAGTGAATGTTCTGAAACTGCAAACAGTATGGATGTAATGAGGACTGCATTCATCAGGGAATTTTGTTCAAAAAGTTCTGATGGGTGGGAGTGCAGTCAGTTTTATAGGCATTTTAAAAAACAGTAGCAACCACATTAGTGCATAACTTTTAAAATAGCTGTTAATCCACTAGATCTTTTAGATACTGAGTGCAAACTGCATCCTTTCTTGTGTATGAAAAAGCATAAAAGCATAAAGCAGTGCTAAGAAGTAAGTCTTAAATTTTCCCGTATGTATCCTGAAAATTTGGTTTGGGAAGGAGCATGAAGAAGATAACAAACACACAGTATAGACCTCCGTGGTTGCATGGAGTGCATCTGACTTTATTTCTTCTCTTTTACTAACTGATATGTATATGCATGCAGTGAGCCTTTCTGAGCCTTTCTGCCTGCCTTTTTTGTGAAAGAGCTCTCCCATCATGTCACTTTTGGTTCCATTTCTTTGCAGATTTAAGTTGCTTTAGAGAAGTACTGGATGAACTAAATGTCACCTTACCACATGTTTCAGTCATGTTTTAGAGACTTGCATTACTGTGTCCCTTTAGAACCCAAGTTTATGAGCTGTTTTTCATTTATAGACCTACAGCCAGTAGAGAGAACCATCCTGTTCTAAGATTAGTCATTTTTGTTTACCTCTAGAAGCTCAAGTATTTTTTGTTTGTAAGAAGTGTTTTGACTGGACTGTTGAATACAACTGGGTATATGTTGGGACTGGAAGATTTTATTTTTATAATGATAAGGGAGAATTGCATGTCTTATGTCAGTGCATGATGCAGAACAAAATTTCTTTTGATGGAAATGTTAACTTTTTTATTAAAAATTAATTACCAAAATTGGTTATTTTTTTTTTTTCAGAATGCAATGATTCTTATGAATGTCTACTGCAATAAAATAATGAAGCCCATTGATGGCTCCTGCTGCCAGCCTCGGCCTCCTCTTACTCTGATACAGAAGATAGCTTTCTGTTTTTTTACTTTGTCCATTATTGGATATTTAATTATCAGCTTAATTCATCGGAATAATTATCGGAAGAACAAATTATGCACTGATTTGGAAAGTGGAGAGGAAAAGAAACCTGCCATCAGCACACCTAATGTTTCTACTTTAGAGATACTCTTACACTGCTTTTGCAAACTTGGTCTAATCATGACCTATTTTTATCTATGTGACAGAGCTAATCTTTTCATGAAGGAAAATAAATTTTACACACATTCATCTTTCTTCATACCAATCGTCTATATCTTGGTTTTGGGGGTATTTTATACTGAAAATACCAAAGAGGTAATGATCACTTTAACATCCCGCTTAAAATGTTGTTTCCCAATTTGTACATAAAATAACTAATTTTTAAGTATTCAAGGTTATTTTTTTCAAAGTCAGTATAACTACCTACAAAAAATGCCTTCTCAAGCAGTATGTTTGCATAGAATTAGACGAAGAGGCTTTTTGAAGCCATATGGATGTCACCACTTTAGTCATTCTTACTCTTTCAAACTGGAATTGATCAGAGCTCAGCTAAAAGAGAGTTTAAACCATGTTAAATCTGTGCTCACTAGACAAGACTTTTACATTTCCAACCCATTTACCCATAAAGTGGTTTATTATTTGAACTTTTTTTCCTCATTTTGTAGATGTTCCTTGTTCTTTTTGGAATAGCAACACTTTTGTTTTGTTTTGCATTAGACTAAAGTGTTAAATAGAGAACAGACTGATGAATGGAAGGGCTGGATGCAACTTGTTATTTTGATTTATCATATCTCTGGAGCAAGCACTGTAAGTGATTTGAATCTCTTTTACTTTTAAGGGGAATGCAGTTTGGGTGTTATTTCAAAAGCAAGATAGTGTAGATGGGCATTAGAACTGAATAGAATGAATAAATAATGCTATTGTTTCTGTAGTTTTAAACACGGTATTAGCAGTGTTAGTTTTTCTAAGTGTAGATTTGATTAATAAAAACATTATGTATGTTACTTGACCAGTGAAAATAGTGTTTTCTCTGTGTAGAATATTACATTAATTTATTTTTAATTGCTAGCAACTTGAAACTGCTGAAGGTGAGCTTTCAAGGAGCCCTTCTTAAGTCTGTCATAACTAGTAATAGAATATGGCAAGGGCAGAGCAATAATTAGAAAAAAATGATTTTAACATCAGAGGTTAGGACATCAAAAGAGCTTAGTAAGAAACAGGGCAATGTACCACAGTGTTTCTTTTCCTAGTTAAATCTGATTTACTGCAATGCAGAAATAGCATAAAATAGAGGGGAAAAGGGAAAGCCAAAAACATTTACATGGACATTTATAAAAGGTACTTTATTTTTCTCAACAGTTTTTGCCTGTGTACATGCACATTCGTGTTCTGGTTGCTGCGTATCTGTTTCAAACAGGTTATGGGCACTTCTCATATTTTTGGATAAAAGGGGACTTTGGTGTATACAGAGTGTGTCAGGTAAGACTATCTGTATACTATTTTTATAAACAAATTTTTCAGATAGCAAAATATTCATAATATATCCATACTCTCTAAATAATATGATTTCAAATCACATAACCGAGGTTTAAACAATAAAAATGGCTGTTCTGTCTATATAATCTGATGAGTTTGATTGATCGTGTTGATCTAATAGAAACTTAAACCATATAAATGATACTTACAATGTAAAAAATGCAAGTATGTACACTCTGAAATATCAAGACAAGTATTTTCTAGTAAATAACAATGGAGATTCCATTGCAGTAGCAGTTTACAGCATATAGCAATATGTAAGTAATGAGCCAGCTGGGCTTCCAAAGACAGTGTAGTGGAGCCTACATTTATTTAATAAAGAAAAATAATTTTCACACCACAACAATACTGGAGAACATACCTGGTATTTTATCCTTCCCTCCTAGGTTTTGCAGCATATGCTGTAGTACTTTAATTTTTTTCCTAATACCTATCTTTTATTGCTGTTAAGTCTTACATTGTCCTGTAACTCAGGTCATTGTGCTTATTAAATGTTTACAGACTGGTAATGACATTACCCTGACTTTAACTGAGCTAGCCCAGGTAGCTTTAGAACTGAAAAAAGAAAGAGAGACATTAACAGCATCCAGCAGCTGGAGCACTTGGTCTCCAACCTGGGAACTGGGCATATCAGGTTAACCTTTTTTTCATTGCAGTCTCTACCCAAGCAGGCCCGGGTAGAGCAGGTCCAAAACCACATAATCAGCCTGCTGTCTTACACTGCCCTGCTGCCGTTCCCGTGTGACTGGATCCGTGTTTTAATTGAAATACAGTCAGCATGTGAGATGTAAAATACATAGGTATTTTTGTATAGTGCTAAAGGAACATGTCCTCATCTTTCTCAGCTTTGCCTCCAGTTTACATATCCTCTGTCTTCTCTCCTCTGACACCCCCCAGGTTTTATTTCGTCTCAACTTCTTGGTTGTGGTACTGTGCATAGTGATGGACCGACCTTACCAGTTCTACTATTTTGTGCCATTAGTCACTGTCTGGTTTATGATCATTTATGCCACCTTAGCTGTATGGCCTCAGATTGTGCAGAAGAAAGCAAATGGTAAGATTTCTTCCTTTCTTACTGCTATAAAATATTTGCATGTTACCTCAATGATAATCATACAGAAATGGCATTGTCAGTCAATCTCAGTCTCTTTGTTAGTTAAAATATGCTAAACAGCTGCTCACAGAAATACAGTTTGTCATAGGCGAATTAGGTCAGTTGAAAAATGTAACAGTAGATGACTAAATGCTGGCTCTGGTTACAGTCAGATTAGAATACTTTTGAATAGGTTTTGATCATCAGAAATGTTCTTTTACCAGAATTGTAAATTATATCAGAATTCTTTTACCAAGAATTGTAATTTACTGAATGGAAATGAAAACCATAGGTTGCACTGTCTGTGCTTGCTGAGGGTATGTCTGTCACATGCTCAGGGTGCAGTGTGAACAGGGGGTGTTTAGACTTTCTTCTTCTGTGTCTGTCCATCTTGAGCAACAATTCTGCCTTAGCTGGCCAAATTAGAACATGGGGCTTGCTATCCTAGTGTCTTAGATTAAGTGAGCTATCAGAAGTATGTCTTATGGTAAAAATATTTTCAATAAAAATTGAAGCGAAATCCCAGTTTATGCATTGCAGTTCCTTGAAAAGCTGTAAAACGTGGTAAATGCTTATTTTTTAATTCACCTAAATTAGAACTAAAACCTTAAGAGCCTTAAATCCTCATTCCCTATTGATGGAAGAATATCCCTATTTTATAGCCTGAAGATATGACAATGAAATATACCAAATGTATACCAGGAATAGATGCTGCAAAAATATACTTAAACAGTAGTTTTACAAGCTATCTCAGAAGAAAATATCTTCAATTTAATTTTTTTTTCTACAAAGGCACTTCTCTTCCAGAGACAGAGAAATGACTGTCATGTGCTTCAGTCAATGGCATACTGTGAAACTAGGAAAACTTTCAGTTGATTATGATCCTGTTTACAGCTGCCAGTTTATATGGCAGGAGGGGGAGATGATCTCTGTTGCAATGCTGAGGCTTGGGTAGAGCTTAATATCGGTCGACAGCTTTGAGGAGTAATTTCTCAGGCTTGTTTTAACAAGATACTTGTCCTTAACGACCTGCAGTTGAGATTTGGAGTAAAACTGCTATCTCAAAGTTTAATAAATTTATTCTACTTGTTTCACATGACAAAAGGAGGCATTTTTATGTATCTATTTATTTACATTCACCTAGAATAAGGGCTGCCTGTGCAGAGTGTTTAGGGAAAGCAGAGGTTTTAAAACAGTGTTTCTGTTTGAACACCTAAATTCTCTTCTTTATGTATTTTGTATCTGTCTTAGACATGGGGCTTAGTTTAGGCTAAATAGCTTTTTAATTGCTGTGTATGTTTATTATAATGGCTTAGAGTAAAATTTAAATGTAGATAGTGATAAAATATTGCTGGTAGTACTTGAACATTTATTTATGAATGGATCTATTATGAAGCATAGCTACGCTAAATAATTGGCAGTTATTATTTAATGTGTCCTGGGTTTTGCTATTTAAAAATTAATGACAATATAATGATTAATTTATTTCTTCCTCAGGGAACTGCCTATGGCACTTTGGTTTACTGCTGAAACTGATTTGCTTACTGACATGTATATATTTTCTGTCATATTCTCAGGTTTGTAAATCGTGGCTATTTTTGTCCTTAATGACCTAAGAGTATATTATTACCTGTCTCTTCTTTTCAATGTGCTCATAACTTGTATATTTGCCCCAGTATCATAAATCCAGAAGAAAAAAAAAATTTTGATTTCTTCTCATATTTGAATTGGTGTGGGTTCTGGAAAAACCCACAACTGTGTCTTACTGATTGATTTGTTATGCTTCACATATTTTCAGTGTACTACTGTGGATATAGTAAATATGAGTGCCTTTGCTTTGAGTTTGGGGTGGGGTTTTTTTATGTGCTTACTGGGTTTTACCAGCATATGGGGATGCATATGGTGATAAGGTGATAATAAAGTTCTGTGTCTCTTAGAGACAGGGTGTTGGCTTTGATACTGCATCAAATGATTGGTTCTCAGGCTAAACTAGTGACCCCCTGCACGCTGTAAGTACAGCTGGCAGATGTCAGGGCAGAGTTTGTTACTCCAGGATCCTACAGGCGGGTTGTGTGGTTTTAATCCCTCACTGGTTTTCAGCCTGTTGAACTGTAGATTTGGAGTGCATATTCCTTATCACAACCTATCAGTGGATCTCTCCCTTTGAGGAGCAGTACAAATACCTTGAGGGGAGGCAAAACAGAAACTTTCCCTCATGTGAAGATTTTTTCTTTTTCTTTCTTTTTTAGTAGAGGAAAGGCTTCTAAGGAATCTTGTTATTTTTCTAGTGTCATGTAGCTAGTGAAATAAGGATAGAATAATATTAAACATGTTATTGATTTAAATTTAGTAAATACAGTTGACAACAGTGTTAATGCTTTTTCCATGTTTGTCTTTTACAGGGTGCATTTGAGAAGATATTTTCATTTTGGCCATTGTCCAAGTGTTTTGAACTGAATGGGAATGTCTATGAATGGTGGTTTAGGTGGAAGCTGGATCGCTACGTATGTAACATTCACATAAATTTTTACTCGTCTTTTAAATGTACGTTTTAATTTATGGGAAGAGGGAGGGTTGTTTTCCTTCCCTTCAGAGAAAACAGGAGTTTGCCCCAGTGTTTAATAAAAGACTTGGCTACGCCCACTTTAGTTCTGCAAACTTATATCAAAGCCTTGCTTAAAAGATGGAGGTTGATTTACTTGCTTCTGGATTTAAAAAATGAAGGATAAGTATCCTAGATCTCTCTTTTCTCAAAAATTTTACTGTGAAAATTTAACACTTGTAGCACTTCAGGCTGTTGAAATACAAGGAAGATTACTGTGGTAGCTTTCTTAGTAGTACTTTCTGGAAGTTGTATCATTTAAGGATATATTTCTTTTACAGTAACATTTAAATCATTAAAATCAGGGTCTCGGTACCCAAACCAGAGTACTCTTGTACATATTTTTAATTTTTTTGCACTGGGAAAGTGCTTTCCTTCCAGTTATTGACCCTGTAATGTGGGGAAATAGAACAGGGAGACACTGGTCTTTATTCCTTTCCCTCTTGGCAAAGGTAAGTGGTAAGATGGTAGCCTGTATGTGCTGAACTTACCCTTAACGGGACGGGTGGCATTGTGTCACTCTGGGGTTCTGGGGGGATGTCTGGGTGGCAGAGCATTGTCACACCTGGGGCTGCCCAGCAGCAGCACTGTGAGCACCATGGGTTGAGTGCTGCGGCTGAAGGGCAGAGCTCGAAATAAATACAGAGCACAAGCACTGCGTGGGCCTCAAACAGCCTCATGTTGCCAGCTGATGAGAACTTGGCATGACATTGTAAAATGCTCTGTTGAAGAATTGTGTCTGAGAAGGAAGCACTTGTCCTGCTTCTTGAATGTTTTCACCTGCAAGTTTGGGAGAGAAAGCCAGAGACTTGTGGTTTTTTCCCCAGAGAAGGCCTTTTCAGTGGTGACATAGATTGCAGAGGGGATAGTAGGTACTTGAAAGCTTCTTGAAATGTCATTGTCTTGTCTGTAATGCTGTCTGAAGCATTAGTAAAGATTCTTTATTTGTGGGTTTTGAGTTGAGTTAAAAATGCAATTTATGACTGTCTCATGCAGAAAGTCTGGTTTTGTTTGCTTCAGTAAATCTGGGAAAGGACCTTTTGAAACACAGCTTTAAAACTGCTTTATCTGGTAATATTTCTATTAAGTGTTTATACCTGAAGTACTTGTAAAAGCCATGCAATATTCATTGTGTTCTCTTTGTCTTTTACAGGTGGTATTTCATGGGATGCTGTTTGCTTTTATTTATCTGGCATTGCAGAAACGTCAGATGATATCAGAAGGAAAAGGAGATCCTCTTTTCTCCAACAGAGTTTCAAATGTTTTATTATTTATTTCAATTGTGTCCTTTCTGGTAAGTATCTTTTACAGCCTAGTATATCAGGTTTGTAAATATCTGAAAAATAAGTTTTCTGAAGTTCTTATTTAGTCAATATTATCTAATACAAACCTTGAAAAATCAAATCTTTATCTGGAGATACTTCAGCTTGGGTTTTTCTGTGCAGCCCTACTTATCTACTCACTAAAATATTTTTCTGTTCAGTCAGATGTCGATGAAAACATCATTACTCTTTCAGTTCATTTCAAAGTTTAAAGGAAATTGGATCATAAAAATAACATGGTAGATAACACAGCACTTATCTCCACACTTGATTGCTTGTCTATTTTTGCTGAAAAAAAGTTGTATTCATAATTATTCATCAGATAAGCTTTCATCAGTTGCAAAGAATTGGAAAGAAACACAAAACTTAAGTAATGTAGTTTTTTCTCTTAGCATCCCACATCTTAGTGAACCAACTAATACTAAAGCAATTCAAAATGTCATACCCTAGTTTCATTTTTAAAATGTTACATATAATTGCTACACAGACTAATTTTTTAATATCTTTTAGACCTACTCTATTTGGGCTAGTAGCTGTAAAAACAAGACAGAGTGCAATGAGCTACATCCTTCTGTTTCTGTGGTGCAGGTAATTATTAGTCCTTTTGAGTAGTGATAGAATCTAGTCTGTTCTTATTTGAGCTTTTTTGAAAACTGTTTTTAAATATATTTATGCTTTTTGCATGGAATGTCAGATATTGAGCTTCATTCCCATGTCTGAAAGTGAGAGTTTACCAACATAAGTCACTTTTTCATTGCCTTTTAAGCACTGAAATTGCACACTGTGATTGTGGTTTTGATTTATCTGGGTGTCCTTAGCATACGTTTCATATGCACCATTTAAGTCCAAACTCAACTTTTGGCTATTTGCATAGCAGTGGAAAAGAAGCAAGCTGTGGAAGAGAAGAAACGTGTAGAAAAGCAGGAGTGTTTGGGAGGTATTAGTGTAGGAAGCAACCTATGGGACCCTGTAGTCCAGGGAGGGAAGAGGTAGGCTACAGAGGCATGCATGTGGTTTTCTTAAATTTAGATTTTCCTCTTGCTGTGTCCCCTGCCCCACCATACCCCAGCTGTCTCATTCTTTGCCCGTTTCTTTTCTCATTAATTTGTCCTGCTCTCTAGAGAGGCAGCAAGAGAGACTTCATTTTTTTAATATTATTTTGTCCATCTTGACACCCTCTCTTTAAAAATTGAGGGTTAGCTCAGATTTGTGGCCACCTTCATTTTAGGCTGGCATGGTGTAACGTGTTTTGTGACCATGCCTAGAAAGCATGTAGTAACACCTGTCAGCATCAAGGCCATGATTCTACTGGAGATGTAAATGTGACCTGCAATCATGTAAGAATGTGTGTATAATATTTTTAGTTTCAATACCTACTATATTAGATATAAACTGCATGGATTTTTGTTTATATTTTTATATTAGCTTTTAAAGAAAATTTAATGCATGATGCACTTCACTTAGTGCAGTGAAAATAAATACACCTTTTATGTGTTTGTTTGGCTTGTCATTCACAGTCACTTTCTTTGTTTTACCTTTTTTTAAAAAAAACCCAAAAGATTTTAGCTTTCATCCTCATCAGGAACATTCCCGGATATGTCCGATCTGTGTATAGCTCATTCTTTGCCTGGTTCGGCAAAATTTCTTTAGAGGTAAGTAGAATGACCAGAAGTACAGTGAATCAAAACCTAGAAATGTAAGGTGGTGTTATTGTCTAGATTGGACTAAAACCACAGAGAAAACATTTATTGGCTTACTAAATACCGTGCCGTCATGTTTGACCTCTCAGCATTATATCTGTTATTGCACTTAAAAATCATGGCTGAAATTGCAGTCTCACAGTACCAAGCTTAATTCTTGTGCTGTTTTAGGGGATGGGGTGATTTAAGGTTGTGAGAGTGGGGATTAAATGCTGGAGTATGCTGTGAGGTGTATGCAGTTGGAAGATAAAAATTAAGGCCAGTTGAAGAATTTGCATGAATTATACTTACTAATGTAAATACACTTATAAATGTGTTTGCCCTAGAAAGCTTTTTGTGACTAATAAAGAAATGTACTGTTACAAATAAACCCCTTCTTCATGCATTACCTTGTTCCATCGAGTGTATATTTAGAAACACTAGAATTATCTTGCTTCCCATTTTATTTGCTGCTTAGTGATATTAAATGTGACATTTTATTTTATTACTAAAATATATTTCTAGTAGAAATTCTTCGCAATACAGTGTATATGGAGTACAAGGATTTTGTGGATTTTTGAAATGATCACATTTCACTCTTCCAGTTCCTGGTGGGCTCTAGGTGCTGATCAGCTCCAGGGAGCTGTGCATTCATTGGCAGGTGAAGCAGTCTGTCTTATTTGCAGGCATGTCAGTTCAGACCCTCACCAGAGAGACAGTATCTGAGGGAGACAGATTCTTCCCTGCTTTGATGGAATGTATCCAATGCTCCCCTGAGCTGTATTTGGTTGAAGGCCAAGCAAACCCATTTCACTGTGATTTAACAAGCTCATAGTTCTCTTTCGTAGCAAAGGCATGTGGAAAACAGGTTCTAACTAAAGCAGTAAGTGTGTCAGTTGATGCAGTAGTAATAAGTATATGGTTTTTGCTAAGTAAAAACATTTACATATATAAGTGCTGTTAAACACTTTTTTTTTTTTTTTCTTTTAGCTTTTCATTTGCCAATACCATATTTGGCTGGCAGCAGACACAAAGGGGATCTTGGTGCTCATTCCTGGATATCCAATGTTTAATGTTCTTGTCAGCACTTTCATATTTGTTTGCGTGGCACATGAGATTTCTCAGATCACTAATGATCTAGCACAGATTGTGGTTCCTAAAGATAACTCGACTCTGCTGAAAAGGTTGCTATGCATAGCTGGATTTTTTTCTGGACTACACTTCTTCTCAGCAATGCAAGATCAGTCAAGGCATTGACTTGGAAACTTTCTTCAGGTTTACTTTGTGTCTGCCTGAAAAAAAATTCTCAACTGGAGGTACAAGAAGACATTTAAATTAAGCGTGTGGAAAATGTATATAGTGGAAGTGTACATATTTTGTGTGGAAATAGCCTTCTCAAATAATCTGAGAAACAAGAGTGCACTGTACAGCATTGCATGTGAAAACGAGTCTTTTCTACTGGATGTGTGTTTCTGTTTACATGCCTGTTGGGCACACGGAGCGCGGTGGTCGAGCAGTATCGCGGGCACATGGCGGCCCCGGCCGTTGCCGCGCACGCCCTCGGCAGGGAGCCCCACCGGCACCTGACACCAGGACACCGCTCTGGGCAAAGCGGGAACGTGCGCCTGGAAACCAGCGTTCGGGGCGGAAAGAGGAACACGTGTTATGTGAAACCCTCTATATGTGGAAGGAAAAAGTAATCATCAATTCAGTGATTGAAGAATATAAACAAGTTTACTTAATATTTTCTTGAGAGTTTTTTAGAAATTTGTGTTCAGCAAATATGGTGAACAAGACCCTCCAACTTTCAGTCAGATGGAATCCCATCATATCCACTCTGTCAGATCTTAGCGCAGTGGTGATCTTTGACCCTCTCCCTGTGTTTGTATGTGACCTTGAATTAGGTCTCATTAGGGAACTGGTGCCATATTCCATGCTGTAATAATATTTTCATTTAAGAGGATGAAAGTCAGTCTGTTTGTACCTTGAGGAGGAGGGATTGAGTGGTCAACTTCATTGCATGCAGATGGTTGAGTCTCAGAATTACAAGTGAAAAGAGATTGGAGTTGTTTGGAGAAAGCTTTTTTCCCATCCTTTTCAGCAGTGCCCAGTCTTTCTTAGTAATTTTTTCCTTTAGCAAAAACTCTATAATTGAAAGAAATAGTCCTTCTATAATTGAAAAGAAATAGTCCTTCAGTGTGGCAATGACAAGCGGTTGTTTACGTTCTACTTATCAGTGAAGTTAGGGACATTTCTTGGTTGGTTGTGGGTTTGGTTCAAGTAATAGTTTGACCTCTAGTTGCTTTTTCATTTTATTCTTCTTCTAATTATTTGTTAGCAGTCAAAAACATGAGCGCAATATTATTTTCCAAGCATATGTGCAATTATGTCTGATTATAAACAACATGAATCCTAATTTGTACCACATATACTATCACATGCATGTTTTTGTTCTTGTCCCAGGTAAAACATTGAATTCAGTCTTGCAGCCATGAATGAATGCAAAACAAATCTAAGAAAATAATTACTTCAATTTTTATTTTTTTGTGTGTGGCGGAGAACAGTTTCTTTTAAAGAATAGCCAGTCATTCATCATAAAAAACAAAAAAGGAATTATTCACTTCCCCCAAATTCAGCAGTTTTACTAAGCCCACCAGCTGTTTCCAACATACTGGAAAGGTACTCGGCTGTTTCTGTGTGTATATTACTTCCAGTGCTTTAGAATTTAACCTCATCGATCAATACATTTGAATGACTGAAGGGTGGACACCGTGGTGGGGGATAGCAAGCATAACCTTCATCTATGCCAGTATTATGAGCAACAGGGAACTGTGAGCTTGAGGGGTAATTTTTATTTTGTTCTTCACAACATAACTATTGTAGATATAACTCTTATTTATCTGTTGTACAGACTTGGTTAAAAGATTTATTTTTAATGTTTGAAATAATGCACTTGTTTACTATTACTGTATGTGGGATAAATATATTTTCTTTTCAGGTTATGTAAAAATATGAAGTAATTTAAACATTAAATAAACGTGCTGTGGATGCTTATTTTTGTAATGGGAGCAGCATCATTTAAGTAAAAACTCTGTACTGCTTGTCTCTAGCTGCGCTGCAGTTCACTGTATCACAAACTAAGGCAAATGCAGTGCACGAAGATTGCTCTGCACTAAATTGCTCTGCACTGTCCCTGCTCTGATGAAATTACAGCTCCAGTAGCCAGAGCCAGCCTGGAGCTCGGGGGGCCTCAGCAGAACCCCACAGCGGAGACGTCAGATACTTCTCCCAGCCAGGAACTCTGCAGCAGAGCTCTGCAGGAAAGCAGAGGAACTGACCTGGCTTTTTGGCTGGCAGCATCAAGAAACCAAGCCCATCTTTAGGCCTTGCTTGGGTTAAGGAATTTAGATTCTACTTGAGCTACTTAAATTCCACTCTCAGTAGAAGGGGCCCCTTAAGCAAAGAAACTACCAATGTCTTTAATCTTACGACCAATGACAAGACACAAGGAAATGGTCTAAAGATGTGTCAGGAGGTTCGGTTGGATATCAGAGAAAGGTTCTGCACCCAGCGGGTCAAACAGGCTCTCCAGGGAAGTGTCACAGCACCAAAGCTGACAGAGTCCAAGAAGCATTTTGCCAATGCTCTCAGGCACTTGGTGTGACCCTTGGGGATGGTCCTGTGCAGGGCTGGGAGTTGGACTCAATCTTGGAGTCCCTTCCCAACTCAGCATATTCTGTGATCCCCAAAGCTCTGATTTTATAGTTAGGGAGATACACAGGATCAGGTGCCCACATTAGATATTAAATGCAGGAAATCCTCTCCCTCCTCCCCAGTTAGGACATCTTCCCCAGCTGAACAAACCCTGCACCATTAGCTCCACCCCAGGTACAACATGCAGTACTGTGGCTGGAACATTAAAAGCCTTAACAATGTTGTTCAGGCACCCTTTTGTAAAATAATCAAGCAACAACTTCACTACTTTGTGGGGGTTTTTTATTAGATTATACATTTCATGTATGTACAAAGAGAGCTGTAGGGCTATTTCATTTGGTTGCAACTTAATACAATATCAATTCATATTGCCATCATATAATGTTAAAAGAGACTGTGAATTTACTGTCTTAATTATTACTAATTCTTTAGCCATTAAGTGCCTTTAACCAGCTTTATAAATCTATGCTTTCAGAGTAATTGTTTTAATAAGTAAAAATAAATAATTTGTTATTAAACTTACCTCAGATAAATGAAGATTTCAATCATAAAATACTTCAGGTATTCTTAATACCCAAGTGACCTACATTATTAGATTCTTTCCAAAACAGGTGGAGCCTCCACTGCTACAAACTCATTCTTTATGCATGTATGTAACAGTTTATTCCCTTAAATATATTGGCACTGTCGCATTAATACAAATTAGGTGGGAGCAGCTCAACTGGTAGATCCATTGATTGTCATGTCATCCTGCAGTTATCAGAAATTACTATGATCCACACCCAGAACTATTTACAAAGTTTAGTCTTACATTGCATTAAAAATCATTATTTAAAATCTATTCCATTCATTTTGGTTTCAAAACACTGACAGCTGACACATTTGAAAATAGTATAAACTAACAGAACCCAAATGCTGATTGTACTTGAATTTTTTTACAGCTTGGGTAAGAGATGAAAATGTTTAATTTACTATAAACCTCTTTGTGCCTCTTTGATAACCATCCAAGCTGCTGGAAAGAAGGGGAGTTGTCTCTGAGGAGGCTGATTGACTGCTGAAGTCTCTTCCCTGGTATCTTTTGGATGAGGTAGGAAGGCATGATGGATGCCACTTGGAAAGTGAGTAGAAATGGCTCTTTATTCCACCTGTTTCAGGAACTGCCTTTAACTTCTCAACTTGAATGCCTGCAGCTTGAGCTACCTCTCCTGGTCCAACAACCACCAGCAGGATTTGCTGCCAAGTCCTGTGGGCTGTGCTGAGCATGCAGAGCAGCTTTGTAAACTGATACTGGAGGTTTGACAATATACAAGTAGGTACCATGTACTGAGTGAGCACTGCTTATATACTTTGCTGCCATAGTTATCATACGCTCAAAATTAGTCTAAAAAGCAGCTCAGGACTTGTTCTGTCTGCTGAGATCCTGCATTCAGGTCCGAGCCTACAAACACACCATTGATGCTTAAAAATGAACGTAAATTAAGGTTCTGTGTTTTGACAGAACTGGGTCATAACTGTAAAAAGAGAAAAACAAAGACAAACAAACCAAAAAGCACAAAACCAAGATCAACTACTTTGGTCTTTTTACAAAATGACCTCATTTTACAAATTCCTTTTATTCTCAGTCTAAAATTCCAAAATTACTCAAATTTCTCTTAGCAGAGACTTCAGGAACCTCAGCTAAGGAAATGTAGCCAGCACTTGGCAATTTTAAAGCAGACGCTGTTTTCTGCTTACAGTGCAATGTCCTGATGAACATACAGCTTCTGAAAGAGAAAATATTGCAGAAAAAAAGACAAAGCGTAAGTGTCAGCTTAAAACAATACCATGCTTTGAGGTAGAACCCCAAGAAATCTTGGTGTCAGCTGTTACAGCTGCAGACCCTGAAGTCCTGTGTGATGTCCTTAAATTTGAAGATTTAAAGAAACATCAGAAATTAAAATCTGGTGAAAAGTGTCAGTAGATGAATTATAGTTGTCTATTGAAAAACATGGAAACCTCAGTTTAGATCCTTTTAGCAAAGTCCATATATTATTAAGCTTTCAGCCCCATGGACAGATGCCTCTCAAAGAAACCACCTCCCAGCAAAGTATGCTTTTAATTAAGTCCGTTTTAAGATGTGAAAATATAATCCTTGGTTTACTGGGTACGTAATTCTCCCACAACAGTTTGTGCTCCAAAAAGGGAAAAAATGTGGAGGATATAAAAAACAGTATTGGGGCTGTTTACTGGGAATATCACAAAAAAAAAAAAAATATTAAAGAGTGTTTTTAAAGTGTTAGTCCAAGGTATACTGTACCAAATTAAACCCTTGTTTATTTACAGACATGAATTTTTGCCTACAATAGTTTGTAACAGTTTCTTCTAACATAACCAGATGAATGAATGGACAGATTTTAAATGCTTTATTGCTTACAAGTTTTGAAATAGTGTAAATATCTGGTAAAAGAACAGAAATCAAATTTTTATCATGAGCAGTTTTAGTTATTTTCTTAGGGGGTTATTTCTTCATTTCTTTTTCAAAAATAACTTTGCTCATTATATTTGGTAATCTCTAAAAAATTAATACCTAATATATGTGCAGTACTATTTCTGAGCCTCATCATGTAGCAAAAGTTTGCATGCTTGTACACTACTGCTTTTCCTGTGCAAATGTTAGGCAATTATATTAGCCCATTAACAGTCTGAAATCCTTTGAATCTCTGAAGTTCTGATTTCCCTGTTAAAACTTTCAGGAGAGATCACAAGACAGAATAAAGCTTGATATTTATTAATACATATATATATAGATACACATATATATATATATATACACATGCATATATATGTATATATATATACATTAAAGATTACTTTCTGAATGTAACAAATATAAAAAGTTATCAGTGTTTACAAATTGTCAAAAATGTCCAAAGTACAAAAGGATACAGTACATCAGTTATATGGAAGTGATTGTACTCCTGGCACTGAAAGCATCATAATACTGTGAGCATGCACAATATACACCAGAAAAACTCATGCATCAACCAGCACAAACAAGGAAGTGAGACAATTTGCTGCCTTCTTTGATTACAAATTCATTGCTTCTGTTAGTTTTCTTTCCTCAGGAATACCATTTACCTGCAAACAGATGAGAATTTATATAATCCATCAGTCACACATGAAGCTTCAACAGTACTGAACTGTCAAGTATGAGCACAGTACATAAATAGTATTTATTATTCCTTTATCAACAACCACATTGGAGAAACACTACAAGTACAACCTGGATCAAAAGACAACATATACATGACAAAGCATTCTTCTGGGAAGGGAGAGGGTTTGGGAAAAAATGTTTAAATGGGAATTTATCTTTCTCTTTGGGATCTAACAGACTTCATAGGGAGGCTGAGGCACAAAACAGAAAAGGTGGTATATGGTGTACATGCAATATTTAGTCCTTTACATTCTAGGAATTCCCCATAAGCTTTTTCATCTAAGCACCTGAAACAATCCTTGTGAATTCTGCCTATTGACTCAGAGACAATTGTAAAACCTAATGTATTTGTTCATATTGGAGACCAGTAGCAATTTTCATCAGTGTAATAAACATTAGATGTGAGGGGTGACTTCTCACACAATTCTTTCCCAATTAACTTTTCACTTTGTGAAATAGCCAAACACTATGTCAGCTATTAAGTCTGCCTTTTTATATAAGTTTAAAATAAAACTATTCCTTACTGGGGATTCAGATAGTTCCTGAAGTGGATAGCAGTTATTATCCATGGTCTGCTCTTCAAATTACTAAATACGGTCTACTAAAGATTTAAAATAGAAATTTCTTATTCATAGCTGTGACTGATAGTATGTTAAATTCCCTGAGTATATTACTGTGAGTTTTCTGTAGGAAAGGAAGAAAATTTAACAATTAATGTCTCGTTCTATAGGTTTTTTGGCCTTAGGTGTTCTATTTCTGTAAGTTTCTTACTTGAACAGATCAATAAAATTGATTGCTGTTTGTACTCATGCTACTAAAAACTCTACGTAGTACCTGAATTTTGTTGTAAATCACAACTTTCTAAAAATCTAACATTCTGGCAGCTGGAGTTATGGATGTCCTTTCAGAAAAGCTGCAAAAGGCACATGTCATGGAAGTGCTTGCAGGGTCACCTGCACATCTGAGCTACAAAGCAAGGTGTCATTATAAACCAAGGGAAGAGGAGGAGGCACCCTCTGTTCCAAACACATTCCACCATCTGCCCCCCTGGATTTCTGAGAACTTGTCACAGGCAGCATCTGTGATGCATATGAAAGAACAATTGTATTCTACAAAAATAATACACTGCAGAACGTACAGACACGGGAGAATTTTAAAGAACTAATTCTAGGGCAGTTTTTCAGTACGACTCTAAAGTGACAGACCCATGCTAGCTTGTATTTCATACCTTTGCAAAATTGTCTCATTGCTGTCACTGTACAGTATTACCAGGTGATTTTATATCTTATTTGGTGCAAGACAGACTGGAATTCTTGAAATGAAACAGTCATAGCAGAAGAGCAGCACTGTGTGACACTTTTATTCTGCCTTCTAAGCAGTGTGAGTGAGATGAGCTGTGCTAAATGTCAACCCAAACCGGTGCTGGAGGCTCTGGATCAAGGCTTTGACTGCCAGGGTCACCCACCATTTCCAGCATATGTACAATGATGAACACAAATGGCAAAGCTACCAGAAGTGCTGTCAGACTTTTTATACCTGTATTTTTAATTTCCACATGACCCACATGGAGAGAAACATCTGTTATATACTTGCCTCAAATCTTTGAAATGTTGTCATACGAAATTCTCCTTTAATCCCCGAAAGCAGTAATGAAGAAGAAGGATTTTCAATGAAAGGAAAGAATTGCTTACGTAACTCCTAAGTTAAAACAAGTCTTCCGCTTGGAGCTGTGGTTCCCATATTATGTTCAAAACATACGTATCTCTCTAAAGTTTTGATTAAATACCTCTTTGAATATTTAAAAATTACACTTGGCTTCCACTTTTTCCCTGTGTGGTCCTTACCCCCTTTCACATGGCTATGGCTGTAGGTTTTTCTCAGACCTTGAGATGCTGAGTAGAGAGGACAGTGAGCCTTACTCCACAGTCTGATGGGTCATTTCTCACCTCAGTCAGTACATAAGCATTTGTGAGAATGATATAAAAGTGATGACTAGGACATGGGAAACCTGAAGTATGGATGTGCCTCACCACAGATTCCCCAGTATCAGCACTTTTTGTCTAGTAACTGCAATAAAGAGCTCCTTCTTCAAAGCTTAACTAATATTGGTGGGAATTAGAAATTTAGATTTCCTATCAAGTGTCAGAATCCCAATCATGTAACTGCTTTTGGGAACCCAGCTGTAGCTTCATGCAACAGAAAATTATTTATATGAGGTTTCTAAGTTAGCTCAACCAAATTCCAGCCTCTCATGCGGCGTCCTAACATAGCATTTTTTCCTTGTTTAATTAATCACATGCCAAAATTTTCACTGATATATAAAAAAAAAATTCTAGAATGACAATTCTGTAATACGTTACTGTATTTGAAAATTATTTCCACTGTCCACAGACTGTATACATTTTGACTAATGCTTTCTCCACACTGGTCACTTAATAATTACAGTATTTTCAGAGTACTGACCTGCACTCTGCTGCTGTGGAATCTGAGTCTGATGTGGCAGGTTCCTATAAAAAAACATTTAATATCTTTAATGCTTCCATACAAAGTCTGAAGTGTATTATGATGAAAGCTCAGTATTTACACTTCATTTTTTGCTAATGAAGCAATAATCTGTTTTCACTATGCAAATACAGATAAGGTTAGCCAAGACCATGAAATAAAGACAATTAGTATGAAAACAGTTCTTATTATTTCACTCTTTGTCTACGTTCAAAGGCTCAGACTTGGTGAAATGCCAGAACAACAAGAGCCACCACGGGTTTCTGAAGTTAAGCAAAGTTTGGTTTCTGTAAGGAAATATTCCATGTTCCATGATTACAGCAAAGGTGACAGCATTTACAACGTAGGTATTGGCTGTGGAATGAATGAATGGTCAGGCGCTTCTATGGGTCAGACCAATTCACTTGTCAAGGCAAAGTTGCATTTTTGTGCCCTGCTTAAATGTCTGTTTTAACAGCTACGAGATACAGAGGTGTTTTTACAGAAAGCAATTAAAGATTATAATGCAGGTGAAGCAGATAAATACCCTATGTGTAACTCAGGAAAGCCTTTGGTACGGGAGTTAGCACCCCAGTCATAAAAACTGCTATTCTGAATAGAGAAGAAGCTGAAAAAGATGAGGGCAGAGCACTTTGCAGCAGTTGTACAAGGAATAATTTATACAGCTGTCCTTTCTGGAGAATGTAACTTTTGGGACAGGGAGAAGAAAACACTCCTGCAGCACAGGTCTACATTGTGAAGGGAATTTAGGACAAGCATGAGTAAATTAGGGCTGAGTTAGAGCTGGCAAAGGACCAGTACCACTGGGGCCATGCAGGCCTGCCAGCAGAGGAGGTACCAGCTGGAGCTGATGCTACAGCACAGCACTGGAAAACACCAGCCACTTCTGAGACCACTGCCTCAGACCTGCTCAGCCCCAGGCCCCTCAAAAACCTTTCCAGAAATGCCTCTTTGCTACAGCTCTATGGACTTGTCTGAATTAGAATGTGTGCAGAGCATTGGGTCTGCCTCACTAGTTTCCCTGAGTTACTGATAAATGAATTCTAAGGAAGAGGAATTAATTTATTTTTCTGGTTTCTGTCTTGGAAAGAGAGTGGCAACAATGGAAACAGGAGACAGCTATGAACGTTTTTCTTGGCAAGTCTGAATTTATTATCTGTGTAAAGGAGAATGTTCTGTTCAACGTCAACATGTCAAACACAAACCACGTGTGACAGGTACATGACTAACCACTTACAAAGTATGGATTTTCTGGTATAAAACTAGCACCATCCTGGTGGTAGTTTTATCCCAGAACCCCAAAGATATGGGTCAAGAGACAGGGTGTCTAAAAGAGAACAGTTTTAATTGATTCTTCTGTCAAAAGTAGTTTTTCTCCAAAACATGGAGAAATCTATCGGTTCCATGCCAAGCCTCTTGCAAGCCTGCAGACTGAAAGCCAGCCATTTAATCTATAACAGAAGGCCTTTCTTCCTGCTGGAAACGCAACCATCAGAGCAATCTTGGACTAGAGAGTCATTACAGAATCCTCCCATACCGAACACATTTCGGAGGACAAGTACTGGAATCCACAGTTGGGTCATGCAGCACAGGGAGCGTTAAGAACCCGAAGCGAGTGTGAACACTTACTGCTGTGTCTGCATCAGAGGCATGCTGGTGTTGTCGTAGCTGTCCGTGTGCAGGGGCGGGACGATCTCGCCCGTCACGGGGTGGAACACGGGCAGCGTGGAAAGCGGCCACGCGATCTCTCTGTTCTTGGACATGTCACGAAGCTCTTTGGTCGACTTCTGTATAGCACTGTGGTGCACCAACTGGATGCTGTGTCGCAAGGAAAGAAAAGAGTGAATACATACTTTAGGTGCTCTATCAAAACAGAATGAATTTTGCTATTATTATTATTATCATTACTATTATTATTATAGTACAAGGACTTTGATGCATGCAGACTTCAGTGCAACAGTTGCAACCTTCACATAGTTAAATTAATAAATATTTGATTCATTTAATTTTTTCAGGTAGTAATTATTCCATTAGATTTTTCTGTCTGAATAGATATTTTTCATAGGATTCAAAACTGTACAGTTTGTGGCTGATGTTCCATTTATTTGCTGCAGTTAAAGCTTTGGTTAACTCCTGATCCTTGTGGTAGATTCATAAAAGCTTGTAAATTGATTTTAAAACACTCCATATTATAGGCACTGGAAACTTTCCAGGATATTTCTTCTCCTGCTCACTGCCTTTAAGAGACAGGTTGGAAAATCCAATAACCAGGAGTATTAATTGCATATTAACATATTTATTCTAACAGCACTATTTTATTTTTAATTGACAGTCTCTAATTTCAAACCCCTTTTTATTCTGGTCTTCTATCCTTGCCAAGACTCTGATTTAAAAGCAGCTTTCACATTTATGAATTAAACCATGAATTAGAGAGAACAAAAGAAGATTATGACACATATGTATGAAGCATGACGAGCTACTGAGAATGAAAATTAAATGGTAAAAGAAAAATAACAGGAAAGAAGACACTTACTCTGGTGTTTGCATGTTTCTCTTTTCCCTAAAAACAAAACAAAATTTATGAATTAAATAATAGCATTGATAGTTGGAACATTAATCTATCTGATGATGAAAACAGTACATGATGTAGAAATGCTGACAAGGTTATTGCTAAACGCAACTTGGCAGCATTTGCAACAGGGTTTATGATGAGGCCTTGATGAACGCACGTAGAGAGATGTGACAGTGGTGACAGACACACACAGACACACACACACAGGGAAATGAAAAATGCAGGTTAAAGAACAAGCTTCTGGCTAAAATAAATTCTGTGACAAAATGAAATTGTAGTTTGTGTAAGAAATGGCAGAAATCACGTTACTTGCTGCTTTCCTTTTATGTGTTTTTCTTTGGTAATATGTCTAAATTCAGTTAATCTCCTCAACCAGGTTTACGTTATGAAAGTTAGCATTTTAGAAATTACTTAATATTCTCCTGAACCAATACATTATTGGTATTTTATTTGCTGGGGGCATTTTGGAGATCTGTGCACATATAGAGATTTTGGGGAGTTTTGTGCATATGTTGAGTATTTTAACCCTTTCTAGAAAAACTAAATTCTCTACATCCACTTGCTTGGAAATTAGTGCATGTGCTTAAGTGTAAAATAGTTCAGTATTACAAGCAGATACCTTTTGGCCTGTTTTAAATGTTTATAATGTACTGAATGGAGATATTCTAACAAATAACCTTCTATGCATTATAATCTTAGAAAAATCAAGAGTTGCTTATTAGCATGTTAAAGTACTCACACTCCTTCCCGTCGGCAGCACATGATATAGGCAAGTATTAGAAAAAGCACCAGTGCTATTGCCGAGGGCACTGCCAGTGTAATTAGGAAATCCGAGTAATAGTCTCTGCTTTTCAGCGTATCAGAAGGTGGCTTGTATTCTCCACCATCAGGTAATATGCCCTCTCCACGAATCACTTCCTGAAAGGTGGAAACTTGTTTTGTATTGTCAACCTGATACCCAGGAAAAGAAAAGAAAAGAAAAAAAAAAAAAAAAAAAAAAAAAAAAAAAGACAATTAAATAACAAAGTAACAGAATGTAAAACAGGCGGGTATTTAACTAACCGTAACATATAAAAAGATCCATATTACACATTTTACAAATTCTATACAATTTAATCCAACCTCTTTTTTTTAAGTAATAGAAGCTTTCATTTTATGAAGCTTCTGATAGGTGTGATAAGTAATGTTACAATATTACTACTCTCTTTTGTGCCTACCAGAGATACCATGACTTTTACAGATTAATTTTAGGCGTATCTCACACAAACAGTACTTAAGTACAAATTCAGTAAATATCTTTAGTGCAAACTAATTAACTGATTCTGATTTCTTTTTTATTCATTAATACACTTCTTACTAGTCTTCCTAAATAACAATACTGTCCTCTCTTGTATAAAGGTGGCAAAAATGAAGAGTCATATACCTACAATGTTCTTCCTCCTCCTTCTCCTTCATATCATGCTTTACATCCATTGCTCAAAAAGTCAAGAGCCATCAACTGAGCTGGCAAGGACAGCTCATTGTCTCCCTCACACAAATGCAATTAGCCTCCAAAAGCTGCATTCCTGGTCAATTTGTGTTTGCGTGTGGCTGTACCTACTGATCCTAGAAATACAAACCTATTTTGCTGCTAAATTTCCTATTGCTTTTGACTGCCATTCCCAGATGACTTAATTTTCTGCATCCATTTTTTTGTTACCTTCAGTTAGATGTTACTGTCAAATTTTATCACTGCTGGCTTTAGGACCATTAATCTCCAGATCATTAATACAAATAAAATATATCTGCTTAAATGCTTGACCTTTTGTCTGACTTCTCATTGAGAAATCTTGTAAAAATTATGGTCTTTTCTTTATCATTTACACTTCATAAAATGCTGTATTACAGCTTAGGCAATGGGTGAAGAGATTTTTATGAGATTCCAGAAAACCAGCTGAGCCTCAAATGCGTGCGCATGCACACACACACACATATATATATGTGTGTGTTTGTTAAGCAAAAATTAATTGATGTATTCTCTGCTCATTAATTCCAGAGTATATTTTATGTTAGGTACACTGAGTTCCACCGGGGTGCTTACCTGAATCTCAAACTCTAACAATGCACAAAAGGTATGTACTTATTGATGTGACTGACAGAGGTCCATACACAGTGTAAGAACAAGCTGTCAGACAGCAGCCTCAAGTGGAGCATTTATTACATCCTTGCAGAATGTGGGGCCCCCAAACTTAAATACACTCTTTGATTGGTTGCTAACTGCCAACACATAAACAGTGTGAGGATAATGATATCACAGCTCTATTTTCTATCACTTGTTTAAATTGTGGGTATGGGAAACAGAGCTCAACTCCCTCCCAGCCCACAGATCTAGGGAGAATTCCTGTCTCTCAGCTTGCCTTGTGAAAAGCAGACTCTGATTAGATAGAGGGAAGCTTGGCTCCCTTTTCCCTTTGATGCACAAGGTTATAGCAGAAATTTTGCTGGCAACAGTAAACACCCCTAAGACAGTTTAAATTCAGTTATTGTGGCACTCCGCCAAAACAAGTGCTGAATTCCAGAAGGTTGTGTTATAGCTGCTGCAAAAAATAACGCTTCTCTGAAAGCCTGTTCCTGTAACACATCCCAGGGTGATCTCTGCTTTTCTCAAACCAGCATGACAATGCTGCTTCATGATTACTTCATGAGCCACTGCTATCAGTCAGGCATTTTTTTCTGAAAGAGTACTCTTAACCAGCTTCTTTTCCTTCTGCATGGGCACTGCTGACTGTTCTTGCATTAGTGCACTGTCCATCTGCTGCTTCTTGTAAAATTCATTCTGTTTTCCAAGACTGTTTCTCCAATTTCTCAAGACCTTTCTTAATTCCATCATGTCCTTCAATGCACCTGCAGATACTTTCACTTTCATGGGGAGCTACAAATTTAATTTAATAAGCACATTCTATCATCTAGCTATTAATGAGGAATAGCCAGGAATTATTATTAATTCTGCTATGATTATGGCTACCAACCAGCTCTCCACTAGTTCCTAGCTTCATGTAGGCCATGTTCCTGAGCTTGCTTGTGAGACAATATCAAAAAACCTTACCAAGAAGGAATGACATTTGCTGCTCCACCTTAGTTCTACTTCTTCCTTGTAGAAGGAAATGGAACACTTGACATAGTTTGTTCTTTCCAAAGACCAGCTGCCTTCTGCTATTTTTCAGGTGCTGGTAAGTATTACTGTGTACACTTGGGCCTTTTACAATTTCTCAACAGAAAGCCAATAAAAAGCAAATAATCTGGGCATTCTTTTGAAACAAGTATTTTCCAAACTTCTAGAACCTTTCTTAATTTATAGCAGAAAAATATGAAAGTTATCAAATCAATTTTGTGTATGAATATCTTTGCTTATGCACATTGTTTTTTTCTATCTGTGTTTAATATATCCCTTTCAGCTTCCTGCTGGGTAATGTCTGAAGCAGCCCAACAACCATCTAAGTTTTTTTTATACACCTTCACCATCATTGTTCAGATTTATCTGCAACAGTCTCTTCCAATACTGTATTATTTCTTGATTTTCCTTAGAGGAATTAAAAGAAAAAAAACCTTAAAAATCCTCTCTGGGAATTACTGTCCTTTCACAGCAAGTACTCTAGTGTTTGGTTATCATTTTTCTTGCATTTCACTGAGAAGAATGTTCCTATTTATAATTTAATTAGTCAACATCACTTTCATTCCTTTTTCTATTTAATTTTTAACATAAAATATGTTTTATACATAATTTCAGAAAGTTTTTTTAGCATAGTATTAACTGGTCAGTGTAGAATCAGTATCTGAGAAAACATATATATACATACATACAAACACTTTTTAGGAAAGTATAACCAGCAGTATCAACATTCTGAATTAATGAACTACACCTCTCATCACCTTTATTGTTTAAGCCCTAGAGTTCTCTGGCCATTTATAGAAGTCACTGCTAGGGAAAACAAATACAGTGGTTTCACTGGGGCCCAACCCTTAACAGAATTTAGCCTACATAGCAAAATCCTTCCACAATCTTAAGAGTGTCTGCTAGGTAGAAAAAAAAATCAGTAACAATAAACTGGAATTGGCAATGTTGTCTGACCAGACTGGCAAAACTCTTACAAGTACTTCTACAAACATCACTTTTATAGCAATAATAAAATAACTCACCAGAGAAATTTTACACCAGTCAATATGGAACTGAGTACGAAATTTTTTATCACAGGTTATTACAGGCTCCATTTCTTGACTGCACCTCAGCTGATTTTGTGGGTTTTCCACTTCTCGTAAACACGAAGAGAAAGGAACATCTGCCCCAACCATCACATACACACTGCAGAAAGAAAGGAGTGACAGACCAGCAGGATGTCTCACAAACCCCCAAAGGACAATGATGTACTCTTCCTGCTTTACACAGTAATATTCAGCTGCTATTTAAAGATTGAAATTACTTTTTAAAATAATTTTCCTTCATGGTATACTTTTATCTCTTTAAGCATACAAGTAACAGACTGAAACCAAAAAGGCCTTTCCTAGCTCTTATTACAACACATTCTGCTTTGCTTGTTAATGTAAATGTTTCATTACCATCAGGGGTGCCAATTTCTATGAAGTCAAAGAGCTCCAAGTGTGGCTTCCTCATGTAAGTAAATCAGTACTATTTTTGAAAAATGTATTAAAATAGCATCATTTTGTTTTAAGGAAATCTTTAATCTTACTCATCATAGATTTTTTAGAGTTTCTTCCCACGTTTTCAAAATAAATTCCCAATGAAAAGTTATTACTAAACCTAATACAGATGTGAACATGCTAAACCCCAGCTTCTTCTGAAAGATTCCATACTGTAGCTATGCATGGCCAACAAAATTTGCTTCAGAATACTGACAGCTGAAGGTAAACTTAATACTTGATTTAGCATTACCATACATAAAATAAGAGCTACTACACTGATTGTATATTCATTATCATATTCATATATATTGTACATGGCTGTAAAATACAGTCTGCTGCACCAGGTTATAATGTACCAATGGATTCTGAAAAAGAAATTAGGTCCCAGTTGCCACTTATTACAACAGGCATTATCTAACTAAATATTTGAAATGCAGCCATTTGTATTAAGTGACTCTGCTATTACTCTGGCTAGTACAGAAGCCACTTTCCTTCTTTAAATAAGCTCAAAAACTCCAGAGACAAAAAAGGGCTCTGAAAAAGCTAGAATTTTCTGCACACATCTCATATTTTGAACCTTCATCCCTTTCTTAGACACTATTTGACTCCAAAATATCTAAAAATATCTAAAAAAAACCTAGGCATCTTCACTTTCACCAGGGAAAAGCACTGTTAGAACTGTATTTGAAAAAACTGAATTCTTACTAGTTTCCAGTTAAATACTGTTCAGAGCAGTATTTAAGGTTACAAATCACAACTGGAAACAGTCCATTCCAGCAGTTTACACTCAGTAATCTGAGCTCCCCAGACACCTTATGACTTTCAGTAGGAAGTCAACAGTGCTTTGAATCATGTAACTAACTCACTTAGTATGAGTACAGCTAAAAATTATACTGTTACATGCTAACTGCTCTCAGAAATTGAAGTGTCTCTGCAATCTTGATATTTTGCTTCAAAATTTTGAGTTTAATGAATTTGAAATGGTTAAAAACTTGAAAAGCATGCCAAATGACTGCTCAGAAGTAAAACTGGGGTTACAAAAAAACATATTTACTACCAACTCGTTTATAATTAATGGAATTTATTAGTATTCCTTGGATTATAACAGAAATATATAGGCCCTGTTGTACTGGAATCTAAAACAATAAACTCATAACTGGAGATCAGAAAATAAGTAAAATTTTCATATCTAATTCCAAAATATAAAAAAGTGAAGAAAGACCATCACACTGAGACATGCTTACCCCTCTTTCATGTCATTAATTGGGAGTGGAACTCTCCCCCCCCTGTCAAGGGCTGAAGTAATGTTTATAGCATTCAAGCGTTCTGGCTGCCATACATTTTTCACTGCTCCGAGGAAGTCACCAAGAACTTCACTTGCTAACATTTCTTCTACATTCATATTCCTTATGAAGAATTCCGCTTGATATGGTAAAGGAAAATCTGCTTGTGATGAAAAAGAGTGTTGCATTAAACAAAGGCTCCATAAATGCAAAAATAAATCTTCAAAATATCTGGAGTGATGATTAATGTAATACTACTTTTAGATTGATACACCTTTCCAAAAATCTTGTGTTTGAATTAGCTTATTTTGAACCTACTGTGATTATGTTTAATTAAATAGAGAATACCATTAGCTGCTATTTGAGCTGAAAACCTTCAGTTATTTATAAAACAACAGGGAAATGAAGCTGACTAGAGCAAGAGTCTCAGTTTAAGTTCATTAAACAGATATAATTACATTCATGCTAATCTACAGCAACGATGGATTCCAACTCGCAACACTCCAGAACGTAAATGTGATAAAGTGAACTAATTTTAAGGTCCAAATATCCATATATGCCATAACCTGCTGTTTTCTGATTCTGCCTACACAATTGTTTGTTGCATAAGGCACACACAGAACTAAGAAAACTAAGCAACATGAACAAAGAGTGAAATCCTTCATGTAAGGTCCCTTTGAAAAGCCAAGGGAAATTTTGAATTAGAAACAGTTTAACGAAAAACAAAGATGCAAACATTTTACTGTGAATGAATAAAAACAGTCCTGAGTGACACAAATAATCTGGATTAAAAAACCAAAATTAATTAAAGCAGGAAAAATTCTCTTACTTCTCACCTGTGCCACTACATTTGGTTTCAACACCAGACAACTATTTTACAGTATTGATCTTGAAAAGGAGGAGCCCATAAGAGGGTTTTGCTGATTCAGTTAAAAATACAACTAGCTATATTCTGTACATACCTTCCGCTGACATTATATTAATGATCAAATTGTGTCTTGCTGTTTCAAAGGTACGCCTGTTATATGCAGTGATCTAGAGTGAAAAAGATTACAAAACAATGCAAAAATGAAAATTGTATAAATGAAACAGCAGTGAAAGTTAAATTGATAACTCAGAAATACTTAGTAGTTTTTAAGTATTTTGCCTCCTTATTTTGAAACCTACTAACGTTCATTCACGAATATAAAATTTGAAAGGTAAGGTCAATTTATGTAATGCAGTACTACCTTCTAGTCAGGATATTGGAATTTTCTTGACCAGTCTATAGCAAATTACAATTAACAAAGGGATATATGTGAAAATAATATATTTTGGTCCTGATAAAAGTGTTCTGCCATACATGTATATTCTGTTATCTTTAAGAACCACCATAAGGACAGACTGGTTTTTCCATTTCCTCACACAGCCTCCAACCCCTCTCCATCAATACTGTAAGACCTAAACTCATTGATAGCTCCTAGGAAATAAACTACATGGAGAGGTTTCTTAAAGGAAAAAGTGTTGGGATGCTAGGAATTCTCATCTTTGGGACTGCTATATAGTTTTAGCTCTGGCCCCACTGAAGTATCACTCCATGAATGGATTCAAAATAATGCTCCAACAAAAGTAGTTTTTAAAAAAATCCTGGAATCTGTAAATGTAGGGGAAGTGAAAACTAGGAGGTAGATGCAACATTTGTGACTCTTATTTTTTGAAACATACACCTTCATGAATAAAATATGCAAGGATACTAATCTAAAAGTTAAAATATCTAGGATACCTGAAATGCATGCAAGTGGTTACTACTCAATGGTGACTGTACTCCAAGGTTGTACTACAATTAAGTGCTCATTAATAAGAAATACAGAACAAGGTTGGATATTAGTATAATTATATATTATATTCTCTTTTTTATCCCTGCAAGGTGATAAAGCTTTCATGAAACAAACCGAAAAAGACTAATTTTCTTTCTAAATTTAGACTTCAGTTCACTCCTTTCAAGAGCAAAGGAGAGGCAGAGGAGTGACAATAGTGACAAAACTATGTTGCTTCGCAGCAGAGCCACAAACCACTGTGACACTGACTATTAAATAAATAAAAGTAACAGATGTTGCACTTCTTTTAAATGATTTGAATGAAAAGGAAAAATGCTGCAGAGCATCTACTGCCAGTTTGTTTTAGCGGACAGGGAAAAGCTTACCCAATACAATCAGATCTCATTTAATGTTACAATTGCATTATAAAATTAACAGAAAATAAATTTGAGATTTCTCTAGTCCTAATTCTGCTAATTTTTCAAAGGGTTGCTTCAACAGCAGTTGAACCACTAATACCCAGAAAATCAAACCCTCTGGTCGTACAAGCTCTGTACAGGAGAGATGCCTAAAGAGGCTATCTAGAACAGAGGCTAGACAGTGTTAAAGGAATAAAGTAGGTATTTATGAAAAGGCTTTCAAAGGATACACCCTGGGCAGTACAAAAGCCTGCTGTGGCTCCACCCAAGATGGACGAGCAGTCACACATTTTCACACTTCTATAAGTTTTGGTCTATTTACATATTGGGGTTAATTGTCCAATTACAGCTTCAGGTTATGAAGCCCCATCCTCCCAGACTGCTCCCCTCGATTCACCATTGTTTTTACCTTTTGGGCCTGAAGCTGCAATGGTGTCTGTGGTTCTCAGGCTGGAAAAGGGTTGTTTTGTCTGACTAAACTGTGAAGAGAACTTGCTAACACTTTATATGAAGTTCAGAGTTACATACTAATGCAGTACAGAATCTGGAAAATATGAAAGCTAAAGCTTCAGGCATCAGGAGCAGGGCAGTACTCACTGTGAGCCTGCACTCCACAGCGGGGAGCTGCCAGCATAGCCCAAGCACCACACCAAGAAATGGCAGAGATTGCCTCTATCCGGAATGTTCATTCCAACACAAACTGTCTTTGCACAGCTCTCAAAGGAGCTTGAGCTCAAGAATATTACCTGCTCTAATGCAGGGCTATGCATAATGCTAGGCTCTCCTAACCATGAGGTCTCCTCCAGTTAAGTGACCTCCCCATGACGTCCTCTCAGGAATTATAATATGACGGAAGTTATATTCAGGCCAGGAATATGCAATCATTTCTCTCAGAGGGCACTAGGAAGATGATCAAATGCCATCTGCCCTCCTCACAAACTACAAAATTAATTCAAAAGTCACATCTAAGACTGAAATTTCAAGGAAATAATTTGTACACTAGGCAAGATTTACTTCAAATATGGCCTGGGGTCATGCTTAGAATGGAGGTCTCAATATAGATCCTAGAATCTAAAAGCACATGCCATTAAAAAACTAGCAATTTCAAATAAATGTTTCTTCTAAATAAAACTAAGCAAAGCCTGCGAGAACCTCTGAACATGATCAATTCTCAGATGTTATTAGTCCTACAGAAATCAAAACAGAATCATATATACAAAATTAAGCATGGGTGAAACTATCTGCAGTACGACTTAAAATTCAGAGCTGTCATTCTTGAGGAAGAAAAACTACATCAAATGCGATTTATTAAAAAAAAAAATACTCATCAAGGGTTTAAGACAAATATACTGCTGAAGCCACAAAATAGTTGGAGCAAGTTAATGTGCAGATTTCTTAACACTGTGAACCACACAATGTCTGATTCTGCTTTCTATGAAATACATGGAAGAAAATGTCCCTTTTCCATTTTGAATTGCTGCTCAATGAATAATTAGTGCTTTTAAACATTTGAATAGCTAACTCTCAAAAATAGTTTTGTCATTGTTACACTCATAAGAATTAAATTCATAAAAGTGCTAACTAAAATGAAACCTATCAATAAACAAGAGTCATGAACAAAGGGATGTTTGATCAAGAATAACTGAAAAAAGCCCCAAACCAAACTTAAAAAACCAAACAAACATAAACAAACAAACAAGCAAAAAAACCTCAAAACTACTAACTGACTGAACGCTTTCATCTAGTGGGGAAAAGTCTGATCAATATTTAGGCTGAATGTTACAAAGTTACGATTCAGTTATTCTTCAAATACAGTTGTTTACACAGGTTTTTTTACTCTGTATTTTGAATAAAACTCTAATATAAATAGTAATTAACTATTCAAAAACAAGGGGAACCTTGTTGACAGTTCTGAGCTTTACACTCCAAACCAAAATACCTATTTTTGAACTTTTGAAAGCAAATACCTCAATGATGGTTGGCTTGCCCACATTTTCAACAGTTGGTGAGCCATACAGCACTCCATCACTGTATGGTGTCCTTTGTATATAGCGTAGCCATCCAGGTCTGTCAGGGTACCCCATTAAATTGGTATTAAACGTTATAGGATCATTACTTATTTCACCTAGATAAGAGAAATTATATTAGAATATTTATAAGAAAATGCTAAATGCTTTGATTTTAATTTTTCAACTAGGAAGTCTTATTCTGCTTTCACTTGTTCTCTTTATGCAGACATAATGTGCAGGTACTTTCTAGAGTCTTGGCTGAGTGCTCATGTTCAGTAACTAGTGGGTCTAATTTTTAGAGCTCAGTTCCACCTCAAATTGAAGCATCTAACCTCCTTACAGACATAAGCACAAAGGTCTCAGTCCTCTAACTCCCCCTCCCATCTTCCTTTTATTTATGTTTTTAATGATGGATCCAGGTACTCAACATACTGTAAAGAGTGACTGTGTAATCAATAATGCCTGAAAGCTTCTGTTAGCATTAGGATACACATACAGGTCTTTAACATCAACAGCCTGGCAGTCATTTTAATTCAGACAACAAATTAATTCAAAAAAGAATCAGAAATTCCTGTGAACTGGAGCCACTGATGGCTACTAAATAGAGTGGCCCAGCTGAAATCTGTAAAAGCCCCTCAAGTCAAACTAGTACATCAGTTCATGTGGTTCTTAATGATACTCTTATAAATGTCTGGATTTTAATTCAGTTTATTTTAGCTTTTGTAAATGAAATCAGGCCTGAACACCACTAAATCCTCACGACCAAGACAGTGTCCAGCTGAGGCACAGAACTCAAGTCAAATCCATTCTGAGCCTGGACAGAATCTCTGCCCTATGGTCCAACTTAGCTTTGAGAGGGCAACAGCATTGTAGGACAAGTGATGAAAGAAGGTAACAGTGAGAAAGCAGAAACCAACCCAGTGAAAAGTGAACAGCTCTCACCTCCTCCAGAGAGGGTCAAAAAGATTGAGATGTGTTGCCCAAGGGTAATTAGTCTTCAGGTACACATTTACAAATCTGGTTGAGTAAAATGAACCAGAACCAGACCAAGCCAGTACTTGGGTGTAACACAACTTCCCTCACAATTCTCTCAGGACATCCCGGTAATCTTATCTACTGCAGTCAGAATCACAGAATATTCTGAGTTGGAATGGACCCACAAGGATCATGGAGTCCAACTCTTAAGTGAATGGCACATATAGAGCTCTAACCCACAACCTGGCATTACTAGCACCCTACTAAAAACAAATTCCCAGCACCACAAATGACTTGGGGAAAATTCTGAAAGCTGCCTGTGACACATTCTGGTTTGCCCTTCCTTCGTCAAGGTAAGCCATGGTAACGATCTAGCTCAGCAGACAAAAATAAAAGGACCATGACAACAACTAACCTCACACTGAATTTCTGACAAAATCACAATTGTCTGTGGGAACAGCAATTTCAACAGGATCTGAAACCAGATTCCTATTGCCTCGGAATCACGTGAATGTCAAGTGGCTGCAGCTGTAAGACAATCCATCATTAATAAAATTTCCAAGTTGCTTCCACCTATGTGCCAAAACTGAGAGAAAACTGGAACAGAGGCAAACTTCACTCTGCCAGTGACCATGACATATATAAAGACTCAGGTATCCATGTCAGAAAAAACACCCATTTTTACAAAGAGAAGAAATTTTTAAAACATATGGGTTTACTCTTGTTTACTCAAAATTCAACCAATGCTAACAGAAGCTTATTTTTTCTTTAAAGTGAGTCTTAGTAATAGTACTCTTGAATAATTTCAAAAGTTTATTACTGAAAACAGGCTTTATTGTGTGCACTGTACATAAGTTTTTCCTATTCTTATAGGAAGATAGTAATATTTACATAAGCTGGATACATTTATTCCTTTTCATTGTTGATAAGCATGTGTGGCTGAATACTTTGTCTCTTCTACCCCTACCAGATTGCTTACACATATTCTAACCTGTGGTGACCAGTGTTTTAGCTTTAGTGTATGGCAAAACCATACTTAGGAAATCACAGCTCCTTCTCTAAAACCAATATGCTTACTAACATTAAACTGTTCCTAAATATAGGAAGAAGGCTGAAGCCAAAGAGCTATTTTTTTTAAATTAAAGAAAACAGTATTACGAAGTCTCACATTTGATTTAATCTTTTATTTTGTCTTATATTTGCTATATGCTTTCAAATTACTCCTTCATATAGCCTGATATATACCAAGTCTGAAACAGTGACCAGATAAATAGCATTTTTAACAGACATAATTAATAAATTTTCACAATTTCATATTTAATGCAAAAGTGAAGGAACACTTCTTAATATCAGATATATATAATGTGTTACTACACCTTCCCAAATTAAGTACATTTTTTCACAATATACAATTATATGCATCTTTTCACAAATGATCACAAACTAGAATATCTTAGAAATGTAGGACTACACACTTTATTTCATTTGAAGACATTTCAATAGAAACTAAACCCTGTCTTGTTTATCTTATACATTGAACCACAAGGTATGCTAAATAGTCTTCAATTTTTTAATATTATAAACAATTAACAATATTTTTTTTATTTGCATATAATATGGAAGATCTTATCATCTCATACCAGGCTTTGGGTAAGGAGGAAATTCCCCCTTAAAGTACTCTCTCTCCAAAACATGAACAAACAGAACTCCAGCAGAAGGGTATACATTCCGATCAGAGTGCACCTTAGACAGAATTGTGTACACTGAAAAGCAGAAGGAGAGATAAGAGACAGAAAAAGGCAAAAATGAGACATGCTCTAGGTAACTTCATGCATTTCAACAGCAATGCAGGCATCTGGGAGAAGGAAAGCAACAAATATTAGACACCTGTTAATAAGATTTTTAAAAGGTTACGTAGATTTAAGAACAGAACACAGAGCAAACTCTCTCTCTGCCCAAAAGGATCCTTTCAAAGACTGCAATAAACAAAACCGCCTATGTTAAGATTTCAAAAGTTGCATAAGCTCTTTATTTTTATTTTCATTTTAAAAAATGAGGAAGGCTATTGTAATTTTATAGTTGGTTTATTTGTAATATTACATTAATAAAAGTACATTAATTATACAATCATATTTTCATTATATTTTACAAAAAGAAAGCCACAGAGGAATACAGAGGAACCTTACCAATCGATAGCTCTCATTCCCCACTGAACAGAAATGGCAGATTTTTCAGTTCTTGTGCAGAAAAGGACACAGAAATTCACTTCAGCAATTCGTACGCATTCTTAAAGCCAGACTGTCTCAGACCACCAGGGTAAAATACATCTCAAATTTTGGTTAGAGAGCTCTTTACTGAAGATGTTTGGCTTGTATTGAAGGATAAAACAAAAGGGTAAGGGTATTTATAGGCCAGTCAGGTGAAACTGATTTCAAACCAAAAAAAGTGAAGCCACATTTTACAGGACTGAGAATCAAAAACCTAAAGAAAACTTTAATCAGAACAATCAGCATATGTAAAAGTAATAAGGTGGTTTTTATTTAGTACAAAATTCGTTGACAAGGGCATAGCTTTTCTAGGTATGACACATTTGATGAAGATCTACCCACATTTTAAAGAATTAGAAGAATGAAGAAATCATTACAATAAATTAGATGCATAAGAAGTCACTTTATCAACAAGTTTCAAAATGTAAGTATAAACAGAGAATACTGATTTAATAGGTGTTTCTCAGGGTGTCTTAATAAGATTGATTGTAGCTTATATTACTAATTTTATTACTACTGAATTTTAATTTAATGACCTGAAGGAATTGATCATTGCTAATAGATTTTGTCAGTGAGATGAAGATTACAAAAGCAGTAGATAAAGATGGTAAGCCACAGACAACCACACACAGCTGCCAGCCTTGCTTGCCAAACTGGAAGAAACATCATGAGGAATCACATCTCCAAAACCAAATTATAGGCCATACAGCATGAAGGTACTGTCACTGGGAAGACAGACTCCAAAAGACACTTCAGAGTCAGTGTAACAAACTCATAGGAACAAACTTGTGGGTCCCAGAGGGACTAATTTCAACCCTTGGATCAATAAGCAGGACACATCTGAAATGTGGATAAAGCTCATGTAATTTTTTAATGCTGGTGTAATTTTTTTAATCCTGGTATAATTTTTCCAGCCTTATAATTATACCAGCTTTCTTACTTGAGATCTGCTTAAAAAGGCACCACTAATTAGGCATTAATCACAGGCATTCCAGCCCTCACACCACGTACTCTGAGTGGAATCTCTCTCACCTAATTTTAGATGCCTACAGAAACAACATCCACCACGAAGTTAGTCAGGCTCCTTTTATAGTCAGTGGAGAAGAAACAGGCGCTTCTAGGAGTTGATTTATTTAATTTCTCCTGTAAAATGAGATGAATCATGTCCTAGATTCCAGGCTACACTGACTAGATCTCCATGGACTGCAGAGGCATCTGCAAGGAGATGCAGACGTCTGTAATGTAGACCTCCCCATTTAGTTACATACTCCCCACTCTTCAAGCTTAACACTGCAGACTGCATAGCTCTGGATATTATATTGATTATACTGATCACATTCCACAGCATTTGCTTTTTCCCATATTTCAAAAACGCTTTTAACACAATACTGAACAGAGCACCTTTCTAATAATTTTATCTTAGTGACAAAATTAAAATGATCCTTAAATTTGAATTGTTAAAATTCTGTGTGGTTAATAAACTAATCACTGTAATTTTCATTATGCAGACCTACATACAGTAAGATGGTTGATTTATTGACTTACAGTTAGTAAATTATTATCCAAAAAAGCACTCAATGCTGTGAATGAGCTGTAAACAGCAGAAGGAAGTCAACTCGTTTCCTTTAAAATATTTTCAAGAAAAGCTGAAAAAGTAACATTAATAGAACAGAAGAGCCGACAAAAATATGGTGGCTGGCTGGAAGTGTGTCAAATACCTAGAAATGTTCATTTTTCCATTTCTGATGCTTTTCCTCTATAATGAAAATCCATTTCAAAGAGTAAGAACAATGAAAAAAGTAATGTGTATTTCTTCTCTGTAAGCAATTCTTTCAGAAAAAACCAAGCATAACAGAATCAGCAGTTACTGAAAAAAAAACATATAACCCTTATTTTGTCTGCTATAGGGAATCTATTACCACCACTAAATGCCTGCCCATTCCTAGCAATGAGACATTCCCTGCTGCTGAAATAAGTATGCCAGTAAAGACTTGATGCAGATAAAACAGTGATCTTGGTGGAAGTCTAGAAACATCTCTCAGAAGGAAAAAACCCAGAAACGTCTTTAATCTTGTAATGACAAAGACATCATAGTGACACAAGTATGGTGATTTCAAAAGTTCTTACTCTCATTTTCCCCCAAGAAGTTTCTTCAAAACCAGAAGGAAAATGATGAGTCTTCAGTCCTCTACAGCTATCACTAGTTCTTCAATAATGAAACAAGTGAAATGCTACTTTCTTCATAAGCTTGTAAAACCCACGATTATTTTTGTGAGACTGAGACTGAAGATGAATATGTACTCATCATCTTGGGTGATCTAGGGACGAAACTGAATATACTTAACAAATAGAAACTAATCTAATACAGCAGACTGCCAGCTGTGAATTGTCTGGGCAAATTCCCTGTGGTAGATAAAAGTCTCAGGGACTGTGAAAAGCTTCTGTAAAATTAATCATGGGAAATTAAAAATCTTCATTACTTAGGATCACATCAGATCCCTGCTAGAATCAGCTACCTTAACAGCACTGCTTTCCTCTTTCTTGTTTCCAGATTGCTTGGAGGACTTTCTGTAGATCCCAAGATCTCCAACACAGGCACAGCCAGGAATTCAGACAGGATTTTATCAGCCTGCATCCCAGAGCCTGCTACCAGAAAGAGAAAACCCCTATCTCCAGGAAATTCAGAAGTTTCATTTTGTTGGTTGCAGCCTGTATGTTGATGATCCTCAAGAAAGAATTCACCTGGAAGGTTTTTTTTCCTAGAAATTTGAATTGCTTCTCTCCCCATGGATATGCAGCAGATGAAGCCCAATCCCAGAAATAACTCAATCTGGAGGCCAATCCAGATTGCCTGCCTAGATGAGCAACCAGTGCAAAGCTTTTTCTCAGCAAGTGTGCACTAGCTACAGTATTTGATGTGTACTTGCATAAACGACAGTAAAATAGTCTTTTTACATTTGTGTGTGAGAAGACTTTTTTAAATTGTTACAGAGAAGTTATTGTATTAAGCAAACTGCAGAGGTATCTTCAAGCAACCAGCCATGATAAGAAAGTGTGCAGTATTAGATATACACACAGCCATTATTTCAAGCAAAGCTACAGGAACAGGAGAAGTCAGGGCAGACTAACAAGAACACGCAGGTCTGTGAATATCTGAAGATTGAAGAAATGCAAAGTTTTCCAAATTACTTACCTTAAAATAGCACCCTACTCCTAAAACAAGGACATGACTGGAAAAGCAAGAGTAATAATAAAAGCAGGTTTGCTTGAACCAACAGGGTATTTATTAAATTTACAACCTAAACTCACCATTCTTCTGAACAGCCTTTATTCTGCTGATAACATAACTGTGGGCTCGCTTAGTCGTCCAGTTAACAGTTCCATTATTGCCATCAGCAGAGCTTATCAAAAAAGCTTTTCAGAATAAAACAAATGCAAAAAAAAAAAAAAAATTAGTCAGATCAACAGACTTCCACAAACAATCTGATCAGATGGGATCAGACACCTTCTACATCACGTTTTGGTTTTAGTCAGAATTTAGGAACCACAGGTCAAAAAACAGAGGTGTTTGATTTGAACGTATAAATACATACTAATCTTTCTGACTGTCACCTTTTTGACACCCATTTTTCCAAATAAGCTCACACTAAATGCTTAAACCTCTGCAGACACTTCTGCTGACATAACTGATATAACTGATAACAAAGATGAAGAAGAGAATTATCTAAGAAATATATCTGCACTGGCAAAACCTCACATACAGGCAAAAATATATAAAGTAGCTTTCACTGGAGTAGCATATTTTGGTCAAAGTAAGAAAAGTAATACAAGCAGTCTTTGGTTTTATAATGATGCTTATATAAAGACACATAGGGCTGATTGCCTTGCAGGCATAACCAATAATCAATTTTGAAAAAAGAATCCATTAAAAATGGCTGCCTACATCCCACACAACTAGAACACAGCCTGAAATCAGCTGGATATATGGATATAAGAAGGTGGAAGTTTTAAATGCAGTGAGGAGCAAATGATTACTGAGACAGAAGCAGCTGTGGAGCTGACAGAAAGACTCCAGTTCACCAGCAGCAGAGGTGCCTGAGAAAGCTCCCTCCTCACTTCCCACTTTTTGTTCCTGTTCTTCTGTGATGAATAATAGGTACACCAGCTGTACAGTTACATGCCAGCTGAAAGTGCAGAGGGAAGGAAGGAACTGCAGTCAGATGCCAGGAAAGGGAAAGTGACCATAATGAGTAGGTGTTTTTATTTTGAAATAGTTTCGGAGTGAGAATTCATGTCAAACCCTGGATCAAAGTTGTTGGGTTTTTTTTGATAGCATCTTAATGTCCTTGTAAAAAAAGCAATACCAGAAACATCAAGCAGTACTTGTGTACAGATGCACCAGTTTGCAGGAAGAAATGAACACCTATTGGAAAACATGCACAGTACATGAAAGAAGCCTAAACATCTGTGGAAACTTCTGACTTGTTACACCAGGCAGCTATTAAATTAGTGATAAGACATTCTCCAAACAGAATTCAGGAAGCCAAACGAATCTGGCTTAAGCAGTAATAGATACGCCACACTCAATCTACACATGTAAGACAGATATTTATTATTGATGATTTACATAAATTTTAATGCACTTTTAATTTTATTTATTTATTACATTTAATAATTTTATTAATTCAATAATTATTATACCAACAGAATAAAGATACTAACAACTTTTTCCCTGCTGAACTGATGTGCATATATGGCAAGTCTTAATAAAGTAACATCCTAGGGACTAGGAAATTTAGCACTGTATAGGACTTAGTGTAAATTTTAGTAATTCTTGAAAAACTCAAGAAATTTTTAAGAAGGTCAAATAAAATTGTTCCATTATTCCAACAGAATGAGCTGGGCAATCAGAGGCTTGTCAGCTACAAACCAGCACCAGTACCAGACAAAACAATTAATACAAGATTAGATTACTGAATTATTAAATGGAGAATAGTATTAGAGTTATCATAATTCCTGTCAAAATTATTATACTTATCACAGTCCATATTTAATCCTTGTTAAGGATTTAATGCATCTTTCTAGACACTTTTGGTGAGCCCACAAGTTTTTCCTGATAAAGACAGCAATTATGATGTTACCCTTACCTATACAGCTTATCACCTAACATCTCAATTGAAAAAGTAGATAGTAAATTATTTTAACATATTTAAATGCAACTAAGAAAAAAAGAAAAAAAACAAACAAACAAAAAAAAAACCACAAACCCCCCCCCCCCAAAAAAAAAAAAAAAACCAAAAAAAAACAAAAAAAAAACCAAGACAAGTTCCACAATGTGTTTTTCAATACAAATGATCAGTAAGCATCTTTCATTTGGGTTCCAAGTTGTGCTAAGTTTGGCTGTGTGGACTGAAGAAGTTACCTGTCTACCTTTCCATGCTATGCTGCATTTCACAGGGGAACTTGGAAAAGCAACCAGTATGCCTGTGTTCAGATCCTAGAGTTTACAGTGTGATGTTTTCATATATATCACCATTGATTTGATCCAAATGACAGGTGTGAAAAGCAAGAGAATAGGGTTGCTAAAAAGCTAATTTATTATATGAGCTTTCTAGTGAGTCTCAAAAAGTTTTGGCATTAGCCTTATGCAACTGGGGTGGGGGGAAGAGAAGCAGGATAGAGACGGAATAGACAGGGAGACAAAGAACAACTTGAATATATCACATATACTGATAGAATTTGCAGGTAAAAACAAAGGCTAGGAGAATGACAAATAATAGAGATGACAGAACAGTCTGCATTGTCTGGTAAAAATGTGATCAGCAACGTGCATTTCAATAGAATAAAATGTAACTGCACTCCAGGAACAAAGGCAGCAGCATGCCAAACACACTGAGCACACAATTCAGGGATGCTCAGCTTGGGTAACAACCTAGAGATGCAAGCCGGGTTGAACAGAGCTTTCACCAGAACACTGGCTAGAACAGCTGACATGTAAATAGCAACATCAAGGAGGAACAGGCAGACTTTATTTTTGTACTTGACACAGATATGATCACTGCTCAAATGCTCTGCCTAGCAGAGCCTTCAAGAAGCACCTGACAACAGGAGGAAGGCTTTGGGAAGATCTGCATATGATTACAAGATGACAAAAGAGACCTTATACTACAGAATGCAGGGATTCGAACTATGCATTTTATCAAAGAGACAGTTTAGAATTAATTTAATCAGCCTTGTACTCACGATGAAAAGAATGTTAATAGTGTCAGGTTCTTCAGTCTGTAACACATATTGCCACAGTTGCTAGAGAATCCACCACTGCCTTCAAGAGCAGAAGCAATTCATAGCTCTGTGCCTGGGGCTTGAACACGCCCAGGTGAATCATATCATAGTTTATTCTTCTCTCTCCAATTATGTTTTCTTTTAATTATTGTTTAATTATAATGATGTTGGTTATAAATAAAGATCATATCTATATTAATTTAGACTTTTTTTCCCTTTTTAAAGTATATTTGCATAATATTTAACAACTTAATATTTAACAGAGAGGATACTCACAACAATTTCTGACGACATAACAATCAGAAAAGGGCCCAGGTATCATGGACCAACTTCACCTTCTCCATTCTTTAACTGTACTCTACACAGTATCTTGTAACTCTACCTATCCTCTTACTCCTTCTTTGAAGTAGGATCTCAAGCCCATCTCTCCCACTATGTATTAAAGCAGCAAACAGTTCCAGCTCTCAGATGCCACCACTTCCCCTCTCTCCTACCCCTCCACCTTCCCCTGGGACCTGACATAAACACGTGTTTGTTACTTTGATGCCACAGACCAGGGCCTCGGGCCATACTTACACTGCCCCTTACTCTTCTAGGGCACAACCCCTTGCACTCCTCTAATGCACATCTGGCTCAGTCCTCCTTCCTGCGTTCTGAGCTGGAAGAGCAGATCCAAACACAGCACATTTTTTTCTGAAGGACTGCTGAGAACCACACAGCAGAACAGTTAGAGACTGACAACCCAAGATGAAGTGAAACATCTGTGAAGAGAGAACCATCTGCAAGGTGCTTGGCCCACAGCCGAAATCGGAGGCTGTAGCCAGGCAGTTACTGAGTTTCCATGGATGTCCCCCACTGGATACTTGCTCAGTTGGTCAACTCATCCATTATAGAAGGCAGAAGTTGCAGCACCCACCTTCTCTCCCTCCTCTTCCAACTTCCATGCACTGTCCTCTTGCCTACTTTATAGTCATGGCAGAAATTCACTATGAATTAAAGGGGATTCTCTCAGTGGAAATTCACATTGAGATGGATACTTTCTAGCCCTCTTCAACAACAGCTACTATGTAAGGAACAGGAATTAATTTGTGTTAGTTCTCCATTGCAGAATAAACATGTTCAGGTCCCTTTATATTCCATTTATTCAAACCATTTAAAAGTCAAAATCAACCCCAGAAATGATCCTTGTCTCTATTCTTATTCATCTTTGTTCAGTAAGCAATGGTTTTCCATATGTTCTTGTTCGATCCACTGATTACTGAAACATCTGAACATTTCTCCTATTTCATTCAAGTAAAGTAACCAAATAAAGCATTTGTCAGTCTCACTGTTAAACTTCGGCATTTGCATTCATGAGAATGCTACAAATTAACTACTGGGAGAACAAAACCCTCATGATTTCTTAACAGTAGCATTTACCCACTACCGTTCCTCCTCCTACTGCAGGCCTGACCAGAGAACCACATTAGGTTAGCATTTCCACGAAGGTCAGTGTAACCAAGGGGTGTGACCAGGCCACCCTGATGGCCTGCTATTCCAGGACGTCTCCTACATTTCTACCATCTTTTGATATAAACTATCAGGGTAACCCTGCAATTGCATTCCACATTTCTGAAGTGGCAATCGTTCTGAAAGAATAAAGAATTCAGAAAAGTCATTGATTTCAATATGCAAAGATTTCTGTCAGGTCAGTAGGTTGTTCTTTCTAATTTCTCATTTTCGTAGCTTGGACTATCATTAAAATAACCTACATTTAAAAGACATTTTGGCGGTCTGTGTTGCAATTATAACAACGTTTAGACACAGATTCAAATTCCTATGGAAATAATCAAAACTAGAAACTTCCTCCTTTCCTCTAGAAGTCTGCCAAGGAAAGCACTCTACACTGATAGTGACTGCTGTAAATTTATCACTCTCTATTCAGGAAGAATCCAAAAGTTCTTCAGATACTAAAAAAAAAAACCCAGACACTCTTACCTAGGTTTTAAATAATTTTTTCTTAGTTTGATCAGAAATAATCTTTCTTTTAAAGAAAGGGTTTTACTTCAGTTACTTCAGTTACTTCAGTTTACCTTCAATTCCTGAAGTACTTTAATGAACTTCTAACCAAATCTAAAAACATTAAGGAGCAAGAATAAACCTCTCTGCACACTGAACAGTTACATCTTCTGCTACAAAGCTGACTTCTTGTCTGGCTTTAAGATCTCTAAGATCCATGTACTGCCTATAAATAATGTGTTCCTGTAATGAAAAGCATATTAATGGAATGGCTACTTTTCCCCTGCTTTAATTACTTATTCAACTAAGTACCTATTGACAGTAGATTCTATGTATTGACCTGGCTCAGAGTAGCAGTGCAGACAGCATCTTCATAAGCAGACAGACACCCAGAGGCTCTCTGAAGGAAATCTGCTTCTCTGCCCTTATGACAGCACCCACAACAGGAAAAAGGGCAGGTATATTGTGGTGTTAGTCTGAAAACACCAGACTATCTGTGAAACGTCTGCCTCCTCTTACAGGGTGCGGCTTAGCAGAGGAGTGTTGCCAAGAGCACTTCTGCTGTCAACAACAGGACCAGTGCAGGGATCTGTTTCAGCCTCCTGGATCCCTGCCCCAGCCAGTGATTTCACAGCTGTTTCAAATGGGCATGTCTGCAGCCCTGCTCAAAGGGCCATTCCCAGCACATTGTTCCTCACCCAGCACACACCAGTGGAAATGATCCCATACCAGTCCTGGGCAGTACATACGTTTCAGTGAACTATTTTTGTGGGCTGACTAGTTTTGAGCCAGAAGACCCATTCCACAGTATCACTGTATGTGTTATTCATCACCAAAGGAAGCAGCAAATAATCCCTAGCTGTGCAAGGGCTGGAGAATGCCTTCTGGCTGCAGTGCAGCCTTATGACAAATTAATGTGACCATATAACCACAGCTTGCAAAGTGAGAACTAATGAGCTTCTTCCCCGTTCTGACCTCTTTATAGGGAAAGGAGAATACAAGTTCATTGCTGTACAATTCCCTTTTCCTGGGATGAAACAGGGGTTCCAGGGACAACATGGGCACTGACAATTAACTCTAAGCACAGAAATACAGGGCAAAACCACTGGCCACAATCACTCAAACAACATTTTGATAACCACTCTCTCTGCAGATACACAATATGGGGGCAATTCATTGCTCTGCCAAGCTAATAGACAGCTCTACCAGTGTAATTTAGCAAACTTCTAGGAAGTCTGTTACTATAAACCTAGAGTCAAAGAACACCTAACTAGTTTCTAGTAGAAATGCTTAATCCTATATGTCACTTCTCACAAGAATTAAATTCTTAATTCTTGTGAAAACCTGGATGTTGAAATAATGTTTTGCCTTATAGGCAAAGGATAGGGAGGATAGGGAGAAGTGAGAGGCAGACAACCCTTCTGACAGTAGCTATCCTTCTCCAAAAAGCCTTTTTTCATGCATTTTTAAGAAATGCAAAAAGCATAAGCCAACTTACTTCTGTAGATCAAGTGCTACAACACAAATGGGAAAATCCAATCTATACTAGTTGAGGAGGACTAAAAGAAATCTATTTTAAAGTCCTGTGCTACTTCTCAAGTGCCATTTTGTCTGTACAATGTCTCCTGCCTTGTTAAGTAATGCTGCAGTACTCTAGAATTTACTTAAGATCAGGATTCAAAAGAATGGATTTTCATGCTGGGCAATGGATCATCTTGGAGCCAGCGGGCAAGGCTGGAAGTTTTTACTTAGGGAGAATAAAGGGGAGCTCAGGTGAACTCCTGGGACAGCTTCATTCAGATCAGGAACATACTACAATCTCCACCTTGTCAAAGAATAAATTTTATATAGATATCTCTTCAAAGAATGTAACTGAACTGAACTTCATGTCTCCTTTTTCACATCAGTTTCGAACCACGTATTCTTCTTGTTTAACTAATGAATTCTCACTGAACCAACCATAGAAAGGTCTAAGTGGAAAAGTTATCATGAAAAATCCTTAAGACCTCTTCTCTTACCATGTAGCCTGGAAAGGACTTGTGGATTAAGCTCACAACTCAGTTTCTAGAAGGTGATTTAGTTGACCTTTTTAAAATACATTATTTCAGTTGACACTGAAAGCTTATTCTAAATTGTCCTAGTTCTTGCTTGTTTGCTATCCCACAATCAGTCATGGAGGGGAAAGCAGAAGAGGTAGGAAAAATTTTCACATAAAGGGAAAGCAGGGTATTGCATCTAACAAATGAAGTTTTATCCTCACGCTGAACAACTTCACACTTAAATTCTTTCCATAACTTTAATATATTCAGTGCTTCATGTCAATTCTACTGCCAATACCCTACAAGAAGGATGGTCATAAGTAAAAGAAGCACCAGGAGGGTACACAGATACTATTCTAGAGGATATAGAGCAGAGTGCTTGCAGATAACACACCACTGACCTCTCAGAACTCAAAATAACCCAAATAGATTTCTTGCTGTTAACTTACTCTTAGTGTAATAACTCTCACAAAGGCAGTCCTGTGGCTGGGCTGCTGTTAAGTGTTAGCTTATTTCACCGTGAAGAACCTTGTGGGTGAAAAACCTGCCTATTGCATGAAAGCTATTATTTAGCTTTTAGGGACCAGGGTCAAGACTTTTTCTGAATTCCTAATTCTGGCTTAATTTAGACTAAGCGGTTGAGATGGGAAATAAGAAGAGTGGCAACACAAAATACACCCCTGTACTCACAACAGCCCGTCTCTCGCGTCAGGCACCAGCTCGAGGGAACGGAGGAGCGCAGCGGGCCCGGCCCAGTCCCCGGCAGCGGAGCCTCCCGCGCCATCCAGCGGCTCTGAGCCCGGCCCGGCTCCCGCTCCGGCCTCGCCCGCCGCCCCCGGGCTCCCTCGGCCCGGACCCGCCGTGCCGGAGGGGCTGTGGCGGGGGCGCGCGGGCCGCCATCCCTGCGCCGCCTGGGGAGCGTCCTCCGGCAGCCGCTCCTGGGGGGATGCGGGGACAGCCAGCCCGCCCCCCGCACGGACAGGGGGTACGGAGCAGCGGGAATGGGGCGCACTACGAGCCGCGGCCGGAGGGCGAGGCGGGGGGCGGTTCCGCCGGGAGGGGACGCGAAGCCCGAGCGGAGGGAGCACGGCGGCGCAGGCCGGCCGCTGCCCGCGGGGCCGCACCGCTCGCCGCGGGGATACGCGCCGTGACCGACCTGTCAGCAGGAGCGTGGTGAGGGCGCTGTGCGGCCGCGGCCCCGCCGCGCAGCACCGCATCGCTCCCCGCTCCTCCGCCTGCTGCTGCCGACACCACCGTCGCCGCATCGTCTATGCCGCCAAGCACCACGGCTTCTGCCGCCGCCTCGCCCCGCGGCGGCCTCAGCATCCTCCCCTTCCCGCCCCGCTCCTCCCCGCCCCGCCCCGGCGGCCGTCTCCAGGCAGCGCGGCCGGGAAATGCCGGGCATGCCGGGAGGAGCTCCTCGCCCGCCATGGCGGGCGGCGCGGGGAGCGGGGCTGCTCGGGGCCGGCCCCGCAGGCAGCGGGCTCCGCGGAACGCGGTTCCCCTCAGGGCGGGGGCAGAGCGCTGTGGCCCCGGCGGAGGCGGGGGCTGCCCCGCCCCGCCCCGCGGTGCAGATGTGGCGGGAGGAAGCCGCGGTGTCCCGGGCGGAGAGGGCAAGGCAGTGGCTGAGCTGCCTCGCCAGCCCAGCCCAGCCCAGCCCAGCCCAGCCCAGCCCAGCCCAGTCCCGTCCCGCGCCCTCCCTTGGAGACCCGGCAGGGGAGGGTGGTGTCCCACACCTCACAGGCTTTCCTGGTGCACGTAAGTGTGCTGTGCTCTTGGAAAACTTCGTGGTGAAAGACCTCGCAACAGCAGCTTTTTGAACACCTTACCCCGTCATACTGGACGGGGTCCAGCAAACAGTCAGAAAGATGATTACGGGTCTCGAGCATCTGTCTTAGGAGAAGAAACTACAGGAGCTGGCCCTCTCCAGTCTTAGAATAATGCCTATAAATATCTCAAAGGCAGGTGCCAAGTGGATGGTGCCAGGCTCTTTTCAGTGGTGCCCAGTGATAGGATGAGGAACAATGGCCATAAATTAAAACATGAGAAGCTTTTCCTCAACACGAGGAAGAACTTTACACTGAGGGCAGCAGAGCACAGGAAAAGGCTGTACAGGGAGGTTATTGGACTCTCCCTCTCTGGAGACGTTCAAAACCCTCTTGGACACATTCCCTTGTCAGCTCTAGCTGACTTTGCCTTGGTGGGGGGTTGGTTGGACTGGACGATTTCAAGTCTCTTCCAATACTAACAATTCTGTGATTCTGTGACACCAGCAGTAGGGCAGGATAGGACACCTTGCAGGCTTGCCTGGCACACACCAATGTGGCATGCTCTTGGAGCACATCATGGCAAAAGCGCTTGCAGTTTTCAGAACAGCTTACCTTATTTTAAGCCTATATCCTTACTCCACACTAAGCTGGTTTGTTTTTCTCCAATGTTCAGCAGCTGTTCCTGCTGTTCCTGTTATGAGTGTCTGGACAGGTTGGTCAGAGTCACAGCTCCAGGTTTACCTGTGTGTGGAGGCTCACATCCAATTTCCTGTGTTTCCAAGTCTGACCATTCATTCCATGCTGTCTCACTTCCACTGTCTGCATTATGCTTTCTGGACTCATTACTGATTTTTGACTGTCATTTAATGTCTGTGGCATAGCCCAAAATCTGTGGCAGTCTTTGCTGAGCTGTGAAAGCTAATCTCCTCGTGGAGGGTGGAAGAATATTGTCAAATGTAGTTCTTGGCAGTGGTGATGTATTTTGAGAGTAGGCGTATGTGTATGTCATACATAACTGCATAAGACACAGTGCTATGTAAATACTGCGTTTTCTTTCTGGGAGCTACTCTCTCTCAGCTTTTTGAATGATTCATATAAGAGTACTCCCTGTACTAGAACTACATATTGCACAATGAAAGCCCCATCTCAAAAAATAGATCAGTTTTTATCTTTATTTTCTCATTCTAGTGGACTGTCATGTTTGCTATTTGAAAATTTGCATAAGTCTTCCATTATCCATGAAAATAACCTTCCTTCATTTTGCATAGAGAATTTTGATTTCTCATGAAATTTCAAAAGCATTTCCACTCTAGCAAGCCAAATATATTTGTAAAAAAGTAATAATAATTGTGTGCTTTTCAGATTCAGAAGATTTATTATATTATAAATATGATCTGTCTTACTCAAATTGTATTGACCTTATTGAACTCTTTATAAGCCAGGGAAAAAAGACAACTGTAAAAGACTTTACCCTATCCAGGTTTAGTCTTGTTACAGCTCTAAATTTCCATTAATCCATCTTATGAAGGGGAACTTCATAAGAGCAAGGGACTCTTCAGTATAAATATTCTGCCTGCTATTAAGATGCAAAATAATCTAGTGTTTTAGTCAGCCAGCTCATTATCCTAGATAAAGGACTTTTTTCTTCTCATTCCACAGAGACTTTCAGAATATATTTAAATTTTAATTTGACTACAACGGTATTTAAGAGCAGAAATCACACTCCTTCCCTTACCCATGCCTAGAAGTACTCTTCTGTTTTGTGCCACTTTATGATTTTGAGTAGGCCTGTTTCCTCTCTGAAATTAATGTGGGTTTTTTTGCTCATTCCCTTATATAAGTATAGAAAGCTATACAGATGCAGCTGTGCCATAAGAATCTCAGATAGCTAGCTCATCCTTTGATGGTAATGTTTAGACTAACAAGTCTATATAATATACTGGTAGCTTTCCAACAATAATTTTTATGCTAGTGAAGTGTCTGATTTTTGTAAATGTGTGTACTGTCATCAGCTTATTAATTACCATTTTCTTTCCAAGTACTGCATGTTGAAATGTTATACACTATAAAACAGTCAACATCAATTTAATGTAGTAGCAGCACCATAATAGTGTTCAGTGCTTTGCCACCTTTGCATAGAAAGAAGGCTCTGTTTGTCTAAAACAAGTTTGTGAGATGTTCTGCCTGAGAAGAAAAGGTTATGTGTCACGGACATGGAAAGAAGTGACACAAAAGCCTGCCTTGTCCTGGCCGCACTTCTGTGTGGGTGCTATCTCTGTTTTGTTAAGTGTATCTTGAGGCTGCCATTCCAAAGCACACATCACTGACCCAGCCCTGCAAGACAGACTGACTCACCTGAGAAACTCAAGCCGATGTTGTGCACTTAAGAATTCTTTCCTGACATTCCTAAAATGAAGTGATATGGACACAACAAATTGTTTAAATCAGCCACCAGTGATTTGATATTGATTAGAAAAACTCCCTCTGTAAGTATTTCTTTCTCCTGAAATTTAACAGACTGCCTATGTTGAAACTAATTGGAAGGCAACAGTGATGAGACATTTTTACAGAAATTGTTCTGTATTCCATATTTACTGAGTTTTCTTTGTCAAGGACAAAAGCTGTCTTCTAGCACTACAATAGCTTTAGCTAAAATTTTTTAATTCCAGAGTATAAAACCCTCATTTTTCAGGGATGCAAAAGTGACAATTACTGTTTCCCTATGTATTCCGCACACTTCAAGAGTTTATTTTGTTGTTCAGACACATTAGGAGGCTGATTTCATGCAGAAGGAATACAATCTAATCTTTCTTTTAGAGCCCAGATTCTTCCAGCTTGATCCTTATAGGTACTGAATGCTTGCAAGTGTCTGGGGTTTCTGGAGATCAGCCCACCTAAACAAAAAAAGAAAGGGCAGCCTTTTTTTTTCCTTCCTTTTTTATTTGACACTCTTGTGAGAAAAATACTTTTATATTGTTGTATACCTTTCAGTAAGTTTAGCAACTAGTATAAATCATTATGTAAAGTCATTATGTAAAGACATATAAAAAGAACAACTGCAATTCTTGTTCCAGTTTGCAAGTCCTGAGGAGTTTATAATACCACCTTTCATTACATTCCAAGGATTCTTATTTCTTTTTGTACTTCTGTCTTTCTAATGTTTACTGGGAGCCTTTTAACATGTTAACGTAGTAATTTGTGACTACAGTACACTATTTGTTTTCATACAATGTTTAACTAAATGTTTTATATGCAGCAGTACTACATGATACCATATACAACAAAAAATTCTTTAAAAATTAGGGGGTTAAGAATTTTGGTATTGTGTCAACTGCACCCAACAGATGCTTATCAAAACAAAGCACATTATTCAAAACTTCCAGAGTTGAACAGAAATAGATTTATGAGCTGTGGATTTAGCCCATGTATTTTATCTTTTACCAAAAATTTAAAGTGTAAAGAGGAGCTCAAAAGATCAAATTAGATAATGTAGTAGTTATCTCTGGAATCTGGCATATATTTTGGAAAATACCATGTCTTCGGAGAAAGAAGGTTATATTTATCCAAATATAGGAGGGATAAACAGGAAATTTTTTTTTTTTTAAAAAAAAAGGACTTGGAAGAAACAAGTACACTGTAAGGTAAAACAGCCCACAAGTGACTTCAGTTTGCTGAAGCAGCACTTGTATAGCCAGCAGCCCTGTGTCACAGTAACTTTGGCCTTATTTTAGAGTTTATAGTTTCACATGTCTGCATCATTCTTGTGGCTTTTAAGACATGCTCTACTGCACCTAAAATACTGGTTCTTATCAACATTATAGAAAGCTTTACACCTTTATATATACAAATAGCCCATATTTATCCCTCTTCAGGGCACTGTCAGGTAGAAATGAATTAAATAATATTAAGGTGTGCTTTTCTTTTATGAAAAGCTTCCATTTCAAACATATATGCTGCTGGGTGCACACTGATGGCTCATACTATAGTAAAAATAAAGAGTATTGACCGTGGTTTCCATCACAATTTTTCTTGTGGTCAAAGCTTTTAGGGAGCATGTTGGTTTAAAGAATTAATACTGCTATCTGGGATTCAAACTGCTGTTCTAGAAAAATACAAAAATAGCTAGATGGTGGTAAGTTTGATTTTTCTTTCCCTGCTCTATTGGGAAAAGCTGCATCCTGTAAAATGGCACAGAGAATAAATACTGTATATACTGTATATATAATGATTTATCATAGGGAGAAAAATAGTATCAGAAGCATCATCTGAATCTCAAAATATCTGTCTGTAGTACTCAGATTAGCAGGCTTAGTCCAGTATAAGTAGGACAAAATTAGTATTTTCCTCATCTTTTCTGTGAGCTCTGTCATTGCTAAACTGCTAGGTTTTAAGTTGACTTAATTTATTGTAAATTCTCAATAGAGAAGATATTTTGATGACTAAATTAGTTAAAAATTCTGAACTAATTATTGTGTCTTCATTGTTCAACAGTTCTTACAAAAATTCCTTGTTTCAGCCTTTTTTGTAATCCTCAGCAAGACAAATCTTCCTCACCTGGGAAAGTAAGAGTGAGCGTCTGTTCAAAAGCATTTTTGAAATACAATTATCAGAGTTAATGGCTGAAAAAGGAGAGCTTCTAAATTCTGCTAAAATGTGTTTTACCAAAGCTATGCACCTTTTGTGGATAATGTAACTAAGATCCTCTGTACTTCAGAGGTCCTCTGTGTGGAAACAGGAGAATATTTATAGTTTGAATTAACTTTTTTTTTGTTTTCTTTTTAACAGAGCATAGACCCTGGAGTGCAGCTGCATGATGATACACTCCCTGGCTACACAGAAATAGCTCAAAAAGAATTATTAGAGAAAATAATGGGCAAGATGAGCACATTGACGAATGCAGAGTGAAATCCTAATCTCTGGCAAAAATGTCCATCCCTTCTCCCTTGACCAAATAATTTATTACAAAATTTACTGGAAAGGGCTGGTGCTATCCTGGAACCAGTATTTGTAGCGAAAGCAACTTACTATCTGTGAAATGTAACTAGACTGAAAGTCGTGGGTTCTCATTAGGGGTTTCTTGTGCATTATCATAGGTGAGGCTGTGTATATCTGTGAACTTAAGTCTTCTGTTATGTGTTATGTGCGATAAATCAGTGGTTTTTAGGAGAAATAGTTTCCTATGTCAAGATGGAATCTATGAATAATCTGGGGAATGGAACACACCTAGCAGGAACTCTTGCAAATGCCAAACCTTGGATGTCAGTATCATGTTCGGCAAGTTACATAACACATAGATCCAACTTCATTAGGAATTCTCAGCCCAAAGAAGTGGAAACATGGGCTAGCATTGAACAAGGTGTAGTTATTTCTATGGGAGTAGTCAACACCCAGAGCTTAAGGCAACATCTTTGAAAAAAACAAGTTAATCATACATCCTAGATGATGAATAAAGGAGGGTGTTGGATTTCTACCTAGAGTAAGCACTTGCCAAGAGTATGGGAGTTGCAGAAACACCTCAAAGGAGCAGAGCAAAAGTTTGTGACAGGTGTGTTACGTGCAGTTTTAAGAAAACAGTTTGATGAAAAATAGAATATTTTCAGCCTGAAGGCATGAAATTTGAAAGTGATGTTAGGAAGAAGGGCCAAGGTTCACAGAGAACAAAGAACAAATTTTCTCTCTGTTCCAGAACAAGCTTTCCTTGGAGGAACAGTGAAATATTTGTATGTTTTCTTTTAAATAAGTATCATGTGCTCTCCAAAGTGTTTGTGAGAGGTATTACCTTATATGGAGAAATTCAGGCTGAAAGTGGCTCTTTGAGGGTAGCAGTTAAGAGAGACTAAAAAAATAAAGAGCATGCCACAGAGTACAATAATCAGATTTACAACCAGGAGAGCATGGAGGCTGGAAGGGTGGAATGCAGCTGTAGTTTCAGGATTGTTGAATGTGGTTCTGTCTAAACTGGGATCTGAAGGCGTGCCTTATCTAAACACATCAGAACTACTCTTGAGTAGTGTGGAGTTCACACAGAGGATCTTAGCCTAGTTTTGTGTCTTGTATAAATGTGGTTTTGTGAGATGTGTATTGACTGAGAGCATCAAATATTAACACTTTTTCCCCCAGATAGTAAGTACCAAAGGAGATAGGTGTTTTCATTTTTCAGAAAAAATGTCACATGTAAACAAGGTTGTGCTCAGGTGGCTGTTGTTTAACTGCCATGTCTTCACACATGGAGTGTTTACATCTTTTGGCAAGCAAGACATGTTTTGTTTAGGAAAAGCTAATCCTATGTTGTGGTGTTGTTTGGCTTTCAAATTGACTAAATAGCAGTTGCCAGATGTCTCAGTTTATTAAATATTACAGATCCTGAGGGGAAAAATGTAACACAGAGTTACTGAATTGCAGTGTTTCACCTGGAGAGGTGGAGGACCAGCCAGCTAAAGACAGGTGATCAGAGAAACTAGAAATTAATCTGGGAAGGAACAGCCTAGACAGGGTCTTATCCTTTGCAGCTCTCATTGACTTTGGAAGGAATCGAGAATTTGGCACCCTGGAAAATTAGATAATTTTAAATTTGGGTGCCCAAGGAGTTAATGCATTAGCCTTTTTCTGAGAATTCTTGTTTCAAAATTTTCACTTACCAGTCTTGGACAGGTTTTTAGTTTTCTCTGGGTAAGGTTTCTCTATCTGATGGTAGTAAATCATGTGAATGTTAAAATACCTAAGGTAGATGAAGAGTATAGTTATTGCAGCAGACTGTAAATAGTGCTTTTATCTTATGAATTGATGTGGGCAGTACTACTGTGAACTGGGAATGCTGTTGAATGTAGGCCTATAATCATAGGGAGGTGGAGAAGGAAGGGATAATGTGGAAGTCAGAAGTCCTGTGAGCCTCACCTTTAGAAGGGGTTTGTACAGGACGGAAAGTTTGGCAAAGCTTTCCTTAACTGTCAGATTTCTGGGTCTAGTCCTTTCCACACATACTGCTGGCACATTCTGCTCCAGATCTGTAGGATTCAAAATTCTTCTTTTTAGCTTTTTCTGCAGTAGGAGAGGGAAGGTGATTTCTGACTCTCCTAAGTTTGCTCTTCTGTATGTCTTGTGGAAATAAACTACAGCTTTCTGGAAGCCCACTGTTTTTGCCTTCATGCAAAGTCTTTGGATTATGTGAACCTGTATTTTTATACACCATTTTTCTGGATTTTTTAATGCAAAAAGCTGAGTATTGTAAAATCTTACAAACACATCAGGTTAATAAATCTGACCACAAACATCATTAGTACCTGACAGTTCTGGTTTCACAAATCTTTCTAAAAACAAGCCCCTTAATGTTTCTTCAGTGTTTTGTAAGAATTTTTTTAAGCATTCACATATTATCTCTCAATAAATCCTAGCTGTCTTTTGATTTGAAGTAGTTGGAAAGAGATTGATTTTAACTGAAGCATTATTACAGATTTTTAAGTCAAATTGTGGTCGTGATCTGTCATTTCCGTAGTTTTTGCATCGTTGGGAAATCTGCATTTTAAATGTAATTGAGTTTCTTTGCTCTGACGTGTTTTTATGCAAAGTTAAAGTTTTTATCTGTACCATTTTCTCCTGCAAAGCAAATTCTATGCCAAATGCAGATCATGGATATAAAATTCCTTGATTTAATATTGTAGATTGTATCTGCGGATATTCTGAAAGTTTTCATGTTTTAACCAGAGTCAGACCTCCATTTCCCCCAGCATCTCTGAATTATTTGAAGATTTCTTTTAAGTCATTGTTTAGCATGTGTGTATATTCCTATTTCCTATTTCCTTTCCTTCCTATAAGATGAAAATCATACTTTGAAAGTTAAAATTTTAATCTTTAAATCTCAGTTGCTTTTCTTCAAATGTTTAAAATACAACCTTAATCTATGCATACAATTTTACTACAGACAATTTTACAGGTTTAAAACAATTTTCCAAATTTAGTTACTGGTTCTTTGTCAATCTCTTGCTGGGAGGAGTGAGTTGAATGCCCAGAATGATGGCAGGAGGGATTAGTGCCCAGGTTTTGGGGTTAGCTTGACTGGTTTGTAATTTTTGTCTTCTCTATGATATATTCCCTTTCTGCACCTTCTTGTGAATACATGTGGTCACTCTGGTTAGTTAGACCTAAAAGGGGGAACTAAGTCAAGAAAAGTCTTAGGCACCTTGTATATGCGGAAAAAAAAGTGTTTATTTACCTTAGTGAAGGTGACAATTCTGTTTATCTTTAGGATAAAAGATTTTAACCAGCAGACCTTGCTAATAACTGTGCTAATGAAATAATGCCCTGTACACAACCAGTGGAATATTCTGGAGCTCAAGGAAACTAGGGATTGCAAAATAGTTTCCTTCAGCTGTGTTTTAGAAGTTAGTAAATGGAATTCTAAAAGTAAGTGTATGGAGGGTAGATACTCTGAAGCAGATCTGTCAGTTCTGCAAAGCCGAGGATTTTGCTACCTATGGTAGCAACCACATGTGTTAAAAACTACAGAGAAGCGATCCCAAAGAGTATATGAAGGTGGAGCAGAGAGGCATTCAGTCATTTGACTTGTAGGAAGTTGAACTACACAGTAAGGGTCCAGACAGAGAGTAGGACAGAAGTATTTGCACTCAAGTTACAAAAAAGACTTTGTACATGGAAGATATTTTTTTTGCCATGGGACAGGGGAGCAGTCTTGCTCTCCTTGTTTTCTAAAGTTCTTGCATCCTTGCCAGCCTTCTCAAACACGGGCATTTTAGGGCAGTGTCATATACATAAGATTTTTGGTGGTTGGTTTGTTTTGGTTCGTTGGGGTTTTCTTCAGTACAGCACAAACAGCTGAATTTGAAGCTAGGAGCTTAGTTAAAATACAAGATAAATGTATATTTTATTAGGAATTCACAATTTTATAAAGGTTAAACCGCTCCATATTATCTATCTGGAAAACAAATTTGAGTATTTTCCCTGAAAAAGTAACATTCAATTTTCAGCATGTGCCATCCCTTGAATTGTAAATTGGTTCCCACCAGACAAGTTAACGATACAAGTCCTTTAGTTTAATTAGAGGTTTGTTGATTGGCTTTTATTTGAGGGAGAGAGAGTGAGGGTAGTTAGTATTTTTGGCAGCAAGGGAAAGGCAGGGAGTTATTTTGCTTTTACAAGGAAGAGATGTCCTATATTATATGAACTAAAGACCTGTGTGTTCTCAGCAGTGTCAGAACAAAGACAAAATCTCTGCATGAGAGAACTTACTGTGGAGGAGGATCTTTATGTAGCAGATCAGATGCATTAAGCTAGAAATTACAGTATTTAATTCCCCATGAAGTTCTAATGTGAGCCTGTCGCACAGGCACTGTAGAAAGCTGTGTGCAGAATTCTTGTTTGACTCAGGAATACTCAAACCCAACTTTCCTTGGGGGAAAAAAATGCCAAAGGATGTATGTAGAATAATGATTTGTATGGTAGTGATATATTCTGCAAGGAGACAATGGAAATTCGTTGCAGGGGTGAAATGTGAATTTGCATGAATGGAGTCAGTTTGGAAGTGCCAATCGAATTTTTATATTCAATTGAAACAATTAAATATGAGATTTAAAGAAAAATATGAAAAATCAGAAAGAACAGGATAAGCACAACTGGAAATATTTCCTTGCTAGGATGGAGGAAACTAGTAAGGTAATTCATGGTTTGTAAGAGGGGATGCTTTTGTGAAAAGGTTTGTAGCAGATGTAGGAGTACCAAGTAGGAATTAGAAAAGGCAACAGAGGAGGTAGCAGTAGGTTAGGAACTTCAGAAGATAGGCAGTCAGAACTCAGGCAAAGATTTCCTCCACAGGAAGTGAGAGAAATAACTTGCTTGTCTTTCAAGGACATATTATAAAGGGGAAATCAACAGGGCTTGGCAAAATATTCAGAAAGGTGGGAGAGAAGAATGACTACAAAATGATAGATGTGTTGTTCTGACAAACAGGGGGATGCTGGAGCTGTGAAAGCACAGAAAAGTGGGTTTGAATGGGGCAGCTGCTGTGAGATTATAAACACAGTCAGGTATTAAGTATAGTTGAACAGAGCTGAATATTCCCATTTAAATTTCCAGACTGAAAGTTTTCAGACTGAAGATCCTGATATTTATGTAGGTGTGACAGCAAATTATGGCTTTTAATTGGCATTTCTGTACTTTTCCAGTTTATGCTTTTGAAACAGGTACAAATAACCTTTGACAATCATGTAAAAAGGTTGGCTTGTACAGAACAATTACATATTTTTTCGTGCATGCAGGAAGTATAGCAGATATGCTGAAGTGTGACAAGACAGGCCCTGGCTTGCAATAAGAGTTTACATGATCAAATTACTGTTTGACTGACTTCAAGTGTTGGTAGTGCAACTGTCACAGTATAGCTGAGCTTTGTCTTAAAGCTTTAAATATTGGGACAAGAACATTCATGGAACATAGCAGATTCTCTCTCCATAAGATCTCACTGATTCACAGACTGACTCCTGTAATTGCTAAAGAAATAAAACCAAGAAAGTTATGTTTGGTTTTACTTCAACTGCCTACTTTGAGTTCAATTAGCCATTATTCATGATAATATTTAGTATTATAGAGAGCACAAGTCCTACGAGGAGCAGCTCAGGGAGCTGGGGGTGTTTAGCCTGGAGAAGGCCCGGGGGGATTTATTGCTCCCTACAATATTTCCCGGGGGAAATGTATTGCTCCTACCTGGAAGGAGCTTCAGCCAGCTGAGGGATGACCTCCTCTCCCGAGTATCAAGGGATAGGACAAGAGGAAATGGCCTCAGGTTGTATCAGGGGCGGTCTAGATTGAATATTGGGGAAAATTTCTTCACTGAAAGAGTTGCCACATGTTGGAACAGGCTGCCCAGGCAAGTGTCTGAGTCACCATCCCTGGGGGTATTTAAAAGATGTGTAAATGTGGTGCTTGAGGACATAATTTAGTGCTGGATGTGGCAGTGCTGGGTTAAGGGTTAGACTTGATGAAGTTAAAGGTCTCTCTCTTCAAGCCTAAACAATTCTATGATCCTACAATTTTTGCCAGAGATGAAAGATTTTACGTCACGACCTCCTTTTAAAAGTCTGTAACTTGAACTCTGTCTTAAACATTTTAGCAAAGCTTTGGCTTTATGAGTTCATATCAAGAAAAGCAACATAAATTCATAAATTATATTCAAAATTAGTTTCTGTAGAATAATTCTGAGAAGTGTGCTGTCAGATAAGCTTTCCTGTGATTTTAGAATGCCATTAAATCTTGAATTGATATCTAGGTTCAAAAGCCTGCTTGATCTGTTTTTTTTTCCTCCCTTCTACATTTTTTATGAGAAATTAGACTCTCTTGTAACTACTTAAAGGTAAAGATAACTAAGACTATTTAGCGAGTAAAGTCATGCTTAGATATGTGTGAAAGCTGCTGAAACCAAACCTAAATCCTGTTTGCCTCTTTTCATCTCCTACACCCTTCCAAAACTGATAAGATCTAATGCTTGCCAATCCTGTAGTTGCATTATTATAAAGTTACAAAGCACAGAAAGGTCCAAAATTAATTATATCTCCTTTGAGTAGCCCCGTAGATGACTGCTATATATGCACAAAGTAGTTTTTGCACTGTTCCTTCTGAAATTCAAATGCAACTTAAAATATTTCCAGCCCATGACCAAGATTTTGCACATTATTAAATGAGTGAGTTCTTCTTGGCAATCATCACAAATACGTCTTTTTTCTAAAAGAATAGTAAACACTTGTTCTATCTCTGCATGACTGAATTTCACAACAAAGGAAAAAAGTTCTCTCTCTCAATCTCTTTTACTCAAAATTGGCTTCAGATTGTGTAGGACACTGTGCAGCCTCGGTCAGCTTGTTGGGGAATAAAACTCATTTTTCTCACTGGCATTTTGTAACTTAAGTTATATTGCAAAGGCAGGAATTAATTGCTTGGCTGTTTAAGTTGTTCATCAAAGACAGCTGGAGTTCAGCATTTTCTGTATACAACAGTCATCCATTGTTACTTCTAACAAGTCTTTTCCTCACCCAAACACAAGTGTCAGAATACTGAATGCCATTTACAGGAGCACTTAATTACCAGAACCGTTGCAGTTACTCTAGCACTACTTTCAGAGTCCTCAACACAATTTTAGGTTATTGGTGCTACTTCAATTTTATCTAAGTTGCAAAGTATTGAACTATATTTTAGAAATGCCTAATCCAGTTTTTAAGCAAGTTTAACTGAAACTAGAACAACTCAGTTGAGTGGATTTTGTGTTTCATAGCAGCTTTACAGACTGTGATGAGAAAAACAGTTGTTTTCTCAAAAAGCAGTGTCAGTGCCCAAAGAAGTAGATGCACACTGGAATCTCCTCTCAGCTTCTGTGAAGAAAGATAGCACAGAGAAAAGCATAATACTGTAACTAAATCATATGAATTATGTGTTATAAGAGATCTTGTATTACTCTCAGACGTTTTGGGGGAAAAACAAATGATGAGATTTTGTTCAAGCCATCTAAGTCAACATTTTCAAAGCTAGGTTTTTACTGATGAGTGTGTAGATTTATGTCTAGTCAAAAGGATGCCTTTTTGCGTAAACTCAGCTGGCTGAATTTTATGTCTCTATGCTCACTTTCTAATAAATAAAGAGAGAGGATCACACCAGGCTGAGACAAGTCTCCTGAGGTGAGATGAATGCTTTTCTGATGGTGCTTATCTGTCTTTCCATGAGGTCTCTGACAGTTAAATGGCTAAACCTAAGTGAAATTAATGCCTTCCACAATGAAAACCTTCTTGAACAAGTGTCTAAAAAAGAAAGTGATAGATAATGTACTCTCTTAAATTTACATCAACAGATCAGTTTTTTACTGCTTGCTTTTACGATAGTGTCTGGGAACACTAGGTATGCATAAGGTGCTTGAGGCTCTATAGTCACAGAACAAAAAGCCAGTCCTAACTCTCAGAGTTTACACACTAAATATAAAACAACATGAATAAGAACGCAGAAAACAGGAGCAGTAAAAAGGGTAGTGAGAGTGCCTGAGTCAGTAGTAGTCACGACCCAGTAACAGTTTCACAGACTTTCTAACAAGAGCTTTACCATGTGACTTGGAGGCTGATAGGATTGTAACTGGGGATGTTTCAGAGGAGAGCTCTTGAGGGAAAAGGATCATGGAGACATATTTATGGGAAGTAAATACATGGTCATTGATGGGAAGTTTAGACCCAAGTTTAGAGCAGGGTTCCAGCATTTGGCCACCCTCATGGTCAGAAAGTGTTTTCTTATGTGCAACTAGAATTTCTTACATTTTAATTTGTGTCAATTGCTTTTATCCTGTTACTGGGAACTACTGAAGAGAGCCTGGCCCCATCTTTACATACTCCCATCCAATATACATACACACTGACAAGATGCCCTGGAGCTTTCTGTTCTCCAAGAACAGCCCCAGCTCTCCCAGCCTCTTACGTGACAGTTGTTGCAGTCACTCGGTCACCTTCATGGCACTTCACTGGAATTGTTCCAGTTTCATGTTTATGTCACACTGATGCCAGACCTTGCGTCAGTACTCCAGGAGTGTTTTACCAGTGCTGAGTGGAGGGTGGGGAACCTGTCAACCTGCTGGCAACATTTTTCTTAATATAGCCCTGAAGGATGCTGGCAATCTTTGCCAATACCCTACAAAGTTTGGCTTGACAGAAGTCAGAGAGTTGAAGTGAGAACTATAGTGAACTTCTGATGGTATGGTCCCCATGTCATTCATAATCCAGTTTTCTCAGTCACCAGCTGTACCAGGCATATCCACCATGAGGTGTTGGTAAGAAATGTTGCTTTATACAGACGCCATTTCCATCACTAGAGTGGTGTGTATGACTTTTGTATTGTATCTTTAAATGAAAATTTCATTAGGAACAATTCCTGTTGAAGCTGAGGATACAAACTGAATTTCATGATTCTGGAAAACAGCCTAATCTGCTGACATTTTCTGGATCCTGAGCTGGAAAGGAGGCATCTTGGCCAGGAAAGGAATACAGGCTGCCTCTTATCCATCTCCTGCATGCTGGATAGAGAGCAAAGATGGCATCTTCAGGGGAAACAACACAAACTGCATGATATGGGGAGGCTGGAGTGCAGAGTGGGACATGGAAGGGAAGGAGTAAGTAACTCCCTACCAGAAAGGAGATGGGAAAGCTCCTGTGTAAACCCTGGGCCAGCTCTCATCCAGGATGAGGAGGAAGACACTTCAAAGGAGCATAGGGACAAGGCAGGGAAACTGGGTGGAGATTAAACTAGAAAGACTTTTCATATGTCCCCTTCAAATGTAGATTTGGTGTCATTTCCACAGAAGATGGAGGTGGATTTGGAGTCCTTCACACAGACCTGTGTAGAACCATTATTAAACTTACTTAGGTGATGTGAGAACTGATGACAAGCATGGAAATTTCTTCTGGAGTTGCATGCTACTAGTGATTAAAATACTTTGAGGTAAAGACTTTTTAGCAGTATACACAATTTGTTTGACCCAAAATTTTGTTCAATAAGCTCCTGCGGTTTCCTGACCTCATGAAATGGCACTGCATGGGAGCTACACAATTCACATGCAATTCCAAAAGATGGCAACCTTAGGCTTCCAAACTGGGCCTCTCCTAAACAGCTCTACAGCTCCTAACAGTTCACAGTGGTGAATGTTTGAAAATTTTGTGTTGTCCCAGACTGAGCTTATTTTTATCCATCTATTCTATTTTTCATATATTTCTGCATGTAAGACAGAATATATGTGATTCAGTTGAAAACCAGGCAACTTCTCAAATGAATTTCTGTGCCTGAAGGAAGGGGAGGTTAGGAAACCTTAGATCTACAATCTCTGTTTCAGACTGTGACTTCGATTATATACAGGAGTGAGGCTCTGCTATCAATCTGTGCTGAAGCTCCTGTGGCACAATGATAAAGCAGAGATGGATTGGGAAAAAAATGAGAAAGGGACCATTTAATTTGATGGAATTTAGTACTGGATCTTGTTTTTCAAAATTATTAAGGTTTTATTCACACAGTCCACTAGTGTTGCCCATGTCAGTGTACTTTTGATGGCAATCATTACCATTGTGAAACTCAGCATAACTCTGGATAGATACATTTTTAGAGACAAGATAAGGTAAATACCCTTCATACTACATTCATTCTCATCCCTTAAGATTCATATTTTATCTTGGTTGGTACTTATTTTCTGACTTGATCTTTGTGTCCACTTTCTGCCTATTTTGTGGTTTTTTGTTCACCATGAATCTTACTTGTGAATAGTTAATGACAGAAACTTCACAGACAAACTCATCAAGAAATGCAATTATTTTAGAAATTTGTATTAAATCGTGTAGTTACAACTGAAGCTGCATTGACAAAACAAAAAAATTCTGATGCTGAAATCTAAATTCTGTGGTTTTATGACAAATGCTGCTTTTGCATTACAGGATCATTGCTGGATGGAAAATCAAACATCTTGCTTATTTTCCAAAAGTCATGTTTGGAAACCACCAGCTTGGAAAAAATCTATCTTGGTTTGGCTGAAAGCCAGATTTTGAAATGTCAGCTTTCATGAAGCAGAAATGTCTTTCTTCAAGCAGCCCTAACAGCAATAGGGTCAAAATTTGAGCCCCACTCCATTTTATGCAAAGCTTTTCACTTCTGCAGTCCTTCATCTCTCCCCAGTCCAGGGATAAAAAATACTATCATTTTTTGGTTGTGCCAGTTCCTTATGATTTGCCCTTCCTCACTTATACTGGGCTGCTGTGAAGGAATAATACTGGCCTAAGCTATTACTGTCATTCCTTCACATATGTAGCAGAACTGGGAGAGAATTTTGAGGGCAGTTTTGCTGCTTTTGTGCAGAAAGCTTGTGATTTTAGCATTGCCTGCAGGAGTATTTTCCTCCCACAATGTTGCTTGATCATTCTATTTTAACCAACACAATACTCCAATAGTTTTGTATGACATTCATATTACTCTTCTTGGTTATGTTTATTGATTGCATAGGTAAGATTTCAAACAGGATCTTATTGCTACATGGTTTATCCTATGCTACAACTCTCATTACTGAATGCCTGAGCTCCTCAATGTTCAGTACATTTATCCTTGCCAACCCAGTGGAATATAAAGCGTATTTTTAATCTATTTTTAACAAAGGGAAAACAGTGGTTTGTATAGGCTAGAATTGCATCTAGCCTTCAGAGGGAAGAAATAGCAGGGTCCTGTGTATAATTTCCAGGTGTTTGGCACCCTAATTACCTCTGTTAAACAATTGGGATGATGGATGCGTATGGGGAAGAGTGATCAGAAAGCATTGGCATTTTCAGCAGGAATCCGCTCTGAGCCAATTAGCAAGAACAGGGATGTTTCAAGACCTCTGCCTCCTTCTGCAGCTTTGGCATTTAGCTCTCTGTGGGCTGGAGGCACCTCCTTCCTTTGGCACACTGCCTCTGCTTCCAGTGCATGCTCTGAGCTTTGGTACATGTTCTTATCTTTCTATGTCTTTTATTTAAAAGAGAAAAAACAAACCAACACACAAACCCCCACCAAACCCTTGGTGGTTCCCTCTTGCTCACATCCCTTATATGTGAATCAGCAGCATAAGCATTGACTGAGAAGGCTTACTGCTCACTTGGGCATGTTGAAGCTGCATCTCCCAGATCCTGGGGGAATGCCCAAGTTAGAAGGCTGCCTGGGAGGCTGGAGCTAGGGAGGGAGCTGTGCTGCAAGGCTGTGTGAGTAAGCCAAGAGTCCTGGGGCCTGGAGGAGGATGACTCGTGACTTGGCAGGGAGGGGAGCAGAGTCCTGCCCTCCTTCCACACTGGTTTGTGCATTTTAAACACAACTCCAAAACCAGTCAGAGGGGTCCAATCTGTATTTTTGTTATTCAGGTGACAGCCCAAACTACTCAGTGGTAAACGTGTACTCTTTCATGTCTTCTGCTCCCCTCCTTCTCTGCTGTCTCTATCCTCCATTTAAGCATGTTTTTAGGCAGCAGAAAGAGAGGGGGTGAGAGGAACCTCCTCATGCTGAAGAGGCCTTTAACCCAGGTGTCTCATGGCAGAAAGTATTCTAACCAGCAGGATACTGTATGAAAATAAACACTTGCAACAATTTTGTCCTCTCTGGCTGTGTTTTAAAAGGAAATGTTTACCTGTTTATTTTGTGAAGTACTGTGAACTCCAGCCATAGGCTGGGTGTGTTTTGAGTACGGGTATTAGCTCCTTAGGGGCCTGACTTTTGGGTCTTCAGTTAGAAGAGACAAGTGACACAACTGCCAAAATGTTTAATTTTTTGCTTGTGCAGAAAGTTTTTTTTAGAAAACTTCCAGGTTTAGATGAGATGCGCCCTTTGGAGTAGGCACTTGTAGATGCCTGGTTTATGGTTTTGGAATTGCTATAAAATTATATAGGTGTTTAAATTTTCTGTTGAAGGTAGTCTTAACTTGAGTAGGGCCCCGTGTTAGTGTTCTTTCCTTCTTCCTCTCTTTGCCTATTCTATTTCCAAATATTAAAAAAAAGATATAATTACTAATCATAATTTCTGTAATACTTTACCTGTTCATCATGTCTCTGTAATAGTGCTCATCATTACAACTACTTCCTTCTAACATCCATCTTTTTTTTTAAATCTGTATAACTTCTTTCTACAGAACATAATGAGATTCAATTATAAGCATAGGGATTTTTAGGAAATATTGTCAATTTTGAATCTACTGCTTTTCATTCATCAAGGACCAGAATTTAAAACAGTGCTCATACATCTTATAAAATTTTGTGTTTAAGTCAACCCTTTTTTCCTCCCATTTTTTTTACTGTAACCTCTTAACTCTGTATTTTTCTGTTGAAGATGCAGGGCCAGTTTACTTCTTGCTCCATCAAATTAATTTATAGTACAAGTACAGTGAAACAGTCCACTGTTTCAAGGGAGATGGTAGATATACCTCTCACAACAGAAATTTATCCATAAATTTAGATACAACTTCTCACAGAAAACATTGTTGGACTAATTTCAGCCTAACGGCATACTCTTTATTTTATGTGGATCACATTAGTCTCTGTTCAGATAAAATATATTTCTTTATTCCAGTACATTTTTTCCCTAAGAAACCTCATGAACTAAAAATCAACGTGGAAAATACTCATTAATACTTTATTATTTGGCAAAAGTGGTTCTAGCAGATGATTTGCTATCTAAAGTCTGGACAAAATTTGAAAATTTCTTAATATTTTCCCCTGCAGAAACCTAATTCTCTCCATAATTATTGTCATTTCTGCTGCACACAAAGCCCCTCTCAAACTTCACTGGGGATAGTTTCCATGGGAACCAGAGAGTGAGAACTGATGAGTCTTGAAACAGTCAAATAATAATCTTTCTTTTTTACCAGTGGGCAAAGATTCACTTCTTCACTGTTTAATGGAAGGCACTAGGGCTTATGTTTTGAGCAAGGGAGGAAACTTAGACCTCCAAAAGTAGACCAAGTCTACTTTGTATACCTGAAGGGTTCATTCTTGCTGTAATTAAAAGAGAAAACCACTATGTTCTCCTTGCAGGTTTCTATTCCTTGTGTTCTGCTTGTAGACTCCTGAATGCTAGAAAGGGAAACTCTCTGTTAAATCTAAACATTCATAGTCCAGGGAAGGTGAGGAGGGAGAAGTGGCCATAAGAAGGTGAGTTAATTATAGGGTTGTGGCAGAGATACAGTCACATCATGAATGCAAAATTTTAGAGCCTATCAAGTGATCCTGCAGAAAGCATCCCTGGGGAAGGCTTTCCAGGCACTGGCATTGACCTGGCTGCAGAACACAACTGTGCTGGTTTTTGCACAGTGTTGGGTGCCCTCTTACCATGCCTGAGTATTAGCTACAATGGGTGTTTATTGCAATTTCATGGGAGGGAGAAGAATCCCTCAAGAGTGATGTTAGGTAATGAATAAAGACACTCTGAAGTCTAATGAGGTGCTCTGCTAAACTGGCCATTATTTGGTTGCCATAGTCATAGTCACTGGGATTATTTTCCTGAAATATTGAGAAGGGAACACTGAATTTCATTCCTGTGAGAAAAAAATATGGAACAGATAGAGAAACGTCTGCCCATTTTTAGATCTGTGATATTATTGTGATAGATGACCTCCAAAAGGAGAAGAAAGCAGGCTCCACAAATCTTGCAGCCAAGTTGCAGTTCTCTAAAATTGCTGATGCACAGAAAAGACCAGAAGTGTTTCCTTACAGAGAATTAAATTTGGCCAATAAACTGAGTTTTAATATAGCACAATTTAAACTTGAATTATAGGAGGGTAAATGTCAAGGTATGTGTTTTAAAAACTTATTTTATCTTAATCTAGTTTTTATATTCTTTAACATCATTTGCTTTTCCAGTGGTTTTGGGTTTGAGTATTTAATATATGCCATTGTGTAATTACTTCACAAACATGAAGAGAGCAAAAGGAAAAGTTGACATATATTATTATTATAGTGCTTGGAATTTTTTTCTCTCTTGCAATTAGTTGAAATAATAGAAACTGAGGGAGAATATTGTTATTTTTGTATTGTGTAATATATCAGATACAGAAGTGATTAATGATTTAATCCAGCGATTAAATTAAGAAATCCCATTTCTCTCTCTTAAGAGCAATTACTGTGTTGTAAACACTGATGGCAGTTACTGTATTGAAAAATGAGGACTTAAATTCTGAAATATTTTTCTTAGCTCATGCATGAAGCTAAGATAAAACAAGATGCTTGCATTAAAAGAAAAAAAAAAAAAAGAGCATGAAAATTATTTTTCTACATTAAAGATGTATTTTGCTGGACTTCTGAGATAAAAACCCAGCTGTATTACTCATAATATTGAAGAATACAGGAGGAGGATAGGGTAGCAGATGAAGCACAGTTATGCTCTGTCTTTGGGTTACTTTATTTTGGCCCCCTTAGCCATGCACAAAGAGAACACTGCAAGCAAGAGCTGTGCAGTTTAGATGTGCAAAGTAGTGCTCAATTTGTCCTTGAATTCTAATATCAGATTTCCTTCTGTGTGTTTTATAATGTCTTCATGTTATATTACTGTGCTATACAGCTCTGGTGATCAAAGGTAAACACAAATAAAGACTATTTCATGTTTTTAATGCCTAGAAGAGTTTATTCACTTCTTACTGCTTGTGTTTACCCAGTTCTTTGCCTGCCTCAACTTCAAGGAGAGAAGATCACAAAAATTCTTCATTCCTGTGACCAGGTGACCTAACTGAAGTTATGCTGGGAAAGGGGCTGATCCTTATCTTTCCTGCAGCCTGTAAAACAGGTGTGTTGTGGATGAGGTGTGTAACAGGCCACCAAATGCTAGTATTGGTAGGCTGCTTAACACAGTTCCCTCCTGTTTTCTGAGCTGGATCCCCAACTGCTGACCACAGACAGTAGACAAGATGATTATTAGAGGAGAAACTGAAGACCTTTACTGCTGATGAATCATAAATTTCAATCACTTCTTCTGGAGAAAAAAGCATCAGGGCTGCTGCTTATTCTGAAGGTCTGGGTGGTGTGGTGAGGAAGAATGTGATGATATTCATATGGAGTAGCAGAAATGGTGGTGGTTCACAAACATCTGATAGGAGACAGTGGAACAAAGGACAGGGCTGACACAAATGCCATTTCATCACAGCATGCCCCAATCCAACAGCACCGTTTCCTGGGAGATGGAACAACACCGTGTGCCTATTAATCATGAGAGAAGCTTTCTGCTATTCTCACAAGTCCTCCAAAACCTGTCTAACTCGAGTGGGCGAGGATCAGCCCATCCATGACAAACTACTGCAGCTTTATCCTACATACTGCATATTATCAAAAATGTTATGTCTGCTCTGAACGAAATGTCCAAGTGTGATAAATGAGGGCATTGTTCCAAGAAAGTGGGCTTGTCTTCATGAGAAAATTTGTCTTAAAATCAGACTTTAAATTAATGCATTGTAATCAGCTTAATCTATGGTCCTGCATGAGACCCTCATTTTTTTTGTAAGTATTGCTGTCACACTCACAAAAATTAATGTTTTGTGCAGATTGGTGTGCTGCTAACTAAATTGCTTTGAAATCTCATCAAATTTACTGTGACTTTCTCCTGTAGTTATGGTTATATGCTGTGGTCTTCTTTATATTGAAGCCATTTGGTTCCCTTTGTTATTTTAAAAATGTAGGTGCTTTAGGAAAGCTTTCAGTGAAGGAACAGGCATCTTCTCCCCTCCCAGGAGAGCCTGTATTTCTAGAGGTCAGAGAAGGGCTTGTGTAGTCCTGACTGTGGAATGTACAGCCATACTCTCCTCAAATTGCATAAGGTAAGCCTCTCTGCTGGAATTAGTACTTAAGTTTGATATGGTACAAGCCAGACTTCATCATATAGCTCTTCTCATTGTTGAGAATCTTGGTAGAACAATGCTAATGGATAATTCACTCTTTTGTAAAGTGTAGAATTCCAGCAGAAGGCAAAACTATCAGATCTACATTTTTTTTCTTACACATCCAAGGATGTGTAAGGTGTTTTCTCTGGAAGCTTTTCATTGAAGGAATACAAGCATCAAATACTTTAGAATCACTAAAAATCTATCCACTGTGTGCTCATTCTCTGATATTATGCTTGATCATCAGTGATCTATGTTTTATTGTGTTTTATTATTTGAACTACATTATAAGATGAAAAGCTTGAAGGCACTTTTAAAATGTAGCTTAGAAAAGGTACTGTTCAGAATGTCACAGGAGTCATTCAAAAGAAGCTTGTTACTGTGAATTCATGTCTAACATCAATATGCTGGGGTAAGTTTTTATCTGCAAGGATAACAGTAGTAACTTTAAATTTAAAAAAGAAAAAAAAAATCTGATTCCCAGGGAAGGGCAGAAGCATGAAAACAGAATTATTTTAATGACCCAGTGAGAAAATTCAGACAGGAGAGTCTTTGTTACCTGTTAATGCAGCCTTGTGTAAACCAAAAATATTGTAATTGTTTATTTAAAAGATGCAATGTATGTTTTATGTTGTCTCTTCCAACATGTATGTATGTCGAATGTATTTTACTTTACAGAAACCTTTGAGGCAATTATTTCGTCATTTGGCAAGAAGTAACTTAAACCACTAAGTAGTCCTCCAAACAAGATGTCTCTTTTTCTACAAGTTGTTACATTTATGAAAAGTAAACCTACAAGTGTAAGTAAGTAAGGTTAAGTAAGAGACAAAAAAAAAGTGTGCTAAGTGTCAAAATAGCTTCACTTCTATTTTTGAAATGGTGGGGAACAGGTCAAGAACTACAATCTGTTTATCATTATTTCCAGCTACTGCTTGAATTCCTACATTCCTTTTTAATTTCTTAGGCAGGTATTACAATGTGTATGACATAGCCTAGGATTATTTGTACTATTATAAGCATCATACTGTTTGTGTTTGAAATAATATCAGGTATTCCCTTTACCATACCACTTCTTCAGTTAAACTTACTGAGGTCAGTTTTTTTAGACAAAAGAAAGGGCTGCTAGATCAGAAGATCCTAGAGCAACTGGCAAGGAATTTGTTCAGGACCAAGTAAAAGCAGCACCCAAGAAACAGCTATAATTCAGTATGTTGGAAGCATAACCTTCCCCAGGACTGATCTGTTCCTGATTTCACTGAAATTAAAGGCTGTCTTCTGCTCAGTTTTTCTAGCAGAGGAGTTAGGCTGACAAGAACTCAGTAGATGCCCTGGTGATACACGAGTTAGGCTGCTGCAGTGTGACTCAAGCAATTCTGACTTAGGCTAAAAGAGGATCTACTCTAATAAGCAGGGTTATGTTTTTGTCCTTGGTAACATGACTGTGACTTACACAGCAATCTAACAGGGATTTCCACTGTGCCCTTTTCAAGAAGCAAAACGTTCCCACAATGTATTTGGTTTGCATGGTGAGGTTTTGGTAGCAGAGGGCTACAATTGTGACTGGAATGTGAAGCTGATAGAAGCATCTCCTGACAGAGGCAATTCCAGCTGGATCCAGGATGGACTCATCTCTGGCCAAGGCTGAGCCCATCACTTGTGGTGATAGAACCTCTGGGATCACATAGTTAAGAAGGGGGCATGGGGGAGAAATTATTGGTGGAAGCAATTGCAGCCAGATAAGACAGGAGTGAGAATGTATGAGGGAAAAATCCCTGCAGACAGCAAGGCCAGAGAAGAAGGAGGGGGAGGAGGTATGTCAGGCACTGGAGCAGAGATTCATTCCCCCGCAGCCCATGGTGCAGCCCATGGTGAGGCAGCTGCTCCCCTGCAGCCCATGGAGAGCCACAGTGGGGCAAAGATCCACCTGCAGACTGTGGAGGACCCCATGCCAGAGCCGGTGGATGGCCAAAGGAGGCTGTGACCTTGTGGGCAGCCATGCTGGTGCAGGCTCTCAGCAGGACCTGTAACCCCAAGGAGACAGGAGCCCATACTAGAGCAGTTTTGCTGGCAGGGAGACCCCATGGGGGACCCACAGTGGATTAGGCTGTTCCTGAGCAACTGCATCCTGTGGAAGGGATGCACACTGGAGCTGAAAAAGGGTGTGAGGAGTCCTTCCCCAGAGAAGGAAGGAGTATCAGAGACAATATGTGATTAACCTACCACAACCCCCATTCCCTATCCCACTGTGCTGAGGGGGAAGGACATAGATAATTCAGGAGTCAAGTTGAACCCAGGAAGAAGGGAGGGGTGGGAGAAGGTGTTTCAAGATTTCTTTTTTTAACTTTTCATTATACTACTTTGATTAGATTGGTAATAAATTAAACTTATTTCCCCAAACTGAGTCTGTTTTGCCCATGACTGTAACTGCTGGGTGATCTCTCCCTGCCCTTATTTTGACCCACAAGCCTTTTTTATATTGTCTCTTTTCTGTCCAGCTGAGGAGGGGAATGATAGAGTGGCTCTGGGGGGCAGCTGGTGTCCAGCCAGGGTCAATCACCAAAACTCCCACACAAGCTCTCAAAAGACTGAATTTGGGGCAGTATTTTGGGAGACTGTTTCAGGCCTTCCAGACCTCTCAAAACAATGGCTCCAGGGAACAACACTCTGCTTGCTTACCTCCCTCAGTGGCCCTATGTACTTATGTACTTAACCCTTGCCTTGTGCATGGGTAAAGAGAACAATACTGGGAGCTCTGCTCTGCCTTGTTTGGGCAAGCAAAGCTATAGACTGTAGTCAAAGGGGATGGAGGTGGCTTTCTCCTTGTTTCCTGTATTTAAACATGGCATTCTAATGTGGGAGGTGCAGAAACCTTGGGCATGCTGCTGTCCACTCTGTCACCATGTAGAGAAAAGACCACAGCTTGTGTGGTAGGATAAGATTATGGCACAGGAAAGGTTTAATAGTTGTCTTTCCCCTGTGTGTTTATTATGAACTGTGATTGACTCAACAAAGAAGCAGGGGAGAGTTTCTACATCTACCTGCTGTGAAGAAGGTTATGTCTTCTCTTTTGTTATTGATGGTGGGGGTGTCAGTATACTGTAGCAATCTACACGGCCACAACCCCCCAACAGAACTCCTGATTTTGGTCTATAACCTTTTCATTCAATAAGTTTAAAAAGAGTTAAAAAAAATATGTAGAATTTCAATCTGGACTTCATTGAATTTTTTTGTACAGGCTTGGCTAAACAATGAAATAACATAAAAATAAGCATCATCATAATAATTCCCTACTGCCTGCTATTGGTTAAATACATACAATCAGCTTTCAAAGTGTACATAGAAATAATTACGGCATAGCCAATATTTAAGACTTCTGCTTTTGCTTTTTTGATAAAATACTACCACACATTACCTTTTTACTTTATACACATAATTCTGCTCATATTTTAAATAAAAGAATCAATTACACCTACATAAGTACATAAAATAAATAAATAAACAGACCAACTCCCTTCTCAAAAAGCAACACAGAACAATTGGTACTTCAGGAGACATAAGAAACTTTCTAATTAACATGAATTGCTACTATTAGAACATTTTAAGGCAGTATAGTCTGCAACAATAACTCTTTAAAAACAGTCTGTTTTGTGATGAGTTATGTTCAGCTCTCAGGAGGCAAAATGTTAAATAAACATTGTCATAACCATGCCCAAGATTAGCATGCTAATTAAAAAAATAGAGTTCTCTTCTGGAGCATCTATTTTTCCTCTCCAATTTTGAGCCTTCTATGAAAAACACAGACTGTTCTGTACGTCTCCTCTTTAAAATTTCTTGTGCTACAGATGAATCAGTTAGTGAAAAATTTATGATTCATTCCTAGAAAAATATTTCTTGAACTTCCCCACCTATGTGGCCTGAGGGTCATACCCTTACTGACTTATGTCCTAGCAAGCTTTCTCATTTCATCAGCAAGAAGTCCTTAATTTTCTTTTTGATATTGCATCCACGAGGATCTTGTTATTGAGTTATTGCTGAAATGAAGGCATGATCAAACTCAAGATTTCATTGCAGTCTGACTACAAGCACAGCTGGTAAGTATCATGGGTAATCACATATTCTGTGGTACGAAGTATTACAGGGAGTTACTCTGAGAAATACTGTGTATCTTAGTAATGGTATTAATTGCAGATGGTCGGATATTTGATTTCAAGTTTATGCTTTTCAAGCTCACTACAAATGAAAGGGAAAAGGCAAAATTTTATACAAGGCTACTTGGGCAGTGATTTCCATCAGTGCTGAATCAGATGGTTTATATCTACCAAGACAGTTAGAAAAGGAAGGAGAAAGAATAGAAGTGAGCAGGAGGCTGATTTCTCAAAGAGCAATGTAGCTGAAGTCATGCCTTGCAATTAGATGGTTTGATAGAATAAAGCCTTCAGTGAAAGAAGGCATAAAAAAAATTAAAGACCTCAATTTTGAGATTCTGAATCCTTTAAGTTCCTGCTAGCATAGGTACATAGACTTCAGACCACAGGGCAGAAAGAGTGCTATGTATAAATGGGGAAATTAGTATAGGCTATTTTTCTAAAAATACCTGTATGAACAGGTCCATAAAAATTAAGGGAGTGAGGGGAGCTGATTAGTTGCACTGAGATCTTAAAGGGACTTGTCCAGCCTGTCTTTCAATCATAATAGATTTTTTTCTTTAGTAACTTGATATACCAGTGTCCTTGGAAGGATGCTTTACTTATCTTTTTGTATTACTACTGCATCCAAGTTTTTCTCAGCATATTAGAAGAAAGGTCTAAATGGCAATATATACATTTATATTTCCCTAAAATATCTTTTCCTTTTTTTGCCTTGCTCCCCCACTGCTCAATATGTCTCTCAAATTTTGTTCTATTGCGAACACATAGTTCTGTTGACTATGTGAGTTCACTCTTATAGCAGTACTGAATGCAAGCTTCAGCAAATCTATTAAAAAGGTAAATAAGAAGTGTTTGGGGCATTTAAGAGTAGTAGGAAATGCTCTGGACAACAATCAGAAGGTCTGCCTAAAAATAAGTATTTTAGCCTTATGCATTTATTGCCCATATTTCTACATTTACAGTACAGGTTCAGAGTCCTAAATTTAACTTTCAAACAAGACAGTGCTTTTGCAGTTTGGGAGGTTTGCAGACATTTTCTTTTCTAGTGATCAGGATAGTTCAGTATAGTCAGAAGGACATCTGCCATTCTCTTTAGTGACTCACAGTGTTACTGAATGGCCCTTAATTTTTAAACATAATGAATTCAAGAAAGCTGTAGTGTAATTTGATGATTTAAGAATCTTCATCCTGATTAACAACCCCAGGATTTGGTGTCTTGATACAATATAAATTTGTAGTAGTTAAGGCAGCAGAATTTCAGGGTTTTCTCTTTGCAGTGGAAAAGATTTTTTCCCATATTTTTTCTGGTAAGTTGTCTCAGTTGTCCTTTTAAACTTAAAACGGGCAATACACTAGTGTGTCCTATGTTCTGATACTTAGATGATTTTTATAATGAGAAGTCATGATAAGTTTCTTCTTAACAAATGATCCATTCATGATAATGCCATCATCTGCTGTCCAGGGAGGATGGAGAGCAATGAAAACAAAAAGTAGCAAAATCTCAAACTCTCTCACTAGGTGCAGACTCCCTCCAGCAATCCACAAATATTCAGGCATCTGGTACGGACTTGGCAGCTTCGTAATTGCGGGAAGTGAAAAATGATCATAGTTAAACTTATGCCTAGCATTCTCTTATTTTTTAGAAAGATAGTAAAATAGTAATGTGGTACCCATTTGCAGGCATGGATCTATGTATAGCTTCAGATGGCCTCCCCAAAGCACTTACACTGCTGAGAACACCATGCATGGGCGAACTGTAGTGTTAGCGAATTTGGGATTTATTAAACTCCCACTCTCTCAGCTGTTTCGGAAAATTTGGTGCATGTGTTCTTTTTCCTTCTCTGAATGGCACTGAGCATAACCAGTAGTAGCACCATGAGTTACTACTACCTCATAGTATATTAAATATCTACTTTCTTTCTTTCCTTGCAGTGAAATAATGAATTTTTTGTCTAATGAGATCAGTCTCTTCACTGCCAGTATATGCGCTTTTAGAGCAGTTGTGCAAAGCTAATTGAGTAAATTCTCAAGTATAGGATACAAGGAATACTCCTCCTCTCCCAGCCCAGTTACTTGCCTGTTGTTTCTGGGTTCTTAGTCCTCTGCACAGTTTGGGACGAGCACTGCCATGCGAGCTAATCATTCCCTTGTTGCTTGAGCTGCTTCCTTCTTTTTTATCTTTAAAAACTTCTTTTCCTCTTCCAATTACAGGACAAGATGGAGATACTGAAATAAAAAGCAAAACTATTTACCTGGGATTATTTGGGACTGATTAGATAATGTCTCTGCCATACAGCCTACATGAACCAAAGCCAGTGATTTCACGCCTGATAGGTATCACAGTCAAGGCACTGGTAGAACTCTCAAAGATGCATATAGAGGCGTGGGCACATGCAGTTAACTTTTCTTTTGTTTCTGTCATTTTATTCCCTATCTGAAAATTCCACTCCAAAACAGATAAATAATAAGTGCTTTTGCTCCTCATGCATTCTGTATGACTTCCATCTCAGATCTGACAGATTGTTGGCAGTTTTGTACCCACCTGTATTTCCCTTCTGCCTCTCCCTCCTCACCATCTATTCCTAAATGTGATTTTTCTTTCACACTGCATGATGTGAAACTAATGTGGACTACTGGGTAGTAGGTTGAAACTAGTTTAGACTTCTGTCATCTCACTTCCCTTCATTCATCTTTCAGTCCAGTTCTCTCCCCCTCTTCCTTACAGCCATTTTTCTTAGATGATAAGACTGTGCTTGGAAGAAAGTTTGGGCATTTGTATGAGGTGTGTTACATAGAGCAATGCCACACAACACAGAGGAAAAACTAGTAACATCACCTCATTACACAGAATTTTCACATAAACTGAATTTATATAAAGTTCTTGGTAAAAGAGTTAAAATTCTGCATCCTACTTCTTCTTGATTCTGTGTCTCCTCCCGTTCACTTGTTGTGAACAGTATGTTTGCTTCTACTGAGCTATGAGGCAGCCCGTTTGCAGTACTTGATTTTACTGCCTATACATCAGCAAATAAAAATATTTAGGTCCAAACCCTACTATCAGCTTATTTACTTAACTGACCTTGTTCTGCTAAAGTGTGCATGAGTCTATGACTGAATAAATGAAAACACTCACCCTTAACAGGGGGCAGTGGAATAATCCCTCAGGCCCTTCAACAGATGCACCCTGGAACTCTTTGGTGTCGGAACCCAGGATGTCTCTCTGACAGTCCTGGATGATCCAAGCTCCAGCCAAGGGGCGTCGAAGCAGTCAGGGACTCCTGCAGCTTTGAGTTTGACCCATGGAACAAATTACCACCTTTGAATGAAAAACTAAAAGTCACAAAAATTTAGATAGCATGATAGTAGTAGTCGTAGAGTGAAAAGGGAAATTTTGGGGATTTTTACCATAGGGGCTTAGGGGGCAAGATGGAGGGACTTGGGTGTTGTCCTGTCCTCCTTCCTTCTTCTTCCTAAATCCCATCTTTTTGGTGATGTAGGTACTTGGGGATTGGATTAGAGTAGAATGTAACTGTCTAACATAGGTGATAGGCATTGGATCATAATTGTAAATAACTAACACATAATTTGTAGTATAAAAAACAGTGCCTGCCCTTGGGGCAGAGAGTGTGCCTTGGGCTGCCCTGCTCAAAAGACCTCGGCAGCCCAGACAGAAAATATCTTAGATAAGAAACAATAAAGTAACCTTGAGAGCATCAGCCAAAGACTTCAGGCTCATTATTCGATAGCTGGATTGGGAGACAGCAACTTTTTATACATCTCGGGGTCACCTCGACCAAAGCAACCCCCAAGACTTTGGACCCTTTGTCATCTCTCAGTTATGATGCAAATGACCAAATCAGACCTTATTTGTTAAGTGAAAATGGATGGGCAGATTGTGTATAAATATACCTTGCCTTGGTAGCATGAGTGCTGTCTGCCGGTGGTTTCAACAGAACCTTCTCCTCCTGGTGACCAGGATCCACTACCGAAACCCGCCCTGCAGGTCTAGGCAAACACAATACAGGCTGCAGCTCCTCACGGTCTTCTAGGGCTGCTTCCCTTCTGAGAGAGTGTGCATCTACTTTGTTCTTACCAGCAATATGTGTTGCATCAGAGTATTTGTAACATAATGCAACTTTCCAGAACGCAGCCCTTTTCTCGAAGGACGGGAAATGGAGCTCCAAAGAGTGGAAGCTTTCATTTTCCAGACATATTGTGTGGATTTAACCATTGACTCGACAGTGAAACGACAACAGGCTTCCCTTGTCTAAAGCTGCGTAATGTACTTGCAGAGCTAACGGGACAGAACCCTGCAGAGCAATAGAGAAGCCCTGTACTTTTCCCACCTCTTTTCCCCGCATTTTCCCCCACGGCGTCTCCGGGAGGCTCGGACAGCGCTGCGCCGGGCGAGGCACCGCCCCCTGCGGCCGAGAGGAGGCGCCAAAGAGCCGCGGGTCAGCGCCGCGTTGGGCTCGGGTGTAAAACCCCCGTTTTTGTCAAACATCCCCCAGGGTTCGGTGTCAGACCCGCTACTCAGCACCTGGGCTCCTGGGCGTGCTTTTCTGTTACCCTCGGGCTTGATGGTTCTGCCTCTGCAAAACTGGCTACCTTATAGGGGCTATTGCTGGGAGGTTTTGTCCCGGACAATGGCCCAGTACCTTCAAAAGCTGCTCTTTTCTGTATCGTGCTATTGCTTGTTCTGTTTCATGCAAATATTTATGTAATCCTTTAATGCTATGCTGATTAACAGGATTGTTCCTTCCTTTCTTAAACATGGTGTAGTTAAATTTGTAGACTTTGATTCTTTAGTTCTTATGTTTTGTGTTTCAACCTGATGAGTGTTCTCATTTTTCTTTTCAATGGCGTGATCCCTTCTTGATTTCTCTTTCTCGTACTCCAATGCTTTAGTGTTAGCACAGAACTAATGTAACCTCCATTTTTACAGTGACTGCAGCACTGTGATAATGTTTCTATGCTTCAGCAAAGAATAGAGCTTTTCCAAAATAACGGAATGTTTTTGGCTGGCCTGTGTTCATTATCTGATGACATCCAGAACAGAATAATTAAGTATTTAATGCTTTTATGCAATAAATTAAATTTATTAAACTAAATCTAGCTTTAAGAGAGAACTTTCACTTGATGGTGCGTTAGCAAGATGGTACCTGCAAAGTAAGGGAAAAGAGAATCAAAGTACATGACAGATAACCAAGGCATGGGAAAACAATATTTGGGGTTACATTCTATAAGTGACAGATAGCTGTTTTGAGATAAAAAGTTGTTTTCTCATTTTTATTTATTCAAATTACTAGATTTTTTTAAAGGAAAAAACAGAAACAAATTACACTAATGCAGTTGTAACAAGCCTACATTCACGTTACCAAGAGGGTGTGGAACACAGACTACTAAAATGTGAACTCAGAGAGAGGCATAAGCATCAACTTCAGGGTGGAGCAATCCAGACAAATTTTTCCGACTTGGCAATAGATTGCACACTGCAAGGCAGCAGTTTGTGCTGTATTTTGTGAACTCTGGCCTCTGTTTCTTTCTCCAAGAAGTCATCTTCTGCTCTTTCTAGAATGTCAATATAGGCTCCAAAGTGTCACTGAATTTGAACAGTGAGTTGGAAAACTGAATTTGCTGTCTTCTCTTCTTCATGGCCCAGAATTTTACCTGACTTGCCAAGGTAGCAATTCCTGAACTAAGTAATCAGATTTGCTTGTGTGTTATTTACTGGCAGTGTCAAGTACACTCATAAGCTCTGATCATCAAGTATATTTCTCCCTCCCAGTAATCTTCTTTCTCTTCTCCCAGTTTGGTGCACTAAGTGAACTTTAAATGTAACACTAATCTACTGCACAAGAAATACTCTAAGATAATGCTTTTGCACAGACTGCCAAACCCCATTATTTTCTGCATTCTAGATTCAGACTGTAAAGAAAAACTGCTTTTCAATAGAAAATTTATGTTATGATAAGAAAATATTTCCATGAAGAGATAATTATTGAATTATGGTGAGTCTCTCAACTATCTCCTATTTCTGTTCTTCTGGTTTGAAATAATTGAATTAGTAACACTTCCAAATCTGAATCTTTCCCAATGATGTTGGAGAGTTTTCTATACCATCTATCTACATATGATACTTACCTGATAAATCAAGGTATGTGACAAGTACCACTCACCTTGGATGATCTCACTCACTTTGTCAATTGATCTGTTTTATGGGATGCTTCCTAACAGTTTTCCCACCTAAATAGTTTGACACGAAGTGAGTTTTGCCGGGACTGATTCTTAGTAAATCCTAGCAGGTGAAACATTTTGTCTTTTCCTTTTCCATGAGATCATGTATTTTCTGCAACTAGCTGCCATCATTCTAGTTAGACTGCTAGCTAATAGTTGTCTGTGTAGTGGTGTAAATGCAGAGTTCAATATTGAGGGCTCACGAGGGAAAGTTGTGTGAAATACAGCTCTTTTGACCATTCTTAAGATTTCTAGCTTTTAATGAAGGCACAGCTACCATTTCAAAGTTAGCAGTTGTATGCAGTGTATAATTCATGTTTTCCCCTCTTGAAAATTTGATTTTATTCTAGACATAGCTATGCATTTCTTGAATAATTTAAAAGCAGAATGTTTAAGAATGGATGTGAAAGTCTCCTCAGAGTAACTGAGAAAAGGCTTTGCTAGTCTTAGTTTAGGCCTTCATATGCTAATATTTGCCTTTCTCATAAACTGCTAGAATATGAAGCTTTGTTATCATTAGCAGATTTTCCTCAGATCTTTCAGGACAAAGTTCTATTTTTTGATCTTTCCGTTCTAAAGTTCTATTCTTGATCTTTCAAGTAGTTTTACATGTTCTCTGTAAAAACAATCTTCTGAAATTGCCAAATTAGCAATATTAATGAGTTTCCATTTTTAACTATTAATGGCTTCCTATGTAAAAGCATTACACTTATGGCAATCACAGACTGCTCATATTTGAAACTACAGTTTATCAACCTGTATATTTTAGTCTCTGCTACTCTGGTTCAGGGGAACCCTGACTTGAATGTACCTTATCTGCCAAAATATAAGTGTTTTGTTCGGACCAGATCTTTTTCTTTAAGTTGGATTACATAATAAGAATTCATGGGTGGGAACTGTGAAAAAATAGAACTCAATTATGTTTATGTTGTGATATGTATAAGGAAGAAAAACCTCCTCCCCACCAATGGTTTGGCAGGATAGGACAGAGAGGATTTCTTGGCCAAAGGTCAAATTAAATAAATAGCTTCCATTTCTATGTGAACAGACAGATATTATCTTGTAAGACTTGAAGGACACTGACAGGAGACAAATGATAGAATGACTTCTTTTTCCTGAGCCACGTGGAAAAACTTGTGCTGCTGCTCTGCTGTGCAAGTAAATCCCTATCACAAAAAACAAGTGGCTTAAAAGCAGAGAAGTGACTTGAAACAACCCATCAGTGACATCCAAAGTAAATATTGCAAGTAAAATATTGTAAGTAAATATAATTCACACATATAGAGTAAACAGAAAATCAGCTGTTTTCAGTGTCGTGGGACTGCACCAAAACTGGTTTTAAAAGATACTGGGTGTAATTTAAAGTCATGCCAATAAGTTTATACAACCTGTATCTCTCCATGCCAGATGTGAGAATTCAGAATCATTTGCATTGAGTTGTAACTGCATTGCAAGTAAAATGACAGTCATACTCTATCAATATGTAAATACTAAACTGAACAGATTTTAAATTCCCATTGGTTGGGAAATGGAGTAATTCTATAACTCAAACGAAGTTGCTCTGATTTTATACTAATATAGTTAGGAGGCCCTTGCTCTCTTATCTTCTCTAAAGTATGCTGTGCAGCATTTTAATATTGCTCAGAAATTAACAGAAATATCAATCACATGATATTATTTAAAATAATTTGGCATTAGATTCTGTTTCAAAGCTGAATGTTTATGTTGTCTACTTATGGCCCATTTAAGGAAAACATAAATGTAATATATAATCTCTAATTGTGGAAAACTTGAGATTTAATGTGCATTGCTTCTACCAGCACCAGTGAGTTGTCTCATTTCCTTATTTTCTACTAAAGTATAATATAGAGGTAGTTTCACTATTCTGCCATGAAATAATACAACTTGGGTACATTATCTCACATGTATATTATGGGTAAGAAGTGACCATCTTGTTTGCAACTTCTGTTAGAGAATTTAAAGGTATTTGTGACTTCATTTATGCATGTAAGGTAGTGGATATTTTTCTAATTATCTTTATATAATTAGATGTGAATTAGTCTCCTTAAGATTGTCTCAATTGTTTCATCATTTTTTAAATGTTTGCTTGTGACCACTTTTTCTGGTTGTGTGGGGGAATTATAAAACTCCTAAGGATACATATCTGGTACATGCTAAGGTCTTCAACCACCCCACATCCTTACCCAAAAATCACAAAGGAAATAAAATGTTTAAATTTCTGCCTCGTGTCTCTATATTCTTCTTCAATAACACCTGAAGTTCTGTTAATATATTTTTATTTCCAAAAGTCAAGCAGCTATCTAGGTGTTACTACAGCTTCATGTCTACAAAATCACACCAATAGAAAGACACTGACAGAGAGGCTGGACCTCAGATTTGTTATAATATCTGATGTTTAGAATTTAAAAGGTGATGTCCTGCTTAGTTGCAATATTTTCAGTCCTTGTGCAGTGAATCACCTGTAGGACTCTACTGCAAGCAGCTGTGAAAAAGTAATTCCTTCATTCTTTTGCTTTGTAACGTGGTCTTGGACGTGGGTTTTCAGTGACTACTTTGGCAGCTCAGGGGCTGCCTGTGTCTTGGTTCATTATATCTCATCTGATCTTTTCTCCCTGCTGTGTTGGCGTGCTTTGGCCTTGCTCAGCAGCCTGCAGGGCGTCCAGAATCCCCAGCTCCTCCAGTGCCTCAGCCTCAGGCAGCAGGAGCCTGAGCAGGGGCTCAGCAGGACGGGCTACTGCCAGCACCGGGGAAAATTCCGAAACACCCTCGCTTCTGGCCTCGGGCGTATATATTTATCAAAATGCTGGATTTCAATCTATGTGATAAGTTTTGGGGTTTGCCTGATGATATTCGTGCTGGGTATTTAAACTTCATTGAGGCAAAGAGTTTAGTGCTGCATCCCCTTGTTAATTAGCTAGAGATCAACACCTGTAAATGCTTCAATGGTATATAGTACCCATGCTTCAGCCTCATTGAAAGTAATGAATTGTTTGTGGACCTATATACCTACTTTTTTTTTATCTCCAGTCACCACTGCCTTGCTTCTGTATACATAATAATTAGTTTTCGGACTTTGCAGTGTACATCCCCAGGTCATTTTCTGGATTTTTATGCAGTTAGTTCGACGAACTTTGCTTAGGAGTTGCTATGTGATTAACAGCAATTGCCCACCCGGATTTGCCCATTTTACAAATTACCTAGAGATTTCATGTTCTGCAATTAAGTTTTCTTATTACCTTTATAAAGCCAAAACATTTTTGTGGTGAATTCGCCCAGCTAATAAAACAAAAGCTTTGTGGTTGTGCTCCAAGGGTGATCCTCCGTCCCTGTCAGCAGCTGCCAGAACAAGCCATGTCCAGGGAGCTGTGAGCGGTTTGCCGGGGTTTCTCACCAACCCGGGTAGCCTGGGCGAGCGCATCAACAGCGAGGGAAGGAACACGCTGGATCCTGATCTGCAGGGAGTTCTCCGTGCGCCCGGTGCCACCCGCGCCGCGCGGGCTGCCTGCGGCGGGAAGGAGCGGGGGCTTCCCCGGGACCCGGGACGCTGCCCCTCCCGCCCGGGGGCGGGCACGCAGCCTCCTCCGAAACGGGCGGGTGCCGGGCGGGCCCGGTCCGCGGGGTCACGCTGCAAACGAGCGCTCCAGGGAAGGGAAGAAGGGGATAAACCGGGCCGGGAGCAGGCAGCGGGACCGGGCGCTGGCAGCGTGGCCGCGGCCGGGCCCGTCCTCCGCCCCTCGGCAGTCACCGCCCGGGGCCGGACTGCAGCGGGCCGGCCGCCTCCCCCGCCCCGCCGGCGGAGCGAACCACTGCGGCTCGCCGAGGAGGTGAGGCACCTGTCACCGCGGGCGGCGGCGGCGGCGGGCAGCCCCGCGGCGGGGGGCGGCGGCGGCTCGGGGCGCGTCCCGCGGCGGGGGCGCGGCGGGGGCGCGGCGGCGGAGGGGCGGGCGGCGGGCGGGAGCGCGGCCGCGGCGGCCACGGCGCCTCATCCTCCCCCGCGCCGCCGCCGCGGGTGTGCGCGCGGAGCCGTGTCCGTGCCCCCGCTGCCGCCGCCGCCGCCGCTGCCTGCAATGGCGTTGAGGCGACGCGGCGGCTGTTGCCTCCTGTCAGGCGGGCGGCGGCAGCGGCCGCTCTGCGCAGAGGAGGCGCGGGGGCAGCGCTGAATCGGGCGGCCGGGGGAGTCCGTCGCGGCTGTCGGCTGGGTAAGGCAGCGTGCGCGCTCGGCGGCAGACACTCTCGGCCGAGCTCCGCGGGGAGCAGCGCTGGCACCGGGCTTTTGTTTCGCGGGGGCGGTGGGCGCGCTCCCGGGCACTGCCCCGCCACCGCAAGGTGCTGCCGCCCGAGGCCCCGCGGCTCCAGGGCCGCCCGAGGAGGAGCCGCCGCCGGGGCTCCAGCGCTGCCGTCTCGGCTTGAGTTTACCGCCTTCTGCGAGGGCTGCACGGCTCGCCGAGGGTCTCTGCCGTGTGGCCTTTCCCGTCTCCCGCGGCGATCGGCCGGAGCGGAGCGGGAGGTGCGCGGGGACGGGCGCGTCGCTCGGCGCGGCGGCCGCGGGCTCTCGGTACCGGCACCGTGCGTGCGGCAGCCAGAGTGAGGCGTCCTCGCGGCAGGGCGAGGGCTGGCGAGCAGGAACGGAGGGGAAGGGAGAGCGGGTTGGCTCGGGAGACCCCCGTGGTGCCCTTCTCTGGGCTGCGGGGACCGGGAATGAGCCCCGGGACCGGGGCGTGGGAGCGGTCCAGTCTCTGGCTCCGTTTCTGCATCTCGTTGGTACCATCCGGGATCTCCCAGCCGATGAAACCGCTGCCCGTGACGAGGGGCAACTTTCTCTAACGGGATTTCACTTCCTCTATCCTGTCAGCTGAAGATGTTAACTTAGGGTGCAGTTTTTTGTATTCCCTCGAGCTGATGTTAAATTTGCCTTTCTAAGCGCATTATCTTTGATCGCATTTCTACCATTATGTTTCTCTGAGAGTGCAAGGATTGTCTTGCAGTGCCTCGTATTTCATGCCACATTGGCTTTCCTTTGCATGCGTATTTGTGCCATGATACTATACTATACTTGTGAATGGAAAGATATGATTGTTCTTTCACTATGATGTTATAGATTGTAAATTATTCAACAGTCAATTTGAAAAACTTTGTAATGGCAAGTTTTCACATGTCTGTGCAGTGTTGGTTTGCATTTTTTTAACTAGTTTTTTGTAAACCTGTCAGAAAATGGTAAATGGAAATTGCGACAGATTGGAAGTACCTGACGTGATTTCAGAAACCTTCCTTTTTTATTGCAGGTTAAGTCAGCCCTTGTTCTTGAGAGCCCTCAGTCGTGCTGCTTTGTCAGAATTGACTGTGCATTAAGACGTTTGCCTCCAGATCCGTCAGGGATGGCCCTGCTGAAGGGCAGTGGCCCCTGAGGTAAGACACTCCTCAAGCAGAATCTCTGCTGTGACAAACTACTGAGAGTGGTACCACAGAAACTATGCAAGCAGGTTTCATGCTCCTGAAGTAAACATGATGAAAACAGAGTCTTCAGGAGAAAGATCCACCCTCCGAAGTGCCTCTCCTCACAGAAATGCTTACAGAACTGAGTTCCAGGCGCTGAAAAGCACCTTTGACAAACCGAAATCAGATGGAGACCAAAAAGCAAAAGAGGAAGGAGAGGCCTCACAGAGCAGGGGAAGGAAATATGGCTCAAATGTCAATAGGATCAAGAACTTATTTATGCAGATGGGCATGGAGCCCACTGAAAGTGCTGGAGTTGCCCCTAGAACCAGGGGAAAGGGCGGCCCTCCATCACCTCAAAGACGAATTAGGCCCAAAGAATTTGTAGAAAAAGCAGATGGTTCAATTGTAAAGTTGGAATCGTCTGTCTCTGAAAGGATAAGTAGATTTGACACTATCCATGATGGTCCTTCCTATTCCAAGTTTACAGAAACTCGGAAGATGTTTGAGCGAAATGCTCATGAAATGGGACATTCAAATCGCTATTCCCCAAAGAAAGAGAAAATCATTTCTAATGAACTTCCGGATGAGTGGTGCAGCTCTAAGTCTCACAGAGGCAGCACTGATTCACTGGACAGTCTTAGCCCAAGGACAGAGACTGTCTCTCCAACTGTGAGTCAGCTCAGCGCAGTTTTTGAAAACACTGACTCACACAATGTAATCGTAGAAAAGTCGGAAAACGAAGAGTACTCTGTAACTGGTCACTATCCACTAAACCTCTCTTCTACTGTCACCAATATCTCCTCCCCAGCTGCAAACCTTGAGGGTTTCAGTCCTTTGAAAGAGGCCAGCACGTGGTCTCCCCCAGCCAAACAGAGTACAGGCGTGATGTCTGCTGAGAACTCTCAGCCGACTAACACGCCTTTAACGCCAAGACAGAAAGTGTCCACAGGCACTTTGGCAGGTTCAAAAGCAACTGAAGAAATAAAAAGGAGCACAGAGGCAAGTGCTGATTCTCTTGAGAGTTCTGCAACAGGTCAACAGAATTTGGTTGGTGTGCTTGACAGCGAAAGGTCTGTGGACAGCTGTGCTAGGAGTAAGTCCAAAACAGAGGCAGGAGTTTTGGTGCAACAGAAGGAACAGTCAGAACATACAGAAGGTATCTTTGATCGGCCTGAAGCTGCAGAGTTAACAAGAAATGTAGTTTCAGGTGGTGATTTTGCCACAGATGCAATTTCAGATGCTACCGAGTCCCATTATGATGAGGAAAGTGAAAAAGATGGGCATGAAGATGTGAATAATTTTCAGAGTTCCCACGTGTACATGCACTCTGACTACAACGTGTATCGGGTACGATCCAGGTATAATTCTGACTGGGGAGAGACAGGTACAGAACAGGATGATCTGGATGACAGTGATGAAAATAACTGTTATGAACCTGATATGGAATATTCTGAAATTAATGGATTGCCAGATGAAGATGAAATCCCAGCCAACAGAAAAATACAGTTTAGCCGGGCTCCAATTAAGGTAAAGTTTATGTTCCTTTTTTTTACAGATTGGTTTGTTTTCAAATGCAGCTTTATTTGAAGGAGATCTTGACATTTGATCTTGCCTCCAAAAGGATTTCAGAAGATATTTTGATTTTTTTTTTTTTTTTTTTTTTTTTTTTTTTTTTTTTTTTTTTTTGTCAGTGAACATAATTTTAAACGAAGTAAGGTAGCGGAGCTCTGATGAGCTCATGTCATTTCACAGATTTCTTGGTGGCTGACTAAATCATTAGAATTTGAGAATGATGGCTGGGCATGTGAAGTTCAAGAATTTTACCATGCATGTTTTGACTTCTGTGACTGCACTGTAACCACATAGTGAAATGTCAGTGTGGGTTTTTGGAGACTTTTGTGCTGTTGTTTGATTTAATTTGAAATCACAATTTCTTGAGATTGAGAGGCTCTTCCTCAGCCCTCAGCATATTCTGAAAATACCTGTATTTAAAGACTGTGTCCTGAAGTAGTGTGATTCTGTAGTAGAGGACTGTTAATATTCCACATCTCACTTAGTATCCTCTTTTGTAGTAGCAGTGTTACTTATTTAAAACTTTTAAAGCATTTATATATATATATATATAGAGAGAGAAGAGAGAGAGTATATCTTAGTGCTACAGAAGGGTGAAGTCAGTTGACTGAAATACCTAGTGAAGGGTGTGCTTTTTGCAGAACTGTTATTGATTGGTTTTAAGTACCTTGAAATTATCAGTAAGAATGTTGTTTCCAGTACTTTTCAGTTCAAGAAGGAATAACTGGTCAATAGCTTGTTACAATTTGTGGTACCAGATTTTCATTGCTGAGTCTCAGGGTTAAATATAAAAGTATTTTACTACCAAGTTGGTTTTAGTGCATGTGTGTGGCCGTTTGACCCTGGGTGGTGATGCCACAGGTCACTTCAAAATGGACACTTCAAAACCATAGCAATTGTTGCAGAAATGGCTGCTTGAAACAGAGACATGCCATGGACTACTTGCAATGTAAACATTTTGAAATTAAAATTGTGTAATTGAAGTTGACTGTTTTCATTGTGTGATTTTAGCAATGAAAATTACTAAGTCAATGAACAGAAGTGTCAGTGATTTAAATGCAAAATCTGCATTCACACTGCCTGTGGTTTAAAGTAGGGTGGGATGTATATTGTGTTATGAGGTTTTCATCTGAATAAAGCAACCAGATTTTCATATCTGTTTATCCTGGGCTGGAGGGAGAAGAACTGTCTTGCTTCATGCTTTGAAAAGAACATATTTACACTGAAAGAAAATATTCCAAGACAAGATAATGGATTTTTCTTATAATTTTCATTTGTTAGTGTTCTCTTCAGGCTTGCATCATGAACCAAAAATTCTAAGTATTTTTGTTCGCTCTTGATTGTTCCCATAATTAAAGTACCTGGTTTTCTTGAATTCTTGGGGCAAGGTGAAGTGGGGAAAACTTGGATTACAAAGGAAGTTGTCCCCTCCACTGCTTTCCTGCTCAAGGTAATAGACAAGATGTACTAATGGACAATATAGTGTTTTCTCTTCTGAAAGATCTACCAGTTGTTTATGATGGTTCCAACAGATGAGAATCCAGAAAGTGACTCTGTTTTATTCTTGAGATGGTCAGACTTCTCTGCTGTTTCCGAAGGAGCTAATAGTGACATTTTTACTTAGTGTATTGCTGTTGTCTGTCTGAATCATGCTGTCATGCCAAGTGCTGTAAGAGTATTTTCTCAATTATTTGTATTTTTTCTTTTCTTTTCAAGTTTTTCATGCTATATTCATTTCAGATTACATATTTTACAGTAATAATAATAGTCCATCAGGAAAATGCTCTAAAAGTAATTTTTGTAAATAATTAAAAGAGTACATTTGTCATGGGTTTAAGCATAAAGCACTCTTAACAAGCTTATCCAAACTAAAAGAATCATTGCTTTAATTATTCTAGCATCTTTATTGTAGACAGGAAGAAAAAACAATGAAAGCTGTGCTGGGAGAGGACAGTGTGGGAGGGTTTGAGAGGTTTGTGAGATCCCTGCTTTCTGTCCTGTGTGCTCCAGTGCTCGCAGTGTGTCAGTCCTGTGGGGAAGCAGAGGTGAGGCCGTGCGGAAGGCTGGCCCTAGCAGGGGGAACTGCATCAGAGGCTGTGGAAAATGACAAGCTGCCTCTGGAGCGGTCCTGTCTTGTCCCCGCTGTCCCCTCGGCGGTGTGAGCCGGGGCAGGGCCCGGCAGGGGCAGCTGGGCAGTGCCCGGGCTGCGCACGGGCCCTGGCTGCAGGGGCTGGGAGCGCAGCGAGCGGCGCCGGCGGCAGCGGGGGGCTTGCGCTCTGTCCCCGCACGCAGAGCCAGCAGATGAACTTACCCAGTCACTGCCTGTGCCCATCTGTTACACGGCGATGTTTCTTCTGACTGAATACACAGCAACTGTTTAAGGATTTTTCTGTTCCACGCAATTTTCTGTTAGTGGGCACGACTGGTTTCCTTAATACGTAGTTGAACATCATCTCACGCATGGTGTGATTGCAAGAGAGGAAAATGCAAAGCAATTTAGGAGTATTTTCTGAACTGTTGGAAACTGATTTGTCTTTATGAAAATGATGCAATTTGTACTTAACTGTTCTGCTAGATAGTGGTGTGCAAAGTCCAAACCCAAACTCTAGATGTTTAGTGTTGATTTCAATATTGTACCTTCACTCTCCTCCTACAGGAGAACTCTGAAGTAATTAACAAAGTTGGCGGCGTTTGAATGTGTGAACTCAGTGTGGAATCAGTGGGTAGTTATTGCCATATAGTTGTTACTTGAAGATCTCAACAGGTTTAGGTAAACATCTTTGGACTATTTTTCGATATGATTTCTATAGGCAGACACATAAGAGATTTTTTTTTGTTGTTGCTTTAAGGGAAATGCTGAGGACTATGAGAAGCAGGGAAGTATTGGCAGGAGGATAAATAAATAAAATCTTACCAAAATGATAAAGACCGAATTCTGTTTGTCTCCCAAGCAGAAAAAAAGACTCAATTATTGAGAAACTCACTATCAAGAGGAAGACTCAAGTCAATGCATGAAGGAAATTCTACTGTGTTACAGTCTGTAAATTTGCTATCACAGATCCCATGCTCCATGGGCCATTTGCTCTGCTCTAGGATTGTGGGATATATTTGCTGATTTCATCTCTGTTGAAAGTCCCTTAAGGAGTAGCTACCTGCCCAGAGGCCACTGCAGGCTTGGAGAGTTTCTAGGTATTTGGAGTGTGGTATTGCCGATGTGAGCAGTTGTGTGTGTCTGTGGGAGCTTAAATCAGCTTGGTGCTGTTAATGAAAAGGAGTACAAAAGGGCCCAAGAGTGTCAGTGGACAGGAGTGTGTTGCTAAACAAGGGATGTGAACCTTTCTGTAGCTGTTCATTTGACTGTTTATATAGTGATATAGAGGCCTTTATCAGCACTGGCCTGCTCTTGTGTTGAGGTATTGTGTTTGTGCTCAGGGATAGAACTGAAGCTCTCCAGCGCAAGTGTACGAGGTGAAAAAGTTAAATAAATGTGATAAGGAAAAACGTACCCTGGTTTTTCCAGGGATACTTTTTTACCAAAGAAACAAAACAACACCCCCCATCCCACCTTCCCCCCCTCCCCCAACGCAGCACTCACTGATTTATTGGTCTTTCATTGGGTTTTGCAGGGTGTCCTGGGGATGGGTTATGTACTGCTTCCCAGACATGGTGGCTAATTGGTCAGGGTTTGCCTGTAATGCAGAATTCATTAGCTCGAGGCTTTCCACACCCTAGCAAATGTAAATATATTGATTGTCCAAATCATAAGTTGTTTTTTGAGCCATGCTTCCTCCATCCTGGGTAGTATCAGGATGAAGAGTAATGTTCACATTTTCTCTTTCCAAGTCCATAATTTCTGCTGCCCTGATGGCTAATGGCTACATCTTCAGTTATTGCCTGATTTCTGGCACCAGGTATGTGTTAAACCATTTAAAGCTGTTAACAGCAATTTGTGTTTCCTGCTGAGCCTCCTTTTGCAACCTTCTGCTCCGCTGACTCTGTCCCACCAGCCAAGGTTGGGTATTGTGTGATCAGACCGTATGGCAGACAGCAGGGGACTTGTGGTGCTGTGAGGGGGTTTGGCCTAAGCTGCTGCTGCAGTTTTTAGCATTCTCTAAAGTCTCCTTAGGGTGCAGTGGTGAAGGGACATCTCTGCAGGCGTCTCTTGAATTTTGGGGGTAGGTGGGAGAGAGGGTAAAATGAAAGGAAGGTATGTAACAAATGGCTCTTCCATCCTTCAGCTAATTCCATATGAAGAGAATGTAATCACTAGTGCTCATGCCTTCTATTGTGCTTCCTCTCTTTTGTCATGTCATTCAGCATGACTGAATTTTATGCCCTGTAATACTTCAGTTTTCCAGATCATTTCTTGTTCAAATGGTCTTCAGGAATTGGAACTTGTACTATCTCTCTCTCTCTCTCTCACCTTTGAAGAAAATTTCTAAGTGCTGTGATTATAGTTTAGCATAGAACTTAAATAAAATTTGTATTTAGCAGTTGCTTTGAAATTTTTTTTGAACTACATTTTTTTACAAACTTCTAAAAATCATTTCAAGGACGGAGTCTTTCTTTCTTTCAGTTGTTCCTCATTTCTGAGGGGACCTGAAAGATCATTTAGTTCCAACACCCCGGCCACAGGCAGGGACTCCTTCCACTAGATCACGTTGCTCGATTCCATCCAATCTGGCCTTGAACATTTCCAGGGATGGGTTATCCACAGCTTCTCTGGGCAACATGTTCCAATGCCTCACCTCCCTCACAGTAAAGAATCTTTTCCTAATATGTAATTTAAATTTGCCCTCTTTCAGTTTGAAGCTATTCCCCTTTGTCCTGTCACTGCAAGCCCTTGTAAAATGTCTCTCTCCATCTTTCTTGTAGACTCCCATCAGCTACTGGTAGGCTGCCATTCAGTCACACCAAAACCTTCCCTTTTCCAGGCTGAACAATCACGATTATCTCTGCCTTTCCTCACAGGAAAGGTGTTCCATCACTCTAATCAACTTATTGGCCCTGTTCTGGACTTGCTCCAACAGGTCCTTCATGTGCTGGCCCCCAGAGCTGGGTGCCGTGTTCCAGCTGGGGTCTCTCCCACCAGAGCAGAGCAGAGCAGAGGGGCAGAATCCCCTCCCCTGCCCTGCTGCCCACGCTGCTTTGGGTGCAGCCCAGGGCACGTTTGGCTCTCTGGGCTGTGAGTGCACATGGCTAGGTCATGTCCAGCCTCTCACCCACCAGCATCCCCGTGTCTTGCTGGGCAGGGCTGCTCCAGATCTCTTCATTCCCCTAGCCTATATTGATACCAGCGGTTGCCCCAACAAAATGTATTCAGGAATGTAAATAGCAGCAGAGAAAGAATCTGAAACAATCTGGCATTAATTAAATTGGAAATATTTAATATAAAATATCATTATTCTTTATATATCAGCCATTATAATAAAGTATGCTGAAAATATTTTCAAGTCTTAGTGTAAAAAGAAAGTATTTCTTTGCCTGATGCAATGCTCAATACTGTATTTACCTGTTAAAACGTTGCTGAATTACTTTGGACCATAGGAATCATATGAAAACCCATCCACAAGCACTGTACAGTCCAAACTTGTTACTTCTATGTGTGTTTTACTTAAATGAATACAGAGTTGGATTTTGATGATCTCCACATTCCACCCACAGTGAGCCTGTGATTCTATAAAATAGTCACAGTGCATATTAGGACGCTGTTAGTTTAAGGCTGGTATGGAAGACAGTAGTTGCAGAAAGATCCTGAGATTTTGTTAGATTTGAAATGGTTACAGAATCTGAGAAATTAATCTGCTTTTTGAATGGGTTAATTATGAAAGTTTACAGATAAAGAAAAAAAGAGATGCATAGCTCTTTCCAAAATCACTAAAAAGAATATTTTGTTTTCTTTAAATTTGGTTCGCTGCTTCAGCTTGTGTCCTTATAGAAGCCTAGAAGATAAGAGAACTAATATGTTTCCTCAAACACTGATAGCCAGATAGCCGTGGAGCCAACCAAGGATCGTTGGCGATAACATTCTGTGACAAAGATAAGGATGTTTCTGAAGATGGAGCCATAGAGAGGAAGGGCAGCACTTTGCTGAGACTGATGTTTTTGTTTGGGCTCCTGGAGATAAGAACAACACTGTACAGCACAAGTGCAGGAATGAGGTTGAGAATTGGGCTTGGAATGTTGACCACAGGCCAACCCAGTCATCAAGACTGGTCATCATTTGGTGGTCATAAAGACCACCAAAGACCAGTAAAGCCCTCCAACCTATTTCCAGAAAGGTCTAGAAGACCAGACTTCCCATGATAGCTAATTGGCATAGAAAGTGAGAAATGTATCTCCAGGGTGGGCATAATTTGCTAATAAAATTTTGTAAGCTCTTGCAGACCCTCTGACATTTGTTGTTCCTTTGACTATGAGCATCTCTGAATCTTGTGTGCTCCCTTCTCCATAAGGGTGGGATGCCATAGTCCATGCTTTGTTTATAATGTTAGGAGTGGATGATAGTTTTAGCTAAAGCATGAAACTGAGTATTAGGTAGGCTTAGTCTCTGACTCCTGTAGTGTTGAATATATCACTGAATTTTTATGTTCATATTCAAATTTCATAAAATGGGCAGCAAGCTGGTAATTAATTTCATTCATCTTGATGTGTGAAGTAGTTTGGCATACAGAGCTATCGGCTGGATAGCTTGAAACATGTCTATTCTGCTGCATAAAATGAACTTACACTTTTTTCCAGGTGTTGTCAAGTATGGGGAATTCTATTGATTTTAATAATAAAATGTGCTGTACTGTAAGGATTGTCCTGCTAACTTGGATCATTTATAGAAAAATAACAGTGTAAAAAACCAGGTTCTTTGCTCTGATAATATGCTTTTATGAAAGATCTTTTTATGAAAGGGACAACCTTTTATATGTATTTGTCAAGGAAGGGAATGAGAAGTAAATATTAAGGATTCAAAGACTGGATGCACTCAGATAACAAATAATGAAGGGATAAAGCATTTCAGAAGTTACTATTTCGATTCAGTCACTGTGGTGCACAAAGGTACCTCAGTGCTGTAGAATTTTATGCCTTCACTGATGATGAGTCTTTTGCACACAATTTCAGGTGAGAAAGGGATTTCTTGTGTTAAGCATACATGGAATTATTGGACTACAATAAATGGAATGAAGTTACTTCCCTGTTACAATATGCTGTGGAGTCTTTAACTCTTATATAAAAGTCATAATTTCGCTACTAGTTCTAGAGATCAGCAATTCCTGTGTGCAGTGTTCACACACATAGTTCTTGAACTAAAAACAAATAATGTTGCCTAAAAACTGGGTTTTGTAAGTATTGAGGACATTTTAGAAGGACTGTATGTAGAAACAGAATTTGGATTAAATAATTTGCATCAGAGGTTTATGTGGTTTAGATTGAAAAGGGTTTCCAATTAAAGGTTTTGAATTTCAAAAATGCAGACTGAGAAACTGTAGGGAAATGGAAATTAGCTGAACCAAAGAGCAAAGGGAACTCTTTGATTCAGAATTAGAAGAAATGCGTAGGATTTTCATCCCAAGAAAAAGCAGACTACACAAGCAGAATGATTGCAGACCTAATCAGAAGAAAAGTCAGCCAAAGAGAACATCATAAGTTAGCCAAGAACTTGGAAGGAGTGGCAAAAGTGGTTGTTGGAAAAATGAAGAATGTCATAGAGTTCAAAAGTCTTAAATGTTACTAAGAAGTTGCCAGAAGTCAAACTGAGTCTGATCTTGTAAAGGAAAATAGTCCAAGTAGTAAAAAGCTATTCATCCATTAAAAATTCAACAAGTAAGGAAGGTGGGTGTTATGCAGTGAATATGAAGTTGTGGTCAGAGTTATGACCCCCCAGATTATTGTGGAAATTCATACAGTGAAATGAAGAAGAAACCTCCTGGTTCCTAGTGCTCAGGTTTGTATGGGGCTGGGTAGAAGAAGCTGTGTTTTAGGAAATCTCATAGCGAATATTTCAAAACTAAAAGAGTGCTATCAAAGTTGAGATGGTATTTAACTGCAGAAGAAGAAATTTAATAGCTGTTTTTCAGAAAGTTGAAAAAAGGTGGTTCTGGCTGCATGAAAATTATTTTTCCCCATAGCAGAGCTATAGAGAACATTTTTTAAAGACTCAAAGGCAGAGAGGCAAATGGAATACATGTAAATGAATTTATCAGAGGTAGTATATGCCAGACTAAATTATGATCTGCCTTTGATAAGATAAAAGACCTTGTTAAAAATTTCAGTAGTTCTATCTCAGGATGTTGGAGCACACTAATGACACTCGCTTTTGACAGAAAGTGGGGAAGCCTTATCATTGCATAGGATTAAAGTAAAATATGGTTGACTGGGAGGACTTGGGTAGTGAGGATGGATTTATAAGCTAAGAATTTTTACAGTAGACTAGTGACTCATTTGTAGGGGATGACAGCTAAGGAGAAAGCCACTCTGACTTGCTCCTGCAGAATGACAGCAGCAACCCATGATGTGATGCAGCTGTGAGGAAGGCAAATGGCATTCTAGATAACATGAAACAAAATATTTAGGAAGCAGTAGAGAATTACAGGTGTCATTTTATAACTCAACAAGGAGACTTCATTTGGACTATGTCTGATGGATTCTGCTTGAGGCAAGTGGGTTTGCAGGAAGAGCTGTAGTAACTTGATGCTCTTGTGTCTTTTTCTTGGTTAATTCTGTCATAAAACCAGGGCCTGAAGAAATTTATCTTGCTCATTGAGTGATGCACAAGGCCTGAAAAGGACCATTATTTTGTTTTTCTGCATTCAAAAGAAAAGGCACATAAAAACTAAGGGGCAGCATTCCACTCTTAAGATGGAATTTAATGTTTTCCAGCTGAGATTAAAGAATTTTAATAGCAGGCACTCATCCTACGTTCCTGATAGACTACTGTGTTGTCTAGTAGTGTCTGTTAATTTTTTTAAGTGTTGTAATTACCTTTCGCTCTGTTGAACTTGAAGGCCACAAATAATCTATTAAAAAGAATACCAGACGTTCCTGTAATTAAATTGTACAAAGCAATGGATGTTATTCTGTGGTGTCATTTTTTATATAGAAAGTGTTCTATTGAGAGAAGCTAAATTTACTTGAGTTATTTACGAGAGTTGATTCAAGAGACCCATCAGATCACTCAGATAATTCCATATGATAAAGTTAGTGGAAGGTGCGAATGCAGAATTTATCTCCAATAGACTCCGTTTGGTCTATTATACACAAAGCTGCACTTCTTATTCTATGCACATCTGTAACTTCTGATGTTCTACTCTGCAGTTTCCATCTGCCTTAATATTCATTGAACAATCTCAAGGGCATGAGATGCTGGTTCACATTGAAAGGATTCAGTCTATGCTGCCTGTAGACCTAGGGACTTCCTTTGATAAGATCACTGTATTTCACATTAATTTGAAAGCAATAAACTGTAGAGGCTTTTAAAAGTCATGCTATCAAACTCCTCTATAATTCATCTAGATCATGGCCTTTATGATAAAGCATTAGGATTTTTTTTTTAATCTACTTTGTAATCATCTTTACATCTTTATAAGCTTGTAGTCATCTTCAAGATGGATGGTGATGTATTTAGGTACTGACATACTTTAGGTTCCTTAGATGTGTAGAATCTGACATACCTATTAATTCTGCCTTCTTATACGCCCAAAGATACTTTTTCATTAGTGTTGGCTCGAGTGATTGACCAGTAGATGTTGTTGTGCAAGGACCGTTTAAATAGAGTACTCACAATATGTTAGTGTTGTATTCTTTTGAAAGAGCAAATCAGAGAGAACTCATTAATCCAGAGGTTTAGAGCACTTTTCAAAAAAGCTGGTGATTTAGCAGTGTGGTAAAGTGCACTAACACAAATGAAAATGTTTCAGTATGACATTTGATAGGAAGAGACTACCATGTAGCTCTTTATTCCCCTTTGGCCCAGCCATTTTCCTCTGAAGTAGTTGCTCAGCTTTATCTTTCTTAATTTAGTAGGTTGACTAAAAAATGCTTCCTTGATGTTCTGCACATTTCTTTCATGTTAATATTTAAGCGGGGGAGGGAAATACCATTAAACAGAGAGGCTCTTTTTTTCTTCTTTTTTTTTTTCTTTTCTCTCTTTCATTGTGTACGGACAGTGAAAAATTCTCCAAGCTTATCAGCTGTAGATCCAAACTAACTGCTGAGACTTCCTGTGGTTTACTGTGAGTGCATGACGCAGTCCTTACCAGTAAGTCTTGACAATTAAAAAGGGGAAGTTGTGCTTAATCAACCTCATAACCGTCTACAAAGAAATGACTGGCTAAATAAGTGAGGGGAGAGCCGTGGCTATTGTCTACATTCACTTCAGTAAGGCTTCTGACATAACATATTCATAGAGAAGCTTGTTAAATACAGGCTAGATGAGCAGACAGTGAGGTAGATTGGAAACTGGCTGAACAGAGAGGTAGGAAACCATAAACCTCATGAAGTTCAGCAGGGAGAGGTTCAAAATTCTGTGCCTGTTCTCATGCACCATTATGTTCTGGGGAACCAGCCAGAGGGTGTATACTCTTCAGCTTTGCAGAAGAGGCTCTGGGGTGCTAGACAACATCAAGTGGAACGTGAGTAAGCCATATGCTCGTGCAGCAAGGAAGGCTGATTGTATTCTGGGCTGTGCTAGGATGGGTGCTGCCATCAGATCAGGGGCAGTGATCCCTCATCAATACCACTGAGGCCACATCTGGAGTTCTGTGCCCTATTCCAGGCTCTCCAGCACAGGACACTGCAGACAGTCCAGTGAAGGCCCATTTAAGATGATTACATGTCTGGAGCATCTCTTGTGAGGTAGGGCTGAAAGAACTGGGACTGCTGAGCCTGGAGAAGTGAGGACTCAATGGTGGTCTTATAAATGTATATAAATACTTGAAGAGAGAGTTCAAAGAAAACAGAGCCAGACTCTTTCCAGTTATGCCCAGTGACAGGGTGGGCACCAGCTGAAACACAGGAGGTTCCCTGTGAACATCAGGAAATGCTTTTCCAGTGAGGGTGACTGAGCACTGACACAGGTTACCAGAGAAGCTATGGGTAATCCATCTTTGGAGATACTCAAAAGCTGTCTGGACATGGTCCTGGGCAAGGAGAACTATGCTTGAGCTGGGGGATTGGACCAGATGATGATTGTCAGTTTGAGCCATCATGTGGTTCTGATGCTCCATTTAGATCATAGGAAAAACTATTTTCCTAATAGTTTGGTAAAGAAAGCAACTAAATTGCATCCAAGATAAATTCTCTTAATTTTATTATTTGTAAAATATACTAAGTGGTGTCTTGTATTATTTATCAGGTTTTAAGACTGCATGGTTTTGCAAATCCAAGGGTGGTGCAGCAGCTCCAGTAGGTTTGGTTGTAATAGTTGTTCAAATATATATGAGTATTTTAGTAAGAGTTCATTACATAAAGCTTGAATTCTTACTTTGTAATTCCAGATAGTTAGGTTTAAGGATTGATACTGGACTTTTAATATTTCTTGTTAGTGTGAAGCTAGGCCCACCACTGCTAATTGAAACAGCTAAGAAAGAATTTTAAGGGGTTTTTTGAGACATTTTGTTATATACATATGCAGGTTGACCTAACCTTCTAAGAAACATTTAATAAGGCAAAAGATTTCTGGGAAATATTTAAACAAATATTATGAGTGTCATATTTATGATGAAGAGGAAAAATTTAAAACTGCCAATACAAAAATAAAACTGTTGAGGAGTAGTGTTCATTTGTAGCCGAAGCAAAGCCCACCAACATTTTGCATGTAGCAGTAGCTGAAGTCTGGATGGCTGTTGCTGGGGTAAGCCTTGATTGGAATGGGAATGTGATCTGAGTGCCCAGTTGAGTCAAAATACTCAAACGCTGTGGTTAAACTGATAAATAATCTCATCCTGGGCTGTACATTTTAAGTGAAATATTTGATTTACTCGCTTTGTAAAATGTACCGAGTTACTGATTTTTGTCTAGTGTATCTAGTTTTTCTCCCAGTAGCGAAGGAGAGAGGCTTTTTGCTGGTCTTGTAAATCTGAAGAACTCCCAGAAGAGAGACCAATGTGTATGTCTGGAGATGACCATTAGCCGTTTCTGAAACATGAAAGGAGTTATTGGGAAGTTTTTAGAATAGTACTTTGAAAAAAGGGAATAAAAGATAGTGAATAGTATAAACTGTTTTCACTCCTTTGGCTTAAAAGTGGTTCTATTAAAGCAAACCTCTTGTGCCCATATATCATTTATTTTATTCATTTTACTTTCCTAGTGCAAAGGGTCGCTTGTGTCTCTAAGCCCTGAAAACCACTGTAGTTAGTGCATTCCATTAAGAGCTCCAAGTTTCTGTGTTTGAGAAAGCTGGATTTAGCCTGAGCATGCTGTGCTGCTGTAAGCTAAATCCAGCAGTGAGAAGCTTGGGGGTGGTGGGGGAGCAGTGGTGGTCCCGTGCCCCAGCTGGGCAATGGGGTGGGAGTGCAGGCTGGGTTGGGGCAGGTCAGTACCCGGCACTGTGCCCCAGCAGGGTCCTTCTCCAGCTTTCATAAGCCAGTGGTACTTGGCAGCACTGCACTTGCAGCCTTTAGGACTCAAAGAAGCCACAGGGCAGGCTTTTGGCCTTTTTGAAGAGCTAGATGCTTCCTGCTGCATCAGTAGTCCTTCAGTATAGCATTATCCAAAATACACAGTGGAACTCTTTCTTCACCATTTTGTCTCACTCGATTGTCTGATGCTACCTGAGCATTGAAGAGATGTTTTTGGTTTTAAAATGTAGTCTCTGGGTTTTTTCTCTTCTTCCTCCTTCCCCCCGACCCAGCCACCCTCCACTGTTGATTCTGACATTTCCAGGGCTGCAGTTTTGTGATGGCCTAGGACAGAATTTCCTCTTTTGTCCTCAGTTTGCTTGTTTTCTAGGACTACGTACTTGACATTTTGCATTGCATTAAAAAATTGAAAATACAACAAAGAAGCATTTTATATCATTTAGTTTATAATTTTTTCATTGTTTTATGCAGATCATGTTCATCACTGGAGTCAAGAATTTACTGTGGTACCTTCTCCACCAGGTTTTTTTTGCAACATTATTTGTAGGGTTTTTAATTGTATTTTATTATTTATAATGAGTAAATAATGTGTGAGATATATAGCTTCGTATCCAGAGAGGCTCTATGAATGCTGTTCGTTGTCTGATTCTTGTACTCTCCACACATTGTTCTGATCTCAGGCTTTGCTTTTGTAGCTTGGTTCTTTATTGTGTGAGAGAACAAAATCTAGACATGCCATATGTTGTCTCACAGTTTTCCTTAAAACTGTGGCTGACACCTGAGAGGAGAAAAAGTGTTTTCTGTGGTCTGTGTTGTGTGGAATATCTTCTGTGTCTGATCAACTGATAGGCAAATATACTGCCACCACTTTTTAGATGATATACTTGTACACCTAGAAAAGAACTAAAAGAACAAACTTACTTGTGTATGCAGATACTTGACTAATAAAATATTGTAGTGGTAATTCATCAGAATATTTTGAAAGATAAATTTTTGTCTTAAAAGCTCTGTAATTTATTCTTACATTACAAACATAATGCTCCCAAGAGTGTAGAGCTTGATTTAGCTGCAAGAATGTTTTCAGGACAGGATAAACCTGCCAGGAGGATGTAGCAAAAGTTTGTTAGTGGTAAGCATATCATGACTTCTCTCTGGTGTTAGGTATTTTTTGTTCTCTTTTAAACAAGAGTGGTACTATAATCATGACATACTAGATGAAATTCTTTGTCTTTTATTAACACTGGAATTCCAAGATACAACATCAGTTGGTGACTTGATTAATAGTTGTCATTTAATGACAGGCTAGGATTACTTTGAAAATAAAGGTCAAAATTTTATCTTTGTCTCACTTCTTGAAAAAAACTCTAGCAGTAGATGAAAAGGAGGACTGTCCCCTTTTGGATTCAGATTTTATTACATTTTCTAAAGTGAAAAAAATGCAGTCGTGCAATAAATTACATTTGAAACATCTTACTTTGAATGAACTGCTTCCGCTTACATCTGTATTTGTATATTTGATGTAGACATCAAGTGTCACCATCAGAAATAAGATATTTTTGGGACTCCAGGACATCATCATGCCCTTTGTCATGCTGCTGTCAGGAACTTGATCAGTAAATTAGTTTAGTAGTACTGGTAACGGATTTCCAGGGATTACACCACCGACTGATTCAGAGCACTGAGCTTGCATGCAGGAATTTCTGAGCACCCCTATGCTATAGAATGCAAGCTATACTGCATAAGAGTGACAGACAGTGGTGCTGGAAACAGTCATTAGAACATCAGTGAGTCCTCTGTCATTTTCTGCACCATTTGTAATGAAAAATAAGTGATCAGTGTGCATTTGTAACAAGGCACCTGGATAGACATGATGGTGGCAGTCCTAAAGAAATGCACAGCTACTAATATTTTTGATCTTACGGTGCATTCACTAGTGTTGAACAGAGTGGGCATTAGGAGAGTTGCAAAACAGACAGTGCTTCCTTTTCTCATAGATGTGTGACAGCAAGTTAATTGAACAGAATGGGAAAGTTTGGAACAAACAGAACTTCAGAAAGTGGTGTATTACAGCAAAATCAGGTGACAGTGTTAAAAAGCTTCTCAAATTGAGATGACTTACGGGAATTTTTCTTAAAACTGGAAGCATGATTATGATGATTAGAAGGTGAGGCTGAACCACTTAATGAATTGGCAGTGGACTTGCCACCTGTGCTAGAAGTCTAGCAGTGAGATTGGAGGATATTTTTAAGCAAAGATAATAGAACAATTGTGGGCCTTTATTCTGCGCTTTTACTTTGTTTTCCCAAAGCAACCAGCCCTGGGAATTGTAGTCTGTTATGCAAGGAGCCTTAAACAGTGCACTGAAAGTGTTGTCTGCTTTCTAATTATACTAAGTACTGGTGGGATGGTCTCTTCATCCGCTTACAAGAATTGTGTCAGAAAATGTCTGCTTCAGGTAGATCTCTAATGAAACCATGAACTGGTGCTTTGCTGGAAAGAGTTTCAATATCTGTTGATATTCAAAGAGATGCAAAGCTGTTTTATTAATAAAAGGAAATTACTTACAATTCATAATTCCCAGTACATTGCATGCATAACTAAAAAAATAATTTAGTTTTTGCCTAATAATTTAGTTTTTTAGTTTATAACAAGTGGCACAGATTCATGGAAGAGCCTCTAGTCCTTCAGTTGAAAGCAGTTTTTCAGTTTAATTTCTAGCCCGTGAGTCTCCTTTGTGTGATCACATCACACTCTAAGCTGATCAATATTATGTTTAGCTATTTGCTAGCACTTAATGAGATTTCTTACTGGTCTTGGAGTGCAGTGTACATCATCTCATGAAGGCTAGCAACTTCTCAGGTGTGTTGAAAATCTGCAATAACATTTTAATAAAAACTTTGGCTGGTCCATACAGTTAATAAAAGAGCATGGAGAAGGGGTAACCATCTTTGGATGTTGTGCATAGGAAGGGGACTTGGACTTCGATAATATTCTAGAAGAGCATCTGCCTAAACACTACACCATAGGTTGTTTTGTGTTCTTCCATCACTTCAGTTGAATGTGGGACCAAAAGAACCGTCTGTTCTGTTGATGATTTTGCAGGTCCTGGCACTAGAAAGAACACAAGGGCAAAACCACAACTGTGTAGCTTAATATTTAGACTGTTTTCTTTAGGCACTGAGGAGGCAGCTTTGGGATCTGAGATGTGCTGAAAGACTCATTAAAATGAAACAATAAGGAGCTGTTAGATTTAAGAAGAGATTCTTGGATGTAAAGGGAATTAAATTTTAACTCCCATGTAGTGGATGAGCATTACAAGCACTTGGCCTTTTATGTGGCGCACTCTACTGTCATCTTCATCTCCTGGATAAGCTTTCACCTAGAGAGATAGATCTTTCTTGGGTTCTTGGTCAAATGCAACAGTTGCCTGTCTTCAGAAGACAGTTGTAGGCTTTGAGCCCTGAGTAAAGGAGGAATCTGTTTGCAGCTTTTATTTGGGCTTTCAGCTGGAAGAAGTCAGAGAGACTGATTTAACAGATTGATTCTTGACCCTAGGTAGGCCCTTGGTCAGTGTTTGTGCTTACTTTGTGTGGCACCACCCCATCGCAACTTCATTTCCCTTTGGATTTTGTGAGGGGTTGGTTTAAGTGATCAACCTCAAGTTTTTGATTTAGTCTGTGCATAAATACTGTGCTTTTCTTTGACCAAGTGATAAGAATTTAAGTACTTTACTGAATTGGAGTCCGCAGTTAGTGATAATAGATATTATTTGTGTCTCAAACCAGAATCCTCTTCTGGATGCTTCTCCAACCTGTTTTCTTCAGTCACGATATCAGTTGAAACCTGGTGGGTTTTTTTATGGTTGTCTCTCCCATTACGCTCTTTGAAAGTGGTGACTGGGAGGTGAGGAAGGCTAACATTTAGCTCCACTACTCTAAAGCAGTTTCAGTGTGGAGCATTCCCCCAGAACTAGGATGGGGGAAGAGATAAATAAAACATCATTGAATAAAGGAGCTAGAATAATTTTAAAACCAGGCTAACCAGGATAGGCTTTCTTATTTGTGTCTTGGAGACACAGTCAGGGCCTTATCGAGGTATTCACTTCGTGGCTAGAATGTCTCATTGTTTGCATAATGAATATAAATGAGCACAACAGATAGTAGGGAGGGAAAGAGAGCAAGATGAAGTACTGCTCAGTTACGCAACAGAGATTAGTGGAAGAGGGAGGAGTAGAATTAAGACCTTCAAGTTTTAATGGAAAATAAAAACTGTAAAACAGCTTTTGAGGAGTCTTAGGATACTGATGAATTGATGTCATAATACTACAGTTCAGAAGGAAAATGCTACTCACTGTTTACGACATATGCTTACATATTTACAAGTAAATGAAGTACAAAGGAAATCTGAGGAAAGAACCTGGACCTGCAGCTCCCTGTGCTGGAGCCCTTGCCTCCTGCCTGCAGTGCTGCTCTCCCCTGCCCCACTGTGATTTGAGAGAACTTTTGTGTGGTCCTCAACATCTCCAAAACACACCTCCCACTCTATCAAGGCTCTTTACTACCTGTGAAACCAGGTTTCAGAAATGATGAAGAGGTAGGTAATGGGTAATGTGCTGTGGACAGAATTGTACCTCACATGTAACTGGCTGACAAGAGTGGGCTTGTTGTCAATGGTATCTTCAGCAGAACTGAAATAGAGATTAATACAGAGGAAGTAAAAGAAAGTGGCTTCAACCCGTGCTTTGAGTTCCTGATGTTTGTGATAGTGCTGACTTTCTTCTCTGCAGCAGTCCAATATGACTCAATACTTCCTTGAAAATACTTTCATGGATGTAATGATATGCTTGGCCAATAAAAGTTGGAAACAAATTACAGTTCCCAGAATCTGTTCTCCTTTCATTGCTATAATGCTATCAATTTATGATCTGGGGACAGGAGATTTAAGATGGGGGGACTGTCATGAGGAGTGTGTATTCACTGCTGCAGGCAGCAGTATAAATTAGCTGTACCCTGATTAAAATTAAATAAGACAGGTTGGTACTAAAAGCAGTGTAGTTGTAGTTGCTTGGTGCCAAATAATAGACTAATTTACTTTACAGTATAGTAATGTATTTTTTCTTCTTTTATGTGTTAAATAAGCCAAGTAAATTTTCCTTACAGAGCCTACCTCTCCAAATGCTAATTGTTGATGAATAGCTATAGAATTTCTTATAATTATATACTACTCACAACAAGAGACTGTACTTATTTGATGGTTTCCCAGAATTTTATGTATGGTAGTTCAAGGATGTAGTTTAGAAAGCTTACAATTTGAAGACAAAATTCTTTTCATGATTAGATTGAGTATCTAGGATCCTGTGTGCAACTAAATAAATGCCTGTTCTCTATATATCACTGGATGCAAGTGCAGATTTCTGGTAAGTTGTTTTTCAGACTACAGTGTTTGAAGAATCGGAGGTTTTGCTCTTAGATTTGGAGGTGATGGCTGGTTCACTTCTATGTCCTTCTGTAGAGACAGCTCTATGTTGTTTTATGTCTTTTACAGATAGTGGTCTTTTCTTTTTCCTGTGGTGGTTTAAAGCATGTTTACACAGCACATGTGGTGACTCTTCCTGTGTTAGCCTAGACTGAGGGTGCTGGGAGCTTGATGCAGACCTGTTAAGCTGACATAATTATTCCATCCCATCATGAAGCTTTTGGACTGACCGTCTTTTAAGTGCCTTATGGATTAATAAGACCTAGAGTGTTTTTTTGTGCTGCTGTGTTCCACAGGCTTTGACTTGATTTTTTTTTTTTTTGCTTTGTTTTGCTAAGTTGTGGGCAGATGTAGACAGTAGCATCCTGCTGTTAATGAGCTATACAAATTACCAACTCTTCCCCAGTGCAGTGAATTCTCCTTAGTCAAGCTAAAAGTTTGGGGCTTGGTGTAGCCTTTTTTTTTTTTCTCTTTTTCCCTCTGTGTGAATATCATAAGAAAGTGTACTCTGTAGTGTATTCTGTGAATAGTTTTCAGAGGCATTATATAATGTGGAGGATTTTGACTTTGAATCTCCACAAGGTATTTTTGCTATTATGTGGAGTTATCTTACTGCTCTATCAAACTTTTTTCTGCTACTGCAAATTAAGAAATTAGTTCACAAGAAGCATGTGAGAACTTCGTGTGATCTAGGACTACCTGCAATGAGTACAAATCTTTTTCAGTTTGTATTCTTACAGAAACCCTCTGGACTTTTGCACCAGGTAATGGTATTTCCAGCTGAGAAGCAGCTTACAGGATTGAGCTCTGAAAAGTATTTCAGATATTATGAGCTGGTCTTTTCTCTCCCAGATTTTTTCAAAAGCCTTCAGAAATGCTGTTTCCCACAGTACAGAGTAACAAAAGTGAACCCAAGTGAATCCATTGCATATAATATGTCACAGCAATGTATTTAACATAAATGAAATTAACTACTCCGTCTAGGTATTGACACAAAGACAAACTGTTCCTCATGTGTCCACTCTGTTGTGTCCTTGGGCTCTGGCTGTACATCAAGAGTTTCTGCCCCATCTGGGAAACAGCAGATGCTTAGCAGCAACTGAGCATATTTTCTAGAAAACCTCTCTTCCGCCTTCGCAGAAGAAAATTGTCTCTCCTCCCTGTGCAGACTGGGAGTAACTTGTCAGTTTTGCATACAAAATAATTTTTTTAAGTGTGCTGTGTGCTTATGTGAATGCCCTCAGATAAAAACCTTGCCTGCAAACATATACTGGTTGTGTTTTACCTTGAGTTCAAATTTCAGTGTGGTTTGATAATATAAATGGATGTATGTTGTGTAATTTTACAGGAGAAGAAAGCAAACAACACCTAGAAGCACATAAGGCCAGCTATTTTTATTTCTCTATGTTATGTTTTAGTTTGCTCTTAATTATGGATTCCTCTGTGGCTGAAACACTTGTGTCTTCTAGTTTTCACAGATTTGCTGAATCATGACATCCAGATAAAAAAATTGCAAATATTGTATTTAAGCACTGTATTTAGTGAATATTGTTTGCATATAGTAATAATAAACATAATTTAAATAACAGAAATAATAATAAATATAAACACTATATAAATAAAAATAATAACATAATAAATTAAATCACATATTTTTCTGCATTGTTGACTGATTCTGTTTCTAGAAATGGAATTGCCTAAAGCTCTGAAACCCTAAAAAACCCACCTTAACAGGCTTCTTAAGTTCAATTT